>OZ014488.1:10052498-10741413 GCA_963965965.1 Trididemnum nubilum | reverse complement strand
CGCATCAATCTAATTCAAGACTGATGAAAATTTGGGTCAAGTTCGTTTACTGATGTTTCGAGCTTCCAAAAAAAGCCCCCCCCCCCTTTTGCAAAATACTGGCTACGCTACTGCTCAGGATAGTGGAAAATTGCAATTGAGCAATACTTTGAGAATAGGGCCATGGAAAATTTTTCAAAATGAAAATGTTTCACGGTTAGAAAAAAGGTTGGGAACCACTGCCTTAAACTGATGCTTATTTTTTCATCATTTTATCTGCTTTACGTAACCGACAAACGTCAGCCGTTGTTTTCAAACGCAGTCATTTAACTGTTTTCGAACGCCGTCATTAAAGGATTGTAGTTAATTTGTTAAGCAAACAATAATATAATTAGTCTTTCGTCCCGCTGCGAAGCAAAATCAATTTTTTTATTTTCTCGCTCTACTAAGCCGAAGGCGTGTAAAGGAGTTTGTGAAAAAAATATCGAGAATGTGACAAGCGAATTTTAACTCTTACAAATCAATTTATTGGAAACGATCCTGACGCTCCTCCACAATCTATGTAGGAATTCTTACGAGGCATTAGCCATAACTATCAAATAAATCCCTAGATACTGTCATTGTAGATTTTGTGTTGACTTTTCTGTATTTTTCGCCACGATATTGTTTGATTTCATTTGCTTTCAATAAATGCTGTAATTTACTTCACTGTGATAAGGAAGTAACTTAGAATATTTAGAATGCTTGCCTATTCAAAATTCTTTTTTGTCACACTTATTCTTGAATCTTGACAATAATTTGTCTCCTAAAAATGGATCAGTTTTAATCTTCCATAAAACGAGTAATTTTTTGCATGAACTGGAAACAAAATCTCTATAGAGTAATAACCTCTGCGATAAAATCAAAACCACATAAAATTTATAGCTTATTTGCAAAAATGTTTCTATCTCGTATTTCAAAACTCATTAAAAAGCAAATACGTGTGGAACCATTGTGCTCTCATGTGTTTAGCGCACGTCTCCGCATATTTCACACACGAAATCAGTCAGTTTTTGAAATAAATTGTAAGAAGTAAAATTTCAGAACAAAATAAAAAAAACGATTGATTTTTCTAAACTCTGTATAACGACTACAATCAGTACACGTGCTGTGATTAGAAAACGCTTTTGCTGTTCGTCTCTGAAGTGGGAGGCCTGAGATTCAAATCTTGGGCCGGTCAAATCGTACACAGTGTTGCCAAAGGCTCGCCACCGCTGCGACATTACTTCAAAAGGAGCTGCGTTGCCGGGAGCAATAACACGTAGATGGGCCCCACAAACTCCTTTACACGCTTTCGGCTTAGTAGAGCGAGAAAATAAAAAATTGATTTTGCTTCGCAGCGGGACAAAAGACTAATTATATTATTGTTTGCTTAACAAATTAACCACAATCCTTTAATGACGGCGTTCGAAAACAGTTGAATGACTGCGTTTGAAAACAACCGCTGACGTTCGTCGGTTACATAAAGCAGATAAAATGATGAAAAAGCTTGAAACAACAGTAAACGAACTTGACCCAAATTTTCATCAGTCTTGAATTAGATTGATGCGGTTTTTCTGTCAAAATCAGGTGATCTCCAAAAAAAAAAGTCTTCACCAAAATTCAAACGGTTTTTCCTACCGAAAACAGGTGATCTCCACAAAAAAAAAAAACAGTTAACTCGCTATTCACCAAAATTTCTGCAAGCTTTCAAACCAAATCAATAAATAGCTCATCGTGCAAATACGACTTTTTCAAACCAAAATGTTCTGTGGCCCACTGCAAAATGCTTCTGTGGCCCACTGGTGGGCCATGGCCCACAGGTTGAAAACCGCTGGTTTAAGGGTTGTGCTTTGTGCGACAACTGAACATTAAAAACAGGAAACGAACTGAAAAAGCTTTTTTCAAAACTTGACTTTCAAAAATTAACTAAAATACTAGTCAATCAATGTTATTTCCGAAGCACGAAAATGTTAGCACAGCTTGCAGATTTACGTCTCTGCGCCCTTATGTCCTTGTGCCCTTATGTCCTGCGCTCTTTTGTCTGTGCCCTTATGTCGGGTTTCGATATCCGGGCGTGGAGCCTTCTGCGATCTTTTTCGATCTTGATTCTTCATTGCGTAGAAGATACCCGAAAGCTTTACCCTGATTTCAGAAAAGCAACTTTGGCCAAGAAATACTAACTTAAACTTAGGTGATATCTTGAACTGGAATTCAAACTTAAAATTATTAACTTGTTTCCAACGTTGTACATTGGGTATGTTCAAAATTGCACAAATATAAATCTTAAAATTTAGCAAAATTGGACTAATTTAAGAAAAAATTGATAAAAAATTACCTAAATATTGAAAAAAAAATGATCAAAAAATGGTCTTGTGTTTCCGTAGTGTCGTTAAACCATACTCAATTAGGTTATCTAACATTAATAAATAATCCACAGACGCTAGAAAAGTAAAAAACTTGCTATTTGTAAGAAAAATAACGTTTTCATCAGTTTGCCCCCCAAATTTTTGTAAAATACCCTCCTAAAACTAAAAAATGCTGTTGCAGCTCTAATTTTTGACATAACGAGCTGATTTTTTCACAGAAACGTTTTTTTTGGGAAACCTAACACAATGGAATATTGATGTCCATGTTTTGAAAAAAAGTGAAATTTCGGACCACCCTATTGCACAAGGTTATGTTCCTCAACTTGAGTTTCGTTTCTGGATTAAGGAAGTCGTGGAGTGGTTACTTGACTACTACAAGCAGTTTAGGCCTGGTTTTTGAAGACAAGTTTTGGAATGTTTTACTGCGATGAGGTTTTTAAGGTAGAACTTAGTAAAAGTTTCTTTTCAAGTCACAAATCTTGATTGTGCTCCTGATTTTTAGCTTTTCTACTAAGTATTAAGTAACATGTCTACTAGGGTGGTCCTTAAATACATCGAAAAAATTAAACTGTAAAAATTATCATGGGAACCGAAGTAAATGTGTTCCTTTTAGGCTAAAACCATCGTGTGTGAAAAATCTCGGAATTAAAAAAACATTTAGAGGTTGCACAAAGGCAATAAAGTTTTTCATAAATACCCAATTTTGCAAAGATAAGGGCTTCGCTGTTTGCAGACTGTTAGCTGTTTAAAAGCAGTAATATTATGGGGGCAACCCAACTTATTGTATGTTGCCAAGTAAGACGTGTACTGTCCTTATTCTCACTTAGCAAAAACCATGCCTCTGGTCAGTAGCGTAGCCAGGGGGGGGACGGGGGGGCTCGAGCACCCCCCCATTGGCTTGTGAAGTATGCAAAATCGCACGTTTTTGGTGCTTTTGATGCCGATTTTGTGTGAAAAATTGAAAATAGCCCCCACCAAAGGAAAACAGCCCCCCTCAAACGTTTGAATTTCCGAATTTGGCCGAAAAATCAGTCTGAATTTTGGCGAAGACCTTTTTTTTGGAGACCACCTGATTTTGGGCGGAAAAAAGCTTTGAATTTCGGAATTCGGCCGAAAAATCAGACTCAATTTCGGCGAAGACCTTTTTTTTTTTCGGAGACCACCTGATTTTGGGCGGAAAAAAGCTTCGAATTTCCGAGCTTTCCGAGAAAATTCGTCTCAATTTTCGGACAAACCGTGTGATTTTGATTCAACCACAATGAAAATTCGGGTCAAGGTCGTTTGCACTTTTCTCACTCTTTCAAAATAGCCCCCCCCTTTTCCAAATCCTGGCTACGCGCCTGCCTATGGTATACTTTGATGCGAAATGCATGTAGAGCTGAAGCAGATCTTCATCACATTTTTTAATTAGCCAGACGTATTCCTATACAGTGCCACTGCCACACCACGCTCGGCAGTTGCATGCGGGACTTAGATTCTTTGAACCAACTTTCTGTCTACCATCAATGAGCTTGATAATTCACTCCAAGAATCAAAGTCAATTGATAGAAATTTTTGATCTATTTTCATTTTTTCAAAACATCCATTTAACTGCGTTTAATCACCAAACCACTTTTTCCAATTGTTGTTTCTTAATGGCACGCTTGGTAAAGTTTTCATTTTCGTAAGAGGTGCAACCATTCGTCACTTAATGTCATAATGCACCACCTTTGGTTCAAAAAGAACCTAAGCCACTAGTTTCTAGGACGTGTACTAAAGCCGACCAGGGAATCTTTTCATTACGGTTACCCCAATTGCCTTGTCAATGCGATTTTGCCACGTTTTTTGCAAGTCGAGGATCTTTTCTACATTTTGACAAGTTTAGTGCAGATACAAGGAATGATGCTTTGGTCCACGCTTGCCATAATCAGTTTATCATGCAGTTCTGGCGTATGGTAAACTGATTATGGCGAGCATAAGTTAGAGGCGCCATAATCCTTTCGGGCGCCCCTTACCGATTTCTGATTTTGTTCAAGTTTTGTATTAATGGAGATGCACGCACCAGATTATTACTTTTAGTGTTTGAGACATTCATGTCAAAAAACATATTACCTGTAGCAAAAACTTTATCAGCCTATCCCCATTCTTTTTTAATGCTCAAACGATGCCATTTGCTAGAGACTAACTGGTCCCATTAGGAATTAAGGCAATCTTGAGCAGATGTTTTAAGCAGATGCCAGAAGTGATGATAAGCAGTTGATAGACTTGTGAAAATAAATTTCAATAAGATTGAAATTGGTTAATTGAAACTTAAAAAAAGAGTAGGTTCAGAATAGTACGAGCTACTTTTTTTTAATTTTTTAAGATGATCTTTCAAATTCTTTGCTCGATTTATTATTTTGGACTCGCCAGCTGCCACTCTTATATGCACTGTTCCCATTGATTCTATTCTTAAACATTCTTTTTTAAGCCAGAAGAAAATTTTGGTACTTTTGTCATGAAGGTCTATGGATCAGAGCATTTGTGCTGTCCACATCAAAGAAATCATTCAGGTCATCTTTTTTGTTACTTGTGGTAGCCTCAAGGATTCGCTACGTATTTTAACAAGTTTAATTAGTGTATGAGGTTTGAAATTTATCCAGAAATTAATACTTGGCAACTTAAATGATTCCAGTCAAACTTATTAAGGTAAACAACTTCCGGCTACATGAGAAGACATATAAAAAATGTATGATGTATAATTGACTGGTACTTGTCTTCCCAGTTTTTACAGTGCTCAATGGACATGGGCCCCCAGTTAATGGTACAGAAAGTTCAGTCAAAATTAGAAATTAAAAAAACACTATAGGCTGTTTCCCCCTAATAGGTTTGTCAGGTGGGGTGAAAACTAAACAAAAACAGTAAAAGAGCTCAATAAACCACCCAAGTCTCCCCTTTTCGCACCGGAAGCCCTGTGGCGTGCCCGAGCCCGAGCTATCCCACTAGGGTTAACTGCGGTGCACACCAGCCAGGGGCCACAACCAGGATCGATGGTGCAGAGCGGCGGTTGGTACAAAACACTGTAAGCATTAACTGTGGAGGCAGAGCATAGCAATCAAACACTGCTGATACGCTGCTGTGTCTCTGTCAAACGTGAAAACACAGTTAAAATTTTAAACACTGTCCTAGATACAAAGTGGGATTTTACGTCACAGAGATCAATCGATTTGCGTTAAAGGTGGTTTTATTACTTCGGAGCATAATGTTCGGAACATCGAAATATTTTATTAGATTGATGATTTTTTGGTTTAGTTGGCTTTGTGTTGACATTTTGATGAAATTTTGGTTTTTGGTTGAGTGTGTTAACCGAATTTCGTAGTAGTATCGCAATTTTTTTTTCCAAACAAAGGTTACATCTGTTAGAACCGTTCTGATAAGGCCGTGCTTGTCTCGTGATGTATAATATTGTATAAACGGTAGCATATGTATAATCTCAAAATTTTTGCTGTTAATGTGCAACCAGTAAACTTTAATTATTCTCCGAGATATTTTGCATGTGCAGTTTTTTATCGAAAACGAACAAATTTAACTCGGTTCCCATATAGTTTTCCAAAATTTTGAAATAAGGACCACTCTAATGTCTACTCACCGTCAGACCTCACCATAATTTTGCACTCGAACGACTTCTTCGTAATTTTTTTTTTTACTTTTAGCGCAAATTTTTGCCACAAGTGCCTCAGAAAGTTTTCGATATTAAGTGCAGCAATACCATTCGAGTAAAACTGTAAAAATTAAACAATAAATTCGGCATAATTTTCAAGCGTGTACATTGTAGATTTTCGTTTTGCAGATGAAAGTCGTTTTTGCCTGCTTTCTGATTGCTCGTTAACAGGATTCCACACTAAAGAAAAATCATGGGACTTTGGTCTTGCGCGGTTAGTTTTTGGGTTCGTTTTTTTTCTCAAAGCTATTTGAGCCTGTCTGGCTGATAACGGTCTGGCTTTTGGAGGCGTATTTTCATCGAGTTTAGAATTCGATAGTTGTGCAAAAAGAACTCCTTGATCGTGGAGGATATTGTTTTTTTCTTCAACAGGATAGCTAATGTCTCTCGCTGTTTTACCTCTTGAGTTCAAATGGCTTGTTTTGTACGTTCCTAAAGTTGATGGGATGTTGTTTTGCTTCTGGCTTCGACTTAATGACATGGTTTTTAGCGCATCACGCTTTGGGTCGTTCAAAGCGTTTTGCCTGTGGTCGTTTATGGTACCATTGAAAGCAAAATCCAGCTTTCCTGTTTCAGGTGCATTTGAATTGCTGCATTTACGACGGGAATTATAGTTGTTATCATTATCATCAGGATCGTTTTTCTTCGAATTCCCTTTTTTTGTTTTACGTTTTCCTCGTGCAATGGTTTCATTTTGTTTTGAATCAAAATCAAAGATCAATTCTAAATCCATGGATTGTGACCTGAAACAAGATAATAAAAGTTTAGTAATGCTAACGATGTACTATGTATAGTAACTAAGTTAGTTGAATTTAAAATTTAGATATCTACAACCGAAACAATGTATATTTAAATGCCTATTATAATTACATGCATAATCAGTTTCTTTTTATTGTTTAACTGAATAAAGGTTTGTGATGATGCAAAGCAATAATTATTCAATGGGCTATTTGACCTTGCAAAAGAGTTTTCGTTTAAGGTAAAAAAGTATAAAAATTGCTAATTAAATCAGAAAGAAAAGTAAATAAAGAATCAAATCTTATAGGTTTATTTGATGGCAGTAAAGTCAAATATTCTTGATGTTTGTAAATAGAACAGAAAAAATTAAAATGTCCTACATCACAATACCTTCTTGGATGTGTTCTAGGCTTTTTCATGACGTCAGAAGAAGTCGGTCTAGTCTTTTTGGATGGACAAAGCTTTTGTTGCTTTGGTGAGGGAAATGAAGAATGGTCAACTTTAGAGAGCATATCTTCTGACGCTGATTTATGCAAGATATTCATCGGTGTCACGCGACAAAACGTATCTTGATTAGGTACTTCCGGGAACATGTCTAATATATCTGCAAGGCCAGTTAGTTTTGGAACATGTTTTGCCTCATTGTTATGAAATTTTCGATTCGTAAAAGAAAGTTTTGGAGACAGGTTCGTAACATCTTTTTCAAGTTCATTGGTCTGAATTGATAACCGAAAGGCTTGGGAAGGATTATTTACATTGTCGACATTTTGTTGCTCATTGAAACAAGGAGAAGAAAGTGGATGATCGAGTTCTGTAAAATAAATGCTTGCATTAAAAGACCGAATTGAAGCATTCACTGAGCTTGAGCTAGGATTTATCAAGAATCGGCCATTCACTTCAAATTTGAAACAGGAGCCGGTTGGTTTCTGCTGACGAAAAGTGATAGTCATCGTTCTGCCAATCACTGAATAAGTCGGATTCGTGGCCGAGATAGTAAAAAGGATTTGTTTTTACGAGTTACGACAACCCTGACAGCATGACCTAGGTTCAACCAGCACCCTGGTCACATTGTTGCATCTTGCGATAAGAGACTTTGCGATGATTATCTAAAACGAAAGATCTTGAGCGAATAATTACTGTAGAGTTTTAGATACTTAGTCAATGCACTAACTTTTACAAAAGTGACACGACACTAGAACGATGAAAATGATTTTGGTATTCTTTGAATGTTAAAAAGTCGCTTCACATTTATCGCTTCCTACTAATTAATTGCTAAAACCTTGACGCGTCTTTTCATAACAATGTAAATTATCTCAAATCGTTCTATGATTGTGGATTGCATTAGCCAAACGTCTACCCTTTTTAGCGGACCGGTACCTTCTTCCATTTGCAATGTTTCAGCTTCGCTTCGTATTGTGTCCATAAAATCGTTGACACTCAAATTTTTGATTGGTGGCGCCTGCAAGTGTTCCTGAGTAACACAAATAATATCTCCGCTTGCAGGAGCAAATAGCTCAAGATCATCAGCAAAAGCATCATCTAAAATCAGAAAGTACGTAGTAAAGAGAAAAGAAACAACACAATTAAATGCCGATTCTTTACAGTGAGTGAAGCAGAATAATGCCTTATACTTTTTCGATACAGACTATTGAATCCTCCCTCGAACGCAGCGGGTTGTAAGATAAGACCGATGGGTACCCAAAAGCGGCGGTTGTCTGTATGGTGATATGGTGCCTGCTTCTTGAGAGGAGTAGAAATGATCAAATGACGACTTTTGTGGCAGCTTTTTAAAGCTTTCTGGCGAGACATTCCATTGCACAACGTTTTTCTCGTCACCAGAACACCCGAGAGATTCCAATAGTTGTTTGTGCACGTCATATAATAATTAATTCATCAATGTTGCCAAATTAAATTATTTAGCCTATGATAGCAGAAGAATGTTTAATGAATTTAAAACGGTAAATTAACGAATCTACGGCATTTAGATTGCAACATTGTAATATTAACAAAACTAATGACAGCCTCAGCGAATTCCAAAACAGACCAAACATCTTTGCAAGAGCACTGACAGAGTTTAGCGTATTGTTTTAAGCTGACAAAAAAAGAAACTCGGAGAGGACACTGATTGTTTGATTCTTGGACTAGGACTGCAACAGCCGATTATGACCCACCTTTGGTGTGCCAAGTGGATTTTTTTTATTGTCAAACATGAGTCAGTTTTTATAAAAACAAAACAAGGTTTATTAATCAACAATAATTTTCTTGAAGTCCAAAATAAGCACTTTACTTTGAAAGACTTTAAGACATTTTCAAAGATTTTTCAAAAATTCGAAATTGGCAACGCTGCTCACTTGGATTGTTTTGAGGGGGCAAGGAGGGTGGTATCAGTGCTGCATTTTTTCCCAAATAGTGGCAGACCGCGAAAATGACCCAAAGATCAGCACTGTTGAGTTGACACTCTTACAAACCAGACTCAAGAAAAGCAACAAAAAATATCATTTCATTAGTTATGATTAGCAGCCGGGAGGGCTAAGAGAGCTTCAAACCCCTCCCCCTTAGCAAAGACAATTAGCAATTTTAACCCCAAAAATGCGAGCGTTTAAGGGTGTTATGGACTTGATCTGTAAGTAAGGGATGGCTGAATAGACTGGGCAATTCCTTCACCTGGCTTTTGAACCTAAGCAATTTAGTTCTTTCAAATGACCTGGTAACGAACCTAAATCGTCTTCATCTTGTTGTTGTATTCTGATTTCACTTCCGATGCCAGACGTTTGAGAACTGTTAGGGCTTCCATTATCAATCACGGCCTTGTTCAGCAGACCTGGAAAAACAGACTAACAATGGCCCAAGGCAATAGAAGCAATTTATATTAATCTAATATTGTTTATTCTATGCGTTGTAGTTCAGCAAAACTCAGTAATAATGCTTTATTTATTAATAAACAAAAATATGATTCAACCGCCAATTACTGTACAAGAAGCAAATATCAAACTTATGATAATTGCGGATGTTTAGACTAATCTTATAGACATAAAGTTACTTTTGTTATTGATAGGATTAAAGTTGTTTGTTTCTTGGTCTTGAGCAGCTAGTTTGTCAAATTTTTCATCCAAAATAATGCCACTGACGTACGATTCTCGATATCGCTTGTTTCCTAAATGCAAGTTGAAAATTGTAACGCAAAAGTGAACAACAAATGTCAACCAAAATTATGCATTGGCAAATGGCAATATTAGCGTTCAATACACGAACAACGCGAGTATTCTACACAATGTTGCCCTATTAATATCATGGTCTCTATCTGTTAGTGGGCTATGACAAAAACCTTGCATTATTGGCATGGATTAAGGCACTGACTGGTTTGAATTCGAAATGCATTCATATTTTTTACTATTCGGCTGCTTTGGACTTCTTTGAAAAGCGCAGAGCAAATTTAAGCTTTACATCGATATGAATTTAATGAAAAAAATTTTAATAAGCGCGGTCATGTAATGTCAACGCACATATTCGCTTAGCTTCATTAGAAAGCAACATTTTCTTCAGAAACCCGGCTAAAATTATCAATGCTAAAAGCGTTCCAGTGTTGAAGCAGATAAAAGTAAACAGTTCTATCTCAAAATAATGTCAGCAAATAACCAAGCTATAAGCAATATGTACTTACGATTAGTACCGCTGGTTTTTCGTAAGTGCTCAACAAAGGGGTTTAGACTTAAATAAACGGCATGTGTTTCCCGGAGAAATCTTAGCAAATATTTGGATCTGGAGTGACTCCCGGTGTAATACGTTAGTTTTCGACACGCAGGCAAATCTTCTGGATAGATCTCAAAGCGCTTAGTCTAAAAAACAACATCAGTACGGTAATTTATATCAATCAGCAATTACTTCCGCGTTCGCACTTCAATCAAACCATGGCTAGTGAATACACAGCTCATTAGGGAGAAATGTCGCGGAGTTTCATTTAATTAATTAAAAACAGTAAAGCCTTATTTAAAATAATGAAATTTTTAAACGTTTCGGACTTAGCTATGTCCATCATCAGTAAAAAGTAAAATCTTATTCAAATAGAATACTTTTTACTGATGATGGACATAGCTAAGTCCGAAACTTTTAAAAATTTGATTATTTTAATTAAAGCTTTACTGGTTTTAATTAAATTAAGTAAAACTGCCGTTCAATCAGTCCCGAAGATTCATTTAATTAGATCTAAGAACAAACCAGCGAGTTATTTTTCATAAACAAGCGACCAAATAGTCAATTCATCATGACTCAATTAGATTAGATAAATTTTATAACTAGAATATTCAATACCTAAGCAGCCAAGTAACAGTATCTACTGTAGAATCGATAAGCTTATTGACATTTTAATCCATCTGTATGAGGAGCCAGGTGAGTGCCTTGGCTAGGAAACAGAGAAGACACCTTTCAATCTTTGAGTCAAACTGCGACCTGCTCGCCTGTTCAGCACACACAATAAAGAATTTGAAGGTTTAAACTGTGGTGTTTTTTTTGTTCTACACAAGTCATCTGTTAATTTCTAAGTAAACTGTGTTTCAACTCGACTGAAACGTCAACATTATTCAATCAAAATCAAACTGTGTGACTCTGCGCTGTTTTGAACCCAGGTCCCTTGTGTTTGCGCAAAATCCCTTTCAGCGTGCAGCCATAGCATCTTCTTAATCTAAAACTTGCAGATCTTGCAATCAATCATACGATTTGTTTATCACGCGTTTTTTTGTAAAATGTTAAAGTAAAATTAGGACAGCGTGATCTATTTGGAATT
Organism: Trididemnum nubilum; assembly: GCA_963965965.1. NCBI lineage: Eukaryota > Metazoa > Chordata > Ascidiacea > Aplousobranchia > Didemnidae > Trididemnum > Trididemnum nubilum. The sequence goes on along the minus strand of OZ014488.1, from coordinate 10,729,850 downwards.
TGCCGTTGTCTAACTGGAATTTGATCTATTTGGAATTTGCCGTAATATAAGATACGTATACTGTGATTAATTTTTTTTTTTTTTACCTAACAATTAAGACGAAAATCTGTTTTGTACTAAATTGAGATGTTGCATTTAAGACATCGAAGCTTAGTTAAGTTAGTTAAGATTGGGGTTCATCCAACCATAGGCGTAGCCAGGGTTGTTGATTGGGGGGGGGGGGGGGGGGCGAAACCACAAATCACATGCAATGGCGTGGTCAGAAATTTTCAAAAGAGAAACTTTTTATGGGGCAAAGATATTGTAGAATGGAAGATCAGAAGCCGTGACCTGGTTTGGCAATTAACTCGGATTTCGCTAGAAGGCTTCAACCAAAATTCAAAAAGCGAAAATGTCTAAAGTGGGAAGCGTGTTGAGTAAACTAACGTAACTCAAACGTCTCACAGACGGGAGTCTGGGGGCGAAGCCCCAGCCGCAGGGCGACTTTTTGTAATTGTTTGGAAAAAGAGCTTTTTTAATACCATTGGATCACATTTCGCGCGTGTTTAGAGCCATTTGCAAGAACTAGATTTTTAACATTTAAAAGCAAATTAAAAAACTAAATTGTTTAATCCTCCTTTTACTAGCAATTTAAGTCCCAAACACGTTCAAAATCTTGCATTTTGGGGTTAAAATTGTTTTGTAAATGATTTGGCCCAGGTAGGGGAAGTAAGGTGCATTGCCTCGTGCAATACCTCGTATTTTAGCAGCAAATAATAATCTACACAAAGATTTTCCTCGGAGATTTTTGTTTTGTCATGAAATTAGCCAATTATAGAAGTACATGTGCGCCCAGGCGGCCCAGGACACCAATTTAAATTCAATAATTTGTTCAATGAGTATTTCCCCAGCTAATTTTTTTTAAAAGTATTTTGTGCGTAAACACTGGCGAGGTAGAGGTGAATTGTTATTGAAAAATGGTACAATACATGGTTATGCCTACTAACCATGTTATTTCCGAGCCGGATTTACATTGCGCGGGGCCGTTGGCACTTTGGGGATTTTCGCAATATCTTACTGCCAAATATTGGAGAAGAACAAAAAGAGTTTTACTATTTGAGCCCGAGGCCCCCCGCACTGTGCCATGTGGTAAATCCGGCCCTGGTTATTGCATTACGTTGATTAAAAGGTAACATGATGGCCTGAGGTAGTAACTTTTTTTGAGATAAAAATCCTTAATTTCACTCCGGTTGTACGTTTAAATTGGTTAGCAAAAATTGAATTGAGAGGGCCCGGGCCCCCTGATTGTCAATATTATTGCTAATTATTGTTGTACGTGTGTACTGTTGTACGCGAAGATGATAAAAAAAAAAACTGCAACTGAAGAAACAAGGCTTTTTTACATTTTTATCGTTAGTAGCATTTCGATTGGGGGTGGGGAGGCCCAGGCCCCCTGAGCCCCCTTTGCTACGTCTAAGCATCCAACCCAAATTCCTAACAAACAATCAGTAGTCAAGTGGGTGGAGCTTCTGCCATTGACGTTCATCATTAAAAGGGAGAGTGCGAAGCTTTCACCGTGTTTGGTAAACAGGTGGGCAGGTGATAGCTCGACACGAAGACCGAACGGTCTCTTCGCCATCTCCTATAGCCGAGACAGTTAGGTGATTAAAGATTAAATTACAAAATTGCAATTAAAAACTTGAAGAATGTTTACGCTCAACGTTGTTTACTTGTAGATTGTCGAATGAACGAACTCTTATCTAACCATAAGATTAGATTTTAAGCTTACAATAAAGGTATAGCAGAAGCTTTAGGATAGCATATACTGCTCTACGTTGCAGCAAATTTTCGCAATCAGAAAATTCCACTCACCGCAAAGAAAAGCCGTCCTACTTTACTCCATTGAAATTCAAATTTAAGTGAAAGGGAATCGCCAGTGCGCTGCTTTGTCACATGATAAATACGGATTCCTTGATTGGTTATTCCAAGTGAAACTGAAGAATCTTTTTCTGATTTTGTCTAAAAATTGAAAATGCTGCTAAAAGTAAAGAAATTAATTTTTGTGCTTCAGAATTTGTAATTTCAAATATCTATACCTCCAAATGTATCGTTATTAATCAAATACTGTCAAAAACCAAAATTTTTTGTCTCATTGCACTTTGGCTACATTTGCAGCAAACTTCTGTTGTAGCGGTAACAAGCCAATACCGATTGGTAATCATAATTGCTCTGTTCATTGATTGTCGGAAATCGAAACACTGACCACTCAATTCAAAAAAGAATTAAAAAACTCATCTTTCACAAGCAATCAAAAAATAATTTAATCAGGGCCGTAACCAAACGCATTGTTCAGGCGGAGCTCAATATAAGTAACCCGTAATTGCTATTTAGACCTACAGTTAATTTTATCAATCAGTGAAAAATATGCAGGCTAAGCTCATGCATTTTCTTTTCAGACTACGGCCCTGAAAGGGCCCCAGATCTCTAAAACAATACCAACAGTGCATCTGAAAATTCAAAGTTCCTAACCAGAAAGCTTAACATCTTCTGAATTTAATTTAAACCGATAAACTGATCGGATATTTATGACAAACTCAGCGAATCAAAATAATTGAAGTCGTTTCTGGTTATTTCTCTAGTAGCAATGAGGAGGATATCAAATTACCAAACGCCGATCGTTTATATGGTCAAATGAGTCGCTGCTTGTAATGAAATGCTTGATAAGAGACGAATGACTTGCAAGCAGAACCAAAAAACACGCACTGCGTTGGTATGGTTGGACAGATCAAATTTGCTTGGTTCATGAGTACGGTCAAGGAGATTTTTAACTTTAAATGAACCTTAATACAACCACCCTTAAGCTCAGCCTGTTCACTGGTCGTAAAATTGAGCAGTCTACCCATGTGGTGGCCCAGCCTGACGAAAGATTTACAAACTGAACCCGAAAAAGGGTGCTTAGCGTTGGTGTGGTTAGATAGGGTTAGAGTGCCTATCTAATACATACGCACGAACAAAGGCATGAACTAGTCGGTTTTGTTAACAAATTTGCCCCTTTGCAAGAAGTAACGATCAGTTTGAAAGAGAACGTCGATGATTTTGTTCTGAATCCCCATTTTTAGCATTGCACAATGGAAAACTTAATTTTACCATCGCCAGCCAAAAATTTCCAGTTCAAGTTTGTTTATTGACTGCACTAAACAAACAAAGAAAAACAATTGAAACAGAGTACGTAGAGTTGTTATAAGAGAAAGAAGTGGCGCCTGAAAAGGGACTGTGAGGTCTTCGAGTCTGCAACCACTCTGGAAAGCCGCAATAAACAAATATGCCATCTTATTCGAGCTACAAAGAACTGACGTAAAAAAAAGATAAGGAAATTCAATACTTATACGGCATTAGTTAGCGGCACCATGTAGTCAATATTCACTACAGAAAACAATAATTGCGAGTCTTTATGAACAACGTAAATATTCTATTCATTGAGGTTGGCTATTGGAAAAGCCCATGACAATAAATTGCTACTTGTGACATGCCTGCAAAGTTTCTTGCTCCATTAAAACCTATCATTAAAACAAAGTCAGCAATAACGTTCTAATTGAAGATTGCCAAACACTTGAGGCTAAAATTTGCTTTTCAGATGTTTTGTAAACGTCTGACATTAGGATTTCGTCTCTTGGTATTCCGCTAAGCTTTTAATAAAAACCTCAGATTGAATAGAGCACTGTTTCGATCACAAAAATGTAGTTTTATTTGGTAATAAATAACCTGGCAACAACCAACATACTGTAGTAGTTCAAATTCTCTACAACGGGACAGGAAAAACGTTGCATGTTGGAGCGACTGCTAAACTCCTACTAGCTAGACAAGCATCTCTTCACTATGCAGTTCGGGAACATTTATGAAAGACGAATACTCTATTATGCCCAGGCAGTTTATGATGTACAGCAGATCGCTGATACCAGAGCGCAATTTACATGTTGGTCTGATCTCTGCAGTGTGCAGTTTTGTGCCCAGCACTTGGGCTAGGAAAGTTTGGGAAGCGATGCTCAGGTCAACATATCAACTTTATTTAAAGAGAAAATAATGCTCATACAGTAGTACTACACTTATTCATAGGAACACTTTTTTAGGAGTGTACAAGGGTTATTAATTTTGCTCTACAGTTAAGAATAAACTACGAACAAAGCCAACTTGGGCATGAACAACGTAATTAAGAATACGGGCCAAATTTAAGATCCAAATTTAAAAGCAATTAGAAACTGATTTTTGCAATCACAGCCAGTGAACTACTTTACTGCTTTTTTCTTGCAGCTTTCAAAATCGACAAAACTTTTACTCAACTATTAACCAACCAACCAAGCTTAAATCTCAGTCACTATGTTCTCCAATAAAATTTAAAAACAACTGAGGCTGAAAATGTGCGAAAATATGTTAAATACCCAGCATCAAATCATTTTCGCTTTGTTCTTATATGAAAAATTGTAGCTGCTGTAGAGACGATATACAAACACCACGAAGTCGACTGCGTTTGTATATTGTGTCGCGAAAATATTTAGTAATTTGATGAAATATGCACTATCATGGAGCAACGATTTGTATTAAGTTGGAAACAAAAGCTTTAAAATGTTAAGCAAAGCATATCAAAATACTACAATACAAGTATCGGAATTTATGCCAATCTGTTGGTGGGAATTGAAACGCATTATAATAGAAAATATTTTGCGCAAACTTGGCAATTTCTTTCAAAAACTTTGCTTCGGTATGCATTCTTATAAAATTCCATAAACTGTGGTTAAAGTAAAGAGCTATTCGAACGATTGCAAAAGCTTTTCGGAACAAAAGAACGTTTACATTAGCGTTTTATTAAAGTCAGTTTACGATTACTTGGAGAAGAATAGCAAAGTAAACATAAATTCTTTCTAAAGAGTTTACAGTGTAATGTACAATTTCGAAGTCAGCTGGGCAGGCCTTATATGAATTGCATTCGATATGTTCAGGCATTTATGCACCGGAGGGGCGAAGATTGTTGTCCCTACAAAAAACTAGAACACTCCAATTAGATTTTGCAGCCTTTGAAGTCGAAACTTTCGACTTACCAGCAGGTAAGTATACGACTTAGATACTCAAAATCCAAAACAACAATAAGGGATGTTGTTGCAAATGATATTGCATATCAATGACAGGCGCGTTTGTCAATGACCAACCGAATAGTTTTGCTAAAATGAACAATTTTATTATGTTCTAGTTATCTGCAGTAGACCAAGTTTGGTTTAGTTAGAAGGTGGATCAATATTCTTTTATAGCACCATGATGTAAACCACAAATTGCGTCATGAAAACAATAAACGTAGAAGTTTGGCTTTACGACAATAGCAGTAAAACTTACTGCGGTATTGGATTGAAGCAATGCGAAAACGAAACCTTTTCACAGCAGAAATGCAAGCGTCCAAGACAAACATAAATGTTCTCAACTGCTCAATTTTTTGGGCTGCTGAATAAAAAAAAGCTTAAATTTCCATTCTCTTTAAAAAAAACTGACGATTAAAAACTACGGCATTTCAGCTATTTTCCGACACTCCGTCAGCAAAACTATAATACACTCACTAAAAACAAACAAAAATACAAATAATTAAAGCTCTAAGGGGCACTTAGTGTATCTTAAACGTTATTCTTTTTTTTTTTATTTCGAAATCTATATTCAAGTCTTTTTATCCGTTTTACTGCAATGGCGTACGGAAGGTGATTTTGGGGTTCAACTCGCTCCCATTGGACCACTGAAAGGTTCGACTTGTAGTTGAATGCTAAAATTTTTGTAGGTTTCAGACCTACACAAAACTTTGATGCTATTTGCTGCTTTTTCAAAATCTTGTGCAAAAGTGGAAAATGATTTCTAATTTTTTTAAAATTGCAAAAATTTACCATAGCCTCAGTTGGTTGGGGTTCATTATGCAGTTTTTTGCTTGTGATACCATCAAAACAACATACTGTTTTCCTTATTCTTTGTTCGCTAAGTCTGACGTTAGCTTGGTCACAAATACGCTTATAGACGTATATGAACATTATTTTGCTACAAACCTTGTAAAGACAATAGCAGTGCATTGGTACATCTTCTACTGATGACGCTTGTTGAATGTAATCCGTAAGCGCATGATGTGATGTTGTTGTTGCAAGGTTGGCGTGCATGCTAGGAAGGTGGGCCCTTAAGTAGGACTCTCCCCATTTTTCAATAAACTGAAAAGAATAAAATTTGATGTAATTCGAATCTTCAACTTAATTACAGCAGTAGCTTTTCACGCAGCGCTCTGGCCTGATATTGAACTAGCAACTGCATCTGACGAATTCAGCGACAATCAGAACTTGACCTTATGCTCGACGGTCGGCTCTTGATGAAGCTGCGCTGAAAAACGTGAAAATGAAATATTTCGGCGAGAGCAACTTATAGCACGTGTGGATGACGCAGCGGCAGAGAATCGAATTCTAGCCCGCAAGGTTAAGGGTTCGAATCATACCTGTTATCGCCAAATTTTGCAGGTGAATGTATTTACAGTTTTTAAAAAGTAGTATTTTTGCGTTCCTTGCTCGAAATTTTTCGTTCTATTTCTTAAATATTTAACATAATCGTAGCAAAGTGAACTATATTGCGTTAGTCAAAACCATTTAACATACGAGTTGTATGTCTAGCAAAAATTTGATTTTGGACCTTTTAGTGTCGGCCTCTGATCATTCCAGTTACAGTACGTACCCATTCGGGAACATAATCTTTTGGTTCAAAATAGTTCTTGATGTGGACGGACTCGTCAAAAACTCCCACATCCAAATGAAGAGCAGTTGCGGCAAGGGAGAACACAACTTCGTCTTGAGTAGCGACGTTAGACTGCAGCACATTCCGTTTTAACTGAAGATAATACTGCTGGCGGGATTTGAAGTCGCTGAAACAGCAATTCAAGTTTAATTGTTTACTGCGCATAAATCAAAAAAAAACTAACTTTGGCGGAGTCCATTTTCGCTTCATTGCACCACTACCAACGCGTTGAATAATTAAAAAAAAAGCTGAGAAACCAGCCTCAGAATAGAATCATTCTTTTCGAATAAGATAACTGATGATGACTCGCTTTGACCGAAATCAATTTTATCTCTGAAAAATAAAAACGAGATTTTTACTAATTGCATTGAGGCTGGTTTCTTAGTTTTTTTTTTTTTAATTATTCAACTTGGCAACACAACAGCTAAGCTACAGCTTCAGTTTTATCGTCGGTTTGATCTGGTTCCTCCTAAAGTAAAGGCAGATTTAGTTTTTTAGACATTTCGTTATCAGTTATTTGTAAGGTTTGCACGATCTGCTCCAGTATGTTTTACTGACAGAACTAAGTATCGAACATTGCCGTCCCTGTTCCGATGTTGGCATACCGGTACTCACATCAAAACGGAGTTGCAGTGTCAGAGTGGTCAAATATTGCAATTGCTGTGCATTTAGATCTTTATTTACTAAGTAGCTTTGGTTAGGAGACAGCGAAGGAACTTTTCTATCTTGGAGTCAAACTGCCATCTGTCTATCTGTCTACCACACACGATGGAGGCTTCACACTGTCCTTTTTGATGCTGAACCAAGCAAAGAAGCTGTAAATACTAATTTTGATAGTCTTTGGTTTGATGAGACCAAGAATCGAACCATGATCTACATCCCAGTAGTAGACGCTCGATTCACCAAACTACTAACGCCCATTTTTCGTTGAAGAAATGCCGCGTCCTCGAAACCAATATACCTGTGATTGCTGTGGGCATGAGTTTAAATTTCATTCATATAGCCATGTTCTTCTGGCCACATTAAATGGCGCAACCTGGGGGCTAAGGGGGCTTCATCCACCCTTAGCCAAGTCATCTAGCTAATCTAACCCAAAATATAAGCTTTTAAACTGGGGATGCGGAAGCTGGAAGCGGTAAAAGGGTACCGCTTCCACTTTGGCCTTTCGTATCACACGCGTCAAAAATTTTAATTGGGTGCAGTTTTTTGTAAAATACAAGACAAAATTTTTAGTTCAAGAAACCAACATTTGCTCAGAAACCTTTTTAAAAGTCAGTGATTCACTAAATCTGGGTCCAGCCTCACCCCTATCAATTCAAAGATGAACCACGCAGCCTGCCAACTTATTTTCATATCTAGGAGTGTTTAGTTTAATTCTAGGAGTGTTTAGTTTAACAATTCGCTGTTTCAGTCATAAGATGTTAAAGGCTTTCTCAAAAATTTTGGCGGGCTTTGCCCATCCAAAAAAAAAATTAAGGACATTTATTGGTATAACCAGGCGCGTAGCCAGGATTTGGAAAAGGGGGGGGCTATTTTGAAAGAGTGAGAAAAGTGCAAACGACCTTGACCCGAATTTTCATTGTTCTTGAATCAGTGTCACACGGTTTCTCTGAAAATCAAGGCGGTATTTCTCGGAAATCTCGGAATTTCAAACATTTTATTCGCCCAAATTCAGGTGATCTCAAAAAAAAAAAAAAAAAAAAGGTCTTCACCAAATTTGAGACTGATTTTTCGGCCAAAATCGGAAATTCAAACGTTTTTTTCGCCCAAAGTCAGGTGATCTCCAAGAAAGAAAAAAAAAAGGTCTTCACCGATTTTGAGACTGATTTTTCGGCCGAAATCGGAAATTCGAACGTTTGAGGAGGGACTGTTTTTCGATGGGGGGGGGGGCTATTTTCAATTTTTCACCAAAAATCGGCCTCAAAAACACCAAAAACGTGCGATTTTGCATACTTCACAAGCCAGTGGAGGGGGGGCTCGAGCCCCCCCCGCCCCCCCCCCCCCCTGGCTACGCTACTGGGTATAACATAGCATTCACTGATTAACATAAATAAATTTTCCAGTTCCAACATTTAATTTTTCTCACTGTGACAATATTTTTTCAAAAAGCCAGGGGTCTCTTAAACAAAGTATAATACAGGGTGGGGCAAAAAAACCTCCCACATTTAAAATTTTTACTATGGCAATGCTGTTGCAGTTATTCGCCTAGTTTAAGTAAATTCATTTATTAATGAAATGCCATTTTGTTTTACAGAACGAAAATTGTTGCCATTTTGTTTTTACTAACTCGTTTTACTAACTGAAATGCCATTTTGTTTTTACTAACTCGTGTTGCCTGCTGTAAAGATATTTTTGAAAATGTTCCTGCTGATGCTATTCTGATTACCAGTGACGAAGCCCATTTTCATTTATCTGGTTTTGTTAACAAACAAAATTTTCGCTATTGGTCACAAAGTAACCCTAGAGAGCTACATGAAAGGCCTCTTCATAGTGAGCGCGTGACAGTGTGGTGTGCAGTTGCGAATTTTTGAGTTTGGGGTCCTTATTTTTTTGAGGAAGAGGAAAAAACGGCTTCAGTTACCTCAACTCGTTATGTGAAGATGCTGCAAAACTTTTTGATGCCAAAACTCAGGAATCTTGGAGAAAATGCAACGGTATGGTTTCAACAAGATGAAGCAACTGCCCATACGGCAAAAAAATCAATGGATGTTTTGCGAGGACTCTTTCCAGCGCATTTGATTTCTATGCGCGGTGATATCGGATGGCCAGCGCGTTCGCCAGACCTTTCACCTTGTGATTGTTTTCTGTGGGGTTATGTTAAGAGTGAGGTGTTCAAGGACCGACCAACAACCATTGATGGACTGAAAGCCGCCATTTGCAAAACGATAAATGAAATTCCACAAGAAATGACTCAGAGGGCAATGGAAAACTTTAGGATACGCTTACAGCGGTGTATTGCAGTTCAAGGGGGCCATCTTGAAGACGTTATTTTTAAAAAATAGTTTGCACAAAATGGCAATCATGTAGCATTGTTAAGTATGTAATAAAATTTTCCCAAAAGCTTTTCTTGTCTATTTTTTCGAAAAGTGAAATGTGAGAGGTTTTTTTGCCCCACCCTGTATAATGGTAGTGGCTAAGGTTACGTGACCGTAATTTTCGTTTTTGGAATTTAAAAGTTACGTGAGAGATCCGATTTAAATACAGCACTTTGACATACCAAATGCGGAGCCTTCATGGCGTAGTGGTTACTGCACTTGACTGCATTGCCGAGCGCTGGACGCTCGATACCCGCATGACACGCTATGTGATTCAGCGCTGCAGTGCTATTGCGCTTCATAGTCCTTTTTTTTCCTCTAAAATCTTATTAGTTGAGTTAGGGTTCGGGCAGCGATGCCAGCTTGAGAGATAGTAAATTGAACAGCAAAAGTGGTCACGTGACTTTTAATTCCGAAAACGAAAATTACGTGACTCACGTAACTTTTAATTCCAAAAACGAAAATTACGGCCACATAACCTTAGCAACTGCCTAATATAGAAGAACTTTTAGACATGATATGTTATATAATGCATGTCTTATTGCAGAGTACCCTTTGCTGTATTAAAAAAGATTATAATCTTTTGTGGTATGTATAACCATAAAACTTTTGCAATGTTTTTTTATTTTACAGTTTAAAAATACACGCTGCAATGCAGAAGTTTGGAGCAAAGCCGCGTATAAAAACGATACAGTAAAAATATTCTGCGATTGTGGGCGTTTAACTCCAGCAGGTTTAGCTAATTATAGCCAGTTAGCCGCGTGAAGAATTACAGGCTACAGCAGATGCGATTAAAACATTATTATCCCGAGCGCTCGGAAAACCATACCGAGACTTCAATAAGCAATTGCTCCTTATTTTAGCGTAAGACCAAATGATTGGACATTTCGGTTTTCGGCCGCTCCGAATCTGAAGTCCTAGCAACGCCTACACTCAGATCCTTGCAAACGCAAGCTAATTTCACATTTTGGTTGCAATTATGCTCTTTTTAAGATAATGATAGCAAAAAACCGTTTAAGCTTGACAAATCTGGAAAAAATTCTAGCAAAAAAAAAAAAAAAATTTAGCAAAAAATTTTAAGCAAAAATTACGTCATTAATTAAGTGGTGGAAGCGGAAGCGATGAAGGTGGAAGCGGAAGCGATTTAAAAAGTATCGCTTCCACATCCCTGGTTTAAAAGTGTTTTGAACTTCACCTGTAAATAAGGGGGGAGGGGGGCTAAAGGGGCCTGCGAAATTTAATTCTTGCAAATACTTCTGATTTCAACTATTTAGTTGTTTCACATGGCTCCAAAAATGGGCAAAATGTGATTCAAATGGGTGATTCAAATGGCGTTAAAATTGTTAGTTGGTTAGTTTTTTTCCAAAAAATCAGAAAAACCGCCCTCTCCCCTTTTTGACGAAATCGTGGTTGCGCACCTGGGTGGATCTAACTGCCCTCTTCATATTTATATGAAGTAATTACAGTGATTGATAAAATATACTCACGTTATCAATTTAGGATGAGCCATAAAAAACTGAACTCGAAAATGAATTTCAAGAACCCCCGATTGTCCGACTCTGGCCTTGCTTACCTGTATGAGAAAAGAAATATTGCTTTTGATCTGTTTTCTTGATTCCAAACCGAGGAACAAATTTGAAATCTTTGAAATTTACTACATTTTGGATTAAAGAATTGGTTGGAATTGGTTAGGGTTAGCAGGTTGTCGCTATTGAGTTGAGCTTAGAACCACAAACTACACTTTTCAATGCTGTGTATAACATTCGAATTAGTAAATTTTAAATCGAGGCTGGCTGTGCTTAATTTTTCTCGAATTTTATAGGAGAATAAAGTGACACAAATTCATTCTTAATTGCTTGGAGATGAAAGTTCAAAATCAAATCAATCAAATCTTCCATTATTATCGCTGTTTTACGTCAAAACTTGTTACAAGTTGGCGGGGCCCATCTCCGCGTCATTGCACCCGGGCAACACAGCTTCTTTCGGAGAAATGTCTCAGCGGTGGCGAGCCGTTGGCAACACTGTGTCTTATTTGACCGGTCCTAGATTTGAACCACAGGCCTATCGCTCCAGACACGAACGCGTAACCGCTCGACCAACTGGACGGTGACATGAAAGTTGGCTTTTGATTTTGTAGACTACGGATAGTCTGCAGAAAAATCTACAATGACGTGAATGGACCATCTACAAAAGGCTAAGAAAAGTATGCTGATTACTTAAACCTGCATTGTATTAACCCTTGTTCTTAAATATTTCTCATGTCGAAGCTCAGATTTATTTGTTCTTAAATTTTGAGCAAAAAGAAGCCCTGTGTTGTTACAAAATTGGTTTTATAAAAAAAGCGTAACTACCGTACAGCATCATTTTTGAGTAAGACTAGTTTTCTTAATTTGACAACAGCAGCTTTGACCAATCAAAGTTTAAATCCGCCTGGGTAGAACTTGACCCGATGTCCCATTGAAAGTTTTCAGTCTATACGACACGTCTTGAATTGAAACGGATAAATTCAAGATTTAATTTGTGATGGAATCATTTGAGCACTGGGCTATGTGTTTGTACGGTCAATCATAAACGCGCGAAATAGCACAAATAGTTTGATCTTTGACTCACTTCGCATTGCAGTAACATGACACTTAAAACTCATAACGTCACCCACAACAACGCTGAAAGAAACAACTCGAGCGTAAATTACAAATAGTTGTTTGATTTCACAACCTTGTAATGCTGGTCGCAGTACCATTTTTTAAACTTATTGTACTGATATTACAAAACCCATAATGTTTTAATGTTGTTTTTCGACAACTTGTGGATCATTGAACTAAAGTGACTTCACCAAAAGCCCAATGCTTTTTTAACGTTTGTTGGTTCAGAATTGTGAACGGGCCGACTAGCTTAGGGCCGAACCCGGCCCGAACCCGAAACCTAATTTGAAGCCCAAATCATGCCCGAAAAAACCCGAAAGTTAAGTTTGGGCTGAAAAAATTCGCAATGTTGCCAGGTTATTTTGATTATATTTTTGTTCACCTAAGACAAAAAGGACGTCTGAGGCCCGAATTAAGCCCGAAATTTTTGTCAACTTTAGGCCCGAACCCGACCCGAAAAACCCGGCCCGACTTACAACTCTGTGTTGGTTTATCGAGCGAAAACGCGTTTGTCTGTAAACGTAAATATTTTCCCATTTCTATGCCCCTTTATTTACTCCATTATGCAACTTAATTATCAAATAAAAAAACAACATTTTTTTATTGAGTTTCGAACTAACAGTATAGAATGGTACTTAGTTCTTCATCAGCAATAATCTTATCCAAATACAGTAGATAGTGTGAGAATGTTTAGCAAAGTTTGTATATTTGTCCTAAAAATGCCGAAAAGCTCAACCATAAGGGACATAAAACAGAGTTAATGTTAACAGACTAAAAGATAAAAATTGAATTTGCAGTCTGTGAGACCGGTCTAATTGTTTCTCATTCCCAGTGGCGTCGATTTTGGGGGGAGCCGGCGCCCCCTCGGGTCTGATACTGAAGGGGGCGAAATATGTCTGGCCCCCTCGGTTATTTGGCGAGTTACCCACTTGACAATAAGAAATCCGAAATTCCGAACTGACATCGAACCAGAATGCAGCAAAGACCTCTATTGGTCTTGACCTGAATTTGGGGGCAAAATTCTGGACTGAAATAGAATTATTAAGTTTAACCAAACTTCGCAAAAACATTTCGCCCCCTCGGAATTTGCTTAATCAACAAAAAATCGACGCCTATGCTCATTCCTCAAATGATTTCTTACATTTTTGCTTGTTTTTATTAGACTCACTTTTTTTTGCGAAAAACTCCATTCTTTTGGTGCGTATTTTGAAAGCTTTTGTTTGGGATCCATAAACTGCTGCTCGTTTTCTGAAATAAATTACTAGAAAATATATTCGAAATAGTGATTGAAATATTTTGCTTTTTACAAGCTTATTTTGGTTTAAAAAGTTGAATTGGATGGCAGACTCGTAGCCAAGGAGGAGCAGAAATTTTAGTTTGCTCCTCCAAATAAATTTCACTTAAATCCGTAGGTTTTAGGATGGAAAGAATGTGTTGTATTATTTTAATTCAAAAGTTACAGAAAATGTTGGCTTTCCGAACTGAAGACCTTTTTTTTGAGATCACGGCAGTAAACGGTAGCTTACCGAACTAAAGACCTTTTTTTGAAGATGGCCCCCAGCTAGAAGACATTGCTCCCACCCAAATTTTCACTTGCATCCTCAAAAATTTCGTTCTAGGTATGTGCCTGTTGGATGGGATCGTTATTATGACTTTCAGTAAGCGTACTCATCATGATTTTTTGCAGTTTGATCTAACTTCGGAGAAGATTTATATTAGAGTTGTCCTTTTCCTAGGTTATTGGACATACCACAGCTAATGGCCGTAACCAAACAAGGTTCAAAAATTTCCTTCTACTTTGAATTGAACTATTGTACTTTGTCTAACCTCTACTAGCAGACCTCTTTGTATGGGTTACCCTATCAGGAGAACTAAATCTCTGCAAGTCATAAAGGCAGGCAAACTCTTTGCAGTTCATGAAAAAGTCAATTAGATGGAGGATCTTGAGTGGAATCGCTTGGCACTGTATCCAAGCAAAATGATGCAGGTGATGAAAGACCGTGAAATCTAGCGGCATAATCTCGAGCTGCTGCCCCCGCAACCCTCATAGAAAAGCAGGCATTCATTAAAAAAAGAGAGAGGAGGGGCTCACTGATGTCTTGAAATCGATTTGTATGTAAAAATAAGTTACAGTAGAGGTGATAAAAACTCACCAATCCCAGTTGTTAGACCAAACAGTTGAGTTTCTTTGATTGTTTGCATGCGACACACTTGGTCTAACACCTCTTTCACATAGGTTTTCAACTAAAAAACAAACCAACTTTTATTGAAACTCATGCATTATTAAAATGCTGTTTAAACTTGAATGAAACGTGACTTGAATCAAACGATTGTGGTAAAATCTTAATCTATAGGCTATGATGTCAAAAGCAAAAATTCCAAATTCAACCATTTTAAGTTTTAACACTCGCACACACACACACGTGTATGACTGGAGTTGACGACTCGAAGTAATCCGTAACGACCGAAAACGATTAGAAACATGCAGAGAAAAGAAAAATAATAAATTTTGCTTGTGTTGTTACTGTGGCTTCGCTATTCCAGTAACTAAAACTCTCCTGCCACGATCATACTTTATAGATATTTTCCGTACTGACTAACTTTATGGCTTGCTTACAACAATGGAAACTGTGAGTATACTCTTGTAAAAAAAGTCAAACCTAGTACTTACTTCAAATACTAAAAGCACTGAATCCCCGTTTAACAGATGCACGCGAATAGGTTTCTTGCCGTTTCGAGTTTTCATTTCAATGCTTTTTGGATAAAATGAAATTCACAGCTGCCCTAAATTGGACAACCTAAGCAACGTTAATCACAAGATAAACAGTGTCTATATACATGGGCGCTGGCAAGGGGGGCCATGCCCCCCCTGGATTTTCACACACTCTCTCTTAAACTTCACAAATTTCAAGAATTCTTTTGTTTGTAGTAGTTAATACTGGCTCTATTCTTATTGCCCCCCCCAATTTCCTGCCCTCTGAAAATTTTTCTGCCAATTTTTCAATCGGCAGCATGGCCGAATGGATAAAGGCGTCGTTTTTACGACGACCCTGATCGAATGATCTGGGTCCAACCAGCATCCTAGTCACACTGTTGCGTCCTTGGATAAGACGCTGTACCATAATTATCTCTGCTTGGTGGTTTCGAACCAGCAGCAAATTTAGTGAACAAGAATTCGAAGAAATCCACTGGAACATTGGATCATCGGAAACTTCTAAGCAGGTGCGGATTCCTCCAATCACGAAGTAGTCATTGTAATAAAAAGTGTGCGGATAGTTCAATAAGTTTGCGTCTGATGCTGTCCGGTGACAGGATGATAAATATGCGCTACAACAACAAGCTACAACAAGTAACGATAGCTATTGTATGTTATAGCAATACAGACATTTTACATATTGCTCATTTTATTTGTGAGCCTATTATAATCTAAATTACAAGTTACAACAATAAAAATCACAGTAAAAGATTGAAAGCACATGTTTCGTCCAGTCTGTTTCGTTCTAAGAATTCATCAGGTGCTTCTACAATCTTATTCTGCTTTGAATAAGAATATACCAATCTAAGAATTTATAGAACTAGCAACTGATACTGGGATAGATGAGTCCATAGGACGAAACAGACTGTTGTGCTATAAGCTTTTACTGTGATTTTTATGTTTGTGTTTTGCTCTGATCTTACTGCTGTATATCATCAAGCACTGTTTCAGAAGATTAACAAACAACTTTTTTTTTCTAAATTACTAAAATTTTCTTTTCCTTGTTACCAGCCGACGGACTTAATACGACTTTTGTATTACTACTGCATTGTTACTTGAGTGAAACCATTTGAAAGGCAATGCGATTTTTTTTTTTATTTGGAAAAAAATTGTGCAGCTCAATAGCGCCACTTCTTGATATTCTACAGTTAGAAGAAATGTGATTGTTGTTGAATGTTGATTATTGCTGCACCAATAAATGAGTTCCAGCAATTAGTCAGGGTTTGAAACATAGGCGTAGCCAGGATTTTTGATTGGGAGGGGGGCCAAACCACAAATCACATGCAATGAAGTCATCAGAAACTTCAAAAGAGAAACTTTTTGTGGGGCAAAGATATCGTAGAAAGGAAGATCAGAAGCCGTGGCCTGGTGTTGGCACGTAACTACGCACTCGTTCAAGGAGGGAGGGCCTAAACCAGTATTTAAAATATGAAAATGTTTAACTTGGGAGACGTGTTTGAGTAAAGAAGTGTGCTGTCATTCAAACGTATCATTGACCCGGGTCTGGGAGCTTCGCCCCCAGCCACTGGACAATTTTTCGTAATTTTTTTAAAAAAAGCTGTTTTGACACAACATTGGATCACATTTTGCTCGTATTCAGAGCCATTTGAAAGTTCAAGGTTTTTAACTTTTGAAAGCCAATTGAAAAAATTTAGTTGTTCAGTCCTTCTTTTGCTTGCAATTTAAATCCAAACTATGTTTAAAATCTTGCATTTTGGGGTTAAATGTTATAAGTGATTTGACCCAGGTAGGGGAAAGTAAAGTACATTGTCTCCTGCAATATTTTAGCGGTAAATAACAAAGCGGTAAATAGTCTTTTTTGTGACATTCTTATCATTGGTAGCATTTCAATTGGGGGGGGAGGGGGGGGCGGGCTCCCTGGCCCCCCCCTGGCTACGCCTATGGTTTGAAATTAATGCCTGCACGCAAGCTGAAATCGCCTCGGGCAAGTTATATTTCAGCTCAACTTGCCCTACGGGCAAGTTAACACAATATAGCGTATTCAACAACTTTAAACAAGATTATTTAGAGACGTAATTTAGGCCCGCTTTTGTAGCAATAAAGTATGTATGTAGCGAAATTTGTTGCTTATGCTTTATTTTAATTAGCACTTTGTGATTATCACAGTTAATGCATTGTCTAATTGTACGCACATTATTCGCAATTAGCACTTCTTAATCGGTCGCAGATTTTTTGACGTTTAGATGCGCTTAACAACTTTTTGGCACAAATTGATATGCTTTTTTAATTTTAATTTCCCACGCTTGCCGCGTTAACAGCAGCTGTTTCAGGTACCACAAGTACTACCATGCACTGCATGAAGATAACGTCAAGAATTTTGCAATTTTTTTGTTAAAATTATTTTGAAGATCTTTCAGCTTCAACTGCTTTTGCAAAAAAATTCGGCTTTCTATAGCTAGTACTAGTTTCCAAAATAATCGCGATTAAAAATGCGTTTGCTACAAACCACAACGTTAATCAATATAATTGTATCGTATTGAATGAAATATTTGCAATCAAAAAATCAAGTTTTGCTTATGTGTGATTGGAAAAAGTTACTTATTGCATCACATTATCATAACAATCGCAGACAAAAACGTGATTCTCGAAACTACGCGTACTTCTACAAATTCAGTGTTTTTTTCCAAGTTAAACAACTTCAAGACTTATAGTACCTTTTTTCGGGCAAGCTGAAATTTCCTAGGGCAAGTAGACATTTGATAACACTTGCCCGACGGGCAAGTTGCTAAATAAGTTAATTTCGTCCCCTAATTAGAAAACAAAGTCTAGGTTAAGAAGCTGAGTTCTTCTCTTAGGAGGTTGATTTCTCTGCTTTTATTGTGTTCTTCTCTTGGGACGTATATAATCGACAGTGTGGACGAGACGTTTTTACGTTAATAAAATGACCTGAAACCTGACCATGATCGTATCACCTTGGGGTCAACCCACACCCAGGTTACGTTGTTGCGTCCTTGGATATGACGCTTTAAGATAATTATTTCTGCTTGGTGGCTTCGAACAAGAAGTAAATTTACGTGGAAAGAAGTCAAACATCAACCGGAAAACTTGGAAAATGGTCAACTCCTAATCCGGTGTGGATTTGTCCAAACGATAGCGCTACCGTCACTTTCTTGTGAAAGAAGGATACAGATGCATCAATCAATTATGCTGCATTGCAGTGCGGGTGTGCGGCACGACCCGTATGTACCGATCGGGCCGCATTTTATTTCAATAAAGGTTACCAAAAGTACGGCCAGGAAGATAACTGCAGAAGGTTGAAAAAACATTAGCTGCATGAAATACCGCTAAATAACCAAATGTTGCTAGCCGCTCTTCTCATCTCTATGCTCCGTTCTATTCCAATTGCAGTAATTGTTACATTAATTTTTTTTCAATTAGTACCAGACCAAAGAAGAAATGGAACGTTGTCTATACCCAGACTAATTTTTGAAGTTTGAGCATACTGCATAACGAGAAAATTTGTTTTGTTTTTTATGTAGTTTAATAATGTGTTGAATCCATAGGTGGGCAAGTTAACGCAAAACGTTAGCTTCGTTAACCACTAGTCCGTTAACAAACTTCACACCTCCGTTAACGTTAATCCGTTATTTTCAGCTTTAATTAACGGAAGTTAATAAAGTCCGTTAATCCGTTAACATTTTGCGTGCAACTTACATTTTGTCTTATTCACTCGCTTCTAGAACACGTATTGACGCTGTTGAGCTGATTTTAAGGAAATATTTATTGCTATGGTGGTCTTTTTGTGTTTTGAAAGTTACATTTTACAGTCTAATCTAATTTTAAGATAAAAACAAGTTCAAATGCACAACAAAGCTGTAAGATATCAACGATAAAAACGTTAACGGAAGTTAACAGAACTTAACGGAAGTTAGTTTAGTCCGTTAACAGCACTTAACGGAAGTTAATTTAGTCCGTTAACATGAAAAAACTTTTTAACGGATTAACGAGTTAATGAAAAAGTTAGCTTCGTTATTAACGGATTAACGATTAACGGACTTGTGCCCACCTATGGACTTGAATCTAATGCTTCTTTTTAAAACGCTTTAACGATAAACAGCAGTAAACACATTACATTAAGGAGAACAGGTAGCATGTCTTATGAATTATACAAAGCTCAACAAGCTTAATATGAGTTGCTGTCAAAGTGCTAAATCATAACTATTGTATTCGAAGATGTTTTCGGAAATATTTTTTCCTGTTTTTTTCCGAAGAAGACTTTAATATTTTTTATAAGTATCTGGAATGATTAAAATGCACCATAGCGCATTATTTTGAAGAGCAGCAAATTTTACTCCTACCTTTTTTACTGCGAAATGTAACCACCAGGCAAGGATGAGATAAGTTCGCAGTCGTAATGAATTCAAAAGATAATTTTTTTTAATGTCCAATTTTAGTTATGAGTATTAATTGCTCTCTCTTGTTGTTTACTGTTTTGCTCAAGCTCTCTTGGAGGCTAAACTCTATCTTTATAAGAACAAAATTACAAGAACACAAGACTCCTTTTTTCCTCAAAATTTAAGAACAATTGAAGAGCACAGGCAATTGCGTATAGCACAGTGAAATGCACTTGTAAGTAATCAACAGAACTTACTTGGCCTTTTCTGCACTTTCTACATTACCACTGTTAAATTGTCTAAAGACTATTTCAGTAACTCTGATCAATAATGCAAAAGACGAATTTCAACCGATAAGGAAGAAAGAATTTATGTCACTTTTTTCTTAATAAAGTGTAAGAACAAATTACGATAAAAAAAAATGAGTCCCAAATTCGTGAAATTTTGAGAACAGTCAGCTTTAAACTAAAATTTACTAGTTCTGAATAAATAAAAACAAAGCATTTATTAGCTTCATGAGAGTGTTTGTATCGTTTCCTACATTAATACAGCATCTGCAGTTTTCTGATCTTGATTGCTTTCCTTTTTTTCCTTTTTTCTGCTTTGTTGCTTATTTGTTTCGGAGAACTAATTGAAAAACTGTGGGAAAAACATATCTCGATAAAAGCTGATGCGTTCGTTACATGGGGTGCACTAGTAATTTGTTTGATTCTTAGTTTGAAGTTAATCTCAAAATTCAACTCAAATCGTTTATTTTTGGACTACTTTGTAATTGGTATTTAAAAACTCTGTTTGATGAATAATAACCCCAAAGTGGCTAGCACTATCAGTGTTATTCTAGTTTCTATTTTTTCACCATTTTTGCTGTTCAGCAATGCATTTTAGTCTTTAACAAAGCATTCAATAATTGCATTCTTTTTCGTTATTTTTGGCTTAGTTGGAGAACTTAAAATATTACTTTTTTTCTCTTTTTTCATTGCCCACTTTTCCGTGAGAATTTCGGAGGCATTCGTTCGAGATTATGCCGCCCATATTTCGTAGTTTTCTATTAGTTTCTTTATTAACTTTCAAGTGATTCCATCAAAGATTCTTAATATTGGTGTATTATCCACCCAGCAGTCCAGGGTGATCCAACAGGCCTTAAAATATTAGGTACTGATTATGACATCGTTTCAGATTATGTTTTAAACTTAAATCAAATTTATTAAAAATGACCTCCTTAATTTTATTTGCACTTGTTTGTACTTGCTTGGTGGCAAGCAACCAAGTGGCTCTCGGTATCCCGGCATATGCGGATGAAGATGGCTCATTGATCAATTTTTCAATTGAACATAATGGCGACATTGAAGGTATCGATATTGACATCTCGATCGATGGCGATGAAAACAACTGCGGCTGCGAAGAATGTGATTGTCAAGACAAAGGTCAGTTTAAAAAACAACGGCCTATCGTTACTTGTACCAAAAATGTCGAGCATTTTTAAACCTTTCGTTATTTGTTTTGTTTATTGTTTCATTTAAACTACGCAAAATTTGGTATTGTTTGAAAATTCATTCTGATGGAGACAACATGCATTAATTTCTTGCAGTGAGAATTTTGAAACTATCACCGTGCATAGGCGTAGCCAGAACTTTGGATTGGAGGGGCCCAAACCAGAAATCACATAGGTGAAGACCAAAAAAAAGAGGCTTCACAGGTCGATTTGGGATTTGTGATTGGGGAGGGGGGCCGAAATTTAGTTGGAGACCATTTTTGGTTTAGGGGGGCCCAAACTTCAAGTTACAGAGCGGGGACCAAAATTACAAACAACTGAACTTAAAAAACAACTAAAAAACTTAAAAGGTCAGCACGAGCTGCAAAGCCTATTTCGTCCCTAATATTAGGTGAAGACCAAAAAAAAGTAGGTCTTCGCTGCCTAAGAAGCTTATTTTTTCCTTAAAATTAGGTAAAGACCAAAAAAGAGGTCTTCACGGTGTGCGGGCCGGCCACAAACCAGACTTGGAACGGGAACTGAAAACCACCAGCCGTTTTGGCAACAAATGTTTCATTACTTGCAAGGCAATTGGGGGGGGGGGTGCGGGCCCTCCCTGGCTACGCCTATGTCACCGTGCGTAAGAAAATTAATAGTTAACACTGTGCGTCAAAAAATTAACACTAAAAATTTTCACCAGCAAGAAATTTTGGGTGTTAATTTTAATGGAGACAGCGATATAATTTTAATTTTCAGTATTAATTTCAATTTTGAATTAATTTGGTGATAATTTCAGAGAGAAAAAATTAAAAGTTTTGACATTTTTCCATTAAAATTAACATCGAAATTCTCACTGGAGTTTGTTCACAAAGACACCAAAATGATTTCATGAAGTATTCATTGTATTACCACAACTAAACTAGTGTACCAAACAACAATTTGAAAAACATAAACAGTAGCCCAATGTAATGTGAAGACAAGGAACAAGTGCAGCTGCAGCATGAAACAGCATTATGAAATTTTGGAAGAGAAACTCGGGTATTAAAAGGTTAAAATTGGTTGAAGATACAAAACAGCAGGCTCATACTCAGCGGCTGCTTTATTGAAAGTGCTATTTTGCGTAAATTGTGATAGCGATATAGATTTATATTTAACGTCGTTTTTGAAAAATGAATGTTTCAACAAAAATTTTTTCTAATGCTATGGTCTGCTCAAACGTAAAATCCTACAATAACTCTTGAATTCCGACACTGGTGAAAACAAAACCGTACAAGCCGGAAAAAGATAGTATAGAGCTAATAGCAAATTTGAGTTGCTGGCCTAAACAAAAGAGTGCTCGATGTTCCTATGAGGTCCAAAGCAGTTTCAATAAGGTTCAGAGCAGGCGCGTAGCCAGAAATTCACAATGGAGGGGGGGCTGTTTTGGGGGGCGAAGCCCCCAGCCGCCGGAGGTTGGGGGTTTGGGGGCAAAGCCCCCAGCCGCCAGAGGCACGGGGGTCTGGGACAGAGCCTCCAGCGCTCAAACATTTTGCAGCTTTTTGCAAAAATAACTTCATTTTAGGGCTGTTTTGATTAAAAAATAATGCTTTTAAAACGTGGCTTAGAAATTGGCAGTGCAAACATGATTAAACTGGTGGCATAAATGAGCTATTTGGGAGGTAGCTATTGGTAAAATTTTAGTTCTCTTGTTTAGATGCTGGTAAATTATAAAATCCAAAAGTTCAATAAAACTCACACGGAGTAATCTATTTCGTCTACAGTATATAGAGAAAAATAATTGGGGGGGGGGCTAATGAAAAGAGATTTGAGAGAAATGATTGGTAACTGTGATGATGTTTATAACAACAACAACAATCCTAGTGACGGAGTGTACACTATATTCACCGGACTAGCATTTGTCAAAGTTTATTGTGAATTTCCAATCGGAGGACCAAACTGGATGGTAGCTTTGCTTGTGTTAATCACCGGACTTAAATAATATTTTAGCATCTAAACAAACCAATAAATTAAGGAAAAATGGATAACTTACTTACTTTAATCGGCCAGTTGGTTAAGCGGTGACGCGTTCGTATCTGGAGCGGGAGGTCTGAGGTTCAAATCTCGGGCCAGTCAAATCGGACGCAGGGTTGCCAACGGCTCGCCACCGCTGCGACATTTCTTCGAAAGGAGCTGTGTTGCGAGGACGCAATGACGCGGAGATGGGCCCCGCAACTTGTTACACGCTTCAGCGAAATACTGCGAGTATAAAAAAAAGATTTGATTTGATTGTTTGCGTATTTGCGATGTATACTTTGTTGCTTCACTAAATGCAAAGGGTCGAATATATCTGCAAAATAACAAAAATTTATGGAAAAAGATTGGACAACCGGCCGACTTAATTGACAAATTGTCATAATAAAAAAGTATAATTTAAAAATTACCTCATTAAACTTACAAAGTCCATTTATGTTGCATTAACAATTCAACGATGTAAAGGCGATGGGCCAATTGCTGTACTGATAGTCCGTATAAGGAATTTAAATCTTCAGTGATGAATTTCACCCATAAATTTCTTTGGTATTTTATCAAGAAAGGCTGAAAACGCTGTTTTTTTGTTCTTTAGTTAGTTTGTTTGTAGCATTGTAGAGGACTAGAGTACTATATGTTATCCAACATTTTTAAAGGTCTTTCAACGACGAATAAATGGGGACGTTGATTTCTTTTTGAACTGGACAGAATACGTGAATGGATTTGGAAATACATATGGAGAGTTTTGGTTAGGTACTGTACGAAGGAGGTTTTGTACTTTAATGACAGATCTAAATGGGCATTCGACCCCATTTTTAAAAAACGGAGAAAAATCTAAAATTTAGGTGATAAACAGGACCCCAGTGCGATTCTTACAAATTGCAACTCTTCAGGTTAAGAAAGTATAAGGGAAGCCACTGCCTAGTCGCCACCTGTAGTTATGCATTTGGAACGGTTTTGAACCACTTCCGTTTGGTTCGGTAACATTTGGAAAGTTTTTCTCATTTATCTAAGAGGAAAAGAATTGCGATTTTCTTGTGATTTCTAGGCCGAAAAGAATCAAATTTAGTGCAAAAAAGTTCAAAAAAATTGCCAAATTTGTTTCACCATGGTTTCACGATTAAATTTTTGAAACAAAAACGTATTGAATGCCCTTATATTAAAATACTGCAACAAAAATATATAAAAGATCTTGTGGATTCTATTTGAATAACATTTAATGTCATCCCACTGAAGAGCCTGACGGCGAAACAGCCTCTTGGGTCACCATTTTATTGGTGTTTTCACTGATGTTAATTTTTATTTTCTTTGACCAAACATCATCGAGCTTTTTTTTGGTTCGCGGCAAAACAGTTAAAACCTGTTTTGGTGTTGCTACAAATCGATAAAATTATTAAAAACTATAAAATCTATTCAAGGCCGACGTTTGGTACGTTTAAGGAGGCATTCAAGTCAAGTTTTTCACTGTTGATCGAAATATTAAAAAAATCCTGAACTGCATTTTCACCAAACTTGAACCCTCTACGTCTTGCCGTTTTCACGATATCGCAGTTTAAAGTTAGCCTTTTCTGTTTTACTTCAGTGTTGCCATTTTGTCAGTACTACCGATTGAAGATTAACTTCTGGAAAGCTGACTTACATTTACTTTAAAGGCAGCTAATTTATAAATTTTAAACCTTTTCTTGTCTTGACAACAACTCTGCTGCAAAGAAACATGCAGTAACTTTTCAAAGTTTTATTTCTTGGCAATCCTAGCGAAATTTCTAAGGCGAAAAAACTTTTTTAAGGGAAAATTTAAACTGTTATATCTCGGAAAATGAAGGTTGTAGAAATCTCATATTTGGTGAAGTTAGGTTTCAGATCTGCTAAAATATTTTGAGAGAAAACTGCGCAAAAAGCCTACGACTTGAATGCTTTTTAAGAAAAACTATAAATTTTAGTTTTTCAGAATATACAGGACATAACAGCCTAAAATGCATAGGTGGGCAAGTTAATGCAAAACGTTAGCTTCGTTAACCACTATTCCGTTAACAAACTTCAAACCTCCGTCAACGTTAATCCATTATTTTCAGCTTTGATTAACGGAAGTTAGTAAAGTCCGTGAATTCGGTTATATTTTGCGTGTAACTTACGTTGCTTTTTATTCACTCGCAATTAGAACACGTATTGACACTGCTGAGCTGATTGTAAGGAAACATTTATTGCTATGGTGGTCTTTCTGTGTTTTGGAAGTTACATTTTACAGTCAAATCTAATTTCAAGATAAAAATAAATTCAAATGCACTAACGAAGCTGTAATCGAAAAATCTTTGGAAATTGCGAACAGCGATGACTTATGAGGCTGCAGCTTATTATTTGCACAAAAAAGAGCTCTTTTCTTCTCTTTCTTCTGTATAACTCGTACTAACACGCAACAAGTGTTACCAGTGCAAACTGGTTTGTACCGTTACGATGAACTAATGGTGCAAGATATTAACGATAAAAACCTTAACGGAAGTTAACAGAACTAAACGGAAGTTAATTTAGTCCGTTAACGTGAAAAAACTTTTCAACGGATTAACTTGTTAACAAACAAGCTAGCATCGTTATTAACGATTAACGGACTTGTGCCCTTCTATGCAAAAATGTAAAAACAGCTGCAGTTGCAAAAAGAAAACGACAATAAGAACAACAGAAGTGCAATTATGTTACGGGTAAATATTACAAAACGAAATAATGTCATGGCTTACTTAAAATAATATTTTGCTTTATTGTTTATTTTTTGGATACAAAACGATTTTAACAAACGAAGTTTTTTTTTTCAATCTTGAAACATATAGTTTCAAGATTCGGGTCAATTTGCTCTGCGTTCATTGATAAAGATATGTTATTTCACTAATGCAGTTTTTCGTTAGGTATTTTTTTTAATCTGTCGTTTTCTTTGGTTCAAATCTCGTTTTTGCTTCTTCAGTCGTGTCTGCAAAGAATAAAAGTCTGAAATTATACGTTATGTAGTATGCACATTGCACACAGTAATATACATAAGATCAGAGCTCCCAGCGCTCAAAAAATTTGTATTTTTTTTTCAAAAATAACTTTAGAGGCATATTTTGAAAAAACTATTAATGCTTTTAAAACGTGGTATTGAAATTAGCACAGCAAAAACATGATTAAACAGGTTGCATAAATGAGTTGTGTGGAGGTGGCTGATGATAAAATTTCTGTTCTTTAATTTACAAGCTGGTAAATCATAAAATTCCATAATTGTTCAATAAAACTCACTAGAAGTAATCTATTTCGTCTATATTTTATGATGAGTGGAGTTTGAATTCAACCGATTCAAAAAAGTGCTCAAGTGATTTTAAACTCTGCGTTACTTTTGGCAGGTATCCCCGATGATCCCGATTACGGGTGAAACAGACTGTAGGGTTTTAAATTTTAAATTTTGACGTGTACTGTGTTCGTGTATATTTCATAGAGAAAGATGATTGGGTTCGGAAAGGGAGGCTAATGGAACGAAATTTGAGAGAAGTGATTGGTAATTAACTAATACTGAATAGCCCCCCTATTCCTGAGCATATATACATATGTATATAATTTTTTGTTAAACCTATGTTTAGCATTTTTCAACAAGCGATCAAATTAGATTGCTTATTTTTTGGCCATTTTTTCTAGTTTTTACTGATTTGTGAGTTTTATTTTTGAAAAATTACCCCTCTTCCTTAAATAAATCTTTCAAAAGGTGTTTTAAATCATTTTTGAGTCCATTCCAATGCAAAAGATAGTCTCCGAAGCGCTAAAAACGTGAAATTTTTCTTATTCTGCATTTTGGTCGACAGGCCAGTGGGGGACTATAGCCCACCCCCCCTGCCCCTATGGCTGCGTCTACAGCCCTGATTGATTTTGAACTTATGGCGAGGCCGCTGCATGTACGTGTGTTTTTCAGCAGTTTCTTCTAAACTTAAAATGAACACACTTTTATTATCTTTTTAACCATAACTTGCTATAATTCTGTTTCAGGTTTGCAACCATTGTTTGAAATTACAAGTTCGCAGTCTTACAGATTACAGGTGGAGGTGCAGGATTGGGAAGATGAAATACGTTTTGCAGAATACGCGTAAGTTTCCATGGTTTTTGAGCAACAAATACTTCGATATGTACTGTACAGTTTGCACAGTATATGTATTTAGTGAAAGTAAAAAAACATGCCCAAATTGGTACAATCTGTTCCTATTACATTTTAATCTTACTTTAATCGCACATACATCATTAATCGCAGTTAAGATTTCTTAATTGCACGCAGATTCGTTCGGTACTCAAATGCGCTTTGAAATTCTTCTGGTTAAAGTATGTTTTCTTCTTCAGCAAAAATTGTTCCCAGGCTTGCCGCATTAAATCCTCTTTCGGGTATCACAAGTACTAACCGGTGCCGTAAGAAAGCAAGATCGAAATTCGGCAATTTTTCAAAGTTCATTAATGTTGCACAAAAAGGTTCAGCTTTTTTGTGGTGCAATTTCCGAGATATTTGCTACTGAAAAATAAAATACGATTGCGGAGAAAAGCAATGTTAATTATTATTATTAGTGGTAGTAATAGAATTTATTCTCCAATCAAACTCATAAGCAAAAATAAAATAGCTCTGCTTATCACGCAATACAAAAAAAAAATCAGTGTTGTGTTGGTTGAGCAGGAAGCACCGAATAACCTTGTGGTTTTCAGAGTCAAGGTACTTTCTGTCAACTTACTGCAAGTTTCGTTGCCCTAATATTGAAAAGTAAACAACAGCTAACGTTTTAGTTAATTTCAAACCAAAACAAACAAAAAACAAAACGAAAAAAGATATTGTAACGTAACAATCGAGTACGAGTAACGAGTTGATTTGATTGAAAAAGCAAGGGTGGCGATCGCATCAATGACTTTCTGCTATATTTGTTACGCAAGAAAACTGCGATGCGGAGTAGAACAATAGATGCGATTTTTTTCGTTAATTTGAAATTTTTTTGAAGAGATAAAATCGCTGCTAGTTTGCGATTATCGATTTTTTTGATTATCTACGTTGCGATGGTTATGCTACAAATGCCAAATCATTCTCAAATTTCTGCCTTAAAATGTGCAGTGTGACTTACGACGAAACAGCAAAAACTAACAGAAATAATGACAAAAATCGAAATAATCGCAAAAATCGCAGATTTTTTTGTCGATTTCTATGATGCGATAATAATTGATGTGGATTCTTTTGCGTGTTTCGATGCGATAACTTCGGAAAAAAATGGCGATGTGATCACCCTGCCGTGGTGATACCATGAAACACTGCCTGCAGTTGGATGTTTCCCATTTATTGTTTTCTCGCGTTTTGTTTCGTAATTGCTATCGCACGCCTCGGCCCTATTTTCACACTATTACACCCTGGCCACATTTTAGATTTTGTACAAGCAGTAAAAAGTTTTTTATACAAATTAAAAAATAATATAACGCTTTAACTCCAGCAAACCGTCACCAAAGTGGCCGTTTATGGATAAAATCCCGAAAGGGATAAAATCCCAAATTACTTAATCCTGAACTGGACTAAACCCCAAAATGGACAAAATCCCAAATAACTGCTGTCGAAGTAACTTACACATTTAGTATTTTTTAAGCATGAGACTTTTGTTTTTTTTTCTGTGTGTAAGTTATGAAAACAAATGGCTTAATTCTTCAATTGTTATATTTATCATAGAAATTTTGCAATCGCTGGAGGCAACTACCTCAACTACCCACTGTATGTGAGCGGATACAGTGGCTCGGCAGGTAATTACTACAGTGCACATACTGCAAAATCACGTGAGGCGACGCCAGAGGGAGAACTGGACAGGACAATTCCTCCCTGATCAGTTTTAAGGCGATTTCCATATTTCCCAAATTTGATGAGTTTTTTAGAAATGTAGGACTGTAAGGGAGACGTCATTCGGAATGAGTTGGGTTCAACTCATCCCAAAATTCATTTACATGTTGTAGCTTACTGTAGTTACTTTCTTTTCAGATATTAAAGTTTGCTTATATACCTGAGTATAATTTAACAGCTTATTCAAGTGTGGTTGTTATTGTGATAAAATGAACAAGAATCTATAGGCTACAGTGCTGATTTTGCATGGTACCGGTATCATATTTGGGCTTTGCAAAATTCTTCAAAAGCTTGCTTTTATTGGTAATAAGCAGTATTAATAATTAGAGAGGCATTCAAGTCAAGTTTTTCACTGTTGACTAAAATGTTTGGAAAAGCGTAAAATGCAATCTCACCAAATTTAAGCTTTCTAGGTCTTGCGGTTGCCAAGACAATGCAGTTCAAAGTTAACAGTTTTTCTCTTAAATCAGTGTTGTCATTTGGTCAGTATTGTGACAAAAGATTAACTTTTTAAAAGTTGGCTTAATTTTACTTGAAAAGCAGCTGAATTTCTGACCTTTTACTTTGTTTTGAGAGCAACACTGCCAAAAACACTAAAGTCAAAAACTGCTGTTTTGTCCTAAATTCACAAAAATCACCCAGTGGCATGAAATTTTGTTCTCAGACCCCCATCAAGAGCCTCCCGCCGATTGAAAGTCTGCCCCGAGACTCCCGCTTGTAATCTAATAGAAATGTTTCGATCGGCCGAAACCAAGATTTTGCTGAAGGGGACAGGGCTTGATTCCCAACCTAGAATTTGTCTGCATCTCACAGATGGATTACTGTTTTGTGGTTTTGTTGAAAAGTAGCCATTTTAACGCTTTTTCGATGACACATTGCGCGATTGCAGAGCCAAAGAGATAAATGCCAAAATTTGAAAGCCCTTTGACAGAATTTTAGCCCCTTCTGCCCCATTTACTTTTTAAAAAGTTCAAAACTCGATTAACAGCATGCATATTTGGGATAGATTTTTTAAGTAACCTGCTAAGCGGGGGTTTTATCCTTTTACCCCCTCAAATTGAGCCACTCATCTCTATTCACGTCGCTTAGGACCATCTAAAGGGGGTGGGGGGAAGAAACTTTCCCAGAATTAACAGCTGACAACCCTTTGTTAAATTGACACCTCTGGCCCAAAACGCTCTTGCGTCAATTGCGGATGCTAAGGTTGGTGTGCTTAAGAATTTTCGAGTAAAGTTTGTACCTGATCCAAATTTTTTAAGCTTGGGGACAGCATAAACTGGTAGGTTCCTATCAAATTTTTGCAGTTAATTTGCGACAATTTACACTATATAAAAGCTAAAAATGCGTTGGTTTTTGGCGCTCCGCTCAGAAGACTGCTAGGAGAGCTTACATTGTTCCCAAAACCTCTAGCTGAAAATCAGTTGCATTTGAACACACTGAAGCGGTACATCATTATTTTGAACTCTACTATTTTGAAATACAAACTGCCTTGCTAAGAATTCATTCTTTTTTCTTTGCTCTAAAATAATGCAAAAAGAGGCAATCTAAGGACCAAAAAAGGCGTGCAGTTGTTTGCTTTAAACAAAAATTTTCAGGCATTTTTTTGGTAAGTTCTAATGAAAATACGCCTGGATTTCTAATTGAGTTTGTCCTCGCAATCATTACGAGCAGTGCTGGCGCCGCCTCTAAATATCACATATACTGTATACTGTACTTGCAATACAGCAACCAGAGTTCAAATGAAATTCATTATACTTGTGATATTACGCCGTAGCGTGTAACGAGTTTGCAGAGCCCATTTCCGCGTCATTACTCCCTGGCAAGACACGTCCTTTCGAAGATATGTCGCAGTATTGGCGAGCCAGCCGTTGGCAACTTTGTTTCCTATTTGGCCGGCCCTAAATTTGAACCTCAGACCTCCCGATCCAAAGGCGAACGTGTTACCGCTTAACCAACTGGGCGGTTGGCAACCAGATTTGCTGTGCACAACTGTTATGAACGAAAGTTGATTATTCGCAATTGCCATTTGCCAAAAAAGGTTGATTATACGTAATTATTGATATTCGCCATTCGCAATGCGTGCATGTTACGTAAAGTTCTTAAAGAAATACTGTTCGAAATCATTCTTTGTTTTTAAAAAATGAGGACTACTTGAGGTAATAAAGAGGTGCCTCAAACCTCTTTTACAATTTTCCCTATTCGCGAAAACACAATTTAATTCGTTTGACTCCGTACCATTGGCAACCCTGCATTTCGCAATTTTGTGACGTCACAAACGGCTGATTTTTCAAAAATTCTCGCTAACTCTAGCATGTTGCCTACTGCAGCAGCTCCAAAACAACACCAGCCTGGTCTACCAGTCCTATTCTTGCCAACTCTTTTTCACTAAGCCAAGTTATTCTACAACAAGCAATAAAATAACGGAAGATGCAGTACACCGGTTCATTTTTTTCAGCAGAAGATGATGCCTCAGATCTGTGATCTGAAAGTAGAGCAATAACCAGAGCTGGGCACCCGCTACTTGAAAAGTAGCGGCGCTGCCGCTATTTGGCAAAAAAAGCAGCGGCGCTGCCGCTTATCGCTATTCAAATAAAAAAGTAACGCCGCTGCCGCTACTTTAAAAAAATAATTAGTACAAAGAACGATGGCATTCAAATACGGTATCTAATGGTGAAATTTCAACTTTATGTACGAAAGTTAGTCATTCAAGCCTGTTAGATATTGGTTCAGGTTACAATCGGCATTAGCAGGCTTAAATGGTAGACAAGTAAGCAAATCACCATTCAATTAGGTATTGGCATGCTTCTTTCAAAAAAAACAAAACAAGCATTTCAAAATGCTGATTGGTTAAACCAGCGCTTTACAAATTACTTGGGAAGTTACCCTTGGAAGTTACACTTGGAAGTTAAATTCCTTATCGCATTTTCTACACAAACAAAAGGCAATAAGAAATATCGACTCAAATAAGTTAAGGTTTTGCCATTAAAGCACTATGACATACAGTATTCAGCTTCTATACAATTCTGTCCCGGCTCTTATAGCTCTGAATTAGTCGATCTGTTTATCACACTCTCGGCCCTCAACCACTAAAATAATTCTTCGCGTAGAGATCCGAAAGGAAAATTTATCAATCGACCGAGTTCCAAATCATTTGGAGTTTTGTAAAAATGGTAGGTGATTCACGTACCTGCGATGATTTCGTCCAACTTTGACACAAAAGTAAATCGAGCGTTTACGATATTGGTGGTTACGAAGTCGAAGGAGATACGTAGTAATGACGTACATGTTAAGCAAATGATGCTCAATGCGATTCATGTTACACTGAGTATTTTTTGTACGAGTATAACTCCATTACTAAGTTGTCTTTGAAGGTTATTTATTACCTGGTTCTATTTGTTCGTTCAATTCTCAGCGCACTATAAATTGAATTCTTAGTTTTGCTGTTAACTGTTGTAGCAAAATTTATTTTACTACGCATTGACGTAACTACTCAGGCCCGGCGCCACAGGGCATAAGCGTAGCCAGAGGGGCAGCCCAGGGGGCCCGGTCCCCCTCCAATTGAAATGCTACCTATGATAAAAATGTGACAAAAAAAAAACTATATTGTTTCCTCAGTTTCAGTTTCTTTTAGCACATTTTGCCTAGAACAATAATTAACAATAATATTGACGACCAGTGGGCCCGGGCCCTCTAAATTCAATTTTTGCCAATCAATTAAAATGTATAACCCGGCTGAAATTAAGGGTTTGTATCATAAAAGTTGCAATCTCGGACTCTCATCTAATCTTTTTAAAAACGTAATGCAATAAGAGAGCGGGATTTACCATATGACCCAGTGCCAGGAGCCCTGCGCTCAGATGGTAAGACTTTATTTTTGGTCTGCACTTACGTTTGGAAGGAAGATGTTGCGAAAATCTTTAAAGTGCCAGGGGCCCCGCGCAATGTAAATCTGGCCCCGGCAATAACATGGTAATTAAGCGTAATCATCTATTGTACAGTTTTCAGGAACAATTCACCTCCATCCACCGCGCTAGTTTTTACGCTAAAAAATGCTTTTGAAAAAAAAATCTATGAGAAATGCTCATTGAACAAATTATTAAATTTAAATTGAGGGGCCTGGGGCCTCTTAATCGTACATGCACTCCTACAACTGGTTATTTTCATGTCAAAGCAAAACTCTCTAAGGAAAATCTTCGAGTGGATTATTTAATACAAAATACAAATAAAAATTTAACCCCAAACTGCAAAATTACAAACGTATTTTCGACCAAAATTATAAGTAAAAGGAGAATTGAAACAATTTAATTTTTTTTGATTGGCTTTCAAATGTTAATAATCTACTTCTTTCAAATGGTTCTGAACACGAGCGAAATGTGATCCAATGGCATTAAAATAGCTTTTTTTCAAAAAAATTCCAAAAAATTGCCCAGCGACTGCTGGGGGCTCCGTCCCCAGATCCCCGTCTGTGATCCGTTTAAATAAACTAGTTTACTAACACAAGTCTCCCAATTTAGATATTTTCATTTGTAACTTTTGGTTCAAGCCCTCTCGCTTTAGAAAACTCTCGGTTAAGTGCCAAACCAGGCCACGGCTTCTGATCTTCTATTCTACGATATCTTTGTCCCACAAATATTCCTCTTTCGAAAATTTCTGATGACTTCATTGCATGTGGTTTTTGGTTTGACCCCACCTCCCAATCAAAAATCCTGGCTACGCCTATGCACGAGGGATGGCATTTCGAGCCGTGTCCCACCATATCACAGCTTGAGCTCCGCAAGCGAGAGTAAACTTTTGTAGTAGCACAACTAGCAAACTTTTGCCCAAAAACAGGTAACCACAAACGCTTTTTTCTATGAAACAGCAAGACAGATCAAGTGAACGTAATCAAGTAGCCTTAGATTTTGCGATGAAGACCTTTTTTTATTTTTTTAGTCTTCGCATCAAAATTTAAGGGCAAAATCTATACCAAAGAAGGATAGCACAGGATTTGGAGCAAAATATTCACCAGATCGCTGCCGCATTCCGAATTCGTCTCGTCTCGGCTGCATAAGCGTCTCTCCGCCCAAGTTTTTGTGCCCCCCTCCCCCAAACACACTACTCTGGCTCCGTGCCAGATACTGTACTGTTCTATTCGCAGTGAACGATCTATACTGTGGTCTGTGACCAGATAGCCAACAAATCATCTTCATTTGTTGTACTAAATGCCAGCATTTTGAGGAAATATCGCGGAAAACCGTCTCTGCGATCTGCAAGTTTTTCGCAATTTATCGAACTCTAATTATTGCATTTTCGTTAAAGAGATACTGCTCGAAATCGGCTTTATTGAAATCGGTTTTATTAGTTCAAATTGACCCGCTACTAGACCACATTATTTGTTCAACGTAGATTGAGAAAAAGTCGGACCATGTACGATAAAACTCGCCTATAGTATACATACAGTATAAGAGCAACGACAAAACGTCACAAAGGTCTTGTATGTTCTACTAAACTGAAATAACGAGGTAACAAGAACAGAGTGAAAACAAGCGGAGAGTAAAGACTCCAAGCGGTAACGTGTGAAAACGTGAATCGAAAAAGTCTTGGAAGGAGTTTATTAGCAGTAGCGGCAGCGGCAGAAAATTTGCTTACAAAACAGCGCTGAAGCGCTGCCATTTTTTCGGCTAAAAAAACAGCCGCGCTGCCGCTTTTCGCTGGTGACGAAAAAAAGCAGCGGCGCTGCCGCTACCGAAAAAGTAGCGGCGCTGGTGAACAGCGCCGCTGTGCTCATCAGTGGCAATAACACAGTACTGCAGGCCTGATGTACAACCCGTAACTTATCAACTGGTATAGCAGTGAATAGCCTAACCATATCTGAAAATCAGGCTACTGCTACTGGCTCCTGTAGACCTAGTCTACCAGTACCGTATGTATGTATGTCAGCAGCATTGGTAATAAAGATCTATTGTCAGCAGCATGGCTGAGCGGAACTGAGCGCTAATTTTTGTGAAAGCAATACTGCGACCCGAGTTCGATTACGGCTGCAGGCCGCCTGCTTCGACACATACACGGGTGGCTGGAGACTCGAATAGCGCGAGCTCACTTCCCAGTCATCATCATCTCTCCGTTCCTACTAAGTTCGTTGGGTTGTAAATCCTCAGTTGATTTATTTATTTATTTATCTATAGTAGGCCTTTTGTGAAGTCGCTCAAAATCGCGAAATGCAGGATTGCCTATGGTACGGAGTCAAACGAATTAAATCGTACTTTCGCGAATAAGGAGAACTGTGGAGAATAGTTTGGGGCACATCTTTATTACCGCAAATACTTCTCATTTTTTTCAACAAAACTGATTTCGAGCAGCATCTCTTTTATTGTTATTTTTACGTTTTTTATGGATTTTTGTTACTTGGTTGTAAACCTTTTAAAATCTTTAAATTCTAAATTTTTCTTCTCATTACCGGTTTTCAGTGGGAATTTTGGGGCAGCAGATCAAGATTGAGCAGCTGCACTTCACAGTCTGACAAAAACTTCCTTCATTTTGACAGGTCCTACGAGAAGGGGGGCAGGGGGGACAATGACCTTGGGGCCTATGGTGTTTAGGGGACCCATGAGCTCGAGACGGGGCCCATCCAAATTACATCGCATGTGGAGAGCTTTATGGCATTTGCTGATCACCTGAATTTTGCCGAAGTTTCGGGAAGACCTTTTTTTTTTTTTTTTGAGATCACCTGAATTCGGCCGGAAACACCGATAAAATTTCGGTGCAGATCTTTTTTTTTTTTTTTGAAATTACATCAATTTTCGAACCAAACAGCACCATTTTCTCCGTCTATATGGTCTTTACAAAACCAGAATTCCGTCATATTTGGGCTGTCCCCGGGCCCACGTTCGGCTCTTGGCGCCCTTGCATTTTGATTGCGTGATGTTTCAAGCGATCCCATCTAAACTTCTTGTTCAGGCTCAACAAACGAGGTTTGCCCATTTATGCTAGCGAGTATTGCTTCTTTGGGAAGCTTTTCCGATAGATTCTGCTTGCAAGGCCAAACCATCCAAGCTGAGATGTTAATTTTTGTTTTTTACTGTTGTAGGTGATAGCTTAGCGTATCACAATGGCCAACCATTTACTACTTTCGATCGCGATAATGATGCTTGGCCTAACAACTGTGCTGAAAGATTCAAAGAAGCATGGTGGTATAATGCTTGTCATTTTTCCAATTTGAATGGCAAGTATCCAGTAGCGTAGCCAGGGGGGGGGCGGGGGGGGGCTCGAGCCCCCCCATTGGCTTGTGAAGTATGCAAAATCGCATGTTTTTTGTGCTTTTGAGGCCGATTTTCTGTGAAAAATTGAAAATAGCCCCCCCCATGCGAAAAGAGCCCCCCCTGAAACGTTTGAACTTGCGAAATTTTGAAAGAAAAATCGCCTTGAATTTTGGCGAACACCTTTTTTTTTTTTTTTTTTTTTTGGAGATCACTTGATTTCGGGCGGAAAAAACGTTTGAATTTTGGATTTCGGCCGAAAAATCACTCTGAATTTTGGCGAAGACATTTTTTTTTTGGAGATCACCTGATTTTGGGCGGAAAAAACGGTTGAATTTTCGATCTTTTCGAGACATTTCGTCTCAAATTTTGACAAACCGTCTGAAACTGATTTAAGGTCAATGAAAATTCGAGTCAAGGTCGTTTGCACACTTCTCACTCTTTCAAAATAGCCCCCCCCTTTTCTAAATCCTGGCTACGCGCCTGCAAGTATCGCACCGTGGGACCTGGTGATGCGGATGGTATTGACTGGAGGACTTTCAAAAATAGTTACTATTCAATGAAAGAAGCTTCGATGAAAATTCGACCGAATTAATTTTTGAAAATTACAAATAATTAGCATTTAACAATATCTATTTCCAAAATTGAATAAAACATATTTGAGCAAGAAGCGTTTCGGTTTATTTTCAATCTTATTCAACTAGAATGATACGAGGAATTGGCATTCGCTAGCTATTACTACTGTTCAGAAGGCTGAACAAGCTAGTCCTATATTTGTGATTTTGCGCGAAACCTATGCGCTTCTACCATAGGAATTGGTCCCGATCTAATTTTTATAAGCATAAATTCTCAAGTAGCCTAATTCTTTTTTATGCTTGTAAATAAATAATTGACCAATCAAACTGAATGATTTTTACATAAGATTGATTTCAATAAACCATTTAATTAATTAGATCAAATTACTCTATGTTTTTAGATTGATAATGTTGTAAGAATAAACCAAAACATTTATCTTTCAAATGATTATTATGTTTCATTTAATTTTCGATCTCATATTTCTAATCAAACCAAGTTAACCTTATTTTACACGGGCTATTTGACAAACGCATTTTACCAAAAGGACGGTGTGGGCAAAAATGCTGTTTCTAACTCCTAAACCAGGGGTCTAGAAAAGACCACATTCGGCATGCGTGTTGGTGTTCACCAAAACTTTTCAGAAAAACTGGTTTTGAATCGATGACATCATTATATAGTGATATCAAAGCCTTATTTTTGAACAACTTCATTTTTGCTATGTCGTCATTGGTGATTCAAATTTTGTACCAAGGTTTTTTAACTCTGAATTATAAAAGTCAAAATACTTACGTCACAAACACGTCATATTTCGTCACTTAAGTAAAATATTGGTCAAAAATGCTCAAATTTTGGAAAATAACTTCAGCAAACCGCAAAATAGGAAAATTATTTCTTGCTCCAAGTTTCTTCAGAAGAAAGATTTTTTTATCAAACTAAATCGACTTTGAGTGAAATGTATTTTAAAATAACTTCCGAAAATTAGATTTTTATTGAAATTTTTGGGAGTTTTTGTGAATAAATTTCCCTCAAATACGAGTTGGTTTGATAAAAAATGATTTTTTCTGAAGGGATTTAACACGAAAAACCAAGAATAGGGCAGGATTGTCCCAGGCACGTGGCCAGGACAAAATTTTTTTGGGGGCAAGCGAAAATTTGGTGGGGGGCAAAAGCTTTGCGATGATCTCCAAAAAA
Organism: Trididemnum nubilum; assembly: GCA_963965965.1. Taxonomy (NCBI): domain Eukaryota; kingdom Metazoa; phylum Chordata; class Ascidiacea; order Aplousobranchia; family Didemnidae; genus Trididemnum; species Trididemnum nubilum. The sequence goes on along the minus strand of OZ014488.1, from coordinate 10,691,946 downwards.
AAAGTTCTTCTCAGAATGAAGAGCTGATTTAGCCCCCAAATTTTAGTGAAGGCCGAACAAAAAAATAAGGTCTTCACGTGATGAAGAGCGTATTCTGTCCCCACATTTTAGTGAATACCAAAAAAAAGTCTACAAGAAATGAAGAGCTGATTTTGCCCCCAATTTTCTGCGAAGATAAAAAAAAGGTTTATGCGGAATTAAAAGCTGATTTCACACGCAATTGCCAGACTCAGGGATTATGGTATTTTGTTGCGTCAAAGTGACGTTTCAGTAAAATCATTTAGAAGGACAAACTAAATTTTGGTGGGCAAAGCAACGTATTTAGGTACTGAACACGCATATGTCGCATGAAATTTTGCTAAAAGTGACGTTCAACTAAAATTATTTGGGGGGCAAAGTAAAATTTTGTGGGGAAAATTGCCCCCTGCCCCCCCCCTGGCCACGTTGCTGTTTTTCCCCCTTCCGTGAAAAATAGGGTTAAAAGAGGACTGAGGGTAAAATCAACAGAGTTTTTCAATTTAAACTTTAGAACAATGTTAGTATTACATTATATTGGCTTTGACAAATCCTTCTCAACCCAGCCGTTTTTAAGATATTTTAGTTCCGACACGGTCCAGAGGCCTCCCTAATTTTAGTTGTCGTTGGCATCCATGAAATTCTAATGCAGTAGCCTAGCCCACAAACACCCAAAATAATCTATGTATAGGTTAATGGGGTTAATATAATAGGCCTCTGTGGCCTAGATTAATTGTGACTTTGCCTTACGATAAAAAAGCGATGGCGTCGTCAATGTTGTCAACATCAGGGTTGCCAATACCAAATATGATCAGAGATGCTCTACGTCGTGTTTGAAGTAAAATATCTCTGAAACGGCTGAGTCAAGAATGATGACTGTAGTCTATGCCAAACTATTTGTATACGATTGCCCCAACTTTAGGTACCACCATCGATTTTGCCTTCATTTCTCGTTTAAGTGATAAAGTCCATTTATCTTCTCTAAAGACTGGCGCGTAGCCAGGAATTCGCAAAAAGGGGAGGGGGCTTTTTTAAAAGCTGAAAAGAACAGTAAACGAACTTGACCAAAATTTTCACCAGTCTTGAATCAGATTGGGGCGTTTTTTTTGTCAAAATCAGGTGATCTCAAAAAAAATATCTTCACGAAAATTTAGTCAGTTTTCCTGACCAACTTTAGGTGAGGCCCAGAAAAAAAAACTCCACTTTTGTGATCCAAATAACAACAAGTCCTTCACAACTTCTGCTCGCCAATCCTATTTGATGGGCTGTTTTTATTTTTGAAGCAAAAATCGGCCTCAAAAGCACCAAAAACGTGGTATTTTGCATACTTTTCAGGCCAATGGGGGCTACAGCCCCCCCCCCTGGCTACGTTACTGTCTGAAGATATTTATTTTGTTTTCCTTTCTTCGATATTATTGCTGGAATTGTGATGAAACTTCAGCATCCAGGTTTAAACTAGCTCGTCCTAATTTTAGTGGACAGGCTTGGTTAAACAACACAAGTGACGCAAATCTAGATTGGTTTGTTAGGCTATTTTTCTGGAGTTGAGTTTCGCATGTTGCTGTGCTAAATTAGTATCCTAGATTTGACATGTAATGTCACCAGTTGAAGCAGTTGCGTGACTGCTACAAAATAATGAAAAGTATAGGCTTGCGTTACATTACAATAAAGCATAGTATTCAGTCAATTCAATGTAGCAACGTTGTGTTTCTTTTTTTGAAAGAAGTTTTCAGAAAGTTTTTTAGTAAGAAGTCCTTATTTGATTAGCGTGGAAGAAAATAACGCTGATGGCTCTTAGATCGATTGTGCCGTAAAAAGAAAGGCGACAGCGTTAGGCAGTGGTGGGCAAGTTACTTTGTAAAAGTAACTGAGTTACTGTAACAGTTACTTGGCAAAAATGTAACTAAGTTACAGTTACCATTTTGAAAAAGTAACTAGTTAGAGTTACAGTTGCAGTTACTTTTAATAAATTTAATTGGGACTTCGCGCGCGTGCGTATGACCTTTATTTTTACTTGGCCATTTTGATAGATGCAAAATTTATTGATTTGCTTATAACTAAAAAACGGTTAAACATAGAAAGTTGAATTTTGGATATAATATGACAATCATTGAAAGCATCATGAATGCCAATTTTGAGGAACCTAGGTTGCGTGATCGTGATTTAAGAACTCTAAATTTGAGAAAAAACTGCCATTTTTGTTTTGAAAATTTATTAATTCGCTTATAGCTATAAATTTGCTGAACGTTGAAATTTGAACACAACTTGGGTGCAGATAGGGACTGTACGCGCACCAAGTTTGGAGGCGCCCAGTCACGTGATCGCGATTTCAGAGCCCAAAAATCAGCAAAAAGTGGATATTTTCAAACCGGTATATCTCGGTAACTGCCAACATTAACGAAAAAAATCTTGAGTTTTTTGAACATACTACTTACAATTTTAATCATGGTCATATTCATTTATTTCGCCTTGAATAGAATTTTTCCTTATTTTTTTTTTTTTTTCCTACTATCACTATCTCCTTTTAAATCACAAACCGCACATGGATCATACTATGAGCTATTATAGATATCCAAAAGTACTGGCACCTGCCTGAAATCGGGGTTCCACGATGGGGGGGTCCCCCATAAACGGGCCCTCCAAAATTTAAACTTTTTTATCTTTAAAGCTAGATTAATGAAATTTTTACGGTAAGAAAATATAAGAGAAATATGAAATTTGACAAAATTTGGGGGTACCAGAATGAGGGGATTCCTTTCAAACAAGGCCGCCAAGATTTAAATTTTTTAACCTTTTAAGCTAGACTCTTGAAAATTTCAGGGTAGGCAAACGTAAAGAAAAATAAAATTTGATAAAATTTGGAAATAAAAAAATGAGGTGTCCTCCTCAAACGGGGCTGCCAAAATTCAAACTTTTAAACCACTCAGGTTAGACTGATAAAATTTTCAGAATAGGCAAATATATGTAAAAGATATATCATATGCCAAAATTTGGAGGTACCATAATGGAGGGTCCTCCTTAAACGAGGAAGTCAAAATTTATACTTTTTAATTGCTTAAGCTAGACACATGAAATTCTCAGGATAGACAAATGTGTAGAAAAGATAAAATTGGACAAGACTTTAGAGTACCACATCGAAGAAGTCCTCCTCAAACAGCACTGTCAAAATTAATAGTTTTTATCCACTTAAGCTTGACGCATGTAATTTTCAGGATAGGTAAATATAACAAAAATTTATTATATGACAAAATTTGGGGTAACCAAAATGGGGTTCCTTCGAATAGGTCCTCAAAAATTAAAACTTTTCAACCATTTAAGCTAGACTTAAAAAAATAAAGAATAGAAAGGAAAGATAAAGTTATGACTAATTTCAATTGCCACAAATTGGATAGTCCTCCTCAAATAAGTCTTTCAAAATTTTTAACCACTCAAGCTTAAAGGTAAATGAAATTTTCAACATAGGTACTGTAATACGATAACATGAAAAATTTTGGGGATACCATACTATAGAGGTCCTCCAATCATGTTGACACCTGCTCCCATTAACTACAAAAGCTCATCAAATTAAATCTATTGAATAGGTTAATATGAATCCAAGATTAAAGGTAACAAAATTTGAAGGACCACTTTGAAAAGACCATGCCAAATGGGCTCTGTAAGCTAATCGCATTCCAATTTGTCAGTGTATAACTTATGTAAGCATTATGGTTTCCCAATTGTCATTCTTGTCTGAGAATTTACTAAATCGATCGTTTGTTTTATGCTGAAAGCTTTTTCTTTATGCCGTCATTTTGATGCCCTCATCTGTCAACACGATTGTATTTGGACAATAATTTGTAGCTTTCATATGAACAAAGACACATAACCAATCGAAGTTCGAGTAGAAAAGACGTATTAGTTGACAGCAAAAATAGCTTGTTAGTGGTCGACAATATTTTTGCATTAATTTACTGGTATCCTATAGTTTTTAGTACGTTGTTAATTAAACCTGTTTTTAATTATAGAAAGTAGTTATGGAAATTTAATAACCCAAAATTTTGAAAGCCGTGAACCACAAACCTGATCAAGTAAATGAAACATTATGAAATTCAAAAGCAGAGTATTCCAGATCTGACTATCAACAGCCATAAACACGCTTAAAGCAGTTGTAAAGTTCTTTAGTTCAGTAAGGTTAGATATTTTCGCGAAGTCCCGGATATCGCTTGCGATGTCATATTCTAGTTACCGGTATGAATTAGGCAGTAGCGTACGCAGGATTTTGAAAAAGGGAAGGGGGGGGGCAGGAACTTTAGAAAATTTGAGAAGAACAAAGATCTGAATCAAAATTGTTCCACTCAAAATTAGTCTGATTTTTCGCCTAAAATTAGGTGAAGACCAAAAAAAAAAGGTCTCCACTCAAATTTGGTCCGATTTTTTGCCCAAAATTAGGTGAAGAGCAAAAGACAAAAAAACAAAAAAGGTCTTCACCCAAGTTTTGTCCGATTTTTTGCCCAAATCTGAGTACTGGCCTGGAAAAAACGCACAGAACATACTTTTCGTGTGATCAAATCTTATGCACAACTTCTAAAGGGGGGGCCATGCCTCAATTTTGCTTACTTTTCTATGCAATTTTACAATCCTGGCGACCCAAAGGGAGGCGGGCCGTGGCACAATGCCCCCCCCCTAAACACCCCCTGGAATTAAGTATCGAAAATGTTGATTTTGTACTTTGGCACCGGTATTAACAGATTTCTTTATCCGTTCATTTTCTAATTTTCGTGTGGTGCCTCTGCACAAGCTGCATATGGCTATTGTTGCTGTTGTTTTAACAAAAATACACAACGTAACACATTGATGCACTTTATTTAATTACCTTTCAAGAAAGCAAGCATCTCAAAATGTTCATCGCTGAAACCAGAACGTTTGGGTTTTAAAAATGTCTTTGTCCGTGCTGGCTTTGTGTTTCAAAATTTCTTTTCAAAACGAAAACCAACAAAATGGTAATGCGGCTATATTAAACAACAACGTTTTCTGCTAAACGAACACTACACACTATCGGTAAAAATTACGCAATCAAAATAATCCCTGCAGGTAAGATATCAGAACGTAACTTATTAGATCATTAAAAGGAAGTCTTTAATTTAAAAGCGTTCTAATATCTTCTTACAGCATGGTTAGGGTTGCCGCGTTGGCGCGCAATAAAAAATCGGTAATCCGTAGCGCCAACAGCGATTACATAGAAGTGTTTCATTTAACCAAAATCTAACGATCAAAGAATCTTTTTTAACAGGACCAAAACTAAAAGTATCTGTAACTAGTAACTTTTTAATGTCTCCAAATAGTAACTTGTTCCCACTGTTGTTACTTTTTTGAAAAAGTAACTAAGTTACAGTAACAGTTACTAAAAAGGTAACTAGTTACAGTTACTATTTACTATAGTAACTAGTTACTACCCACCTCTGGCGTTAGGAAACCTATTTCCGTAGAACCATTTTTTATCTAAATTAACGTAAATTCCGAAAAAAGGTCTTCAACACCTTTTATGCAAAGCGCCTTTAAAATGCTTATGCCGTCCATCTTTGAGTTCTTAACTCAATTTTACAAGGGCTATTTGACCAACGCATTTTACACTGAAGGGGGAGGCGGACAAAAATCCCCCCTATTTGACTCCTAATCATCTACACCAAAGACCGTGGGACCAAATTTGGCATGCGGATTGGTTGGCATGCGGGTTGGTGTTCATCAAAGATTTTAGAAAAATTGGTTTGAGTTAATAAGGACATTATTGTGACGTTGCGGCGTTATTTTTTAAACAGCGTCATATGGGCCGTTCAAATTTTGTACTTAGGTTAGTTTTTTAAAACTGAATCATAAAATCCTAAGTCAAAGTAATTGCGTCACAAAAACGTCTTATGGCATCATTTAAGTAAAGTAACGACCAAAAAATGCTCAGATTTTGTGTAGTGACTTTTGGAAATTTCAAAATTGAGAAATTTCCTCTAAACTAAGCAATTTGAAATTTTTTAGAGTTATTTGTAAATCAATTTGACTTAAAAAGGCATTCAAGTCAAGTTTTTCTTTGTTGACTAAAATGTCGGAAAAAGCCCAAAATTTGGACTTTTGACGTCCTGCAGTTTGCAAGATATTGCAGTTCCAAGTTAACAATTTTCCTTTTACTTTAGTGTAGCCATTTAGCGAGTATTGTGACAGTAAAGTAACTTTTTACGTTGGCTTGGAAAGTTGACTTAAATTTACTCGATAAGCAGTAAATTTACAATTCTAACTACCAGTATTTACTTCACTTTGACAACAACACTGCCGAAAACATTTTTTGAGAGTGACAAACTTGTAGTACTTTTCCGAAATTTTGTTTTTAGTTGGTAACACTGGCAAAATTTCTCAGGAGAAATCTAAACTGTCATATCCTGAAAACGAAAATCATGAAAGGTTTAAATTTGGTGAAGTTAGTCTTTAAATCTGTCAATTTTTGTGTAGAGATAATCGAGCAAAAATTTTTTTCAACGTGAATGCCGTTTTACAGCCGAGTTGTTTTGAAGAAGAAAGCTTTTTTTCTAATGGGAGTTATCTCGAACAATCGAGAGGGCTAGAAATGCCCCCCGTATAAAATAGGATAAAAGGGGTTGACGTGAAGCATCCAGCGTGGGTTATGTGCAAAAGATAAAGAACAATCTAGCGAGTCTTCACCAAAGTTTAGCTTTCTACGAAGTACAGGATCAGACAAAATAATCTGACACATTTGTGGTACAATAAAATGCAAATTAAGTAAAGAAACAAAAAAGTAATTTAATGTTTGAAAAGTACGTATAATGCTATCCTATTTCATTATGTTTTAAAAATCAAATCAGTCATATGTAATCCATTAATTTCCAATACTGTCGAACGCGTTCACGAAAGTTGCCACATTTTCTGGAGTACTGACGGTGCGAGATCGGTTCGTTGATTTTCATTTAGTTAACGCAGATCCAGTAACTCTGAAGTTGGTAACCCATAACAAGATCGTGTTTCGAGCCGGTGCGAGATCGTGTCTATCAAGATTGAAGTGGAAATGGAATGCTAGTTTAGTTGCATTTCCTGTTTTGTTTGTAGATACAGTAACAGATAACAGAAGTTTATTTGTCGCCACTCGCGTCAAAAACGCAACAAAAAACAAAAACAAAGTCAAGCGTTTGACAAGCAAATTAGGTACACGAATGGAAACTGGGAGGCTGCGAAAGGACCTTCTCGGTCTTCGAGTCGAGCTGCCACCCAATTTGCTTTTTAACGGTTTAATATAGAACAGACGGATAGAAGGCGTGAAGACCACATTGAATGCAGACCAGTTTACCGCAAATGTTCAAGAAAAAATCAATTTACTTCTTTTAGATAAGCTTGCATTAAATGTGATTTCAATTTAATTTTAAAGCGTGACTTGGGTAGATTTTGAATTTCAACTAAAATTGAGTTCCAAACTTTTACACCTTGATATGTGATACTTCGCTGAATCCTGTTAGTTTTATTGCAAGGAATATATAAATTGTTGGGGTTAGAAGAAGATCTTGTTGTACAAGTGTTGACTTGACCTACCTTTGTAAAACATTTAGAGAAGGATTGTGGAAGGGTATTATGCATAAATCTATGTACAAATTTAGCAATTTCAAGTTTATATAAGTCGGGGAGTTTTAAAATGTTTAGTTTTGAGTAGTATGGGGTAGTCCTATTGAGGTAATTTCCTCCACCAATTAGTTTAACCGCTTTATTTTCTAACATGTTAAGTTTTTCTATGTAAGAAGGGAAATTTGAACCCCAGACAACTAGACCTTAAATCAAATAAGGATAAACCATAGCATAATATAATTTTAGAAGCGCATTTTGAGGTAATACTGGTTTTAGTTTAAACAATATAGCTAAGGACCTAGACAATTTATTTTCAATAACTTCAATATGCTTGCGATAGTTCAGGTTCTAGTCAAGATTGATTTCTAAATATTTAACACTATTTTCAGCACTAACAACGGTTCCATCAAGTTTAATAAAGAAGTCAGTTACATTTTTGTTCGATTTTGGAGAGATTGCAAGAATATGACATGTTTGTGGATTGATGGTCAATTTGTTAGATTTACACCATTTATTTAATTGTATTGATAAACGTTTCCACAATTAAAAGGCAATGCTCACCAATTTAATTCATGGCAGCAAACGAAAAAAAGTTCAATCTATGGCGGCAAAAGAAACGAAAAATAATGACATATTAAAGAAACAAAGCAAAAAGGTATTACATAAAAAAAAAGTATCATAATTATGTACTTTCGAAAATAAAAGCAATTTTTGTTTATTTACTTCATTTGCCTTTTATTTAACTTGCAAATGTGTCAGATTATTTTGCCTGATCCTGTATATGTTTCTTGAGATATTTTAAAGTTTAAGAGGTCTCCCAAACAGTGTTGCCGGTTAAAATTTTATCTTTTCTAAAATATTGTTTAGCGTATCTTTCACAACTGTTTTGAAAGCGCCTGAATGATGAACTAGTGTTGCAACAGATAAACTTCTTTACGTTATAGGATATTCCAATCCTAGGAAATTAGATTTTAGCTGGCAAACAGTTGGGAAGATCTCCTAAAGTCTGAAATGGGATATTTCACAAACGATAGATACGAGAAAGCTGGTATTTGGTGAAAATAAATTTTGCCTTAGAACTTGGATGTTTCTTTATTTTTTGCTCATAATTCTGTTTGAATGATTCACCTCCTTCAACATTGTGGAACGGTCTACACTTTGCCTAAAATCGTGACGTATTTTTAGTTTTTGATAAGTTTAACCAACTGTCAGCTGGAACACATGTAAAGCGCTGTGCGGTTCATACCGAATTTTTTTAAAACAAGCTAAGTAGTAAAACGTACGCTCACGATTTACGCCCAGAGTAGACTGGGCCTTAATGTTGAAGATGGTGAACTTCCAAATTCCATTTCCAACTGCTTATTTTTAGACCAGTCGAGGGTAACAGGGGTACCCCTAAATTATTTCCTTCTCTGGAAAAACTTTTCAAGGGATTTTGGCAATTTTAGTTTTTATATCAAAATCAGTGTGTATAGCAGCAGAATAAAATATTCTCTGCAGCTGCTCCGTCAATTTGTAAGAATCAGGTTTTCTGCGACTTAATGGTATTGGTATATTTGCATAGGTTGATATTTCCAAATCAAAGTTTTTTGCCTCTGTGGTCTTTTTGAAGTGTTATTTGACTGACTATAATTTCTATGACATAAATCATTTTGTAGTTTATCTGACGAAGTAATATGATGTACGTTAACAAAAGCTTAAAATTTTTGACTAATGTGATTAGTGGCATTTTTCTTGAGGAATAATGCTGTCGTTGCTGTGCAAAATTAGGAGCAAAAGGGCATTTAAAGCTTTGTTATTTCAAAAAAAGATGCGCATCCAATTGCTGGCAGCCCCTAATGATAGCTTAGAAAGGATTTGTGGTAGAGGTTACAAAAAGATGTCATTTTTATGATAAAGCTCTAAATTCAAATCGTTGATAGCTTCTTCTCAAACCCACAAACTGTTACTGGCACAACTAGGGTGGAAGGGGTTAACTCCCCTTTGCCAAGTCACTTAAAAGATTTAATCCTAAAATGCAAGCGTTCAAACGTGTTCTAGACAAGATTGTAAATATGGGGGAACTGAAGCGCTAGGTAATTTAATTCTTTTAAAAGACTTCCTATTTTAGCACACTAGTTTTTGCAAATGGCTCTAAAAACGTGCGAAATGTGATTCAAAAAGCTTTAAAACGATGATTTTTCACCCCAAAATCGCAAAAATCGCCAAGCGACTGGGGCTTCGCCCTTAGGCCCCCATGGCATCCGGCGGCTGGTACTCGATCTCCAGACCCTCGTCTGTAATATTCGTTTGAGTTCCACCAGTTTGCTCAGCATACTACTTCAACGAGACATTTTTTGAACAAAAATTTTTACTTTTGGTATAAGTCCCCCTTAAGTTATAAGTCCCCCTTAAGTGCACCTTCCCACAAGTAATAGCCACTTATTGCAAACTTCTGGTCGTGTACGGCTAGAAGACATATTATCAGCATAAATTTATAATTTACCGTATAATTACACTGTACGTACTATGGTTGGACATTTGCTTTACGGCACTTCTATAATCCGAATTTCCAGCAACACCAAGGCACAGATCCCATTGATCCCTGCAATGACTAATGAAAGTACGCAATTTGGTTTTGATAGTTTTTAAGATAAAGGTAATGACATTTTAAGACAGAAGACCCAAGAAAAATTTCCTGCCAAAACAATTTAAGATTTTGTTGTTCCAGCGCATATTTATCCTCCTGTCACTGGACAGCGTCAGAGGCAAACTTATATGACGATCCGCGCACTTTTCATTACAACGACTACTTCGTGATTGGAGGAATCCGCACCTGCTTAGGAGTTTCCGATGATCCATTGCTCCTGTGGATTTCTTCAAATTCTTGTCCACTGAATTTGGTGCTTGTTCGAAGCCACCAATCATCGTAAAGCGTCTTATCCAAGGACGCAACAGCGTGACCAGGGTGCGGGTTGAACCCAGACCATTCGATTAGGGTAGTCGTAAAAACGACGTTTTTCCCCATTCGGCCACGCTGCCGACTAAAGTTGTGAGCAACAACTATGTCATCAAGCTGTTTCTTTCTACAGTTTATTTTAATTTTAAGCAAGTTTACACTTTTTTGTGCTAGCGCAACTCGAATCGTTCCATTCCTCTCTACAGATTGTGATATGCTAATACAGTTTAATAAGTGGTACATACGTACGGTATTTAGCTGCGAAGAGTTTTTACGATGCTGGATAGAACATAGACGAACCGTCAGAAATTACGTTTTCCGAAAAACACATGATCGAAACTAGAGATGGCAACAGCGCAGCGTACGCGGCCGCGCGCTGTTGTTGATGCACCGCGCCGCGCAGCGTGGCAACAAAAATCTGCATTACGTCACAGCATCAGCGCAGCGCCGCGTGCAATAATTTTTTTACATTTTTTTTACAATAATTGCAGGTGATTTTCTCTTTATGAACAACATTGGTTAGTCTGGATGTAACTATTACATGAATTGAAGACAATGCACGCTACTAAAACAGTGAAAGGTGCCTTCGATTTAAGTTTATTTTTTCAGAATTCGGAGCCTCCTAGAATCGGCTATTTTGGCTACAAAAAACTTAGTTTTGATCGGCTGAACGTGTTTTTTGACACCAACAAAAAGATTTTGGTTTCGGTAGGATAGACTAGGAAAGGTTTAGGACGTTCGGTGAGAAGATGAAACAAAGGCAGGCCAATGTCGAAGAAACAGGTTTGTGGGAAACAATCATCAGAGTAGAGGCACAAAACAAAGCCTAGCGACACACCCACCCTGTACGCAGTAGGCCTATGGTATTGGTACAAGCCCAAGGCTAGACAACAGTTTCTACTACACATGCGCTTGCATTTCAGAGTGACAGAGTTAGTTCAGTGTAGCCTATTCGTCAACAGGTCATGGCATCAAGAATTAGGCTTTTGGTACTATGTCTGTAGCCTATCTCAGATCTGGTAGGCCTATGTAGTAGAGTGCGAAAACTAGGCTACACAAATTTCCAATGAAAGAATAGCCTACGTAGTAGCAAAATTTATTCCAGAATCAAACACACTTGCAAACGGCAAAGGTACAATACATAGGGTAGTTTCATACAAATGTAGTAGCTTCTGACAGCATGCAGAGCACGTGGTACCTTATATTTCATTATTTGAGCTACTGGTTCTGGATTAGTACAGTAGTTGCATGGAATCATCAGGTAGACTGGTAGATTGTTTTTGGATTGCCAAAACATAGTGCAGAAAAACTGATAGAAAGCACACACAAGGTAGAATAAACCTGAAGGCCTATAATGGAAAAGACTGATCTCACGTCGCATTTTTTTAGTTTTTACTGAGCCATTTTCAAAGTTAAGGAGTGCAAAATTTCTGACTTTTACTTATAACTCGATAATGGTTTGGTCTAGCTACATGAAATTTTGACAGCAGTTTAAGATTCTTACGTTATTTGTGTGCGCCAAATTTCAAGGTAACGAGTTCCGGAACTTCAGGTTTAGGACCCGGAAACTACTTCAAAAGTTTGTTGTAAACAGCGGTCTTGTTCAAAAACGGCTTAAGTACGGCAAAAAATATTTCACATGGTATAGGTCGTAACTTGTAAGATACTTTTTCATCCCTACCTACACTTTTAGCCGTATTGAGTTTTTTTTCTTTTTTCATTTTTTGTTTTCTAAATTTTGTGCACTCTTCTTCTCCTAAACTACACAACATCAATATCTATTTTTTGTGTAAATTTGTTGAGGTGCAAACGCAATTTTGTCTCCTGAAATTTTTTGAGGCTCCTCCCAAGAACTCCCCTAAAATGGGGCCCTAAAAATCTAATTTTTTTAATTGTTCAAGCTAGGGTGATAGTTTTTTGTTTATATTGGTAGATACTTAAGCAACAAATAGTTTGACATAGTATGGAGGTACCACTCCCCCAGGGGCCCCCAAATGGACTCCCCAGATTTAGTTTTTTGAACAGCTTAAGCTAGGGCATTACTTTTTTAAATCGGCAAATGTTTAAAAAAAATACTTTGACATGGTTTGAGAGAGCAACCCTTTTGAAAATTCTCCATAATGATACCCCTAAAATCAATTTTTTCATATGTCGTAAGCTAGAGAGCTAATTTTTTTCTGATGTTAATGGAAATCATAGGATATTTAACTTGAGTTGCGGCGCGGTGCAGCGCGGTGCAGCGTGAACTTAGTTGTGTTTGGATGCGGTGTGGTGCAGCATGCGGACAAGGTTTGCGGACGCAGCGCAGCATGCGGATGCATTTTTTGCTATCCGCGCCATCTCTAATCGAAACTACATTATCTCGAAAGTACGTTTCCCACAACGTGCTCTTGCTAGTAATTACATTTCCCAAATACTTATTTTCCAGTACTTACACTTGCCAGAAATTAAATATTTGGCCAAAATTACCTTTCTCTTCGGTAACGATAACGAATTTTCTAATGCAGGAAATACAGCCAATAGGATAAAATAACAACTTAATACGAATTAAATTCTTTAAGCTGTTTCCTTATGAGAGGTTGCAAAAGACCAAAAAATCCCATTCTGAAAAACTGGCAAGGTCGTCAAGTCTGCAGCCTCTCATAACTAAACTAAAACAACAAAATTAATTTCTAGTTAACAATATTTGAGATAACATAGATTTCGACAATATTGAGAATTCCTACAAAATTGAGATAACATACAAAATCTAATTTTTCGGAGAAAGGTAATTTCGGCCAAATGTAAATTCTAGCAAGTGTGAATTCTGAAAAATATGTTTCAGAGAAATGTAAATTGTGGTAAGTAAGAGTTTATTCTGGCAAATATGACTTTCTGACAAGTGCTAATTCTGGAAAAAGAACGTTCTGGGAAATGTTTTTCTGCAAGGTATCAAAATACTGGACAAAGATGCTGTAAAATGGAAGATCAAAAGGAGAGCTTGGGAAGGTGCACAACCAGGATTGTGCTAGAGGGGAACTTTTCAACCAAAAGTCAAAATATGTTTTTCAAAAAATGTCTAAATGGTGAAGCGCCGTGAGCGAACTAGCGTAACTCAAACGACCCGCAAACGGGGCTCTGGTCCGAAGCACCCACCAGCTGGGCAATTTTCATTTTTTGGAAAAAATTGTTGTTTTAATGCCATTTGGATCACCTTTCGCTCGTTTTTAGAGCTATTAGAAATAACTAAATTGCTAATTATACCAGCAATTCGAAAAAATTAAATTGCCAAGCTCTTTCAGCCAGCTCCACTTTACTTACAAGTCAAATCCAAAACAATGTCAAACACTTGCATTTTTTAGTTAAATTTTGCAAGAAACTTGGCTAAAAGGAGGTGAAGCCCTTTAGGCTCCTGGTTGCGCCACTAGGCCTGCGTGTTTGGCCCCAAGCAGCGTTTATAGAGATTTTTACGACGTTTTGAAAAAATAGTTCAATTTTAGGACTAATTTTGCTCAAACGTCGTTCCAGAAGATACAGTAGCCTATTTGTTTTTTGTCAGTTCAAAACAGCGAGAAGAATTTTTAGAAAATTCCCAAAAAATACAGTAACTCAATTCTGAGCCTATTTATGTTCAATTTCTATTTAAAAGGCACGTTGTTTAAAAGAGCAAATAATGCAGACATGATTAAAAACAGCCTTGGGGCTCCAGCTACATATTTCAATAGCGTAGGTATACAGCAGATTTTTTAAGGTTTTTTTATGACATGGACAGAATGGAAAAGACATAAAAAACTCCCATAAATATTATTGAATATGAGATATCAAATGCGTATAGCTAACTCTTTTTGTTGTTTTTAAATTTGTGATCTTTAGTACGACGATTTTAAGGCAGAAAAAACTTGTCTAGCCGAACTATGAACAGCATGAAATTTGCTCCAATTAGGCTTATACTAATTTTAACTGACTTGTCGTGTCTTTTTTTTTTGGTTTGCAAGCTTATAAAAGCCTCAGCCAAAAAAAGGTAGGATCGTGGGACACTAGTTCGCCGTTAAATACGCTATCCGCGCGTCTACGTCTCTTTTTTCGATGAGCAGTTATTCGTTCCCCTTTCTTTTTTGAAGCATTTAGTCGCGTAAAAGCTAGTGAAGTTGGATTGTTATTTCTAGCTGGTTTAATATATAATTACTAATTATTTTATTGCATTAACTTTACAAAAAGGTTAAATGAGGGCCTGGCGAGGTTGCAACTTTCAGAAAAAAATTTTTTTTTCTCACAGGTCACACATTTTAATCCTTTGGTAAAACTTTGAATGGGAGATCTGGATTCCCTGGTCATCATTATTAATACAGGCTTAGTTGTTAATTAACGACAGTTATATGTGTAAATGCTGAAATAAACCGCAACGAAGAAAGCATAGGCTATGCTGTCATCATTTTAGTAAGGGGTGGTATTTCAATTGGGGGGCTTGCCCCACAGTGGTCACGCCTATGAATTAGAATCTAAAAATTAATTGGACTTTCCAACAACGGTATTCATAAATCTAATGCACTAACATGCAATAAAATGACTACGAATTCATGGAGCACAATTTACGAATGAAAGGGGTATTTTGGTGCTATTTTAAAATCATTTCAAAATCACTTTAAAATGCCCCCTTTTAGCAGTACCCTGCTTCCTGCAGTCGCAGTCATCAGTAGGTCTTATTCGAATTCGCAGATAATGATTGTGACTGCATGAAGTGATAGGCAAAATTGTTAGAAGAGACAAGAAATATATTTGGGTTTGAAAATGTTTGAACATTTAAAGGAAATGTGTGGTGCTTTTACAATGAAAAAAACACCACATTGATGATTTCCCAGACATTGGAAAAATTAGTACTACACGACGCTGAAGCAGTAAGTGTCATAAAGTTTGGTCAATAGGCAATGACTTCGTTATTGTAACAACCACCAAACATTAGCTTACAAGTCATTCAATTGCAATCAATCGGCCACATTTTTGTTAGTTTATACACTAGCCTAAGCACAATTGTTTTGGATAGCCAATGCTTAGTCTGATCTGCCAGTTTAATTCACATACATTTTTGTTTGTAACGCCAGTTAAAAGCAAATTGACATGTAATTTTTGTCATAAAACTAGGCTATTCGCTCAAATATTAACCCTTGGATATGTAGTGAATGTAACTTCTGCTTCACAAAAAGTTTTCTGGGCATTTTCTGGGTTTAGATGGATTTAGAGATGCCGATAAATTAGAATGGATGTGTGCTGCATGCAAATACAATAAGCAAAATGTTTTTCCATTTAGTAGTCTAAGTGATGATGATTTTATAGAGGAGTACAGAACAACCGGTAGTTCAAATTTTGGTGCTAAGCTGCTTAATGATTTGTTTAGCACTACCAGTGATGATGATGATGTTTTTGATTCTGTAAGTTTGAGCAATAATGATATGAAAGAACCATATTTGGAGACAAATCTAACACATTTTCTTTATTACAATGAAAGTTTTCTAGATACACTTTTAATCAGTACTTAAATTGTAGAGGGGACGCGGGGGGACGCGTCCCCTCATCGAAAGTTAGCGTCCCCCCATCGAGATTTAGCGTCCCCTCATCGAGATTTAGATGTCCACCCATCGAAATTTGAGCGCTGGATGATGAAACGATCAAGAGCCAGCCAGCACGAATAAATCCAACAGATTCCAGCCGAATATAGTCCCAAATTGCGATTAAGACCTTTTTTTTTATTTTGGTCTTCACCTGATTTCGAAGAAAAAACACTTTAATTTTTCGCAAAGACCTTTTTTTTTTTTCTTGGTCTTCATTAAATTGCGGGGACGGAATTACATAATTTCCACTGAAGTTTGGTCAAGGCTGCAAAAGCGTCCCCCCATGCAAAATTTTACAATTTAAGTACTGCTTTTAATGATGTGTGTAAACATTAGATCATTGGCAAGTCCACTTAATTATAGCAAATTGAAGTCTTTTCTCGCAAGCTTAAAACTATAGCCTGATATTATTGCCATCACAGAAACATGGGTAGTGTTGTAAAAAAACGGTTTTTTTTGAAAGGCGTTTTTTACCTGTTTTTTTTATTTTTATTTTTTTATATGTAATTGTAGCTTTTAGATGATTGAGAAGACTTAAATGTTTTTTCAAGATTTGGTTAGGTACTTTGCTTCTTTTGAGCTACATAGACCTAACAATGCTTGCTGAGAGAATAAAATGCGGAAGTTTCGGTAGTTAAAGTGGAATGACAACTCTGCTACTTTCTTACTCACTGACTGGTTTATTTCACAACAATTCGCAGTGGCGTCGCTAAGGATAGTGACACCCGGGATGGAATTTCGTGGTGTCACCCTTTATAATGTATAGCAAGCTGCAAAAGGTATTATTTCAAGATAACCGTACTACTTCATTTCCGTAGATAGCGGTTGTTATTTGGTTAGCTCAATAAATTCTCATTGTAAGATTCAATAACTTAGAAGTATGAGCAGCACCGTGGCAGCACACGTTTAGTATCTGGTTTGTGACTAGAAATCTGCAATGGGGGAGAGGCTGTTTTGGGGGTCTGTAAGCTCCACCGGAGGCCATTGGTGGTCTGGGCGTAGAGCCCCGAGCACTCGAAAAATTTAAATTTTTTTTGCCAAAATAACTTAATTTTAGGCTTATTTTGATATAATAATGCTTTTAAAACGTGGCATCAGGGAGAATTCTGGTGGCATAGAAATGACCAAAACATGGTTAGACTCAGGCGCATAACCAGAAATCTGCAATGGGGCTGTTCTGGGGTATGGGGGCGGAGCCCAGCACTCAAAAATTTTGTATTTTTTTGCAAAAATAACTTAATTTTAGGCATATTTTGATAAAAATTTATGCTTTTGAAATGTGGCAAAGAAATTAGCGGTGAAAAACATCACTAAACTGGTTGCATACATGGGCAGTGGCTATGTGGAAAGTGACTAAAGGTAACAACCAATGTTTAATTTGTTCAGTGGGCATATTTAAAGCATTTGATTTTAAAGTTTAAACTTTTGTAGGTAGCCGGCTTTAGTTGAAATTTACCAGTCGCAATTTAAGCAGCTTATATAACTTAACCGATCTAGAAAGTTATGCCTTTTGTGAAATCTCTTCGTCCATTATGCCTGCTATTGTCTACTTTGCCCGGTTTTTGGCTTTGATTCACACCGTAAATTTGGCCATATCCTAAAATACATAAAATTTTACGCCACAGCAATACCATGCGATAGATTAACGTTTAAATTAAGCACTAATTACGAATAATTGTTAACACCACTAGTTAAAGTCGAAATAGATGCCAAGTAAGGCTCAAAAAACATCACACTGAGGGCAGTTAAATCATTAGTTTAAACTTAAATGACAACCTACGAAGTATAACTCAATGAAAACAACAGTTTATGCCTTTTGACTTATACGCAACCGTAGCGCTAGCCGTTAATAACAACACTAAATCCAAAAATCCCCATAGATCCTGCAAAATAGACTTATAAAATTACCAAAGTTTAAAGAAGGGCTAATTTTGTCGCAAATGAAGGAGATACAACTGTTCTATTTCAGCACCGTCGATAATAACCTCGAATTTGATTATGATTTGATAACCGAAGATAAATACCACCATCTTGATTACATAATTTTCGTGGGTTGCTAGACAGCAGGCCGAGTTTACGTTACTGAAAAAAGCAAGCAAAAACCGAATTCTGACTAATTAAAATCTTTCTCTGTTTTTGCAAGCTTTTATCTGCTATTCAACTTTGATGTTACAAAGAGTCAACTTATTTAAAGCCTGAAAATACGCCCTATATCTTAACTATCACTGTTTTTGCATGCGTTTACATTGGGCCGATGCACAATTTTGACGTCCAGCGGTTTGACTAGCAGCGTGATGACGTCACGTGCAATCCATCAATAAGAGAATATTAGTTTTGATGTCTGTTTTTAAGCTTTTAACCAGTTAAAGATTTTCACGGTTTTCAGGACCGGCTCGCTAAAGGGTGTTACAAAACAACAATCTGATGTTATTTAAAAATAACAATTAAAAACAAAAAAACAATGTTTTTTTTGAAACCAAAAAAAAACAAGCAAAAAAAACGTTTTTTTTTTTAAAACAAGCTTCGTTTTTTTTTTATTTACGCCACTAAACATGGGTACAGCCCACAGCTACATGCATTCCCTGTAATAACTTAGAGGCATAGGTGGGCACAAGTCTGTTAATCGTTAATCCGGTAATTACGAAGCTAACTTTTTCATTAACTCGTTAATCCGTTAAAAAGTTTTTTCACGTTAACGGACTAAATTAACTTCCGTAAAGTGCTGTTAACGGACTAAAGTAACTTCCGTTAAGTTTTGTTAACTTCCGTTAAGGTTTTTATCGTTAATATCAAGCCGCTTCGTTATGCATTCAAACTTGTTTTTATCTTGAAATTAGATTAGACTGTAAAATGTAACTTTCAAAACACAAAAAGACCGCCATAGCAATAAATATTTCCTTACAATCAGCTCAACAGCGTCAATACGTGTTCTAGAAGCGAGTAATTAAAACGAAATGTAAGTTGCACGCAAAATGTTAACGGATTGACGGACTTTATTAACTTCCGTTAATTAAAGCTGAAAATAACGGATTAACGTTAACGGAGGTGTGAAGTTTGTTAACGGACTAGTGGTTAACGAAGCTAACGTTTTGCGTTAACTTGCCCACCTATGCCTTGAGGGCTATACATTTATATCTAATGGTCGCAAATCTTGCAAAGGTGGTCAGTAGCGTAGCCAGAGGGGGGGGGCGTGTGGGGCTCGAGCCTTCCCATTGGCCTGTAAAGTATGCAAAATCGCACGTTTTTGGTGCTTTTGAGGCCAATTTTTGGTGAAAAAATGAAAACAGCCCCCTTACCAAAGGAAATTGGGTGCCGAAGTTGAGAAGTGGATGTCGTGACTCGGCCTGAAAATGCGATTGAAGTTCCGATTATGGCCGAAAAATCCGTCTTAATTTCGGTGAAGACCTTTTTTTTATTTTTTTGGAGATCACCTGATTTTGGGTTGAAAAAAGCGTTTGAATTTCCGATTTTGGCCGAAAAATCCGTCTCAATTTTGGTGAAGACCTTTTTTTTTGGAGATCACCAGTTTTTGGGCTGAAAAGGCGTTTGAATTTTCGATTTTGGCCAAAAAATCTATCTCAATTTCGGTGAAGACCTTTTTTTTTTGGAGATCATCTGATTTTGGGCCGAAAAAGCGTATGAATTTCCGAGTTTTCTGTGTGATTCTGATTCAAAAACAATGAAAATTCGGGTCAAGATCATTTGCAATTTTCTCACTCTTTCAAAAAAGCTCCCCCTTTTTTCAAATCCTGGCTACGCGCCTGAAGGTGGTAGTGTTGGGTTGTACATTAAAAATAGCATAACGTTCACTACGTGTAATGAATTGACAATTATGCACGAAAAAAATTTTGAATCATTGTTCGTTACTTTCGAATTACTGAAAAACCTGTCACTTGTGGAGTTGTGTATAGATCACCATCTATTGATCCTAAATCCAATCAATTATTTTTGCAACATTTAGATGAATGTTTATTGCTTAAATAAGATTGGCCCCAAACAAACCTGCTTTACAATGGGCGATTTCAATTATGATTTGCTTGCAAGTGAAGCAACAGACAATTTTAAGAACCGATTTGTAGATAGGGCAAGGGAAGGTAATTTGATACGATTTTAATATTTTTCGCTTTGAAGTAAAAGTTGATGAAAATGGAATTCAACAATTACATTTACATTCAACTTCGATCCGTTGCCAATCGTTCTGCAAAACTCTCAACATTTCTTAACCACATTTTTTTATTTTGCTTGTTAAAAATAGTCAAACACGTGTAACAAATTACCTTCCGTGAAAGGTAAATTGATACACCCAAAAGGTATTTTGATACACAAGAAGGTAAATTGATACAGCAAAAATATATCATAAAATACTGGCAAATGGCTCAGCAAACTGCAATTTTTTTTTAAAAACAACCAATCAGGACGTAACTACAACAAAGTACCCTATTTTAATCGTTTTGCGTGCTTCTGGCCTAAAGGCTACCAGCTCGGAAGCCTAGGGAAGAGTCTCCAGAACGGCGACTACTTAAAACAAGCAATGCGAAAAATTGTCTTCCCACAGAAATCGAACCTGCAGCCTTTGGATTACCGGTCCACTGCTCTACCACTTGAGCTAGAGAAGACGCCTCCTCGCATGCTTAATCGTCAAAAAAACATCTTAATTGACTTATTATTACAAAGTACCCTATGGTGCGGTCGCTGAACACGTGATTTAAAGTGCTTTTTTGTCCAGCATGCTGGTTTTCTTTACAGTGTATGCTACATCATAGTGCACAACACTTAATTCGTAAAGAACAGGATATACTATCCAACAAGTCGCAAAAGCAGCTTTAACTCACTGCATTCAATCAGCCACGCATACTCAAAAAGTTTGTTTCCAATATCAGTCTGGATCAGTCTGGTCGTAACTGACATTAACTTAGAAACAAACGCAATTAACCGGAGCAAAACACTCATCACAACAGCAATGAGTCGTTTATTCATCCAACCAGATCTTGATGCTTTGCCAATTGTGCTTGGTGGAGCTTTCACGTATAAAGAGTTCTTTGTAACTGACTATGGAATAGATTAGCATGGGAGCAAGTGCATACCCAGTAAAACAAATTGTATAAGCTGCAGTTACCAGTTTCCCTCGCTCTCCTCAAGCTATGGCCCCTACATTTTTTTATTCCAGTTGGAGTTACATACAACTTTTTTTTTGATCCTGGACGGTTGTAACTCCAGTTTTGTCCGCGTTGAATATGCAGTCCAGAGATGGAAACCGGTCTGGTCAACCGGCACCGGTCGGGTCGACCGGCCGGTCGGGTTGCCGTACGAGTCGAGATTCTTCGACCGGCCGGTCAAGCCGGTTGAAATACCGGTCAAATTCGCCTTTCTGGCAACTAAAAGACATCGAAATACCAACCGAAATATACTTATATATTTTATCATAAATAAAACTTTTTATAAAAAAACAATATTAACAAACCTCACCTTTTGAAAACACTTGTTGAATGGTTTCAAGGTATGACTAATTTGCTGTGACCATTAAGACATGCACATCCAGGGGCGTATTTAGGGTCGGAGTATTGTGCCATGCCCCCCTTTGGACCACGGCGCAAAGCAGAAAAGTGCAAAATATACGTTAAAAACGCGTAATCAGATTCTAATAAAGCATGCATGTGGAAGAGGCTTGCGCTGCCTGACATTTTAGCATCATTTTAATCAGCTTAAGAGTAGAAGTGGCACAGATTTCAGATTTTTTAGTACATGCTAAAATCTTGCCGCTTTGAAAAGCTTGTTTCAACTTAAATTTACTACTCTCTACATTGGGCCAGAAGCAGGGCATGGTATGGAATGGAATCGAAAATGGAATAGAATGGAACGGAAATTTCGTTATGGAATATGGAAGATGCCAGAATGGAATGGAAGACAATCTTCCATACTTCTATACCAATTCCATACTAGATTTCGCTCATGGCATATACAGAAAAATGAATACCGATAGTGATAACTAAAAACTATGTAGAAGCGTCTCGCAGCTAATCATCTGTCAACAAATTAATACGGTAATTCGGTCATGAACATTCGAACATTGCGCTTGCATTATAAGGACTGAAGGTATTGCATCATAATACCATAAAATATATTTTCATAGCAATTTGCAGCTGCATTGATGCTGACTGGCTTAACTTTTATTTTGAGAATGACAATTTGCTTAGTGACGTCGCCAGCGCAAACGAAGTTAAGGTGCACTAAAATAGACAGAACTTTCGCACATTAAAACTGATCTTGTACGGCTGCAAATTATGCTCAATTTCCAGATTGTTCAACCATGTTGTAAAAAGAAACATGGATAAGTTTGGTGATGTTTTTTAGCTCCTTTCGCTTCCGCCCATAATCACGAGTAAAGTCTATCTGCAGCCGTGACTGCAACCTAAACAACCTTGAGTGTGCTTAAAAAAATACAAAATAGCTGGTCTTTCAAAAAACGAAATAAACTTTTTTGCTGGTCTGCACTTCTACTTTCCGACACACCCATAAACAGACGTGTAACCAAAATTTTGCTATAGGAGGAGGCTTGTAAGTTAAAATTTTTTTATTTGAAAAATGCCTCGATTGGGTGGAGAGCTGAGCAAAGCGGTGCTACTAAATCATTTCATATAGACGAGGGTCTGGGGGCGATGCCCCTGTCGCTGGGCGATTTTTTGATTTTTCCCGAAAAAATAACTATTTCAACGCCATTTGGATTACATTTCGCTTGTTTTTTAAGCTATTTAAAGAATTAAATTGCTAAGACTTAGAGGCCAGTGAAAAAATTAAATTCCCCTGCCTATTCAGTCCTTACTTTACATACAGATTAATTCAAAAACACGTTTAAATGCTTGCATTTTAGGGTTAAATTTTTTTAGTGACTAGGCTGAAAGGGGGGGCTAAGCCTTCTTGCCCTCGTAGTTGCGTTTCTACAGTATATCCGTAAACGCTTTGCAGTCTGTAGTGCATCCCGACCCATTGTTTGAGAAACAATGGCTTCGGGCTTAGAATACTTTGAATCAAATACGATGCAAACGTTCATAGCTATGAAATTGATATGACTAACCTAATTCCTTGATGGCCTTTCAGGTACAGAGGTGTAAACTTGGGATGTTAAATCTGGTGTTTGAAAATTGAACCACTAAACTTCCAGTATTTAAAAACTTCAATATAACTTACTGCTAATGTAGGTTACTTCAGTCAAGTAGGTAAGATTAAATGTTACTCCTTTTTGCATTATTGTCGATTTTCTGGTAACGTAATGCTCCAAAAAAATATTTTTAGTAAACTAAAATGGGGGGCAAGGCCCCCTTGGCCCATGATAGCGACGGCACTGAATTTGCAAAGTTAAAAAGGAATTTTTTTTCTTAGTTACAAAGATTTGTTTTGCTTTTCTATCCTCGATTGAACTTAATTCTTTGTTTTTTTTTTGGGGGGGGGGTTTAAACTTTTTTCGGTATCTTTGTAAAATGATTGTGCCAGTTTGGCTATGCCAAATTTCATAGTTGGTGTGGTTACAAACTTGCAATCATTGAACCCAGTGCATATGGGTCAACCTATTGCCTGTTGACTGCGTGGTTGATGTTTTCATGCAGAGTGAATTTTTAAGGTAGCTCTTTGCGATAGTCCTTCAAATATGGGATGAGATGCATTGTACCATACTGCTTACCTTCACGAGCGACAACTTACAAAGGTACGCTTAAGGTTGCAAAAATGCAATACAAATTACGCGTAGCTTCCGGTTTAAACATACCTTGGTATGGAAGTATCGAATGGAAAATGGAAGAAAATTTTAATAAGGAATGGAATATGGAATGGAAGAAAATTGCCCGCATGGAGATGGAAAAATCGTCTTCCATTCCATACCATGCCCTGGCAAGAAAAACATAGCTCTTATTTTTTTATATCTAACTAGCCATGGCTCGTTCTGAAGTAACAGCATTTCTACTAACTGCTGGGGCACATTATATTTCGAATATTTTCTTACCAATGTCATAACAGTTTAGTGTTTGCTGCTCGGCAAATTGCAAATAATCTGCAACGAATAGCTAAAAAATGGTAACTTCATTTTTTGGCCTTTCGCATAATATCATTAGAAAGAATGTCTAATAATTTACCTTGCACCCTCCAGTTCTTTTTATGCTTATTTTGTTCACGTTTTGAGCTGCTCAAAACAAATCTTTCAAACCGAAACTAAACCAAAAAAGGTCTTAAAATTAAGTCATTTTTGCAAAAAACGCAAATTTTTTTTGCATTTTTTTCTGAGACCCCCTCGCAAAGTTACAAATTTTAACACCTCACCCATGCCCCCCTTTGAAAATTTTCGATCAGGTACATTGAACAGTGAACAAAAATTTTCTGTGAAAAAACCGGTCGACCGGCCAGTCAACCGGCAATGATTTTGAAATTTACCGGTCGGGTCGGATCGAGAAAATCCTGACCGGTTCCATCTCTGATGCAGTCAGCAGTTATCCTGTGCTTATCTAAAACTTCGGAGAGGTTGCTAAAATATTCCTTAAAAGCTTGTATGTTGAATCCAATCGCACGGCTAATTGAAGTAGATTCGAGTGTATATATAGATAGCCTGTATCGTTGCTTGAATCAACTCCACCATTGTTTGCCTGCTTTTTTAACCTTTGTCCGAGAATCAGGAATAGCCAAGTTATTTTTCAACGCAAATTCTCAAGCCAATTCTTTGCATTCTTCCAACGACCAGCCAAAATACATTTGGGCTTGATTATTTGATGTGGTCAGCCAAATTTTGCTGCATATGAGGGGGTATAATTCGGTTTTTGATACTAGTTGAACCATAGCCGACCGGGCACTTTGGATTATCTTGCCAATTTTTGATAAATCGCCTTATTGTCATTTCGTCTGTACCAAATGACTCCGCAGCTTTTCTGCATAAAAATCCTTTTTCACTAATCAATTTTGCTGCTCTCTCCAAAACATTTTGCGGCGAACAAAAACTTGGATTGTTTTTTTTAACGCATTTAATAGAGATGGGCTCAAATAACATTATATCAAAAGCGCAACGCAACAAACCGCAACGATCTTTTCAACCAGTAAAAGCGCAGCGCAAAATGCGCAATTTAATTTTTTAATTTCTGATGTGCAATGCAACTTCCGCAATGAACAAGTTGAAGCGCAACGCAATTACGCAAATGCAGAACGGCCGTTTTGTACCAAGTTAAAGCGCACCCTAACCTCCGCAATTGAAATTTCACTACGCAATGCAAATACCGCATTTTTTGCAATTTTAAACAAAAAAAAAAGCAGACAGTTTGCTAAAAAAGGCCGACATTTATCGATAGTGCGATCGAAATGGAACAAAATAAAGTTCATGTATAAAATTGCGCTATTAACCGAAAAAAGTTTGAAAGCAAAGCGCAATCGAAACGCAACAAACTCTAAAGACTTTGATCTTCAACGCAACTTTTGTAATGTTTCAAAACAAAAAATTAAAGCGCAAAGCAACTTCCGCAATTGCGGAAGTTGCGCTTCTAAATGCGCTTTGCCCACCTCGGGTATTTAGAAGGCATTGTATCTTTTAAACACATAATAAACCAACTAAAAATGCACTTTGAATTAAAATATCCAATTAACAAAAATTAAAAATAATTAACTAGCAAGGAGAAGAAACAAAGAAAACAGGAGAGGTTATGACACAAGACAGTATTTTTGCCACAGACAAGCTTCTCGATCTTCATCAGACTTACTGTATTTTACTCTTCATCAGACTTATCAAACCTGTTGTTTTCTCTTTGTGTAATTACTTTACCACGCAAAGTAATTTGATACAGAGTATAAATTACTTTTCAATTCTGTATCAAATTACCTTCTCTTTGCTTAATTCATTAAAAGTAAAATTTCATGGCTACGACAGGCAAAAGCAAAAAACTTAATTATCGCTGAAAGAATGCTACTTTTGTGTTATTTAAACTGGTTAAGCGCCATCTATATTGAAGGGTTTTTAATTTTTTTTAAAAAAAGAAAACTTTTAACTTCATAATTTACACACAGTAAAATTTCAACTTTTGTCTCGCAATATTTTCAAAATTGAGCTATCAATTGGAAATTAATCTTCAAGTGATTTTTTTATATTTCGCATCACTTGGTGGTGTAATTCAACCAAATATGCGTTTTGAAAGTGTGCAGGGTAGTTGTATCAAATTACCTTCCGTATCAAACTACTATCCCTTGCCCAACTATAATTGACAATTCTTTCATGTCCCTCATCAACCATCTAACTAGAATAACTGATTCTTTAGCTATTAACAATCCTAGACCAGTGTTCTTCAACCTTTTTTTTTACATGGTATACCTTTTTTAATTTTGCAAGAATTTTGTCCTTTCAAATAGCAATGTGTTTACTGTTTATGATCCGCAAACATGCAGTCTGAAGATGGAAGCTTGCATATTATTTCCAAAAAAGTTACATAGCAGACTTTAACACAAATTCTTCTACTCACTCACTTATCTACTTTCCCGTTCCAAGGCTAGTGTTTCACCAGCATCTGAATCCATACATAGCTTATTCTGGCAACCCACCCAAACCTTCAAACCACACACGAGGGCAATTTCTGCACTTGACATCATATTTCTTCTCAGATGACTCTGATAAAAGTCTGACAGCAAGATCACTAGAAAGAGGATTCTCGACCAGTATCACACTGGCACTGCACTTTGTTCAGGGGTTTCAAAACTGGGGTAATCATACCCCTATCGGTACATTTCGACTTTTCAAGGGGTACATTAGATTAAGTATACTGACATTTTTTCCGTTGGTCGAGCGGTAACGCGTTCGTCTCTGAAGTGGGAGGTCTTGTGTTTATATCTCAGGCTGCTCAAATCGAACACAGTGTTGCCAACAGCTCGCCACCGCAGCGACATTTTTTTGAAAGGAAAAGAGCTGTGTTGCCCGGGCTTAACGACGCGGAGATGGGCCCCGCAAACTCCCGTTACACGTTTTGGCGTAACACAGCGAGTATAATGAAAGATTTGATTTTCTTCCCGTAACTTTTAGTTTGCTTGAAAATATTTTTTATCACCTGATGTTAATAATTTGACGACCAGAGTTTAAAAGGGCATTCTACCAGAAATTTGAAAGACTGAGAAAAAGTCTTAAAAAATGTGTTTACCAACATGACCTCATTGCGATTCTTGCAACTCATCAGGTTAAGAAAGTCTGAGAGAAAAAATTTCATGTTTTCCTCTTAGAATCCAAATTTCGGCCATCTTGTTTCAAGTAGATAGCGCAATAAATCAGCATGTAACTTCTATTTCCGTACTTGCCAAGTAAAGGGGTTTCTTGGAACTAGGTTAGTGCTGAAGGTATAGGTAAATAAATTAGTGGAACAACCAGGACCTCAGAGAAAGAATTTTCCATGGGGGTACGAAGGTTGATATTGGGCCCCCAAATCTTATTGGGCCCCCCAAGCCTTATCGGGGTAAATGCCGTTAAATCATTTTTTGTCCGATGGGTGTAGATCTTCATTTAAAAGTGAGGGGATAACGATATTTGCATACAGTTAGGACCTATGAAAAACAAAACTAAATTTATGGATAAATATTGGCTTAAAATAGGTTTAAATCCAGCTAAGTGGTCTTGGGGAGCGCTGTGATCAACATCCCAGCACCAAACTTTCTTAAATTGATTAGCAGAAAACGTGATATACATGAAAGAAAGTATGTGAAGTGGGGATGATGACATTGACACAACATTATACAATATCATAACTTTAATACTACAAATCCAAATATTTTACTGATAAAAGTTTTAAGAAGTCATCTGCAATCATAGACTTCACAAACCCAAATACCTATTAAACTCATACAGATAGAGTGAGTTACTTAATGATAGTAGCATAGGTGGGCAAGTTAATGCAATACGTTAGCTTCGTTAACCACTAATCCGTTAATAAACTTCACATCTCCGTTAACGTTAATCCGTTATTTTCAGCTTTAATTAACGGAAGTTAATAAAGTCCGTCAATCCGTTAACATTTTGCTTGTAATTTACATTTCTTTTTATTCACTCGCTTCTAGAACACGTATTGACGTTGTTGAGCTGATTGTAAGAAAATATTTATCGCTATGGTGGTCTTTTTGTGTTTTGAAAGTTACATTTTACAGTCTAATCTAATTTCAAGATAAAAACAAGTTCAAATGCACAACAAAGCTGCAAGATATTAACGATAAAAACCTTAACGGAAGTTAACAGGACTTAACGGAAGTTACTTTACAGAGGTGAAGTCCTCGAGGACGTCCTTGGCCTCGAGGACACATTTTGATTTTGAAGTCCTTGGCCTTGGCCTCGAGGCCTCAAGTTCTCGAAAATTGGCCTGTCCTCGGCTCGAGGACAGCACTATTTTTTGAATTGTTAAAATTTTGTGGAGCGCTTGAAAAATTTTTTGGAAAACGTATTTTTGTGGAGATCGCTTGAAAAATTTTTGTGAAGACCTTTTTTTTTTTGAAGAGCACTTGCGCTTGTGTCCTTGGTCCTTGGCCTCGAGCATTGCATTCCTGTTTTTGGCCTCGAGAGTGTCTGTCCTCGGAAAAGCTGTCCTTGGCCTTGGCCTCGGATTTTTTTGTGTCCTTGGCCTTGGCCTCGAGCCTTGTTTCCTCGACTCCACCTCTGTTACTTTAGTCCGTTAACAGCACTTAACGGAAGTTAATTTAGTCCGTTAACATGAAAAAACTTTTTAACGGATTAACGAGTTAGTGAAAAAGTTAGCTTCGTTATTAACGGATTAACGATTAACGGACTTGTGCCCACCTATGGATAGTAGTATAGTATGTCAACTTTGACTCCGCTCTCTGAGGTTGAAATGCTTTAGGATCTCTGGAAATGTGGGCCCTCGTAGAGTGTTATACTGTAGAATTGGGCTCTCAAGTCAGGGGAAAGTAACAAAACGTTAATTTCGGAGCAAGTGTATGGGTTTTGATAAATTTTCCTCTTTTTTTAATCAAATCGGCCACTATTGGATGCCCTAAAGGCTGTGTAGCAAAAATAGGGACCAATTATTAGTACTGAATAGGCTGATTGATATTTTTGCTGTAGGCAAGTTTGATTACGGTGTTATGATGCGATACCAAAACTTAACGCGGAAACCTGAACTCTTCCGGGCCCCTTGAGCCCGGCCCGGGCCCGCGTACGATGTACCCCTTGAACCCCCCTCTCGCTGGCCCTGGGAACAACTACGATTTGAATTCAGGGAGGTTAGATGCTTTCCTAGTCTGCTTTGTACGCCAAATGCTAGCAAAGTATTCGGAATAAGATAAGGTTTTAGTGCTTTAGGTGAAGTAGCCTATGGCTTATTGCAGATTGTGGCTATTGCTTACTATAAATAGCAGAGGTAGAGTCGAGGAAGCAAGGCTCGAGGCCAAGGCTATGGTCAAGGACACAAAACAAATCCAACGCCAAGGACAGCCCTACCGAGGACAGACCCTCTCGAGGCCAAGCACAGGAATGCTCGAGGCCAATTTCAAGGACCAAGAACACAAGCGCAAGTGCTCTCCAAAAAAAAAGTCTTCAGAAAAATTTATCAGGCGATCTCCAAAGAAATTTAAAAAAAGGTTTTCAGAAAAAGATTTTTGGCGAACTCCAGAGAAAACCGTTTCCAAAAAATTTTTCAGACGCACCACAAACTTTTAGCAACTCAAAAAATAGTGCTATCCTCGAGCCGAGGATAAGCCAATTTTCGAAGGCTTGAGGCTTCGAGGCAAAGGCCAAGGACTTCAAAATGTGTCCTCGAGGCCAAGGACGTCCTCGAGAACTCCACCTCTGATAAATAGCCAGTTAGAAGAAGGTAGCTGACTGGATATTAGACTAAGATTCCAGTTTTTAGTAAGCCAGTAAGTTTTATGTGATTATTGCACGATTGATTTAGGCCTAAAGGTCAGATAAGGCCAGTTAGTTTTTCTCGTAAACATGCAGTTGCAAACTTTAATGCAAAGCATTTTAGTGAGCATTTTTCGTATAGGTTTGTTGATAGGCGTAGCCAGGACTATGATTGGAGAGGGGGGCCAAAGCATAAATTACATGCAATGACGTCATCAGAAACTTCGAAAGAGGACATTTTTGTGGGGATCAAGATATCATGGAATGGAAGATCAAAAGTCGTGGCCTGGTGTTGGCACGTAACTAGGAACTCGTTCAAGGAAAAGGGCTTTAAACCAACAGTTAAAATGCAAAAATGTCTAAATTGGGAGACGTGGTTGAGCACAGAAGTGTACTGTAAATCAAACGTATTACAGACGCAGGGCGATTTTTCGTATTTTTTTGGAAAAAAAAGCTATTTTAATACCACTGAATCACATTTCGCACGTATTGAGAGCCATTTGAAAGTACTAAATTTTTAACATTTGAAAGCCAATTGAAAAAAATAAGTTGTTCAGTCCTCTTTTTGCTTGCAATTTAAGTCCAAACCACGTTTAGAATCCTGCATTTTCGGGGTAAATTTTGTATGTGATTTGGCCCAGGTAGGGGGAAGTAAAGTACATTCCCTCCTGCAATATTTTAGCAGTAAATAACAATCCAGTCGAATATTTTCCTCAGAGATTATTGTTTTGTCATGAAAACATCCAGTTATAGGAGTACATACACAGCCTGGGGGTCCAGGCCCTCTCAATTTAAAAATTTGTTCAATGAGCATTTCCGTTACTGTAGCTAATGTTTTTTTTTTTTAATATTTTGTTGCATAAAAACTGACGAGGTGGAGATGAATTGTTATTAAAAAATGTTCAATAGATAGTTACGCCGACGAGGCATGTTATTGCCGGGCCGGATTTACATTGAGTTGAGCCCCTGGCACTTTGGGATTTTTGCAATATTTTCCTGTCAAATACAGGTGAAGACCAAAAAACGTCTTATCTGAGCGCAGGGCCCCTGGCACTGAGCCATATGTTAAATCCGTCCCTGGTTAATGGCTATTGCATTACGTTCATTAATAGGATAGATAAGGGCATCAGTTAGTAACTTTTAGAATAAAAACCCTTACTTTCACTCGGGTTATGCGTTTAAATTGGTTGGCAGACATTAAATTGATGGGGCCTGGGCCATCTGGAACAATATTATTGTTTGGGGGCTCATTTAAATTGGGGTTATTTAAATATTATTGTAGGGGACATTTTTTAATTGGTTTGCAAAAATTAAATTGAGGGTCCCGGGCCCCCTGTATCAATATTATTGATGGGGGCTCATTTAAATTGGGGGCATTTAAATATTTTTTAGGGGGCCCATTTAAATTGGTTGGAAAAATTAGATTGAGGGAGCCCGGGCCCCCTGAAACAATATTGTTGTTGGGGGCCCATTTAATTTGGGGGCATTCAAATACTATTGTATGGGCATTTGTAATTGGTTGGCAAAAATTAAGTTGAAGGGGCCCGGGCCCCCTGGAACAATATTATTGTTGGGGGCCCATTTAAATTGAGGGCCATTTAAATATTATTGTAGGGGGTATTTTTAAATTGGTTGGCAAAAATTAAATTGAAGTGGTCCGTGCCCCCTGGATCAATATTATTGTTAATTACTGTTTTACGCGAAGATGCTAAAAGAAACTGAAACTGAAGAAACAACAGTCGTTTTTGTGACATTTTTATCATTGGTTGCATTTCATTTGGGGGGGGGGGTTCGGGCCCCTTAGCTACGCCTATGGGTTTGTTACGGTTATCAGCAGGTACCTACGAAGCCACTTCCTCGACAGCTGCTAATGTAGTCAGTCATTTAAAACGATTTGGACATACGTCCGTTCAGTTTGGTAATGTTGGGAAAGCGTTTTTCCTTAGTCTAAGGGGAAAAATAATTGCAAATATCTTACGATCTCTTGGCCGAAGAAAATCAAAATTGGTGCGAAAAAATTCTAAAAAAGTGCCAAAATTGTTTCACTATAGTTTCACAGCAAAATTTTTTAAACTAAACGTCCTGAATGCCCTTTTAGGAACTCTTGAGGAAGCCAGATTTTAGCCCCAGCAAAAACTTTAACTACAACTACAGTAACTACCAAGTTACTGTAGTTGTAGTTAAACAGTTCCGTTTTCAACGCTCTAGAATCTACGCTGCGTATTTGCATCGTGGGGCGCTACCGAGTTAAAGCTTTTACTGTGGTGAAAATCTGACTTGATTACAGGCCCGGCGCCAGGATAGCGTGACTGGGGGCGCATAAATAAATTTTGGGGGGGCACGAGAAGTTTATTTCGCGTGAATTCGAGAGGGGCACAGGGGCACGAGAAATTCATTCCAGTCTGGATGAAATGAACAAGATGAGGAGCAAAAAGTCAAAGGAATTTTCCGGCCGAAATCGCAAATTTCAAAAATTTATCCCAAAAACGTCACAAAATCTGGTGTCAGTCCACCAAAAACACTAATTTGGACTTCGATTTGCGCTCCAGAAGCCCCGAGCCTGTTAATTTTGTCGGGGTACAGTCCTCCTTGGGGGGGCACAATTTTCGTTTGGGGGCACAAGCAGTCAGTTGGGGGGGCAAAGCCCCGGTATGGCCCCCGTGGGGCCGGGTCTGGGGGGACGCGTCCCCCCATCAAGATTGAGCGTCCCCCATCGAGATTCAGGCGTCCCCCCATCGAGAATTGAGTGCTGGTTCCGGCGAAGATCTTTTTTTTTGGCGTTTATTCAATTTCGGCGACGGAATTACGTAATCTTCACTAAAGTACTTTCACATGCCAAATGCGTTTGGTCAAGGCTGCAAAAGCGTCCCCCATGCAAAATTTTACAATTTAAGTACTGGGTGTACCCTCAGCGAGATTTGAGCGCTGGATGATCAGACAAAAAAGACCTAAATTTTCAATTACTTTCGGCGAAAAACCACTTCAATTTTCGGCAAAGACCTTTTTCTTTCTTTTCACTCTTCACCCAATTTTGGCAAAAAAACACTTCAATTTTCGTAGAAGACCTTTGTTTTCTTGGTGTTCATTCAATTTACATGGATGATCTTTCTCAAAAATTAAACAAGCTTAAAGTTGGTTGTATGATTAATGATTCTTGCCTAAACCATATTTTATTTGCAGATGATTTGTATTGTTTTTCTCCTTCTCTTTCTGGATTACAGGACTTAGTCAATGTATGTAATGCCTACGCTTCTTCTAATTGTATTTATGTATCGTAAATCTGACGTGGTTTTATTCTCCCCGAAGAATTTTAAGCCGTCAAAATTTCCTTTTTTACGGTTTGGCCTTGATAAGGTTGAATTTGTCGATATGGTAAAATACGTAGGTATTACAGTAGTATGGACTCGAGATCTACCGAAAATTGTGACATATCAAGACAAAGCAAAGCTCTCTACTGTATTGGTAATAAGTTGAGGTCAAAATTTTCGCTATGTTCTACTTATGTAAAAAATATTTTGTTCAAGTCGTATTGCATATCTTTGTATGGTAGTTTGTTGTGGCATAACTACAACAGTTATTCAATTAGGCGTCTTCGAGTAGCCTACAATGATGCATTGAGAATGATTCATGGTCTTCCCCGTCATACCAGTTCCAGTGTCTAGCAAATCTTTTTTAATGTACTTACTTTTGATGCTCTTATCCATAACTCGTACGCCGCTTTTCTACTTCGTTAAACGCTGTCGTACATCGACTAACCATTGGATTAATGCGCTGATGAATTCTGATGTCTTTTAAGAATTGAAGTACAGTACATAGGCGTAGCCAGGCCCGGACCCCCCCAATCAAAATACCACTAACGACAAAAAGTTATGACAACATAGCGTGGCGATGTTTAGTTGCATTTTTTTTCAGTAATTACGCACATAACAGTAATTAACAATAATATTAATGACAACAAGTGAGTCCCAGGGGCCCCCAACTAACAACCAGGGGGCCCTTACTAACAACTAGGGGGCCCTGGAATCCTTAACCGACAACCAGGGGGTCCGGAACCCCTAACTGAAAACCAGGGGGCCCATAAATGACGACCAGGGGCCCCAGGGCCCCTAACTAACAACCAAGGGACCCTTAACCAACAACCAGGGGGCCCCTTAACTGACAACCAGGGGGGCTCAGGCCCCTAACCGACAAACAGGGGGCCCCTAAACGACAACTAGGGGGTCTCAGGGCACCTAACCAACAACCAGGGGGCCCCGGAATGCCTAACTGACGACCAGGGGGCCCCGGGGCCCCTAACTCACAACCAGGGAGCCCCAGGGCCCCTAACTAACAACCAAGGGGCCCCTAACCAACAACCAGGGGGCCAAGAGCCCCTAACCGACAACGAGGGACCCCGGGGCCCTCCTAACTGACGACCAGGGGGCCTCAGGTCCCCTGATCAATAACCAAAAGGTTCTGGAGTCCCTAACTGACGACCAGGGGGCCCCGGGGCCCCTAACTCACGACCAGGGATCCCCAGGGCCCCTAATTAACAACCAGAGGGCCTGGGCTCCTAACCGACTAGCAAGGGGCTACGGGGCCTCTAACTGGCAACCAGATAGTTCAAGGACCCCTGACTGACGACCAAGGTTCCCGGTACAGGGGCCCCTTAATTTTTAACAATTTATATGCAAAACCTGTGAGAAATCTAAGAGTTTTGACCTAAAAGTTGCCACCCCAGGCCCTCGTTTAACGTTATTATGAACTTAATTATTTACCGCTAAAGTATTGCAGGAGGCAATGTTCGTTACTTCTCCCTATAGACCAAATCACTTATAATTGAAATTTTACACCATAATGAAAGATTCTAAGCGTGTTTTGGGATTTAATTACAAAACGAGGATTGAACAACTAAATTTTTTCGATTGGTTTTGAAATGTTAAAAATCTAGTTCTTTGAAATGGCTCTGAACTTGTGCGAAATGTGATCCAATGGGATTTAAATAGCTTTTTTTTCCAAAAACTTACAAAAATCGCCCAGCGGCTGGGGGCTTTACCCCCAGACCCCCATAGCCACCGGCGGCTGGGGGCTCTGCCCCCAGACCCCCGTCTCTGATACGTTTGAGTACACTAGCTTACTCAACACGTCTTCCAAGTTAGACTTCTACACTTTTCAACAATTAGTTTTCGCCCTCTCCCTTTACCAAAATCTTGGCAAAGTGCCATCAGGCTACGGCTTCAGATCTTCCATTCTACGATATCTTTGCCCCACAAAAAATTACTTTTTCGAAAATTTCTGATGACGTCATTGCGTGTGATTTGTGGTTTGGACCCCCCTCAATCAAAAATCCTGGCTACGCCTATGGTACAGTAGAACACCGATTATCCGAACTAATTAAAACCAGGGGTGGTTCGGATAAGTGATTTGTTCGGATAATCAAACAACATGCAATATAGGAAAATTCATCATTTAGGCTACAGCAACATGCAATACTGCATTACAAATTACGAAAATACATCATTTACATTGCACAGAGATTGTGATTTATTGTATATTATTAGTGCTGGCACTATAGTAATCACTCATTTTGTTTGTTTGAAATTTGTTGAAGTCTTAAGTATAGTAATTGATCTAATGACTTTGGTTGAAGTCGTGTTCATATAACAGGGGTTTCGGATAAATAAGCGTTCGGATAATCGGCGTTCTACAGCTTTCATATGTACTGTAACACAGTGTATGAAGGTAGGCAAATTTCATATGTACTGTAACACAGTGTATACATCCTACGATTTAGTAAAGAACCGACTGTTGTCTAATGTGGTATGATTTTTTATTTAGCGTATGCTGTTTGTGTGTTAGTTTCTTTGTTTTTTTTGTGTGTGTGTTTTTGTGCTATGATATGGCGTTCCGCCTGCAATAAACACCAACAATAATAATAAGTAATTTCGGCGACGGAATCACGTAATCTTCACTAAAGTACTTTCGCATGCCAAATGCGTTTGGTCAGGGCTGCAAAAGCGTCCCCCATGCAAAATTTTTCGATTTAAGTACTGCACTGACCTAAACTATCAACCTTCCAAACCCCAGCGATAGTCAGCACTTGCACTACACAAAATTCTCTTCACGTTTTCCCTACTTCTCCACAAGAAATTAAGAAAATTATATCTAAAATTTAACCAAAGAAGAACTATGGCTTAGATGCAATCCCAACATTTCTTCTTCACAAATTGCCTGCCAATATTCATCTTGTTCTCTCTCGTGTTTTCAATTGTCTATCTCTCAAGGTGTGTTCTTAAATGTATTCAAACAGGTAAAAATCATACCAATATTCAAGAAAGGCAATCCATTGGACGTGAATAACTACAGACCGATTAGCTTCTTGCCAGCATTATCCAAAATTCTGGAAAAAATTTTGCATAAGAGATTGTATTCTTTTTTAACACGACAAAAATTTTTCAACAAATTACAATTTGGATTCCGAGCAAAACATTCCACCAATCATGCGACCACAGCACTTGTTGAATATATTTGCAAAGCTTTTGCACACAAAAAGTGCAATTGGTGTTTTCTTAGTCTTATCCAAAGGTATCGACACTATTGATCACTCGCTATCGCTACCATTAAGTAAACTGTATAAACAGCCAGGGCCTCAGAGAGAAAATTTTTCATGGGGGTACGAAGGTCGATACCGCGCCCCCAAATCTAATTGGGCCCCCCAAGCCTTATCAGGGCCCATGCCTTTAAATCATTTTTTGTCCGCTGGGTGTAGATCTTCATTTAAAAGTGAGGGGATAACGATATATTGCATACAGTTAGACCTATTAAAAACACAGCTAGACATAAAATTGGTTTAAATCCAGCTAAAGCGTCTGGGGGAGCGCTGTGAGCTCACCCAGCAGGGTCTGGGGCAAAGTCCGGGAGCTTTAGCACTTTTTATGTTTCTCAAGGGTAAAATACAGCATTTGATCAACATCCCAGCGCCAAACTTGCTTAAATTGATAAGCAGAAAACGTGATATACATGATAGAAAGTATGTGAAGTGGGGATGATGACATTGACACAATATTATGCTATATAATGACTTTAAAACTGCAAATCCAAATATTTTACTGATAAAAGTTGTAAGAAGTCATCTGCAGTCATAGACTTCACAAACCCAAATACCTATTAAACTCATACAGATAGAGTGAGCTACTTAATGATAATAGTATAGTATGTCAACTTTGACTCCGCTCTCTGAGGTTGAAGTGCTTTTGGATCTCTGGAAATGTGGATCTCTGGAAATCTCTGGAAATGTCGTACAATGTTATACCGTAGAATTAGGCCTCTCAAGTCAGAGAAATGTAACAAAACGTTAAATTCTCATAGACCCTGCTGCGTCGCATTTTATTTTATTTCGTTTTAATCAGTTTTGTAATTTTTGACGCCAAAATAAATAAATCAATCAAAAATCAAATCGGTGCAAGTGTATGGCTTTTGATGCATTTTCCTCTTTTTTCAATCAAATCAGCCACTATCGGATGCTCTAAAGGCTGTGTAGCAAAAATAGCAACCAATTACCGATACCGAATAGCAGAGGTGGAGTCCTCAAAGACGTCCTTGGCTTCGAGGACGTCCTTGAGGACACATTTTGAAGTATTTACTGCATTAATCAGGGCCGGATTTACCATAATATGGCGCAGCACAAGCTAGGGGCCCCGCGCTGAAATTGTAAGACTTTTTTTTTGGTCTTCAGCTATATTTGGCAGAAAGATGTTGCAAAAATCTTTAAAGTTTCAGGGGTCCAGCGCGATGTAAATCCAGCCCGGCAATAACTTGGTTAGTAAGCGTAACCATCTATTGTACCATTTTTCAATAACAATTCGGTACTTCACCTCCAACCTCGCCGGTTTTACTCACAAAATACTGTAAAAAAGTTAGTCATGGAAAATGCTAATTGAACAAATCATTGAACTTCAATTGAGGGGGCCTGGGCTCTCTAGCCGAACATGTACTCCTGTAAGTGGTTATTTTCAGGACAAAACAAAAATCTTGAAGGAAAATCTTCGAGTGGATTATTATTTACCGCTAAAATATTGCAAGAGACAGTGCACCTTACTTCCCCCTACCTGGACCAAATTACTTACAACTAAAAATTTAACTCCAAAATGCAAGATGAAAAACGTGCTTTGAACTTAAATTGCAAGTAAAAGAAGCATTAAGCAATTTAATTTTTTCAATTGGCTTTCAAATGTCAAAAATCTAGTGCTTTTAAATGGCTCTGAACACTTGCGAAATGTGATTCAATGGCATTTAAATAGCTGTTTTTTCCAAAAAATTACAAAAAATCGTTCAACGGTTGGGGACCCGCCCCCAAATCTCCATCTGTGATACCTTTGAGTTGCTCTAGCCTTCTCAACACGTTTTCAAAGTTAGATCTTTGCATTTTTTAACTATTAGTTTAAGCCCTCTCTCTTTGCAAAATTCTGGTTACGTGCCAACAGGCAACGATTGCAGATCTTTCATCCTACAATATCTTTGTCCCACAAAAACTTCCTCTTTGGAAAATTTTTGATGACGTTATTGCATGTGATTGGTGGTTTAGGCCTCCTCCAATCAAAAATTCTGTGTACGCCTATGAATTGGAGATCACCTAAAAAACTTTTTTGAAAATCTTTTTTTTTGGAGAACACTTGCAACTGTGTTCTTGGTCCTTGGCCTAGAGCATTCCTGTCCTTGGCCTCGAGAGGGTTCGTCCTCAGAAAGGCTGTCCTTGGCCTCGGATTTTTTGTGTGTCCTTAGGCCTTGAGCCTTGTGTCCTCGACTCCACCTCTGCTGAATAGGCTGATTGATATTTTTGCTCTAGGCAAGTTTGATTACGGTGTTATGGTGGGATACCAAAACTTAACACGGAAACCTGAACTCTTCCGCCCCCCCCCCAGGCCCGGGCCCGCGTGCGATGTACCCCTTAACCCCCCTCTCGCAGGCCCTGGGTACAGCCTATGACTGGTTTCAAAGTTTTTTACAAAATCGAGCTTAACAAGTGGAACGTGGTGGAGTGCTCTCTTCTGCCAAACCAATACTTTCAGGCGTGCCGCAAGGTTCAATACTGGGGCCACTCCTCTTCCTTGTCTATGTAAAGAATTTTCCAAATTGTTTGAATATTGCTCAAGCATTAATGTTTGCGAACGACACCACCAGACTCTTTCTAAGCAACAACTATGAAACTTTGTTTAATACCACTAATAAAAAATTGAGTAATGTTAGTAGCCTAATTGGCTGGTTGAAAGCAAATGATCTTTAACTGTTGCAAAAACAAAGGGCGTTGTATTTCAAACCCCTCATAATCTTGAACCGCCCATTGGTACTTCATTACTAATAAAAAAATAAGTTAATTGCCAGGGCTACATCAGTCAAATTACTTGGGCTAATTGTCCGAGAAACTTGAGCTGGAAAGAGCATACGGTAAGCAATTATTCACGAAATTAGAGCCAGTACAGCTGCAGTTCGTAGAGTAAAACATCTTCTCGATTAAAATACATAGCTATTGTTATATCACACTCTAATCAAGAATCACAAAAATTATTGCATAACATCCTGGTGCAATGGGAATAAGACGTCAGTCGACAAGATACAAAGACAAGCAAACCAATTCATCAGGTTAATTTTTGGGCTAAAAAAAACGAGAGTATTACAAGCATTGCTAAACACCCCAAATTCTTATCTGTGTGACAAACATGTTACTTGCAAACTGCTCAATTTACGCACAAGTATAAAATGAAGTTACTCCCAATGGCCTTTGATCATTTTTTTCTTACCAGAAGTGCAAATGGCAATGATGACTCGCGCATTACAAGGAGCAATTTTGAATTTCTTCCCAAATTCTGCCGCATTGATGTAACTAAGCAGTCTATGCTCCATAAGGCCCCTTAGCAGGGGTCCAAGTTCCTAACATTGTAAAACACAAAAAAACTCTCAAGTAAATCCTTTTATTCACAATTGGTAACTACATTTATTATGCTTACACCAAAAGATTTTTCGCTATGATAAAGGGTCAGTTAAATTAATTTTTTATTAATCAAACTCTGCCTAAATTAACAAAATATCTACCACATTGCAATTAACTAAGATCTTCATCATCACTGAAATTCAAAATGCTTTATATTGAGTTCCGGTAATGGGTGTGCTTGTTAGTTCGAATATTTTGCGCTGTAGCAGCAGCATAATCACGGCATAATAATCATTGGCATGAAATTGTCCTTATTACATTGCTACACTATCGATCATTATGAAAAACTCCACCTCATTGCGTTGGTACAAGAACACTTTTGTAATCCAATTCCCAGTAATCAAAATGACAAAATCTTGTAAATATAGTGCAGGTACATATTGGAATTTTTTGTATATAGCTGCTATTTTTTCCTTTGCATTGGAACCGTTTAGTGCTGTATAGTTACTATTAGTTAGGTGTAGCAACCAGTAGCGTAGCCAGAAGGACCAAGTCGACCAAGATGCATGTCGACCAAGATGCAGAATGGGAAAAACACAACGTTTTTAGCACTTTTGAGGCTGTTTTATGCACTGAAGTGGACTAAATAGTCATTTAAAACATCTTTTGAAGCATATATTCAAGGGGTGGCTAATTTTTCAAAAATAAAACTAACAAATAAATGAAAACTTTGAAAAATGGTAAGAAATAAGCAATTAAGTTTGATCGCAAGTGTAAAAATGCTAAACATAGGTGTCATCAACAAATATACTATAAACTAAGGAATATGGGGGGGGGGGGGGCTAATCAATATTAGTTAATTACGAATCATCTCTCTCAAATCTCTTTTTATTAGCCCCCCCCCCCCAATTATTTTTCTCTATAAACTGTATACGAAATAGATTACTCTGTGTGAGTTTTATTGAACTATTCGATTTTATAATATACCAGCATCTAAATATGAGAACTAACATTTTACCATTAGCCACCTCCCAAGTAGCCCATTTATGCCACCAGTTTAATCATGTTTGCACTGCCAATTTCTAAGCCACGTTTAAAAAGCATTATTTATTAATCAAAATAGCCCTAAAATGAAGTTATTTTAGCAAAAAAATGCAAAATTTTCGAGCGCTGGGGGCTTTGCCCCCAAACCCCCGTGCCTCCGGCAGCTGGGGGCTTCGCCCCCAGACCCCCAAAACAGCTCCCCCCATTGCGAATTTCTGGCTACGCGCCTGGTAGCAACCATGTGCATGTTATCGTAACCGCTGAATTGGTAACGTTTAGTTTAAAAATTGCCTCATGTTTTCAACGTTTGTTCGTTTTGTTGCTATCGCCTTTTTTTCGACTGCTATTTTCAGCGTTGTTTTAATTAGCAGAGGTGGAGTCGAGGACACATTTTGATGTCTTTGCCCTTGGCCTCGAAGGTCAAGTCCTTCGCCTCGAAAATTGCCCTGTCTTCGGCTTGAGGACAGCACTATTTTTTGAGTCGTTGAAAGTTTGTGGAGCGTCTGAAAAATTTTTTAGAAAACGTTTTTTTCTCGAGATCGCCTAAAATTTTTTTTTGAAGATTTTTGTTTGAGATCACCTGATAAATTTTTCTGAAGACGTTTTTTTTGGAGAGCACTTGCGCTTGTGTCCTTGGTCCTTGGCCTCGAGCATTCCTGCCCTTGGACTCGAGAGGGCCTGTCCTCGGTAGGGCTGTCCTTGGCCTTGGCCTCGAGCCTTGTGTCCTCGACTCCACCTCTATTAATTAACATGTTGTGATTCAGTTAAAAATAAAACAAAATAGGTAAATAAAAACAATAATAATTCGCATATAATATGATTGCGATTAAGCGAGTCTTTTTAATGCGGGGTCCACAGCCTAGCGAGGGTACTACATATCAGTGACAGTTTATTATATCAGTGACAGTTTATTTATATACCAGTATACGCAAACAAACAAAATTCTCAATTGGAATACAATAGCAAGCAATCGCAGCACGATATATAAGAAGATCACGAAAAAAGTGAGACGCTTACCGAGTCATGCCCAGTTGCCCACCCTATACTTTTGTACACCCTACAGTTTTATACAGTAGTGCACAGCATTTCGTTTTAAGTCATCGTCAAAGAAGGTAACATTGATACGTATGGTTCATAGGTGGGCACAACTCCGTAATTGTTAATCCATTAATAACGAAACTAACTTTTTCATTAACTTGTTAATCCGTTAAAAAGTTTTTTCATGTTCACGGACTAAATTAACTTCCGTTAAGTTCTGTTAACTTTCGTTAAGGTTTTTATTGTTAAAGGCGGTGAATCATCCAGCCAATTCCGGTGGTTTACAATAGCTAAAATTGAACTATAATTTTTGATATTTTTTGTTTTAATTTTGGGACTGCGGTTGCAAAGATATTCAACAAATACAAAAAGATGTCCCCCCGAAAAAAGTATTTGGAAACTCTGAGTTTTGTTCTTCCCGCCAAAACCACAGTAGGCCTAATAGTTTAGAGAGCTGTGGTAGGCCTAATAGTTTAGAGATAGTTTATTTCTAAATAGTTTAGGCCTAACTATCACTAAACTATTTGGCCTAATAGTTTAGAGATAGTTAGGCCTAATAGTTTAATAAGATTACAGTAGTCCTAATAGTTTAGAGAACTGTGGTTTTGGCGGGAAGAACAAAACTCAGAGTTTCCAAATACTTTTTTTGGGGGGATATCTTTTTGTATTTGCTGAATATTTTTGCAACCGCAGCCCCAAAAT
This sequence comes from Trididemnum nubilum, assembly GCA_963965965.1. Taxonomy (NCBI): domain Eukaryota; kingdom Metazoa; phylum Chordata; class Ascidiacea; order Aplousobranchia; family Didemnidae; genus Trididemnum; species Trididemnum nubilum. The sequence goes on along the minus strand of OZ014488.1, from coordinate 10,649,275 downwards.
TAAAACAAAAAATATCAAAAATTATAGTTCAATTTTAGCTATTGTAAACCACCGGAATTGGCTGGATGATTCATCGCCTTTAATATCTTGCACCATTCAATCGTACCGGCACAAACCAGTTTGCACTAGTAACACTTGTTGCGTAATAGCACGAGTTTTATATAAGAAAGCGAAAAAAGGAGCTCGTTTTTGTGGCAAATAATAAGCTGCAGCCTCATAGGTCTATTAATTATTGCTGTTCGCAATTTCCAAAAATTTTCCGATCGCAGCTTCGTTAGTGCATTTGAACTTATTTTTATCTTGAAATTAGATTGGACTGTAAAATGTAACTTCCAAAACACAAAAAGACCACCAAGCCCAAGGCAATAAATATTTCCTTTCAATCAGCTCAACAGCATCAATACGTATTCTAAAAGCGCGTGAAAAAAAAAAGAAACGTAAATTACTTGCAAAATATTAACGAATTAACAGGCTTTATTAACTTCCGTTAATTAAAGCTGAAAATAACGGATTAACGTTATCGGAGATGTGAAGTTTGTTAACGGACTAGGGTTAATGAAGGTGTGAAGTTTATTAACGGACTAGTGATTAACGAAGCTAACGTTTTGCATTAACTTGCCCACCTTTGGTAAGGTTCTAATATTAACGTAACTTGACTCCGCTTAATCTTAGAAAAGCAAACGTCACAATAAATTGTGACTAAAAATATTCTGTACTACACTCAAAATAACAAGTAGGCTACAATAAATAACTTTAACTTTGATAAATATCACTAAATCTAAATAGTCTACCGAGCAAAACACGTGAGTTGAATTTGAAATAAAGGCGTTGACGTTGAAACAATGATTGTATGGAGCTTTGGAAGGATTGTGGGTCACCAATGATGGAGCTTTAGAAGGGTCACCAATTATGGAAATAAATTCAATTATGGAAATAAATTCAATTATGGAAGTCGAGATGATGATTGATTGAGCCAAATTGTGGGGAATGATGATGGATGGAGGATGTTGCGCTATCTGACTCCTATGTCTTCATTGTTAAATTGCACACCAATGCTGCTTTGTTAGTTATTCTTGTTAAAATTGGTTAAGCGAAAATCGGTAACAACTGTAGAAGTCTAAAACGCTTTTTATATTAACTATATTGACTATACAACTATATGACTACACGACTACATAACTACATGACTACATGACTACATGACAACATGACAACATGACAACATGACAACATGACTATACTATAACTATGTGATGCCACGCCCGAAACAAGTTTTATATGCAGGTTCAATCTCTGCCTGTTTTGTCCTAATGACGTCGAAATTTGGCAAAAAAGAAACTAACTTGAGCTCGCGCGCCCACAGATAAAAAAAAGATAGAAAACCATTCGTTTGGGAATCTGAATCACTCAAACGAGGCAGATATGGAGCAACGCTGATACACAGCAAAAACATGACACAGAAACAAGTTGAAGCGTTCGGAATTTGATTCACTCAGATAAATCATTTGGTACATGGTCTGCGGGATTGCAGCATTTGTACGCGCTATAAACATGATCAGTTCCTTCACGCCACAATTGATGAAAAGCGATGTTGCTTGAATGGCCCCTATTCCAAAAAGAGAGTTCAAAATTTTTTGCTGCATCTGAGTTCGATTAGTTAGAAAATGACAATGTCACGCCACCAATCAGCGCGTGCCCAAAGTAACTTTTTGGCTAACATCAACAGCGTGATTAGCATCACAAGCTGGTTGAACAGAACAAGGCTTCGACTCTCGGTGAGGCCGGCACAAACACATATCGGTAATATTAATGAACTAAACATATACATCTTTTTAACACACTGCAAATTATTGTAAAACTCTAAAACATTCTTCTTTATTTGCAATAGCCAACATAGTTTGGATGGATTTAGGTCTTAAGCAAATGATTTAAAGCATTTGTTTTCTCTTTACGCCATGCACTACTTTACAACAATTACTGGAATTATTACTGTTATTTTTTTTTTTAACAAAATATGCAGAATAAACTGACATCTCTTCTAAGAAACATCAAAGAGCAGCTGCACACAGTGCCCCAAAACCGAACTTCTAAATCTTCAAGTTTCCGCGATCAGGACGGTTTGAACCTAAATGGATAGTGGCGTCACTGCTTTCTCAGATTAGCCTCTCAATGTAAATGTTAAACTAAAAACCATGTGTGGTAGACAAGTGAGCAGGTGGCAGTTGACTCGAAAAACAAAGGATCCTTTTGCTGTCTCCTACTGTAGCCGAGACAACTGGGTGAATATCCTGGTTCAAAGAACTTATCTCATACCGGTCGACCGGCTTGGTTGAGCAAACAACGAGCTGATCTCCGGCTTGACTTAAAAGGCATTCAGGTCAAGTTTTTCACTCTTGACCAAAATGTTGGGATAAGGCTAAAATGCATTCTCACCGAATTTGAACTTTCTACGTTTTGCAGTTTTCAAGATATTGGAGTTCAAAGTTAACAATTTTTTTCCTACTTTAGGGTTATCATTTTGTCAGTATTGTGACAAAAGGTTAACTTTTGGAAAGCTGGTTAGATTTATTTAAAAGCAGCTCATTTTACAGCTCATCTAAACCTTTACTTTGTATTACAATAACTCTGCCGCAAAACATACATTGAGAATCAGCAACATGCAGTAACTTTTTGAAATTTTGTTTCTAATTGGCAACCCTGTAAAAAATTTTAAGGTGGAAAAAACTTTTCTAAAAGGTAATCTAATCTGTTATATCTCTGAAATAGTAGGTCGTAGAAAGCTAAAATTTACTGAAGTTATTCTTCAGATCTATCAAAAATTTTTGAGAGAAAATTGACCAAAAAAATTTCCAACCAGATTGCCCTTTAAGACCCAGTCTAACCAATTTACTTTTAGTTGTGGCTTTGTTGGAGTGTGGCGCTTCATTACATTACGGTGCATTCATCACATATTTTACGTACTCACTACGCAGTGCAGTAGCCAGGTTGAAAAGCTGAAGAGCTCTGCGCCGGAATTTGTGACAGTAAAGCAATGTTGAATTTTTTGCGTCGCACCCAAAGTGTGCAAAAACATGCCGCAATCAAGTTGGATAAATTCACTGCCGAAATTCTTGCTTAATTTCTCTCGTCGCATCTTTACCTCCAAAAAAAGTCTTTACTTTCTCGGGACCGCAAATATTGGAGAATTTTGCATTGTACGCACCTTCTATCTACATGGTTGAAAGTAGAGATGATAGCCGCGCAGCGTACGCCGTTAGACCAACAGCGCCGCGCCGCGCAGCGTGAAAAATTCCAGTAGTTTTGCAGTGCAGCTGCAGCGTTGAGGAATGAGGATGAGACCACTTATTACGATTAGGTTAGGGATCAGCCCCTCTTTTCCTCAGCTGTTAAATTCAGTCTCAATGTAGCCAGCCTAGGTCTGTTAGGTACCATGGTTTACCAGTAGGCTAGGTGCATTCTTCAAATCATAGGCCTACCTACAGGGCCTGTGAGAGGGGGGTTCATAGGGTACATCAGGCCCGGGCTCAAGGGGCCCGGAAGAGTTCAGGTTTCCGCGTTAAGCTTTGGTATCGCACCATAGCACAGTAATCAAACTTGCCTACAGCAAAAATATCAGTCAGCCTATTCAGTAGCCTACTGGTAATTGGTCGCTATTTTTGCTACACAGCCTTTAGAGCATCCAATAGTGGCCGATTTGATTAAAAAAAGAGGAAAATGTATTAAAAGTCATTCACTTGCACTGAAATTAACATTTTGTTACATTTCTCTTACTTGAGAGCCCTAATTCTACAGTTTAACAATGTACGAGGGCCCACATTTCCAGAGACCCAAAAGCATTACCGGTAGTTTTCAACCGTACTATACTAACTTACTATTCTTTATGTAACTCACTCTATCTGTATGAGTTTAATAGGTATTTGGGTTTGTGAAGTCTAAGATTGCAGATGACTTCTTAAAACTTTTATCAGTGAAATATTTGGATTTGTGGTTTTAAAGTCATTATTTAGTATAATCATAGGTGGGCACAAGTCCATTAATCGTTGATCCGTTAATAACGAAGCTAACTTTTCCATCAACTTGTTAATCCGTTAAAAAGTGTTTTCATGTTAACGGACTAAATTACCTTCCGTTAAGTGCTGTTAACGGACTAAAGTAACTACCGTTAAGCTCTGTTAACTTCCGTTAAGGTTTTTATCATTAATATCATGCAGCTTTGTTGTGCATTTGAACTTGTTTTTATTTTGAAATTAGATTAGACTGTAAAATGTACGGTAACTTTCAAAACACAAAAAGACCACCATAGCAATAAATATTGCCTTACAATCAGCTTAACAGCGTCAATACGTGTTCTATAGAAGCGAGTGAATAAAACGAAATGTAAATTACATGCAAAATGTTAACGGATTAACGGACTTTATTAACTTTTGGTAATTAAAGCTAAAAATAACGGATTAACGTTAACGGAGGTATGAAGTTTGTTAACGGTCTAGTGGTTAACAAAGCTAACGTTTTGCGTTAACTTGCCCACCAATGAGTATAATATTGTGTCAATGTCATCATCCCTCACTTTACATACTTTCTTGCATGTATATCACATTTTCTGCTTCTCAATTTAAGTAAGTTTGGCAGCTGGGATGTTGATCAAATGCTGTATTTTAAGCTCAAGAAACATAAAAAATGCTAAAGCTTTCGGGGCTCTGCCCCAGACCCCGCTGGGGGAGCTCACAGCGCTCCTCCAGACCCCCTAACTGGATTTAAACCAATTTTATGTCTAGTTGTGTTTTTTATAGGTCCTAACTGTATGTGAATATCGTTAATCCCTCACTTTTAAATGAAGATCTACACCCACCTGCAAAAAATGATTTAACGGCATGGGCCCCAATAAGGCTTGGGGGGCCCAATAAGATTTGGGGACCTGGTATGGACCTTCGTACCCCCTGGAAAATTTTCTCTTTAAGGCCCTGCATACCGAGCATGTCTAATGGTACCGGTAAGCTCTGAGCTGGGCTGGATGTGTACTGGTACAGAGAGTACCGTAGTTGTTAATTCTGTACTGGTACCACTGGTAATAATAACACCAGACACTAACAAATAAAGTGATATTATTAATAGTCAATCTGTAAGCAGGTAGGCCTACCGATACTTACCGGTACGGTACTAGACTATTTGTAAGTACGAGGGGCATTCAAAAAATACGCGGAATTATTCCGTGACAAGAGTGCCAGCAAAAAAAAACGTAGTTTAGAAGGCTAGCAGTGAAAAGCATGTTTTTTGTGATCAAATAATTGCTATCACTCATTTTGCGCTTTTAAAGGAAGCTGTCAAGAGCTAGTTTATTTAAGGTAGTTTTTTTAACCTATGGAGCGTAAAGATTTCAAGGTTCGAACCAACATCAAATTTTTGGTAAAGCTTGGTTGGAAAAAAATGAAGATCATTCACGCTTTGTAGACCGTTTTTGGTGGGAATTGCTGCCACATCCACCTTATAGCTCAGGCCCTTCCCCTTCTGACTTTTTTTTATTCCCAAAACTCAAAGAACACTTGAAAGGTGTTTTTTTAATGACACTAATGAGGCAAAGCAAGCAGCAAAAACATGGCTTACAAAATGGTCAGCAAATTGCTTCAAAAATGGGATAAAAGGATGGAAGCATCGCCTGGAGAAGTGCATCAATCTTAATGGAGACTACGTTGAAAAGTAAATTGATTGTATCAATAAATTATAAAAAAGGCAGTGTCTGCTGCACCGGCCCGGTTTCCAACATCTAATCGCTGCTGCACTGGCAGCGCTAGTCATTTTATTTTGCTGTCCAATTTACTATCTCTCAAGCTGGCATCGCTGCCCAAACCCTAACTTCAATCGTAAGATTTTGGAGAAAAAAAATAACTGTGTTGCTAATTAGCTCTCTAGCGCTATTTCTGCCAAGTGCATCCGGCGTGAATCGATACCCAAACCCTCGGCATGGCAGACATGTGTGCTTGCCACTACACTGCGTGGGTTTTGCATTCAATGTGTCAAAGTGCCGTATTTAAATCGAAGCAATGAGAAAAAAGCAATATAACAGGCTGTTGGCGCAGCAGCGATTTGGTGTCCGAAACCAGACAGGTGCAGCAGACACTTCCTATAAAAAATCATAAAAGTCCGCAAATTTTTTGAATGCCCCTCGTATGCTGCTTGTACCAAATACTGTAGCCTGATACTGGTATCATATGTGATACTAGTTGGCCTTATGAAATACCAGTACAGAGTAGCCTACTGCTGACTCAGGGACTAGTAGTCTGGTACAGTATGCCCACTTTAGCTTTTTGACAGTACCATAGCAAAGTTGAGGTTGTTGCATGTATACCTATACCGGTATTGTATCACAAGTCCAAGGTTAGTGGTTATTTCTAAAAGCTGAAAGATGCATTACAATGAAAATTAAAGTTTATCATTAAAGCATTAGTGGTACTGATAGCATGACAAAGTTTTAATGACTGCTTGAGTCTACAGTACCAAAGTATTGTAGTCTGAGCAGTGAGTTAGGAATTTCAGATTCATAGTTTGAAATTTTTTCTTTTGTGATTGTCAGTTGTAGTTAGTATATATCACTAAGTATCAGTCATCCGATCCCACACACCAACCTATTCCTGTACTGTACTGTGTAAAGTAGCCTCAAAGTTCTACTGTTTTAAGAGGAGCCATATTTAGATGTCAGTGTATCTTTTTCCTTTCGAAATCAACAATAGATATAGATACCATGGTTGGTAATAATTCAGTTGCTTGTAATATTGGTTCCAATTCAACATGTCGATGCTTGTTGACTGATTGTGCAGAGGCACAAAGTGCTAAACCTATAACCACATTTTTCATTTATAATTATTAGTATTCCCACATCATATGTGATACCGGTTACAAAAAATAAGATGTAATGGTTAAAAGTACTTTTGCATGACAATTCTTTGCCTTAAGCAGTTAAGCTTAAAAAACTTTGAGCTAAAGTTGTTTATGCAAGACAAGTTGAATTTTAGAGCTAACTTGATATGAAACTTAAAATGTATATGCTTGTCAGTTGTGTGGTACCGGTATAAAATTACAATTAAATTCAATGGACAGATTTATATTCAGTACTCTGCAACTTATCAAGCATAACCATGACTTACTCTGGCAAGGCTAGTAGTGATGTCAGATGTGACTGTGCTTTTAATGCTACTGTTTGCATGTATGCAGCCATCAAACTTTGGCAATTGGACCTTCTGAAGTGGAAGTAATGGTATTGTATATTCAGTATTCCGAACATAGTGTCCATGGTTTGATTGATGATTGGAATATCTTTTTATTATTTAAAATTGAACTAAGACCTATCATCAAGGGTTGGGTTAATGGGCTTGTTTAGTTAAGCAACAATTTAGACCAAGTCATTACTGATTATCTAAAGCTATTGTTTAACTAGCATCAGGTGGACCATGGGGTGCCAACCTGTTTGGTTAGTAATTTTGCTTGCAGTAAGATACAGTATTAGTGTTAGGCAATACTGTTGACCATTATATTTTGACTTGCAGTTGTATTTGCAGTGCGGTGTAACAAGTTCACAAACGTTTTGCAGAGCGGTATGCAGATAGAATTGAGCGGTGCGTGCAGTTTGCAAACAAGAATTTTGTGGACCGCACCATCTCTAGTTGAAAGGCTTTTGCACCACACTAAAGCTGTTTTGCATTTTCTGGGTTTTGCAGAGGTTACCATATATCTTACATGATGGTTGGCTTTATTTTGCTAGAGACTACAGTAGCTCTATTTCACCAGAAATTTTATAAACTTTTTGATTTAATTCTAACCTGAGTTTAATCCAAACTTCAATCCTTACTTTATAACTAACCCTAATTCAAACCCTAATCTCTAGTAAATGGTAATTGAAAAATGCATGGGTGATTAAGCTCACTAGACAGAAAAAGCCTATTCCTTATTTTCGTTTTATTCACTTAAAGGTAAAAATTTTCGTTGAAATGGTCACTCCATTTCATTTTTTACCTGGCACAATTGTATTGGACTTGTGCATTACTGGCATGATTTTTATTATTAACAAACAGTTAGAATAAGCTGGAAGGCAAAAGTCTGAAGTACACTCACTACACTGTCTATTTAAATCTCAGATCTAACTAGCCTACTGTATCTAGTAGTAGCAGTCTGGTAGAAGTAAACTAGTAGGCTGTAGTGTAACTGAATGATATACTCAAGGTCTAATATCGGTAATGGCTGACTTTTTTGCTGTGTTATTATTGTCTGTGGCTATGTTTATTGGATGTATGGTGGCAGGATGGATTCCACTTGCTTTTACTTTGTCCACAGTAAGTAAGCTACAGTATATTATGTAAAAGATGTAACACAGTAATTATACTTCATCAATTTTTGATAGCATCTTCTAGAGCAGTATGTTATAGTATGAGTGACTGCTGTTATCAAAATACTAAGCAATTAGGCTATTCCAGAATAAGTGTAGTAGGCCTGGTTTGTTTGGTCACCTGCATAAATGAAAACAATATCTGATGTTGCATAAGTAAGCTTTGTAGTGAAGCTACCAGTAGGCTAGCCTACTCTGCTAGTCATAGGTAATGTTTTCATTGTTCATCAGATATTTTTCGTGCTTTTAATTATTTTTTGTGTTCATAATTAGTACCGGTACTGGTTGGTTGGAGGTAAAAATACCATGCTGTTGATTTACTTTGGGTAAGTCTTAAATCATGCAATGGTTAAACATAAAGATGCAAACTCGGTTAATTTTTTTATGAAGTTTTGAGTTCAGCATGTTAAAAAGTCTAGGCCTATTCTTTTTTGTGAATTGTTTGAGTTCTGAGAAAATGTATTTAATTTGATTTCAGTTCAGAAAACAGAGTGATTTGCTTTAAAACTGTAAAATTGCTCTAAAACTGAGCATGTATATTGTAAACTGTGTTTGGTATAAAGCAGGGGTGCAGGCCTTCGATATTTGTAGTGTCCAAAGTTTTTGAAGAGCAGGTTGCATTACAGTACTGCCCTTTTCATAAGCTTGAGCCCTGAGCATGCTGGCACTGTACAATTCTCATAAACTGTTTGAAATACTTTTACCTCGAACATCTGATATTGCTTAAACTAGACGAAAACTGTATATTATACTATATTTGTGATTTTGCTTTACCAAAACAAAGTGACTTCGCGAATGGAACACGTGCAGGTAAATAAACAAAGATTCCAGTGACGTCACTCATTTTTGAAAATTTTTATTTTGAATATTACTCTTCTAGGTTAGGGTTTAGGTTAGGCTTTGGGTTATGGCTAGGATTAGAATTAAGGTTAGGGCTTGGGATTAGTTTTTTTAGGCTTTTTTTCAAATTGTGTGCGCGAACGGAACATTCGCCAAGCCTCTTCCTTACCAAAACTTAAACTTCAAATTTTGTTCACCAAAAATAAAACTTTGTTCATGTTTAAGTGTATTGAACTTTCTAATATGCGACAAACACTGAACCGTTTACTACGCAGCATCATACCTTGGATTTTCTAACCCTTATGGAGTTATAGGTCTGGACCCAAACACATTTAAGAGCTTGCATATTTTTTGCGTAAAACTCTTAATTACGTGGTTAAAAAGAGTTAAGACCTTCATTGAAAAGTTTGTAAGATGCACCAGAGAAATCTGGCGCACAGCATTACGAAATCTTAACCCAAAGTATCTTTGGTGTGGTACAAAATTTTCTCATCAGCGTAAATTATAGAGTGGGCATAAAAATGTCGTTGAAATTTGCAGTCATCTAGGACTGAAGACGTTTTTTATTTTAGAGGTCACGTCACATAGCAAGGAGAAAGGGGAATTCATGAAAACAAAGTTGAAAACAAAGACAACTTTGTTATTGGCATGGCGCAAAATTATACGTATGAGTTTAAGTTTGCTCAAAACTTTGGAGCACTGTGCAGCCCTTGTAATGCCTGTTCTACAGTGATTGTACTACTGAACACCTTTTAAGTATAAAACTACTGTAGTATAAAGAAGTGACTTATCGCTTTTGAATGCAAACTGCTTGTGATAAACTATTAATAATAATGACTATCATAAATGAGGAAATGAAAATAGTTACTTCAGACTCTGCAGCTAATGTGTAGCGGCCAACGAAGTGCAATTTGCTACTATTTGATTTAGTCCTAGTGGCGTTAATTTGCAAATTAAAGCGTGAAAAAACTAACATTAACGAATTTGACAGCAAAACAACTTGAATTAAAAAATTGCAAGCATTGAAAAAAACTTACACTAAAAATCAAGATTAGTTGCAGGCTGTAGAAACTTGTTGTGCTGGCTGCTCTTTGGTTAGTCCTGCTATAAAGTTTAATCAGATCATTCTTTGCAGTGCCAATAATGTTTTCATAAAGCTTTAAATTTTTGATAAAAAGTTTGTTTAAGACTCGTTAAATTCAGTTTTAGTGATATTGATATGTGCAATTGAAAACAAACTCACAAGTCCTCAAAATGTTGAGTTTCAACTTCGAGTTTAGCAAAAAGATCAAGTTTGTATGAGCTTGCAGCGCTGATTAAAAACATCTAAAATTTGAAAATATGTCGATGTATTAAAAGAGATAGTAAATCTTAAAATATTATGGAGGTGCATCTTTGATCTGAGAGAGAGTTTATTTTTCTGAAGTTAAACATAAATCAGAATTTACACAAGTAATTAAAACCAAAAGATGTAAGAAATTACAAATAGATTGCTGCATTTAGTTCATAGAGGAGTCACAAAAGAATATGTAGCAAGCGTAGGTCACTGAGTCTGCGACTTTTCAGATTGTAATATTAGTTTTATTGTGCCTATAGCATATTATATTATTAATTTCCAAATAGTACATTAAAATTTTTCTATTTAACTTATATACCAGTATATTCTTTTTTCATGATTGTTTAGAAACTCATTTCCTCAATAAATGGCTTAGCTTAAAAAGTTACAAAAATCCAATTTATTTTCAGAAACAGTGGTCAAATTGTGTTTTGTAAATTTTTTATTAAATTTTATGGTTTTACAGAGAAAAATCCAGTTGTTTACTGTGTTTGGTGCCGGATTGTTAGTTGGAACAGCATTAGCAGTTATTATTCCCGAAGGAGTTGATGCCATGTATGACATGCATTCAATAGAAATGCCTAAGCCAGAATTTCAAGAAGGTATACTATCTAATATGCTAACCTCATTTTAAATGTTGCTGATGGCAAACTGGTATTATCTAACCGTTTTATTTTAATATAGAAATTATTGTTAGTCAATTGTCTAAAGCAGTGGTTGATGATATACAGAAGTTAAAATTAGAGCAAAATACAACTCTAAAAATCACTGTAAAAGGTTAAAAGCACAAGTCTGTTTCGTCTTAAGGTGCTACTGTAATGGATGAGTCCTTAGGACGAAACAGACTGTTTGGCTTTCAAACTTTTACTGTGATTTTCAAAGTTCTATGCTAATATGATTAAAATCTGTAGAAGATTTAATTGAAACCTTTTTTTTTGTTGCAGTTTAGAAACTGAGCATAGTTAGAGCATGCAATTGATAAACAGACGTACAAAAATATGAATCCAGTGCTTAATTTCAAAAACATAAAAATTTTCTTGGCTTTTATTGTAGTTGTTCTTACAACTTTCTTTGCTAAGTTACATCAGCCAGAAGAAGCAAAGTAATCTTGTGGCTTTCGAGGCAAAGCTGCCATTTGTCCACTATGCACAGAAAAAGTTCCATAGTGTTGTGTTTTTTTAATTCTGCATGTCAAGCACAAAAACTGTGAGAAAGCAAATTATATTGCTCCTGTTTTGGCCTCAACACAAATTCAGCCCAAAGGTCTCTCTTATCACTGATCGCTTGACCAAAAGTTGTTGGCGTAACTGGCTTTACTTACAGCTGGCTGCTTTGTGTAGAACAAATGAATTGTGATTGTTAATTATTGTAGTTACTAAATAGTGTGCAGCTTGGTCGAGAGGGCAAAAGCGTCGTTTTGTGGTGATTCTGATCACAAGATCTGGGTTCAAACCACACCTTAGTCAGTATTCACATTATTACGTCCTTGAATAGGTTGATTGTTGATAGTTATCTTTGCGTGGTGGCTTCAAACAAGCAGCTAATTAACAGACAAGAATTTAGAAGTCCACAGAAACATTGGACCACCTGAAACTCTTTAGCAGGTGCAGATTCTTCCAAGCACAAAGTAGTCATTGTTATGAAAAGTGTGTGGATTGTCCAATAGTAAGCATCTGACACTATCCAGTGACACGGGGATAAATATGCACTACAGCAACAATATTAACTGGGACTTCGTGTGATGGCATAGTACCTTTGTTTTTGTTCGCAATTTTCGGCAAATGAGGATTGATTTGCTCATAACAAGCAAACCTAGAAAGTTGAAATTTGGACTCAACATAATAATGAATAAAAGTGTTGTGTGTGCCAATTTTGGGGATTCTAGGTCACGTGATCGTGAATTAAAACAAAAAAAAACGGCGATTTTTGGCTTGAAAATTTATTAATTCGCCTATAACTCAAAAACTACTTAATGTGTAAAGCTGAAATTAGTACATAATGTGGGTGCTTGTAAATGGTGTATGCAAACTGAGTTTGGGGGCACCCAGTCACATGAACAAAATTCTACAGGCTGGAAATGGGCAGAAAGTGGACGATTTTGAATCGATGTATCTCAATAAATACCGATTTTGATGGAGAAAGATTTGTGATTTTTGAGCACACTATCAAGCGCCATTGTTTTGGTTATGTTTGTTTACCCCAATTTGAATACTATTTTTCTTATCTTTTTACTTTTCATTTTTTTTCTTTTTATTCTTCTCTGGCTATCTTCTTTTATATCGCTAAACACACTATATTCAAAGTTTGAGCGATTGAAAATATAAGGGAGGACTAGTGCCCAAATGAAATTGGAAGTGCCAGATTGGGGGTCCCCCTCAATTGGGTCCTCCAAAATTTTGAACTTTTAAACCGTTAGAGCTGGATGGATCAAATTTTCGCAAAGGGTAGATATTAAAAATGAACTAAACCCAACGAAAACTGGGGGTGTCATGATGGGGGTCCTTCAGAATTCAAGCTTTTCAACCATTCAAGCTAGACATATGAAACTTTCAGAATAGGCAAATATAAAATAAAGATAAAATCAGAATAGATAAATAAAATATCACTAATTTGAAGTGTCACAATTACAGAGCTTCCAACGGGTCCTTCAAAAGCTTTAACCACTCAAACTAGATAAAAAAACTACAACAACGAGGATCTCATACTATAGGGGTGCTCCAATTGTGTTGGCACCTCCCCCCATTAACTACAAAAGCTAAACAAACTAAATCTATTGGTTAAGTTAATATGAATCAAAGATAAAAGATAACAAATTGAATTGGCCACATTGAGGAGACCATGCCAAATGGGCTCCTTAAAATTTTAAAATTTTTATTACAAAGTACTCCAGCTAGACATAATCAAAGAGAACCGGTAGGCTAATATAAGATAAAACATGCCAAACTTGGTAATGCCATGTTGGACATTCAGCCCTTAAATGGACCTTCAAACTGTATATACGTTAAATTCTCACAATGAATTGGTATCACAGAACAGTAGAAGAGTAAAACCTATGGGATTACTGCAACATTTAGCACGTTAAAGTACTTAAGCTTAATGGCTTTGTTAGATTTAAGCTGTATGGCCGATTATTTTTACTAAACTGTCGCAGATGACGTTGAAAAAATCTTCTTGCTCTTCAAAGTTTTTGAACGATTTTATTGAGAAAGCTTTTGTGCTGAATAATGGATGTATATATTGGCCGTTGGGTCGCACTGCTAAATAGCGTTCTCAGAATAAGTATAGTTGTAAAATGTGTGCTTATTTTTGGCCGAGGATAGTGTTAAGTTTGGCTGATGTAATAAAGTCGCTAGAATTTTAAAGATCGCTGTATGTCATTTCATGATAAAGAGAAAAACTGTTCGAGCTCCTCATAGCTTTTTGATTGACGTTCCTTGATTATTTTGATAACTTTTTGAGACCTTTAAACATTGAGAGCGAATAACCTCCAAGCTGTTCAAATGAACTAAAAAGAGCGCAATGTGCGAAAGAAGTAGATGATTTTTGGTAAATAGTTGTTTGACTTAAACATTACCCCTAGTGTTTTGGAAAGCATGAAGTTGAGTAAATTATTATAAGTTTTCCATGTGAAGTCATCGTAAAGTTAGAATTTGTAATATCACTTAAAAATGTATAAGAATTTGATTTTTTGTTTCTAAATTTTGTTTGTGTACGTATCTCTTTCCATGCTAATTGCTAAGGCAGGCATTGTTTAATTTAGTTCTTAGATTATGAGAAAAATTTGTCGAAGTGTGCATACATGTGCTCATTGTGCTGGTATAAAATTTGTCTTAAAAAAATATTGCAGTGGGCTAGTTAGGGTGTAGATTTGATACTTCGAATAGTTTGTCAAATTTCTGGTCAAGATAATGTAAGTTGCTAAATCCAAAAATCATATTGGCATTTTCAGATCAAAAAGTTTTGTTTTAGTTTTTTTAATCGGAGCAAAAGGTTACTGTCGAAATATTTGTTTTAACGAGGGTTTCATTTGTAACCGCAATTTTAACAACTGCGCTGCAAAGTGAAAATTCAAGTAACTCATTAAGAATTGAAACGACAACTTAGCTAAGTTGTAAAATTTTCATTGACATTTTAGAGATATCTTTTCTAAGCATTTTAATTTTGAAAGCCGTTAATCACAAACCTGATCAAGTTAATGGAACATTATGAAATTCGAAAGCCGTGTACAGTCAAACTTCGATACTATGCCACCCTTTGGGACCGAGAGAAAGTGGCATAGTAGCGAGGGTGGCATAGTAACAAGGATTTGTAAAAACAGCCTTGTGATGTAACAATGTAATGCCACGTTGTATTGTACGATTATAATTTACATGTATTTCAGTATAATGTACAGTACAGTGCAGTAGTTTCGGGAAGGCCAGTGTGATGCAAGCATGCGATCGGCTAGACGACGAAGTGCATGAAATCCGCAGAAAGAACATGTGCCAGCTGACGATTCCTCAGAGTTTTGGGCTGAGCTACAGTAGATAACTTGAGAGAACATATTACATGCACATACTGTATACTTTTGCCGTTTCACAGCCGTTTAATTGTTTCGTTCGTAGCGTTTATTGTTTCGTTAATACACTGCAATACTGTACCTCATGTGGCATAGTAGCGAGGGTATGTGGTGGCATAGTAAATATATTTTCTATTGAATTTAGTTGGTGACGATCAAAAGTGGTATAGTAGCGCGGGTGGCATAGTAGCGAGGTGGCATAGTATCGAAGTTTGACTGTATTTCAGATCTGACTATCAACAACCATAAACACGCTTAACGCAATAGTGAAGTTCTTTGATTCAGTGAAGTTAGATACTTTTTGCGAAGTTCCCGTATATCGCAAGCGATGTCATATTCTAGTTTCTTATTAAGTGCAAAAAATGACAACAACCTTGTGTTGTGATTTTGCTACTTAAGTTTAAATGTGGCTGGTTTAAGAATGGGTTCAGTTCAGTGAAAGCACTATTTATATTCTTATCAAAAGATATTTGGGTGTAGTCTAGATTCTTTTAATGGAAGTTGTCTTTCTCTGACTATATCAGATGTCTGGACAATCTTTAAACGGCTTTTAGTGAATATTGTGTTACAGTGTGTTAAAGAAATGTAAATGCTTTGAAAGAAGTTGAGCAGTAA
Organism: Trididemnum nubilum; assembly: GCA_963965965.1. Taxonomy (NCBI): domain Eukaryota; kingdom Metazoa; phylum Chordata; class Ascidiacea; order Aplousobranchia; family Didemnidae; genus Trididemnum; species Trididemnum nubilum. The sequence continues at coordinate 10,633,552 of OZ014488.1, read as the reverse complement.
TGTACATTATACATTTGAGCGAATAGACATACCATGCTGCTAGCTTCAGTTCTTATTCAAAACTTTAATATGAAAAGTCATGCTGAAGTTAATTCAAGAAGTAGGAAAAATGAATATAGTCACTAAGATTCGTAAAAGGTTTACCGGTAAATTTCAATTTATTGAGTATAAGTATATCCTGCAACATACTCGACTATTATAACTAATTGAATATATTAAATTACCTTGTTTCTTAAATTTCTATAACCTCGAGCTCTAGATACTTCGAATTTCTATAATTCTATAATCTTGTGCATTAGCACTAAATGTTAAAGCGAAAACTGAGGAAGTGCTGTTCTGTTGATTTAGTTTTTTAACCATTTCTTCTAATTGCAATTAAAGAGATTTTCATAACGTTTTTTCCAATTTCAAAGTTTTTTTTTCGTTGCTTTGATTTTATATTACTCAATTATTTTTTAGAGAAAAAAGATTCTGCAGAAGATGCAAAGAATGATCATGATGCAACTCTTGTAAAAAGTGCAGTGAATTTTGATGGTAAATCAAATGTGTTTAAAGTAGTTCACAAAATTACAGTGATTTCTTCCGCAAACTAAATCTGGATTTTGCCCTTCAAAATGAGTTAGTAATTATAGCGTAATGTGTAGTTGCTAAATTGCCTAGGCGCATACAGCAATATAACCATTTAACAGCTCTGCCAAATTGCAAATCCTGCCATCAATGTCTTTGATTAATGTTGGTGGTTAATCAAGAAAGCTAATTTCAAAGTTCGTTGATCGAGCGGTAGAACGTTCGTCTGTGGAGCGGTGTACGTCTGAGGTTGAAATCTCTGGTTGGTCAAATCGGACACAGTGTTGCCAATGGTTCGCCACTGCTGCGACATTTTTTCGAAATGAGCTGCGTTGCCTGGGCGCAAGGATGCAAAGATGGGCCCCGCTAGTTCAGTACACATTTTCGCGCTTTACAGCAAGTTTAGTGAAAGATTTGATTTGATTTTCGGGGCATAATGACTGGAACGTTTAAGTAATCTCAATATAAAGCGAAAACTTGTGCAAACATTTTTTTCTGGACTTTTCAAGACATCTAATTTTAGTTTGCTTAATCTGGGATTTTACAAGAGTTGGTATTCAGTTATAGTTGCTGTATTAGCAATTCTAGTCATTCTGAATGTTTATTTCGTGGGCATTTTGCACGCTAAAAGCGCGAAAAGAATTTGTGGCACTAATGCCTCACGGTCGAGTGCTTTCACACCCATTCACTGATAAGAATCCTGACATATCAAGAGTTTGTGTTTTGCGCCACACTTTAAGTAAAAGCAATATTTACTTTCTCAAATATCCGTTTGTTTTCTTTATAATTAGTCTTTATCGAAAAAAAACTTTATTTTAAATAAACACGAGGAAGGTCTGATGTTACGTTAAAACTTATGAAATTCCGTATTGCACTATAAAGTACGAAATATTTTAATTTTATACGATTGTGTTAATTATAGTTTTGACTCACTAGCTTTAAGTCAGTAAATAACTTCGTTGCAAATAAACCTTTTTTTTACCAATTACGTTTATTTATTATCTATGTTGAGTTTGGACTTGATATGTTAAATGTATGTAGAATATAAAAAATAAATTGAATTAGGAAAAAACCAGTAAGAGAAGTATAAACAAATAAACGGAGACTATTTGACGTAGCATCGCATAAAATCTCTTGCATAATGGCCTAAAATTGTATTTTATGAGCTATGTAGGTTGTTTATTAAAACGTAGTAAAATCACAAAATTCTGCAATACCGGTATTCGAAATCCACGAATTGGTTTCAAAACTAGGAATCCGTGAAGTTTTAATAATTCGGTTTTATAACGGATTATGTGTCAGAATCAAGATAATGCCACAGGAAAGTGTGGTTTCTCAACTGTTGAAATGAGGTATATATTGCATACCAGGTCAGAATTAATGCGTATACACAACTGTACATTTGCTTAAAAGGAACATAAGTAAATAGAGCAACAGAAAAAGAACTTTGAGAAACATTACTCGTAATTTTTCGCAGAGGTACAACTGCATCAGCACCACATGGAAGGTCCGCATCGAGCAATAGGTCTAGCATTACTGTTGGGCTTTGTTTTTATGCTTTTGGTTGATCAAATTGGTGGAGCGTCACATTCACATGCTCCAGATAATATTAGATTAGGTAAGTTTAAAATTAAGATGTGTGTACACACTCCAAATATGGCAACCTTAAACACTTCCTTCTGGTGCAGAATATGTCAGTTATTGTGTTTCGGGTCTAGAACCTTTTTTACACAACAACTAGCGTAGCCAATTGGACATTTTTGGCAAAACATAAAAAATTAATTTCAGATTAAAATAAAAGATGAATTCAATCTAGATTTCGTATTCTAAAACAGAATCAAACTTGGCTCGTGTAACGAACAAGTTTTCGTGCAAAATTTTGTCACTGAATAATTTCTTCAAAAAAAGAGTCCCTGCCGAAGTAGACACACCGCAAAGTCTGTCATGTGTAATTGTTCCACTACATAATACGTTATGGCCATGCTCTATGTGATTTGAATAAACTTGATATTTCCTGTTTTCTGTGTGAAACAACTGTTCATCAGAAAATTAAGCTCATTCGGTTCATAGAATTGAGTTTTAAAAACTGTATTTTTTCACTTTTTTCTGTGTTACTTTGTTTTAAAACCTTTTGCTTATTTCTTGAAAGTCTGCAGAAGCAATTAAAACGGAATAGACTCTTTTAAAGCTTGATTTGTGAAGAGTCCGTTTTCAGCCAATATCTTTTTTGTCTTCTCTCAAAAACAATAGAGATTCCTTCACTTCAGTGCCAAGCAGTAGCTTATGTGTTCTACTTCGTATCATCACGGTAAGCAGTTTTTATGTAAAAATCACTGATTACCATTCCTTTTTATATTCTATTTACAGATGAACTAAATCAAAGTAAGGTCGGAAGATCCCAGCAGTCTGAGCAGAGGTCAAAAGGCCACACAGCCACTATTGGATTGGTGGTACATGCAGCTGCAGATGGAATCGCATTAGGGGCGGCTGCGAGCACCCAGCGACAAGACTTGCAGCTGATTGTGTTTTTGGCGATCATGCTGCACAAGGTACAAGACCATTTATTTCGAAAGAACCTGTATAATGTTTCTATGAATGTTACGTTTCATTAATCGAAAGACCATGGGGCATTGATTCGGTTTTCAAATTTGTTTTGTGCGTTTTTGTTTTTATAAAAAAGAACAACGCATAATTTTCGAACCTAATGGAGTCGAAAAGCGTACCGGTATCATTCTACCTAAGCGAGTAGTCACATTAAAAGGATTCTTTAATAACATGGTTGTCGTTCTACGAACACAAAATTCCTGCTATCTGGACCTGTATACTGGTACGGTACTTCAAAATGTTTCCTTTTTAGTTTATTTTGAGCGAAATGCAAAATAAAGATGAATAGATGGCACAGCATAGGTTTCAACGCTAATGCGCTTTGCCACAGTTTCATGAAAAGTCCGAACTGGCGACTTATGAACACCTTTGAAATTCGAGGTGAAACATGGCTACTGCGACTACCAAACATAATCGAAAAAAAATGTTAAGTCTGAACAAAAGCAGAAATAACAGAAAAAAAACAAAACAAGCTAGAAAATAGAGCGAGTGTATTACTTGTTTTCTTTCTTTTTGAATATAATGTTGTTACCGAAATTAATTTGGTTTTGAGTTGGATTTATTTTTTCAACTTCCACAACCTTTTGGCTGAATTGACTTAAAGTTTTTAACCTGAATTACTGCATTATTTGTTTCTATGTGACGGTGCTATACCCGTGGATGAAAATTTGTTTCTCATTTTCACTGGTTTGTTATTGACATTTCCTTTTAGGCGCCAGCAGCTTTTGGTCTTGTGTCGTTTTTAGTCCATGAAAACGTTGAGTTACGAAAAGTGAAGCGATATCTACTTGTATTTGCGCTTGCAGCACCGTTACTCGCTTTAGTAACATTTATCTTGCTTAATAAGGTAAGCTATTTAATCAACTTCACTACTTCCACATGCCAAGGCCGAAAGGTTTTACTTGATCGGAGTTATTTTGTAGTGTGCTGGCAAAATATTAACTTTTTGCTTTCAAATTGGAGCCAAACTTTTAAATGGTTGATAGGATGACAGTTTTTCTTGACTTCACTTCATGTTTTATAGTATTGAAAGTTTTGTAACGCAAAATTACTTAAAGTATTAAAATTCAAACTCTTAAAACAAAATCCGTGTCAACCTGGCATCATTTGATCGTAAAATGCAGAAGATAGATCTATCTTTATTACAAGATCTGTGTTTTAAGTTTTATTTGAATAGGATTTACATTAAAGTCTAATTACAGTTGAAGTATAAGCTGAGTAAGAAAGTGAGTGAAAACCTGTCAAAACTAACACTCAACGGCTGCATGTTTTCTTAGCTACAGTATTTAGCTCTTTATCCAAAACCATTTTCAGTATCAATGTGAGAGGATGTTTGGCATTGTGTGTAGAAGTCAATCAAAACAAATTTTGGATTTTTCGAACCTCCCCTCAAAGAATTAAGTATGTACACTATCCACTTCAATTTTCAGTCTTCGCTTCTCGGCTGTTCGAAATGTTTTGACGCCGCCGCATTACAGTATTGTGTCAAAATGTTTTAGAAGTTAGGGTTTTAAAACTGGCTGCGTAAAAAGTTTTGCGGACTTAGCATAAGTCCGAACTGCCATGTTACATTTGCATTTGACCAGACTACCTCTTAAAGGTGGTAAAGCATCCGACTAATTCCGGTAGCTTACAATAGCTAAAATCGAAAAAAAAATTGAAATTTTGTTCTCATTTTGGAGCAGCGGTTGCAAATATATTCAACAAACTCAGAGATATTCTTTTAGCAAGTTTTTGGAAACCCTGAGTTTGTTCTCCCAGCGTGAATTCCCAGAAAAAGGGGGTGGTTTACCAAAATTAAATTGGTCATCTGATGTTACTGGAAAGTTGAATATTATGCTGTCTCTCTTATTTCCTGGAAGTTCAGCTGAGAGAACAAACTGAGGGTTTCCAAAAACTTTTTTACGGGGGGGTACCTTTTTGTATGTGTTGAATATCTTTTCAACTGTAGCCTCAAAATGATAACAAAAAAATTCAAAAATTATATTTCGATTGTACCTGCTGTAAACTACCGGAATTGGCTGGATGCTTTATTACCCCGTTTATGACTTAAGTGATTTCTTCATTTCGTTTCTTTAACTTTCATTAAGTCTGTCTTTAATCGTTTGCGTGCTATCTGGGCTAAAGGCTACCAGCGCGGTGCGCAGAAGCAATGGGAAGAGCCACCAGAACGTAAACGATTAAATATCAAAACTCTGGCCCCGCAAACGTCAAAAACATCACAATTAGTTTAAGTCTTTCTTGTTAGTTTTTGAAATTTTTATTTTTGTATTTTCAGAACGACAGGATACTAAGTACAGAGGTGAATGCAACTGGAATAGCTATGTTATTCTCAGCCGGAACCTTTTTATACGTAGCCACGGTACACGTCTTACCAGAGATTTCCCATTCAGGTGGTGGGAACAAAGGACTTGCTATTATCGATGTAGTTGTTTTAGTTACAGGTTGTTTATTACCGCTTCTTTTAAACCTTGGTCATAGCCATCATAGCTGAATTTTTACCATATTTGTCACATATTGCGACTTTCGTTCAAGTGCAATTTTACTAGCTATAGCGGTTAATTGACTAGCTCCGCTACATTGACAAAATTCGCCTTTGCTTTCGTCTCTTACGGGCGTATTTTGACAGCGCACTGACGTGTATAGGTTGAACCTAAGCTCTTGATAAAAAATAATCCAATTTTATGTGTTGTCGTTGGCACAGATTTCTTTATTTCCCATCATCTATCGGTTAAGCCGTAACTCGTTTGTCATTAGTTTCATCGAAGCTTACTACTCCGCCGACTCAATCCTCTTCGAAGTTTCCCTAATTTTTTTTTGAGTCTCTCGCCTTTCTGCACCATCCAAAGTCCTAATACCTCCTCCAAGACGAAAAGTGAAACTTTTAAGTGAAATCTTTCACTTTATGGTAATGGCATTTCGAAATAAAGCTTGACTTTTTAGTGTGCCGTGAAGGATCGATCCAACGTCTGATAATCATTGCCCAAAATTTTTCTTTTTAATGCTTTAAGGTCCGATTAACCTGTATTTCGTGCACCCTTTTAAAATGCGTACCTCACACACTTTCATTGTTAAGTACGAGACCTTTTTTGTCATCTTACGTTGCCAGTTCTTCTGTTCTACCTTGTTTTCATTATCTTCGCTGTCCACTGCATGCACCAAAGCTCTGGTCTTCATTATAACCGAACTTTCTGCGACGGCTTTTTCAAGGTTGCAGTCAAATTAATGCTAGTGTGCGGGGCCGTTAGGTGTTAGCATTTTCTTGTTTGTGTTTTTTCTCTTCCCAATTTTTGTAGAGTGACATTTTGCATCATCATAAAGATTTTTTGCAGTTTTTTGAAAGGAAACAAAGAATATTTTTGTTTTTGCAAATTAATAAAATGACATAAAGTTGGTGGAGCGATAATGCGTTCATCTCTGGAGCGGGAAGTCTGAGGTTCAAATCTCTGGCCCGTCAAATCGGACACCGTGTTGCCAACGGCTCGCCACCGCTGCTACATTTAGAAAGAAGCTGTGCTGCTCGGGCGCAATGACATGGAGATGGGCCCCGCAAACTCGTTACACGCTTCGGTGTAATACAGCGAGTATAATAAAAGATTAGGTTTGATAAAATGATATTGGCTGATTCGTTTTGAAAACATTTTAATTACTCCAAAGTGAAAAGGATTTCATTCTTTAGTTCATCATGATATCAGTAACAAAACGAAAAACTGAAATTTGGTAGACATTTAAGGTCATATGCATCAACATGCATTAAGTTTGATTCGCGGATTATCGATTTTCCATTTACTATACCGATGAACTTATCAGATTAAACTAAACTGAATTTGCAAATTAAGGGACGCAATTCCAGAATTGCCTCATAAGTATGGCCATTTGGCCGGTCATATGTGTAAACTTTCCCCTTAAGTTTTGTTAACCATCGGATCAGAATTAATCTGCGTTGGTGCATGCAATCCTCAGGGTTCATCGCTGTACTTAGCTCAGAGGCTCTTTACCTTTTTCGTCTGGTTTTACCCTTTGCCAAAAAAAGTATAATTTACCCCCAACTTCTTAGTGGTCCACAAATTTCTGCAAGCCTTCTGGTGATCACCAAAAAAAAGGTCTCCAGTCCGGAAAACCATCAATTCTACGATTCGTGGGGCGGTCTCAAAAAAAAAAAAGAACTTCAGGTCGCAGACCTCTTGTTTTCTGCTGGTGTTGAGGTTTCTCTGCGGGTTTTCCATAAATTTACGCAGGTTTTGTCGGCTTGCTTTTGATTTGCGGAGCTGTCCTCTTTTTGGGGCGACGAAAATATGGCGCAACGGCAATCCAGTGCAACATTGTCACTTTTTTAATACCTGTATAATTCAGCAAATTTACCCCCTCGGTAGGCAAAATTTACCCCCGACTTAAAATGACGTAAGTGGTCTTCAGATTTTCATGCTAAAATATTGAAGTACAAAGTTGATTATACGATTTGCTCTGCCTTTGCTAACACTGCGAATGAATACTAATGCTTTGTGTTTTATTTTCGGCCGTTGAGAATGGTTACTGTAGTAGCAAAAGAATACTTTGTCGAATTGTTTCCTATATCTTAACTCAACTCTGATCCTTAATCGTTTTTTAGCGCCCAATTTTTTGGATTCATATACACTTATACTGTACAGTGCATTGGTCTAGCAATAATAAAAAAGCTTGGCGTTCAGAAGGTACAGTATTTAATTGAACCAGCGTTAAAAATTTAGCCAATTAAACCTCAGAAATAGAAGAATCTTATGTTTTTTCGATTAAATCTGACGTAAATCTCGAAAAATCTTGAGCCAGGCTTAATGTCAATTCAAGCTTCTACATATGGCCCTTAATTTTTTATTTAAATTGCACTCACTTAAAAAAACTACCGTTATTTAAATGTTTTTTGCGTTTTGCTGCACCTTTTTTCAGGGCATTAGCTAAATTGTCTTTTATTTTCTTTCCTGACTTGACTTTTAATTCTGGGTCGTGACAAAATCTGTCGATATTGCTGCAAAATCAGTATTCTATTAGAATAAAAACAAAGAATTTTCTTAATATATTGTGTTTGTATTATTGACGGATTTTGTGATCGCGTACAATGAAAGATGATTGTTCAAACAATCATACTTTTTCTGGTAATACTGGGCACAGACTGTAAAAAAAAATTTTCTAGTGACTTGGAATTGTGATAAATTACTTTTTACTGTGACGCCAATGGATTCGTAGATAGGCTATTAGTTGACAACTTGGTCTCCATTTTATTTCGATTTGAAAGTTGCAAAGTGCACGCAATATAGCGATTAATCTCATTGCCTTTAATGTTTTTGTTACCGGATATACTTCTTGCTTCTTTTCAAGCCAGGTTCAAACTTGAGGAAAAAATTGTAAGCGTACGCATGCCAGTGTTCTTTGTTCTAGCCCATTGCAGTTTAAGCCCTATTGTACAGTTGGATTAAAAGATAAAAACTACGCTGTTGGGTTTAAGCATGGTTGCTTGACTTGAGAGTGCTTGCTTAACTTTGACTGCAAGGTTCTACGCAACTTCCCTGTCGCTATCTTAAATGAATACCTGTTAATTTCTTCCTGCTGTTGCTGAGTGATAAAATGAATTTGTCTTGTTCGTTAATTGACATCAATGGTAATAAAGTTTAAATTTTTTGGTATTGTCGTAAGTTATGCAGACAAGCCGTTTTCATGTCCCATATTTTACTAAAAATTTTGACATTTTTGAAGATATATTTTTGTCAAAATTATGTCCTGTAAATGCCTAAGGCTTAGCCTTAAAGGTGCATTTACGCCGGACGCGAAGCAACGATAATTTGGCGTCATCGACATTCAACAATTTGCCAAAGGTTGCAACAACCAGTCGCAAACTTCGCAAGCGGTTGCTTGGTTGGCTTACTTGCTGCTTCTCATCTTAAAGAGTTACTTAACAGCAAGTGACGTAAGCGCTTCGCATTGTTTCTCATCCGGCTAAACGCACCTTAAGTAACATGAAAACGGGACAAATGTACCTGGACGAGGCAGCACAAGAGCGTGGTGATAAATTGATCGATCGTTTCTCGCTCCTCGTGGGGAAGCCGATTTGCGGACAAATTTGTGCAGTTGTGTAGCGTCATCTCCAACGTAGCCACAAGTCAAAGATTACTTTGATCAATTGGTTATTAACTCAACCCTTAGATTAGTTGAAGAGGTCGTTCAATGGAGCCGGTCGACCGCATTTGGACACGACCTTTTGACAAGTACGTTACACGTTGAAAGAAATGATACGCTAACGAGTTTTCAAATAAACCTGGCTTTGAGTCCAGTCTACCTTGGGGCTTACCGGATGCAATCTGTTAAATAAACTAAGACCAATCTTTTTACACTCACGATCTCACCCTTTGTGTTTGACTTGGTCTTGAATATATAATTGGTTAAATAATAATTTTTAGCTTTGACTAGCAGAAGCTACCTATGTACTGTATCTTTATCGCTTGAATTTATTTTTGCTAGAAACGCCAGGCTGTAGCGATTACTTGTTATGACCGTTTATAATGTGCAATTTTACTTTGGTAAGTAATTCAAAATTTATTGAATTTTGCGTTTTAAGTGTATAATACGAAATGGTGGTATTGCAACTTTTGTCTGCTGTAATAAAATCTTTGCTTTTAGTCTTGAGTTATCAGACATGTTGCTTCATGGACTAGGTGACTACCGAGTGCCTGCTAGAAGTCGGACTGTGTCGGTAGTCTCACATTGTGCTCTTGTCGGGAAGCTGTGTAGAAAGAGTCTGCGACTTTTTACGCTTGACAGGGAACAACACTGAAACTTCTGCCAGTTTCTAAAAGGTTTTGCCCCGAAACCCGATTTCTAGCCGTAACGCAGCCGCGTCGAAACCTCTCCGCGTCAAAACGTCCTGATCCGTTGTAGTAAGTTTTGGTTTGATCATGCAGACAATCGAACTGTAACCGAAAAAATAAGAATTCAACTCTCACTGAAAACCATTTTCAGATGTGCATTGACTTATGTGACTTCCCGACTACGATAATCACCGCAATAAAGCTACGCAGTAGCAGCACAAATGCAGCTTAAAAAAAGCAATTATGGATAAGAGTTAAAGACGTGAACTAAATTAAAAGTTGTTAAAATGTAAAATTAAAAATTGAGCAGTGGAGCACTTGCAAATGGCGTAGCGGCGAAGAATTGACCTCATAAACTGTAGTTCCGTATGTGGCGGTGGCACCCAAGCCCTTCTCACTGGTGGGGGAAGGGGACAAGAAATGCTATTGTGACCCAACAGTGGGGTAACACCCCAAGCTTTTAAGTAGATATTTTTAGCACTATAAATTCGATATTTCTTTGCTATTCTTCGTGGTAACAACAAAGACACTCATGCTATAGTTATACCCAGTACTTAAACTGCAAGGGGGACGCGTCCCCTCATCGAGATCAGAGCGCAGGTTGATTAGACAAAAAAGGGCCTGTCAGCACGAATAAATCTTATAAACTGCGGCCAAATTTAGTTCCAAATTGCGTTGAAGATTTTTTTTTTGGTCTTCACTCGGATTTTTTTTCGCATTCCGAATGTTTGGTCAAGACTGCAAAAGCGTTTCCCCACGCAAAATTTTACATGTTTAGTTCTGGTTATACCTACTTGTTTAAGGTGGTGAATATTATATCTATTGTTTAATGAGTTAAATTAGTTTATTTCAGTTCTTTAAAATTAGCCTATAAGGTAATATGCGTTTCAAATTTGGGCAAATTTTGCTGATTTAATTTAATGTGGTTATAGTTGGTACTGAGCTAATTTTTGTGCCAATTGTCAATATAAAATATTAGCTGATTCTCTCACACAATTATCTCTTAACGTTAGTCTACCTCGATGTTTTTTTTTTTCATAAATATGGGTAATTAACTAACTTTGATGTTGTTTGGTGTTAAATAATTTAATTTTCATTTTGGATATTTGTCATTGACCAACTTATTGTGAATGATGCTAAATGAAACTTCCGTCTCCTGCATACTGAACTGATTTGGGTCACATTGTTGATGGAATACGTTTGGTATAATGATAATATAAATTTGGTATAATGGATGATTTTATTTATTTTTTTAATTTTACGGTGGCACAATTATGCTGGACCGGTACCGGTATTGAAATGCAAACTCGCTAGTGGTTCAAACGCTGGACAGTCAAGATGATCAAGATCCAGTAAAACTCTCCCTGCGACTGATCCTGTAGCAGATATGAGTGAAAAAGGCTGTGACCATATCAGTGAAGACGGAAAAGCTCACAGCATATGGGGCGAGATATGAACACGCTTCGTATACCCATGCCAAATTTCATTGCTAATTTATTCCAAGACCGTAGACTTGACGAAGATTGACACATAGCGGATGACTATTGATAAGCTATCGGCAAACAAGTACAATGGATATTCATCCAAAAAAACTTTTAAAAGCCGTTGCAATTGCAACCGTACTATATTAATGTAAAAAAACACGCTAAGAAAATACGATAAAAACATTCAACTATTACATATAAGCTTTTAGTGAAAACACTATTTTTGCTAACTGGCAGTCAGCGATTCATATTTCGACTGGCAAGAGGATCCAGCAAACTCTACAAACTAATCTAAAGCACTAGGATATCGGCAAAACGCTTGAATGTCGTGCAATGCATGTCATTTTAAACCCAGAATGTAAGATTTGTTTTGAGGAGGACGAATCTTTGTAACTGGGAAAAAAAAAAACAGCACACTTTTCCTTTATGGTCTGGACAATATTCGGCATAAAAATAAGTTTTAGGTCTCGACTTGTTTTGAACAGGAGAGGTGCAAAGAGCGGATGCTGGTCAGTGACTTTAAGGCCCTGTTTACATTGTATATTCGTAAGATCGTGAGTGTATCATTACCTTATCTAACCTAGTGGCAGTTTGTAAGCTGGACAAACTCAATTTTGTTCAAAAGGGCATTCAGGTCTAAAATTTTTTTATCGGTTTTCTCTCAAAAATTTTAACAAATCTGAACGCCAACTTCACCAAATTTGAGCTTTCTACTACCTTCTGTAGCAAAGATATGACAATTTAGATTTCCCCTCAGAAATTTGCCAGGGTTGCCAACTACAAACTAAATTTCAAACGCTACTGTAATGTTTGTAACGCCCAATAAGTGTTTTGGGCAGTATTGTGCTTAAAACAAAGTAAAGAATCAGAATCGCAAATTAACGGTAACTGCTTTTCAAGTAAATCCAAGCCAACATTCCAAAAGTTAAATCTGCTGTCACAATACTGGCAAAATGGCAACACTGAAGTAAAACGAAACTTGCTAATTTTGAACTGCAATATCTTGAAAACGACAACACGTAGAAAGTCCAAATTTGCTTCGAAAGTATTTTAGGCTTTTCTAAATATTTTTATCAACAATGAAAAACCTGACTTAATACCATTTTTAAGATAAACTAAAGATACGCTTGAACGCATAGAACTTTACACAGTCGATTGGAGCAAACGAATGCTAACAAGAAACAAATATTAAAAACCAGTGAAATTTTTAAGCGTTTCAAGTCAGATGTTCTTCATGAAAAATTTTAGCAGAGACAAATCATCAAACGTCCAGCAACTCTTTCGAAACAACGCTAACGTTTTAGTGAGGTATTAAACTTCTTGACGAGTAGGATATAAAGAAACGCCAAAGTCTTAGTTACTATCCCATGCTTTACTGTTAATACCGCAGCACTCTAAAGCAGGTTGGCTAAAAATGATGATTAACAGCAACCAACGATTGTGTTGACCAATAAGTCAAGACATAATTCAAAAATCTTAATGCTTATAACGCCTTGTTAACTGGTCGCTAGTTAGTCGTCATTTACAATGTTTTGCTTTGCAGTACAATTCAGAAGTCATTAAGTTCACCCCTCAGATGTGCAGCCGACTTGTCCCTGGTTCGCTGTTCAAACTAGCGCAGGAAAGATGATTTGGACGCGTTTTATTTTTTGTGCGAAATACCGTCCTTCTTCGTCATTAACATCTTCTTTTTAGGCGGCTTCCATTTCAAATACGCACTGTCAACAGGCAACCGTGGTTTTTTGAAGACTTGGGAGCGTAAATGCTCTTCAATGTGTTTTTGGGTAACGCAGATGACATGCTGCCCTTTCCAGTACTTAACCATATTGAGTGATTGAAGAGAGGAAATTATGTCAGCTTGTGTAATACTTGTCATTTCACTGAGATCTTTTATTGACAAGGTACCTCGAAAATCCCTCAATATTTCAAGCAATACCCAAGTCCAATAACTCCGATAACTGAGTTTTCCAAGATCTGACAAGGGTTTTTCTGGAGATCCAATGACCTTTTCAGCTTTGGAAAGCTCATAGCTAAAGGCTATCAAAAACTTGCCGTACCCTTTGCGTTGAAAAGGTGGTAAAATAAGAATACAGGCCAAGTTATTCCCATCAGGACTCTCCTTCTCCTTTGAAAAATAACCAACCACATGAGCGCCTTCTCGGTCCACTTCCGTCATAACATAAAACAAAAATGGTTCAACATCAAAGTAGAGTGTTTTGTGATCCAGAAACAACTTAGCCAGAAGACAAAGATTTTGGCAGTAAATTTTGTTCTCTCGGCCATCAATTTCATACACAGAAATTGTTGATTTTCTGTAAATTTCTCGACCAGGAGGTTGCCGCCATGTACATTCACCCAAATGTCTTCTGTACGTAGTTTCAAGCCTCATATACTTGAAGCAAAACTCGCAAACAAACAATTTGGGCTGCTTTCCATACTCATCAGGGTAAGGAGAAAAGTACCATGCATCAATTTCATACATTCCTAACTGGATTCGGTCAATGTACTTCACTTTTGTAATAGCCTCATGTTCTCTTTCTAGCGCAGCTGTTGTAGGGTCCATTTCAGCATAGGATTTTTGAACATGGTTGATTTCGTCATGTTTTCGCTTTTGGTTTCGGGTCATACGATTATCAGTTGTATCATCTGCATCTCCTGCTTTAATGACTGCATTACTGCTTTCTTGGACCAGTTTTGATGTATCAATGCGACTTGAGTCGATCCATTCATCCAAACGCCTGTTGAATCCTCGATAGTGCACATAATACTCAAGGCAGTTGTTTTTAAGATTATTAAATCGCTTTTGAATCACTTCTGCAACGTGTGATGTGCCATCACTTCTTCTGCAATAATAATGACCATTAACAACTATTTTAAGGTCAGCCAAAGATCCAATTTGATTTCCAATGTTGTCAGGACTTTTTCCAATTTCAGGTTTAATATTTAATTCTGCAGAAGTTTCTGACATATTTGTTAAAGCGTCTACAAAAACCAACTATAACATCATGATCAATTAAGCTACTATACTTTCAATCTGAAACAAAGATCAATAACTAAGAGAAAAAAGAAGCAAACTATAATCGACTACCTAGTATCATTTTTTGTGATCACAGAGCTTTTATATTTATGATGGTTCTAAAACTAATCAAAAGCAAAGTAATGTATACTACCTGTATATTCAGATGAAAGCTGAGAAACACCAACAAGGATTAAGATAATTTGTGATATATCTGTTTCAATATGTTCACATTGTTGTTAAAACATACCATATTGGCATAAACTGCATTTCTATGTTGCAAGTTCTGCCAGGTAATCCTAGAACTGCTTTTTGTTTTTAGCAATTTAATAAGATAGAGGACATTTGTCCAATATTTCCTTCAAACGTTTTGTTAAAAGTTAATTAATACGAGGATTAAATAAAGTTAATTGACATTCAAGCATTTGAACCTAAATTGGCACAAGTGTAAAATAAGACTCACATATACCCAGAAAACCGTACGTACAGATTGGAAACACTGGTTCAGTAACACTCGATCCAAAAAATACCATTAAAACAATTTAACTTCAAACAACAAGGTCTAAATTCAAAACATTCCCTAGGGGTTGGTTTTGAGTTTTAGCATTTGTTGTTTGGAGGGGTAAGTTTATTTTGCATCTTGTTGAAACTTTTCATTCAACAAAAAACTAAAACCAGCCACTAAGGGGACTGCCCGAGTTAGACCTGGTGTCGGAAGAATCATAGTCATTTCACAATCCTGGTTAGTATTGGAAATACATTATTACTGGTACATCAGATATACCAGGAACTTGTTGCTATATTCACTAATACACAAAAGCCTAGGCTACAAGTAACAGTTGAAATGAATAAGAAACAAATAAATACCAGATATGAGCAACCCAATAAACATATAAATGAGTTACCACGACCTGCACTTTCAGTCTATCAGTACATAACTCATGTTGGATTAAATACCAGTAGCATGGCAGGGTCAAATACTGGACTAGAAACTGATTATTAAGGTATGATAGGGGTCAAATACCTCAGTATTAATCAATCTTGAAAAAAGAACTAAACCAGTAGGCCTATTAAACGGCGTGGCCAAATTCGTTTAGGCATCGTTTTTATGATGACCCTGATCGAATAATCTGGGTTCAACCTGCACCCTGGTCACGTTGTGCGTCCTTGGATAAGATGCTTTACGATGATTATCTCTGCTTGGTGGCTTCAAACAAGCACCAAATTCAAAGGACAAGAATTCAAAGAAATCCACAGGAACATTGGATCATCGATAACTCCTAAGCAGGTGCGGATGCCTCCAATCACGAAGTAGTCCTGGTAATCAAAAGTGTACGGATCGTCCAACAAGTTAGCATCTGACGCTGCCTGGTGACAGGAGGATAAATATGCGCTACAATAACAACAACATCAAAAATGCACTAATACTAGCAGGCTCCTGTCAAAAATGCTCTAATCTGCAAATACTGGTAACTTTATTTCACTAGACCACACTCTAATTTTCCAGTTCAGAGTTACGGGCAATACTAAAAGGCAATTAAGTAGGAAAACGCAAAAACTGTGCAAAAAGGCAGAAAAATAGGAAAAAAAGGTTAGGGTTTACTCTAACCTAACCTGCCTTTTAGCACGATTTCCGCCTTTTCCTATTTTTCCGCCTTTTAGTATTGTGGAAATCATGTTAAAAGGTGGGTTACGGTTAGGATTAGGGTTAACCCTAACCACCTTTTAGCACAATTTCCGCCTTTTAGTATTGTCCCAGAGTTACAGCTCACTCACTCAGTGCAATCTGGTATACCGGTAGGCTACTGGTATTTGCCCAGTCAAAATACTCACGTCTAAAATTAGATTTATACCTTTGAAACTGCAACACAAACAGTACAGATGATAGGCTAGCTTATCATCATTTTGATTGTTTGCCTAGCAGCTAAGTCAGTATAGAAATGACCACAAAAGATTATACTGTAAGATTTCTAGCTCTATCCTGAACTGTTACAAAGTACAGACCTTTATACAAGGACATTTCAGTCTAATCACCGTATTTATTCGAGTATAAGTTGCACCCTCATATTTGACATGAAAAACAGGACAAAATTTTTTTTAAACATTGTTCATTCATTGCAGTTACATTACAAAAAATTAAAAAACATTGAAGTTATCACTGCTGTCACTGTCCTAAAATAGTCCCAGTTTACCTCTGGAACATCCCATGAGGGTGACAAGTGATGCAATGTAATGTGACTCATGTGGATAGGCGATAAGTAAAACGATCGTATGAAAAGGTGATAGCATAGAAAGCAATAGCATGAAAATATCTCAGAAAAATTTTGTATTGCATTTAATGTGCTTCATATATTCCTATATAAGTCGCACCTGACTTTTTGGGCAATATTTTGGTCCAAAAAAATGCGACTTATACTCGAATAAATACGGTAATCTAAATTTTTAATGCCAACTTTTACACTTAATTTGTGATTTCACAGCCAGCTAAGACAAGAGCGTATGGCCAAGTCCTGCAAAAAAATTTAAAAAAAAGCTAAAGAAGGAAAAAGTGTGCTGCCAATCAAATACAGGCAGACTGGTCGTAGTTTAATAATAATTACTGTACCAAGAAAAACATGGCTTACATATAAACTCTTAGAATTGCAGTTTGACAGTTCTTTTCCAAATTGGCACTTTTTTCTGTTTTGGCATGATTCAGCAAACAGTAATAAGCATTAGTACAGAAACAATACATATTATCACAATAGTACTAGCACAGAGCAGCCAGTAAGCAAAGTTCATTTTCCTTTTAAGCCTTGCTATCTATCAGTGGTGTTATGCAGGGTAGTGCTTGCCAAAACTTTTTCAGAAAAGATCCAAGTGGTACAAAACAATATCATATGTATTATGAATTTTAAATTTGTTGAAGATCACATAAAAATGTTTAAGCTAACCTACTCTGTTTAACTGAATGAAAATTTTAGAAGTGAAAGTATTTTTGAACTAGAAATTGCTAAATTTATTTTATTTCTACTGTATACTCTTATTATCACTACATATTATCCGAAAATTTCAACAACTATTTTCAATATGCTAGCAAACATTATCATTATAAAACGAGATCGATTACCATACGCAGTGTCTGCTGCGCCGGCCCAGTTTCCAACATCCAATCACGGCTGCACCAGCGTTTGTTTCTTTCTGCAGTTCAATTTACTATCTCTCAGGCTGGCATTGCTGCCCGAACCCTAACTCTAATCGTAAGCAGTGTTCCAACTAAGCCGATTTTTTTCAGTGAATCAGCGATTTGATGGAGCAAGGGTAAATCAATTTTCGCTATATAGTGAACATAGCTTTAGAAAATTCGACAAATTTGTGGAAACATGACATTTAGTATAGTTTAATATTGGTTTGGTATGAAATTAAAGGCGCACAACGTCTTTTTAGAGCTTTGGGCGCAATTGTTTAAATTAAAGAAAATTTGGGCACTTGCCAATTAGCCATAAAGTTAGAGGGAACACAGATCGTAAGGTGCTCTGTACTAGAGAAGAAAAAAGAATTATGAAACTAAATTGCTCTCAAGCGCTATATTTGCCAAGCGTGTTTAGCGCGAATTAATGCCCAAATCCTCGGTACGGCAGGTGAGCGTGCTTACCACTACACTACCAGGGCTTTGTATTTGATGCGTCAAAGTGCCGTATTTAAGTCAAATCAATCAGAAAAAAGCAATATAACAGGCTGCTGGTGCACCAGCGATTTGATGTCAGAAACCAGATCGGTGCAGCAGACACTACCACTATCATACTATGGTATTGTAGACAACTTTTACTTGGAATGAACTAAAACACAAAACAGGCAACAATCTTGTTTATACATTGAAATAAAACTGAAAATATGGAACAAAATATTACCAACTTTAATCCAAACAATTTAAAAAATATTCGTTTAGTAGGCCTAAACAAACAAAATTGTCCATGCTAATTAATTAGGCCTACTAAAGTAGGCCTAAATACAGTCTTGATAAAATCGAAATAAGACAAAGTGTGATTATAGTGTGCTTTTTTCTTACAGCAAATTTGTCGAAGTCCTTTTTTTAAATAAACGTTATTTTATTGTTTCGCATCCTGTATTATGTCTGCAATTAGTGTCAAACTTGTTGTTACAGCTTATGTGTGAGTCACCTTTTTACGCCTTTGCTTTCGCTTAAGAGTAAACGATTGCTATTCTTTTTTCTCTCTGCATCACTGTACATAGCTTATCTATGCCACGTTAGAAAAGCATTATCCAGAATAGATCTTACGTGACTTTAAGAGTGGATACTTTAGTACACAAAGTGTGGACTGTGGGCAGCTTTTTTTATGCTAACTCATAAACTGCTAGGAAGAGGCTTGGCGAATGGAACATTCGCGGTACTTTTTTTTCCTCGCGAATGGAGCAGGCGCTATGAATAGCTACTACAGGGAATTGCTATCCCCTCAGACTGGCATCGCTGCCCTAACCCTAACTGTAATGAAAGGTTTAGAAGTAAAAAAAGATTGATTGACCTATATTCTTCCCATATCTGTGTATTCTGCGTAGTCTCCCAATGTGCGCATTCGCACCTCCGCCGGGAGACGAACCCGGGTTCGTTGGTATGCAGTTAGACGCTCGAACCATTCTGCTACACAGCTTGTACCATTCATGCGACAAAATGACGTCTTTAAACTAAATGTATGAAAAAGGCAATGTCTCCATTCGCGAGGAAAAAAAAATACCGCGAATGTTCCATTCGCGTAGTCACTTCGAAACTGCTATTTTTGTTTAAATTGTTTGTTTTGTATACCGGTAGGCCTACGGTACTCTGTTGCATTAAAAATGAATGTTAAAATGAATTTACCAAAAAAAACAAAAATTAGAACAAAACTACCGGTAATAATTACCGTCGTCGGGGGTGACTTTGATCACCCGTCTAACTTCAAGTGCCCTGATCTACTACCACACTACCGTTCCATCTTTCTCTATCGACTGGTCGTAACACTCTGGGGCTGAGCTTTCTTATGATACATTGCTTTTTTCAATTAGTGTCACGTGATGTGAGCATACTGCCACCTAATGCTTGATCAAAGTCACCCCGTGCCAGGGGTGATTTTGATCACTCATATAAAACTGCCGTTTTATCAAAGTAAACTCATCTGAAGGATGACTTTGTTCATTTTTATGTTTTTTTAAAAAGTTGTCGGGGACTAAAATTTAGTTTTCATTGGATTGAAGTACAATTACAGGGGGTTTGCTTTAGGTAAAGGCCATCTCACATCTGCCTCGGGTTCGGGAGGGTACGGGTTCGATTCCTTCAGAACCAATCAAATATATAGCTCTTGTTGTGGTCAATATTAACTCGCAACCATTATTACGTTGCACATTTGCGCTAGGTGGCTTGATAATGTGTGTTCGATTTCAAAAAAGAAGACCTGAAGACTAGCTATAGCAAATTTAACAAAGGAAAGTGAAGACTGACTAGGGAAAGTGTACCACGTTGCTAAAAGTGTTGCCAAGCATTGTTTGATTATTTGCTTTATTTTTGTTTTCCATTCACGTGGTATTAATCTCAATCTGCGTTGAAGTGGCGACCCGCCACGTTCTAAAAGCCAAAATTGGCGCCAAGTGAAATTTTGGCGATAAAAATAGTAATCACGTGACCAAGCAACTTAATCATGTGACCAAGCAACTACACATAACTCCAAGTACGATGTGACGTTACATGGACAACGGATTTTGCAATTTGTAGTTGGGGTGAAAATATCTCACTCTTAAACTAAAAGTAATGAAAACACCAAAGTTGGCATGCAGGTTGGTGTTCACTAAAATATTTCAGAAAAATTGTTTTTGAGGTAATACTGTTATTAGTGTGGAGTCACGATCATATTTTCGAAAAATGACGTCATTTTTGGGATGATATCAAAAGCGCTTTAAATTTTTGTAGGTTTTTTTGATACTAAGTAATAAAATGCTGAAGATCAGTTGCTTGAGTCACAAAACATCTTATAACATTATTTGAGTCAAATATGGACCAAAAAATGCTCAGATTTTGGAAAGTGACTTTGGAAAACCTAAAAAATGGGAAACTTTTTCTTAGCAACTTCAAATTTTCTGGAGTGATTTGTAATACGGTTTAACTCAAAGTGAAGTCTAAGTCGAAGCTGCAGACTCGACGACCTTGCCAGTCTTTTCAAAATGGCATTTGTTGGTCTTTCGCAGCCTCTCATTAGAATACAACTTCAAGAACTTTGTACGCATTTAATTGCTTTTTTATTCTTTTGGCTGTTTTTCCTACAATAAAAAAATTTTATCGCTATTGGTTGATATGAAAAAAAAATTAGTTAAAGGGTTTATCACACAAAACCTCTCGCCTTGTAAAGTAGGGTTTAACACCTTTTTTAGCCAAACCCAGAACCAAAATGTTGGCAATTTTTTACTCAGGTTAAGTGGGCAATTATTTTGCACAAATTTTCTCCTAAAAAAATGCTCATTTTTTTAGTCAACTTTTTCTCAAAAAAATTTGACAGATCTGAAGACCCCCTTCACCAAATTTGGAGTTTCTACGGCCTTCCGTTCCTGAGATATAACAAATTAGATTTCCCCTTAGAAATTTTGCCAGGGTTGCCCATTAGAAGCGAAATTTCAAAAACTTACTGCATATTCTTAATTCTCAATTTAATGGTTTGCGGCATAAAGTTACTGTAAAACAAAGTAAAAGTTTAGAACTGTAAAATTAGCTGCTTTTCAATAAATGCAAGCCAACTTTTCAAAAGTTAATCTACTAACAAAATGGCAACACAGAAGTAAGAGGAAAACTAATTGATTTTGAACTAAAATATGTTAAAAACGAGAAGGCGTAGAATGCAGAAATGTGAAAGCTGAAGCTGAAAGCGGTAAAATAAAGGGTAACACTTCCGCTTCCATATCGGCCATTCTTATCAAGTGTCGAAAACTTAAATGTGGTTCAATTTTTGTAATTAAAAATATGTGGCGAAAATTTGTGGTTCGATAAACCTGCATTTGCGAAAAAACCTTTGTGGTTTTCTAGCAGGGCCTGCCCCACCCCTATCAATTCAAAAATAATCCATGCAGCCGGCCAATAAAAGTGTTTAAAAATTCGCTTTTAAGTGTTTAAAAATCCTATGAGGTTTCGAATATTTTCTTAAAAATTGGGGTGTGCTTTACATACTTTTCAAAAGAATTTGAAAGGGCATATATTGATGTAGCACGTATTTTAAAAAAAGTTGACAGGGGAGAACGTCACACTGTGGCCTTCTCTCAAACAAAGAATAATATTGTACAGAACTTTTAAACATCATATTATCTTGCTGCAAAATAGACCTATCGTTGGTATATTAATAAAGATTATTCTAATATGCCTTTTATAATTCTATAACCACAAAATTTTCCCAGGGTTTGTTGTTTGCAGTCTTAAAAATAGTAATAAAAAAGTAAAGATTAATTACACTTTACAGGAGATTTGATGGAAATGCTACTATCCCTAGCGCTTGGAAATCCGTCCCTAGACCCCAACAAGCCACCGCTTCTTTTCTCAAATTTTTGGCTGATCGGTTAGAAAAATTGTTATCATTTGACGAAACATGTGACGATGCGTTTGTATGTTTCGCTTTCGGGCCGCTCCAAACCTGAGTTGGATCCATTCATTTTGTTTTTAATTTATTCAAATTCAAATTTATTAACTTTAAAAAAACTAAATTCAAATTCATTGACTTAAAACTAAATTCAAACTCATTGACTTTAAAAATAATAAATTCAAGTTTATTGACTTAAAAAAAATACGTTTAAATTGATTGACTATGAAAAAACTAAATTTAGGCACATCATTTTCTGTGGGAAAGTTGGTTTCAAATGTATTTTTACTTTAATAGGACTGATGTAAAATTAAAAGTTCAATTCTGTAGGTACGACTTCTAAATTCATAAATTCGATAATTCAAACTTACCCCATGTTTAACAAACCAGACTATAATTGAGAAACTAACTTAGATACGAATAGGATTAGAAAAAACCTAAGATTTTCGAGTAGTTCTTGCAAGTTGTGCAAAATAATTTAACTCAGGGAATCTGTAAAATTAGGCTGGCCTAACGGAACTCACAATATAAGACAGTACCACATGTATAAACTCATAATTTTATCGGAAAAAATAAGTAAATAAACGAAAAGAGACACAATAAAAGCACACAAACAAGTTTTGAACAATATTAGTGGCAGGGCCTCAGAGAGAAAAATTTCCAGGGGGTACGAAGGCCGATACCGGGCCCCCAAATCTTATTGGGCCCCCTAGTTTAATCGGGGCCCATGCCATTAAATCATTTTTCGTCGGATGGGTGTAAATTTTCATTTAAAAGTGAGGGATAACGATATTCGCATACAGTTAGGACCTATGAAAAACACAACTAGACATAAAAATGGTTTAAATTCAGCTAGGGGAGCGCTGTAAGCTCCCCCAGCAGGGTCCGGGGCGGAGCCCCGAAAGCTTCAGCACTTTTTATGTTTCTGGTGGATAAAATACAGCATTTGATCAACATCCCAGCACCAAACTTGCTTAAATTGACAAGCAGAAAACGTGATATACATGAAAGAAAGTATGTGAAGTGGGGGATGATGACATTGACGCAATATTATACAATATAATGACTTTAATAATTGCAAATCCAAATATTTTACTGATAAAAGTTTAAGAAGTCATCTACAATCATAGACATCACAAACCCAAATACTCATAGGTGGGCACAAGTCCGTTAATCGTTAATCCATTAATAACGAAGCTAACTTTTTCATTAACTCGTTAATCCGTTAAAAAGTTTTTTCATGTTAACGGACTAAATTAACTTCCGTTAAGTGCTGTTAACGAACTAAAGTAACTTCCGTTAAGTTCTGTTAACTTCCGTTAAGGTTTTTATCGTTCATATCTTGCACCATTCATTCATCGTACCGGCACAAACCAGTTTGCACTGGTAACACTCGTTGCGTATTAGCACGAGTTTTATAAAAGAAAGCGAAGAAATGAGCTCTTTTTTGTGACAAATAATAACCTGCAGCCTCATGGGCCTATTAATTATCGCTGTTCACAATTTCCAAAGATTTTCCGATCGCAGCTTCGTTGTGCATTTTAACTTGTTTTTATCGCGAAATTAGATTAGACTGTAAAATGCAACTTCCTAACAGAGGTGGAGTCGAGGACACAAGGCTCGAGGCCAAGGCCAAGGCCAAGGACACAAAAAAAATCCGAGGCCAAGGCCAAGGACAGCCTTTCTGAGGACAGACACTCTCGAGGCCAAGGACAGGAATGCTCGAGGCCAAGGCCAAGGACCAAGGACACAAAGCCAAGTGCTCTCCAAAAAAAAAAAAAAAAAAGGTCTTCACAAAAATTTTTCAAGCGATCTCCACTAAAAAACGTTTTCCAAAAAATTTTTCAAGCGCTCCACAAAATTTTAACATTCCAAAAAATAGTGCTGTCCTCGAGCCGAGGACAGGCCAAGTTTCGAGGACTTGAGGCCTCGAGGCCAAGGCCAAGGACTTGATCTTCGAGGCCAAGGCCAAGGACTTCAAAATGTGTCCTCGAGGACGTCCTCGAGGCCAAGGACGTCCTCGAGGACTCCACCTCCGCTTCCTAAACACAAAAAGACCACCATAGCAATAAATATTTCCTTACAATCAGCTCAACAGCGTCAATCATATCTGTCAACATTTGAAAATGCCAAATCGGGAGATTTCTTACCAGCAAATTCAATAGCTGAAAAGTTTCTCCCCACAGACCTCCCTTCTGCTTCTACTGCTTGAATAATCATTGTCATCTTTTAATGTTGGTACATTACCAAAATTTTGACATTCTCTTTTCAGGTTCTAGCAGTTCTAGCTACTAAAGGCACACTAACTAAACCAAGCAGTATTTTTATTTTACATACAGTATCAGGTAACCGGTAACATCAGTACTGTTTCATACACTTCACTGACACATGGCGTAAAAAGTCATGCTACATTCAGCGCAGCAGAAGCTTTCCAAAAAATACTGAACGATAAAAGGGAAATATCATTCAACCACGCTTACTTTAACCAGACCCGCAACCCCCCAAGCATAGGCGTAACCAGAATTTATGATTGGGGTGGGGGGGGCAAAACCATAAATCACATGCAATGACGTCATCAGAAACTTTAAAAGAGGAATTTTTTGTGGGGGCAAAGATATCCTAGAATGAAAGATCAGAAGCAGTGGCCTGGCGTTGGCGCGTAACTAGGAACTCGTTGAAGGAGAGGGCTTAAACCAAAAGTTAAAATGCGAAAACGTCTAATTTGGGAGACGTGCTTGAGTAAGGAAGTGTTCTGTAATTAAAACGCCGCCGGAGACTATGGGGGTCTGGGGGGCCGAGCCCCCAGCCGCCGGGCGATTTTTCGTAATTTTTGGGAAAAAAAGCTATTTTAATACCATTGGATCACATTTCGCACGTATTCAGAGCCATTTGAAAGTACTAAAGTTTTAACTTTTGAAAGCCAATTTAAAAAATTAAGTTGTTCAGTCCTCCTTTTGCTTGCAATTTAAGTTCAAAACACGTTTAAAATTTTGCATTTTGGGGTAAAATTTTGTAAGTGATTTGGCCCTGGTAGAGCGAAGTAAAGTGTATTGCCTCCAGCAATATTTTAGCAGTAAATAACAATCCAGTCAAATATTTTCCTTGTAGATTATTGTTTTGTTTTGAAAACAACCAGTTGTAGGAGTACATATACGGCCAGAGAGCCCAGGCTCTCTCAGTTCAAAAATTTGTTCAATGAGCACTTCCCTTACTGTAGCTAATTTTTTCAAAAGTTTTTTGTTGCACAAAAACTGGCGAGGTGTAGGTGAATTGTTATTGAAAAATGTACATTAGATAGTTACGCCTACAAACCATGTTATTGCCCTGGCCGGATTTATATTGAGTTGGGCCACTGACACTTTGGGATTTTTGCAATATTTTCCTGCCTAATGCAGATCAAAACCAAAAAAAAGTCTTATCTGAGCGTGGGGCCCCTGGCATTGTACCACATGTTAAATCCGTCCCTGGTTATTGCATTACGTTCATAAAAAGGTTAGATGAGGGCCTTAGTTAGCAACTTTTAGGATAAAAACCCTTGATTTCACTCAGGTTATACGTTTAAATTGGTTGGCAAACATTAAATTGAAGGGGCCCGGGTCCCCTGGAATAATAATATTGTTGGAGCCCATTTAAATAAGGGTTCATTTAAATATTATTGTAGGGGACCCATTTAAATTGGTTGGCAAAAATTAAATTGAGGGACCCGGGCCCCCTAGATCAATATGATTGTTAATTACTTCTGTACGCGTGTTCTGTTGTACGCGAAGGTGCTAAAAGAAACTGAAGAAACAATAGTCTTTTTTATGACATTTTATCGTTGGTAGCATTCTAATTGGGGGGACCCGGGCCTCCCCCCTGGCGACGCCTATGCCCCCCCAAAAAAAATTTTGCCCCCGGCCTAGACAAAATCAGTTGTACGTGTATAGCGGTACATTAATTAGTTAACTTTCGCCCCCCCTCCCTCTTAACTAGCTTTCGCCTCCCCACCCTTACCTTCAGCATTTGCTTCTACAGTACTTGCGGGTATGACTTTAACTCTTGTGGGCTTAATTATATTTGTGTGTGGCTTATTTGGCAGCATTCAACTGTAGTTTGAAAGGTTTAAAGCCAGCTGCAATTCGGTCACAATTTAATTTGCAATTTATAAGCGCGCACACACTGTCATTGTGCAAACTGGTTCTGTTTTCGGTTATAATCTTCAGCACCATGGAAAAGGTTCTTTCGGTAGATGCGTTTGGGTGAGGTATGCACAGGAGTGATTTCATAAATGCAGCAGGATTGCTGAAAATTTGTTCACCGGCTATTTTCTCCCACCCCACAAAACCACAAAACTTGTATAAAGCTATACTTCTTTTTTTACTTTCATTCACCTCTTCTTGCAACTCTCGTTGACCATCTACTTTGCGCTTATTAGTACTAGCACTTTCTCCGACAGATGCCATCAAAGGAGCTCAGCTCTTCACAGTTGCAATGACCGGTACCAGAGACTGTAATTTGTGCATGCCATTGTTATTTGTAAATTCTTAACAATTCAAATTGATGTTACCCGTTACGTGAAAGCAAGAACACACATTAATTTTCAAATCAAAACTCTTGAAAAATATCAATTCAGTCGAAGCAGGGATCGAACTGTATTTTTTCCCTTTAAAAAAAAACAAATATTCGCAAACAAAATTAAATAATTTTTCAAAAAACTGTTTCATTTTTAAACTCAAAAAATCTTAAGCTAAATCATGATATCGGGAGACTTTTTGTTGAGATCGGGAGATCGGGAGAAATCCTCGAAATCGGGAGTCTCCCGACGAAATCGGGAGAGTTGACAGGTATGGCGTCAATACATGTTCTAGAAGCGAGTGAATAAAAAGAAATGTAAATTACACGCAAAATGTTAACGGATTAACGGGCTTTATTAACATCCGTTAATTAAAGCTGAAAATAACGGATTAACGTTAACGGAGGTGTGAAGTTTGTTAACGGACTAGTGGTTAACGAAGCTAACGTTTTGCATTAACTTGCCCACCTATGCAAATACTTATTAAACTCATGTAGATAGAGTAAGTGACTAAATGATAGTAGTATAGCAATTATAGCATGTCAACTTTGACTCCGCTCTCTGAGGTTGAAATGCTTTTGGATCTCTGGAAATGTGGGCCCTCGTACAATGTTGTACCGTAGAATTAGGGCTCTCAAGTCAGAGAAATGTAACTAAACGTTAATTTCGGTGCAAGTGTATGGCTTTTGATACATTTTCCTCTTTTTTTAATCAAATCGGCCACTATTGGATGCCCTAAAGGCTTTGTAGCACAAGTAGCGATCAATTACTAGTACTGAATAGGCTAAATGATATTTTTGCTGTACTTAGACAAGTTTGATTGCGGTGTTATGGTGCGATACCAAAACTTAACGCAGAAACCTGAACTCTTCCGGGCCCCTTGAGCCCGCGCCCCCCTAGGTCCGGGCCCGGGTACGATGTACCCCCTGAATCCCCCTCTCGCAGGCCCTGATTAGTGGTGTTCTGATCTGATTTTGAGTCTTTTTGACCAGTTTATAAATCGCTACTTTCACATTGTATAAGCTTTGATTTGAGAAAATCAAACTTATCGAATGATCATTTGAGACATTCAAATTCAATTCATTGACTTTCCAGGAACAAAATTCAAAATCAATGACTTTCCAAAAACTGCAAAAGCTACATTCAAATTCAAATTCATTGACTTCGCAAAAGTCGAATTCAAATTTACCAACTACTCGTGAGGGGATTCGAACCCAAAATTCAAATTTAATCCTACCCTACTCCCAACCTAACTCCTGGATACTCTTATGCTCTCAGATCCTAGCAATGACAAACTAGTCACATATTATTATAAACCGTTTAATTTTGACATATCTGAAAAAAAGATAAAAAATTTAATCAAAAAATACGCCATAAAGTGGTTTAAGCGTAAGCGATAAAGGTGGAAGCAGAAGAGATTAAAAAGCTGGCTCTCGCACACCCCAGGTAGAAATTTCATATTTGGTAAGAATGCATTTTAGACTAATCCTAATATTTTGGTCAAGAGTGAAAAACTTGATTTGAATGCCCTTGTAAGTTAAAAGATAGTTTAATGCTCAAAAACGGTTTTATTGAAGGTACCGGAAGAGAACTATACTCGAGGTAATAAACAGGTTCCCCAAACCTTGTTCCACTGCTTCCCTAATCTACAAAAATTGATTTAATCCGTTTACAAAAAATTGATTCACTGCTATTGGCAACCCAGCTGCGTATCGAAATTTCGTGACATCGTGACATCAGAAAAAGATGAGTTTGCAAATTTTTTTGCAGAATAAGAAACGCGATGTTTGATAATCAATTTGCTTATTTCGCAAGATATTACCAATTTAAATTTTTTTTGCAACATAACAACGCAAAGTTCGATATTCTTCAAGAAATTTTGCAAAGTCATTCTTTTTTGATGTCACAAAAGTTGAAAATCCAGGATTGTCAAAAGTACGTGCGGAGTCAAGTTACATATGAAATCTATTTTCACGAAGAAAGAAAAACAGAGGAACAAAATTTGGGATGGGCTCATCTGTATTACTTCAAGTACACTTTTTTTATAAAAAAGCATTTTATAAGTCTTGTGTCTGAAATAAACTTGCCGCTTGTGTCTGAAATAAACGAGAAACAATAATAGTAGTAATAATAATAATAATCAGAACACAAGGCTCATTTTTGATCAAAATTTAAGAGTAAATTAAAAACAATGCCAGCCTCAGGAACAAAAAATAATATTGAGAACAACCAAAACGGAATAAATTTCAAAAAAAAAAACAACTAAATTCTGTACTGCTTCAAAACGATAAAACTAGAACGATTTTCAAATATTTTCAATTTTACTACAAATACAGCAACAAAAGCGTTTACTATAGCAGACAGAGTATTGGGAACAAAACAGTTTTACAAAGGTTGTCGCCATAATTGACATCAATGCTTTCAAAATTTAACCACAAATTAAGAATAAGAACAATTGAGGCTAAAAATTGGCAAAAAATTAACACTAGCCAGCTTAAACTCAAAATTAATTGGTTCTTATCAGAAAGTGAGCTTTTTATTTTTTCAATAAAACCGATCTTGAGCAGCATCTCTTTAAATTGTAAGAAGACGTGTTTTCTTATTGAGACTGGCTGTTTTCAAATTTTTGCCAATTTCAGCCTTATTTGTTTTTAAATTCTAAGAATATTGATATCAATTGTAGACCATGTTGGTAAAACTGTTTTAATTACAGTACACTCTCTTTTTATGAGAGCAATATTAGAAGAACGCGTTTTCATTTATGCTCAAAATTTAAGAACAAATTACGAACAATGCCAGCCTCAGAAGCACAAAAAAAAAGAACAAAGATAAAGAGTAAGTTTCAAATCTAAAAAGCAACACTAAATTCTATGCTGATTCAAAATAACGAAATTGTAGTGATTTGTAGTATTTATTAGCAAAATTGCAACGATTCCGAAATTGCAGACCGCTTTAGCGCAGACAACTGAGAAAAATTGTCAAATTGAAAAAAGCTCGCTCTTAGGTTTTGCAATTTTGCCTTGCTGCAAAAATAGCAAAAAAGGGTTAAAGTTACTCAAGCTGACGGATAGAGCAATCGAAACAGTTTTACAACCATGATCACTCAAATACTGACATGAATGCTCTCAAAATTTAAGAACAAACGAAGCTGAAAATTGGCAAAAAATGTAAAAAGCCAGCCTCAATTCAAAATTTACTTGGTCTTTTATACAAAAAAAAGAGTGTATTCCCACTGCTCTATATCTGCTTGAGTAAACTTCTTTTTTAGCTGTTTTTGCGGCATCGTAAAACTGCAAAGCAGCGAAATAGCAAGCTTTTTTCAACTCGAACATTTCAACTTAAACCATGTTATCATCGATTGCAAATCTCAAAAAAGACTTGTATGTGTATGAAGTAGCAAAATTAAAGCGCAAAAAGTCACGAAAAAAACTGCGGAATTGCCTATATTGTCATTTCACTATGATAGAGCGATACACACACGAACAGCGCGTCTCGCTTCATTTGAACTTAATTTGCACCAAGGTACGGAACAAAAAAAATTACAAAAAAGCTTTTGAGTATCAAGGAACCAAACTTTAGCACTCGGTACATATAAACTTTAAAAAATTACCATTTGATCAATTTGAATTAAAATTCAAAAAATATTTATTGTTAAATTGCAAATGATTCACAATTCTCTGAAATTAATTAAAATTAACAAACGTGCAAGTTTAACCTATACGCAACATATTCAAATCATCATGAAAAACTTACACACCAAGCATTTTGACATGACTAATTTTTGGGTGGCTGCTTGACTCGATTACCGATAAGTTCTTCGCACTTTCCAGTTCTATTTAAATCTTATTTGTATATATGTGTCTTCACAATCCAAGGGAGTATGTTTACAGTGTTTTGATTTTGAGCGGAACAAAATAAAACAAATATGAATACGAACAACAGTCAGTAATTTCTCAGTTGTGCGCGCAGTGCACTAGAGCAATTTATGATCTCAGAATCGTTGCAATTTTGCTGGTAAATCATTAAAATTTTATCGTTTTGAATCAATACAAAATTTAGTTTTTTTAGATCTGGAAATTTATTCTTTCTTGTTTGTTTTTTTACTGCTGAGGCTGGCGTTGTTCGTAGCTTGTTCCTAAATTTTGAACAGAACAAAAAATACAAACTTATGACCGAAATTTATAGTTTCTTGCCATAAACCTTATTATAGCAGTTACACAACCAACTGCTGAGAAACTATGTATACTTTTTTTATAAGAACAAGTTTATTAGAGCACGAGGCTTATTTTTTGCTCAAAATTTAAGAACAAATTAAAAACAATATCAGTCTCGTAGTACCAAAAACAAAAAGATCAAATCAAATCAAATCTTTCATTATACTCGCTGTAGTATGCCGAAGCGTGTAACCAGTTTACGGGGCCCATCTCGGCGTCATTGCGCCCGGGCAACATAGCTCTTTTCAAAGTAATGTCGCAGCGGTGGCGAGCCGTTGAAAACACTGCTGTGTCCGATTTGACCGGCCCGAGATTTGAACCTCAAACTTCCCGCTCCAGAGACGAACGCGTTACCGCTCGACCAACTGGCTGGTAAGAAATAAAAAAAAAAGAAAAAGAATGAATTTTTGCTCTTTAAAAAAAACTAAAATCAGTACTGATTCAAAATGATAAAATTTTAGTGAGTTTTAAGTATTTGCAAGCAAAATGGCAACAATTCCCAGATTATAGAGTGCTGTAAGTTTCGCATAGCGACGGCAACTACAAAATTTTTTGGCTGTTATTCAAATTGAAAAAAACTCGCTTTTGCAAGTTTACGATGCTGCAAAAGCAGCAAAAAAGCTTTTACTCAAACTGACAAAGCATTCGAAATTAAGCAGTTTTAAAAACATGGTTACTAAAGTTGACAACAATGCTCTCAAAATTTAAGAACAAATGAAGCTGAAAAATGGGCAAAACATTAAGACAGCGAGTCTCAACTCAAAATTTACTGGTTCTGAATAAAAGTGAATTATTCGTACCGCAATAGCATGATCTGATTCAACATCGATATATTCGATTGATTCGTTTTCTTTTGTTTATCCAAAGCGTTTTTATTAAGGCAACTTCATTTTACTGAATAGGCTTGAAATCACACAACAGCACTGTCTATTGTGAAACATGATCTTTCAAAAAACATGATACACTTACAAGCCTCATGAACCTTTTTGAACAGCAAAAGATACGCAGTAAGATATGTATATAGCTGGTGTAGCATTTTAAAGTTTTTGAATGCAGTAAGTTACTTCAAGGCCAAGCAGTTTTTGCACAAATCAAACTGGCAGAATTCTTTTCTCTTCGAAGCCTAGTAGCATTGAAGTTCAAACCAGAATTTTTTTTATGAATTTTCTAATAGCTCAGAAACCACGGGCATTGTGAACATTGTATAATGGCTCCACTCTTGATTGCAATCTTCGAAGTAACTGTGGATTACATTATACGTTATCATTGCATAAAATAAAAAAATGCTTCCATTGCTAATTGCGAAGTTTTTATGCTTAGCATGTTTGCGTAGAGGTTGGTATTTAAGCAGTTATTTTCTCGATGTAAACATGAATTTCCATACGTGTTCAGCCGACTCGTTTGGGTCCTCTATTACGTGTAATTGACTGCACGTATAGTTGGTGTCTGAAGTCTAATTTATTTTACCGAGATAGCAACTTAGTAGCCCGAGATGACTTTGGCTAAAAAACTTGCATTTGGCAACCCCCGCATTGCTTCTATTGTCTTTGGTCATATAGCTGCGGTGAGTGATTTTTTAATTGCACAAATAATACATTTTTTGCATTCACCTGCTCGATGCAATTCGCCGAAGTGCGTGTTTGCGCAGCGCCATGATACGAAGGGCGCGAGGTACGACTGGAGCGTAATTATTGTTCTTGGTCCTGGGTCTCTTCTCAAAACACTTCCTCGGCCAAAAGATGCACCCAGGTCTCACCACAAAAAGCACAGTCAAAACTGCAATATAATATATGAGCAATTGTGCATAACTTCTTGCAAAGACCTAAAATTTTTTTATTTTTGTCGAAAATTTAAAATTAAATCTTTCATTATACTCGCTGTAATACGCCGAAGCGTGTAACGAGTTTGCGGGGCCCATCTCCGGTCTTTGCGCCCGGCAACACAGTTCATTTCGAAGAAAATGTCGCAGCGGTGGCGAGACGTTGGCAACACTGCGTTCGATTTGACTGGCCCGAGATTTGAACCTCAAACCTCCCGCTCCAGAGACGAACGCATTACCGCTCAACCAACTGACCTTTTGGTTTGATTTGGTCGAAAATTTAGATCGATAAAATAAATGATAACCTTAATAAAAATGGCTATTGTTCTTGGTTCTATTCTCGAACATGCAATGCGTCGTTGAAGGGCAAGCAGTCTACCCGTTTTTGTGACGAAAGACTTGCAAACAGAGCCTAAAGGATACTATCTGTGTTGGTGTGGTTTTAGGCAGACGCAGAGTGCTCGGTTGATACGCATGAATAAATCAACCAAAAAAATCAAAAACTGAAGTCAATAGTGGGAAATGCAAGGTATAGTTTTCGCTATTCCGCCTCCTCCCCTCTTGCAATCGCCGGAGCTTTAATTGCAATTACATTTTATTTACCCAAGTTGCCTTGGCCAGGAGACAACGAAGGGACCTTTCGGTCTTCGAGTTAAGCTGCCACCTGTCTACCACACACGGCAGAGGCTTCACACAGTCCCTTTGATTGCTGAACGTCAAGCAGGAAAGCTGTGAATACCAATTTTTATAGTCTTTGGTTTGACCCGACCGGGAATCGAACCCCAGTCTACCGCTTCAGTAGCAGACGCTCTATCCACTCAACCACTGATCGCTTTAATTCCGGCCATGTACTTGGGTAAAGCAAATAAGTAATGTGCCTTTCTCGCGTCATTGCACCTGATGAACTACCTTTCTGCGAAAAGTCGTAGCGATGACAACCATTGGCATTTTGACCTGTAAGTGGAAATCCAACCAAATCCCACCAGTTCCGAGGGAAAGGATGTTAACCGTAACAATGCGACTAGTTGAAAAATTATGTTCCTACTTTCTAAATGCAATACTTTTCATTTAGGCACAATTTCTTATTGAAATTTTGCTGTTCATATGCTTCGCCGTTTATGCTGCTGCTCCTTTGTCATTGGGTGAGTAACTACAACTGTATCGTGTTATACCGCCCTATACTAGAACCTAAATTACCGATCTAACATAATTTAGTGAAGTCTTGTAGTAGTAAATTATCATCAGTACTTACATTGTAAAATTTTGCATGGGGGGACGCTTTTGCAGCCTTGACCAACTTTACAAAAAGTTTAGTGGAAATGATGTCTTTCCGTCGCCGATATTGAAGAAAGTCCAAAAACAAGAATAAGATCTTCGCCGGAAATTGAAGTCCTTTTTCCCCGAAATCAGGTGAAGACCAAAAAAAAAAGATCTTCACCGCAATTCGCGACCATTTTCGGCAGGAAATTTGTAAGATCTTTTAGTCCTGACTGGCTATTTTTCCTCTGGTCGTCCAGCACTCAACTCTCGGTGAGAGGACGCCTAAATCTTGATGGGGGGACGCGTTACCCCTACAATTTAAGTACTGACTATAATCGTATTCATTATAATTGAATGATATGGTATTCATATGATTAAAACCGTATGCATTATAATCAGTATACTTAAGTACTGATTATAATGCATATGGTTTTAATCATAGGTGGGCAAGTTAATGCAAAACGTTAGCTTCGTTAACCACTAGTCCGTTAACAAACTTCACACCTCCGTTAACATTAATCGGTTATTTTCAGCTTTAATTAAAGGAAGTTAATCAAGTCCGTTAATATTTTGCGTGTAATTTACATTTCGTTTTATTCACTCACTTCTAGAACACGTAATGACACTGTTGAGCTGATTGTAAGGAAAATTTATTGCCATGGTGGTCTTTTGGAAGTTACATTTTACAGTCTAATCTAATTTCAAGATAAAAATAAGTTCAAATGCACTAACGAAGCTGCGATCCGAAAATCTTTGGAAATTACGAACAGCGATAATTAATAGACCTCTGAGGCTGCAGCTTATTATTTGTCACAAAAAAGAGCTCCTTTCTTCGCTTTCTTCTATAAGACTCGTGCTAATACGCAACAAGTGCTATCAGTGCAAACTGGTTTGTACGGTACGATGAATGTATGGTGCAAGATATTAACAATAAAAACCTTAACGGAAGTTAACAGAACTTAACGGAAGTTAATTTAGTCCGTTAACGTGAAAAAACTTTTTAACGGATTAACGAGTTCAAGAAAAAGTTAGCTTCGTTATTAACGGATTAACGGACTTGTGCCCACCTATGGTTTTAATTAATGGGAGCATACGTCGCTACAAAAAAGGTAATAAGAATTTATTAACACCAAGATAATCATTACTTTGTGCGGTGCAACTATTATTCTAATATTCTTTCTAGGGAGGTACGCCTCCACGTACAATCGTATCCGTTGCCACCAAATTTTTTATAGCATTTTGCCGCAGCGATTGAGATTGTAAACTTTCGCGATAAAAAAAGTTTTACAAATATTCTTCCATTGAATCAATCTGTACAATTGGCATTTTATACGACTGATTGTTTAACGGTAGCAAAAACATTTTTTTGTAGCGATCAAAGTTTTTTACGGCATCGCAGCTGGATTTACACCAATTTTTCTTCTATTTGCGATTCTCTTCATTTTCGGAGTTTCTAAGGTAAGTTTATGCAACTGAATTTTCAAAACGTAAATTCACAAAGCAAAAACTACTAGCGATCGAATGATAAACGCTGTTTATATTATTAAGAGCCAACAAACCCTTGTTACAAAACCAAAATAAATATCAAAAACCGCGATTTGCTTATACCGCAGTTACATACATGATTTAGCATCAAGTTTCTCGATACACGATGTTACGGCATTACGTCACTGCGATTTCATCAAACGCATGCAACTTACCAACACCACCACGAATACTAGTAATCCAATATCATAAACTTGGTCGACAGCGTGGGCCCAGTACTTAAATTGTAGGGGGGACGCGTCCCCCCATCGAGATTTAGGCGTCCTCCCATCGTGTGTTGAGCGCTGGATGACCTGAGGAAAAATAGCCAGCCAGGACTAAAAGATTCCGCAAATTTCCTACCGAAAACGGTAGCAAATTGCGGCGAAGACCTTTTTTTGGTCTTCACCTGATTTCGGGAAAAAATAACTTCAATCTCCGGCGAAGACGTTTTTTTTTTTTTGGTGTTCATTCAATTTCGGCGACGGAAATACATCATTTCCACTAAACTTTTTGTAAAGTTGGTCAAAGCTGCCAAAGCGTCCCCCCATGCAAAATTTAACAATTTAAGTACTGCGTGGACCGAATGGGTAAAGGAGTCGTTGTTACGTACTGATCGCAAGGGTTGAATTCAACCCACATCCTGATCACATTGTTGCGTCCGTTGATAATACGCTTTACGATGATTATCTCTGCTTGGCGGCTTCGAACAAGCAGCAAATTTAGTGGACAAGAAATCAAAAGGAATCTACAGAAACATTGGATCACTGGAAATTCCTAAGTAGATACAGATTCCTCCAAGTCCGAAGTAGTCATTCTTTCAATAGTTAGGGTATGGCGCTGTCTGATGATAGGAGGACAAATATGAGTATAAAAACAAACTAAACTTATAGCAACAGCGCATGTCAATTTTTGAAAACCCAAAAGCGATTATAAAATGGAATAACCGTAATTGGTAGGATTGCCATACGTCCCGTTTTCGCCGGAAAGTCTCGTTTTTGAGACCTTTGTCCCGCCAGGTTGACCAATTTGTTCCGAAATCATTAATAAATCATCAATTTCACCGCAGGACTCCCTGAGGAGAATACTTTTTTGGTACCGGTCTCTTTAAGTAAGCTGTGAAAAAGAACGGTCTCCTTGAAGCGAAGAACTTGTTTTTATTTTTACGCCAAATATCCGGAAAATTACACGCTTCTGGAGATAAAAACCATATTTTCCTTTTTTGGTCTTCATCTTCAATCCGAGGAAAGGTGCGATATTTTACACCCGCACCGATTTTCTACTTCAAAAAATATGACGACCGTAATAATTGGGCATTGGATCCAAGAATGTAAAAATATTGTTTTACTGAGCAGCACTAAACCAAATCAAGATTGATAAGGTATGATTGTGCAGAGACTCTGAATATTGTCTATAACTTTCATTAATTTTCTCAGTACATGTTCTTAACAAATTAAGTTTGTTACACCAGCAAACCATCTGGACTCGACGGTACCATGGTCAAGTTTTTGTGCTCTTATATAATTTCAAGGCAATTATTTCCGCTACGTACCCTTTCTTTGAACACACAGCGCTTAAAAAACTCGTCTAAAATTAACCGCAAAAAGCATCACTCGACCGACCACGCTTTACCGTGACTTTTGGCGGGATATTTACATCAAAACATATAATTTAACAAAAAGTCTAATACAGTATTATGTAAGATAAAAATTTATTTGCAGGATGACCACAGATGGATGACACCCTGGGTGTTTTCGCAAGCATTGGTCGCGATTGCAGAATTTATTTTGGCAATTTTTGGATTTGTGCTTCTCAGCGACCTCCATGATATTCTGCAGTTCTACAACAGCGCTTGGTCTCTCGCAGTACGTGACAGAATTAAAGCATGCTATGACGTCACAACTTATGAGAGTAATAAGTTTAGTTTTTCGGGTTCAGCCACAAATTCACAACTAAGAAATATAAAAAAAGCGTATAAGCACTTACTGGCGAAGTAATCTTGTGGCTTTTAGAAAACTTATAACAACTTGGCAGAGTCCATGGAGAATTAAGGAAAACTAGTCAAGGGCGAAGGCGCTCCTTGTTTAAGCGAGGGTCGAAAAAGGCAAGACTCAAAAGAAATTCGCGGCAATATTTTACCAATTTTGGTGAAAAAAGGGTCTGCGTCAGAAAGTCGCTGCCTTTACGGTCAAATTTAATCCTCGGTAAAGTCAAAAAAAGGTCTTCACCGAAAATTGGTAGCTCTTTTCCGTCAAATTTAGATGCACGAACATTTTTCCGCTTCTGTCATTTACTTTTTTCCAAAACTTTGTTGGGCTAAGGGATTTACACTCGTCAGTTACGCCAGTGGTCATAATTCAACCAAAATGTTGAATAATACGATACTAGCATTTGTTACACACAAAGTGTTTCTAACTAGATAAAATTTTGATCTCAATACAATCAAGATCTCCTTTTACTTTATTCAACAAGTTTCGATTTCCATTTCAGCAACAATACCAAACTGTCAATCAGCTCTACATTGGAGAGCCATCAAATTGCACCGCTCTTTTTTCTCCATTTCAAGGACTACCACTAGGAGGACATGGAGTTACATTTGTGGCATTTTTTGCTCAGCAAGGTGCGGCTGGCTGGATTGCCTTTCTCGCATTGCTACTCATCTTCAAAGTTGCTTTCAACGTGAGTATCGTAAAACCGTAACCAGAAACAAAAATACTGAGATAGCAGGAGCGGTACGTGTTAACAGCAGAACATGGATACAAAATTGTGGAAAATTCTACACCATTCTTGGCTACTGTAGCAGGAGAAACAACATACTGTATCTAAATCACTTCATAACCTCCGTTGAAAGTCATTTTGCGAACATCTAATCCAAACGTTCAAAGAAACTAGCATAATAAAGTTGCAACTGGTCATCACAAAATTTAGTTTTAGGCAAGCCAATCACGAACCAACTCAATTGACCGCGAACAAACTGGCCGCGAACCAAGTTCCGCCAGCGAACATTAGGGTTTGTTAGGGGTCAGTTTTCGGCGGTGAATTATCGTGCACCCTATAATCATGCAGATCATAATATATCTACACGAAATCTTTAAAAAAGTACGGCTTATTTTCTGGCACGTTTGCGTGTGAAATGGGCACGAATTAGAGTTGATTGAAGTGTTTGCTACAAACGAAACTTGTCTTCATGCGACTGCAGCGTTTTGTGATCTTTTTTTTCTTTGGTTCTAGATCCAAATGTTCTTCGTTATATTCGGATATTATCGAGATTTAAAACAGGGTCATGGAATCAGAAAGACATATGGGGCAAACTGACTGTGCATGTACAACGGGATTTCTTTGAAGCCTTTGAATCAGTCCCAACTCCCAAGGCAAACTGTACGAAGTATCCGTTCTTTGTTAATGATGAAAAGCTGGAAAATTGTTGTAGCTTTTTGTTTCTATTGTGCATTTTATTTTTCGTTGATATTGTCATATACTGTTTAAATACACAAAATATAGCACCAGTAGCGAAATATTGTCCTTTTATTTCCCAACCAAGCAGTGACGTTAGTAAACCCAAAACGGGTCGAAGAATCCAAAGCACGAATAGAACTTCTCTGCAAAAAATTGCTATTTTTCAAAATTTTGAGATTGTTGAGGCCCTTGGTATGAATTTAAAGACCAAAGAAGCAGGGAACGGTTTGTAACAGTACCTGATTTCATAATATGATACTTTTGTGAATAATTTTTTATTCGAATCTTTGACTTTTTCCATTTAACACTTTCAACAGGAACTGTTAAGACTTTGTCCCTTCCAAATAATTGATATGACACAAAAGTTACAGTCTCTCTATCAGTCGATAGCAAAATTTTTTTCAAAGTCGAATTTACAAACATCTTTGTTCCAAAAATGATTGCAGCGCCTGCTACTCCATATAAATAAGGTGCAACAGTTCCAAACTTTCCTCCATAAATCGAAACAGACTTTTCAGATGTTGCTTCTGATACTTCATCCTCTTTTTGTTCCGCAGCCAACTGTATATCATTCACGGTAAAATATGCAGATCCACAGGCAACAGCCTTAAAAAAATAAAACGTTTTTTTTACGATAACTGATTTTTAGCAGTGTCAACCACATTACCAATATACCATTAGTAAATCAAGTGTTAAAATATATGGGAAAAGATTTAACTGACTGCTTAATAGGTATCTGAAGGGCAGTAGAGGTGAAAGTTTAGCTCAGATCTACTACAGGTCAGCATTTAAAGTTTAAGCCAGGTGCAGATTTTACTGAATCTTAGAAATACTGGTTGGCACTGCAAAAAAAATTTGATTTACTGGTACTACAGTCAACTCCCGTTAAGCGGACATTTAATTGGACACCCTCGCTGTCGGACATAAATTGTCAAGGAACAGAATTCCTGCATTGTAATGTACTGTGTTTTACCTTAATAATCACACAGCCTCGCTATCCGACTATGACAGCGAAATTCTAGGAACATAAGTGCAAAATGCCTTAAAAAATTCTCGTCAATCAGACATAACCATTAGACGGCAGCGTTTGCTGAAGAGTACATTACCAAATAATAGGAAATAATTACAATTATTGCATAATGTTTATAACACAATAGATAAAATATCAGAAAAAGAAACTTATGTGACGTATTTTGGAGTTGCGTTGCCTATAATGAGTTACCTGCGCTAACCAGGGTCACGCAAGAACAGATCGGCGTTGTGTGATTGACGTACCGACATTGCCAACC
This sequence comes from Trididemnum nubilum, assembly GCA_963965965.1. NCBI lineage: Eukaryota > Metazoa > Chordata > Ascidiacea > Aplousobranchia > Didemnidae > Trididemnum > Trididemnum nubilum. The sequence continues at coordinate 10,593,345 of OZ014488.1, read as the reverse complement.
ACAAATTTGGCTAACTCGTTCATCTGACAACCCCTCGCTAATCAGACATTATTCACTAAAAGAAATCGTGTCCGATTAACAGGAGTTGACTGTATAATAATAATTGCAGATCTTCGGGTACTATATCAAAGCAGAAAACAATTTCGTGTTTAAGTCATGTCCTTAACATAATATTTTGTGATTGTGCTTTTTAAAGATATCGTCAAACAATTATAACTATACATTGCAGACTAAAACGCAAACATAGTACCATCTGCCCTATTTGTCACCTTCTGAATTTTTTAATGTGAAGAATTAGATAAACACGCAAAAAGTGAGCAAAATCAAACTTGCACATGTTACTGAGAGAAATCAAAGTCTTTTTGGCCAAAAGTTTAAGTTTCATCATGGACAGTCACAGATAATCTGCTGTTTAGAAGCAAGCAATCATAAATATCCTAAATTTAGACGTAGTTTTGGCATGGCACCTCCAAACTATGTCAAAATATTTGTCTCTTGAATGCCTACTGATATCAAAAGCAATTAGCTTTCTAGCTTGAAGTCATGTAAAAATAGAACTTTTCTGGATCTCATTTTGGGGAAATTTCATTGAGGAGTGGCCCAAAAAAATTTTAGGCAGATAAAATTGCATTTTCAACTAAACACCTTTACACAAAAATTAGATTTCAGTGTTTTGCCATTCAAGAGAGGGCGTACAAAATTTGGGAAATAACAAAAAAGAAAAACACCATTGCAACCAAAAGTGGGTTGGTAGGGATGAAATGGTACAGTATTTTAAGATTGGTAGGGATGAAAGAGTAACCTTGGAAAAAAATTTTTGCAGTACTTAACCCATTTTTTAATGAGATAGTCTTTTATGCTGAACTTTTGTGGTGGTTCTCGGGCCCTAAAACTGAAGTAACATAAACTAATGCTGCAAAATTTGGTACAAGCAAACATCTCATTAATGTCAAGCTGGTGTCCAAATTTCATGGAGCTAGACCCAACTGTTCTAGGGCATCAAGCAAAAGTCCGAAACTTTGCACTAATTATTTACAAAAATGGCCCAAGAAAAACACGCGAGGTGAGCATCCAATTAGATATTGATGAAAAAGCAAATTCTACTCTATATATACTGACAATAATGAATAATAAATATAGAAATTGAAAAAAAACTTTTGAAACAATCTTAATGCATTAGAAAATCTGATTTATTACCATAGAATGAAGAAATAAAATGAAGTGACTTGGCACACAGAATGTGTGCATTCCTTTGTATTAAATAAACAAAGATTCCAGCAACATCACTTATTCTCAGAAATTTTATTTTGTCTATTACAGCTATTGGTTAGGCAATGTTCCATCTAAGTTTAACCTTCTGAGTAAGTGCTGGAAAAGGTACAGTATGAAAATGTGCAATCATTTTTGCAAAAATGCCATAGATTAGGCCTTGTGAAATCACTAGGCCACTGAATAAATGCTCAAAAAACACAACTTAGTGCAGTTTACTAATTGTCATTTGTACTGCCAGGTTAGAAAGTTCAAGTATGCTGCGCAGGATTTTTGCACCAGCCTAGCACTTGTTTGTTATTTGCACAACGAGAATCAAATAGCAAAAAGTGTGCTGAATTGGCAAATACAATTTGCTTCCAGATTTTTGCTCTTCTTCTACTCCGTAAATAATCCTCAAAAAAAAAGTCTTCACTCCTAGAGACTATGAATAACAAGAAGTTTTCCACTGCCTACACTGTACTTTACATTGTTAAAAACTTTTGTGCAGTGCCAAAGTTATTTCTGGGTTTTCTGTGTCATTCTGCACCACACTAAATTGGAGCAAGATTTTGTGTGCTGGTTTTCTTTAGCGCATAATGCAAACTTTTGAAATGGGGATTCGTAGTAATTTATGTAAGTTCCATATATTACCAGTACCACATGGTGGGAGGACTTAGAAGTTTCAAATTGTTAAATCACTCAAGCACTCAACTGCTCAATGTGGTTTTAGATCTTTTCAATTTTGAAACACATACTTTTACAATAAAATGCAACTTGAAAATGTTTCAAACCCATTTCACGCTAGTAAAAAATTGTGTGAAAATGTCCAAAATATTCCCCGTATGTTTGCATGAAAGGTACCAGTGTTCCCTTTTTAAGTTTTGGTTAATTGGCATGCGACAAAAAATTGTCAATTTTTGTACGGCAAACAATGCAAAATTCAAAAATGAGTCAGCCTGTGCCCAATACAAATGCAGATTGCCTGATAAAATTTGGCTTTATGACTACATAAGAGGGTACACTGGGTTAGGGTTGGGTTTTATTACACAGTATCTGCATGCATGAAAGATGCGTCAAGCCATTTCCTAAACAAAAATTACATTTCCTAACTATAACAAAAATGGCAGGTAAAATTGCTTCACATATATTATTTAGGAACAAAAAAGCATAAGAATTTTTGAATTTAGCTGTTAAAAAATAAAACATATACAATAGCAACTTACCCCAATCACAGAAAATGCTCGAGCTATATTAATATTGAAATTTGGAAATTGATATACAAGAAACCCTTTCTTAGATCCACCAGAAGCAGCTGCAGAACTGGCTGATTTAACTGACGTAGTCATAAAAAGCTTGGATGACTTTAAGCAAGAAAAAGTTTGAGCTTTAAGTTTAAGATAATGGTAGCATTTCAATCCTTTGTTGAAGTGATAATATTGATATGCAGAAGAAATTAGTTGCCTTAACATTCTTATTCAAAGTTCAATAGCCTATCATATGCCCTAAGTATGAGTTTATGTAATCACTAATCTAACATACATCAATAGACTATAATCTGATAATTAAAGGTTTAAAAATTATTATTGACAGAAGTGGAGTCCTCGAGGACACATTTTGAAGTTCTTGGCCTTGAAGCCTCAAGTACTTGACCTCGAAGCCTTAGGTCCTCGAAAATTGCCCTGTTCTCAGTTTGAGGACAGCACTATTTTTTGAATCGTTGAAATTTCGTTGGAAAACACCAGAAACCTCACAGAAAATTTGCAAAAACCTTTTTCGTTTTCTGCAATTGGAGCATAGACTAAGCCAAGCGGGCCTCCCCCCAATTAAAATTTCACCAATGACAAATATGTGACAAAAAAGCTTATTGTCTGTTGTTTCTTCAGTTTCTTTTTAGCATTTTTTGCTTACACCAGAAGCGAACAACATTATTGAAGACCAGGGGCCCCTGGACCTCCTCAAATCAATTTTTGCCAGCCAATTTAAACATAAACCTGGAAGAAATGGATAGTTTTTGTCCTAAAAGTTGCTATCTCAGGATCACATCTAGCCTTTTTATGAACGTAATGCATTAACAAAGGCTGGATTTACCACAGTATGGCGCAGTACCAGCTAAGGGCCCTGCGCTGAAATCTTAAGCCTCTTTGTGGTCTTCACCTACATTTGGCAAAAAGATGTTGCGATAATCTCCAAAGTGCCAGGGGCCCAGCGCGATGTAAATCCAGCCAGACAATAACATGGTTAGTAAGCGTAACCATCTATTGTACTGTTTTTCAATAACAATTCATTAATTCAGCTTCACCTCGCCAGTTTTTACGCACAAAATACTTTTTTAAAAAACTAGCCATGGAAAATGCTGGTTGAACAAATCGTTGAACTTCAATTGACAGGGCCTGGGCCCCCTGGCCTAACATGCACTTCTATAACTGGTTATTTTCATGACAAAACAAAATCTCTAACGAAAATTTTCGAGTGGGTTTTCATTTACTGCTAAAATGTTGCACCAGACAATGCAAATTACTTTCTCCTACCTGGACCAAATCAAGTACAATTAAACTTGAACCATTTTCTTTATTTAACACCAAAATGCAACATGTTAAACATGTTTTGGACTTACATTGCAACTAGAAGGAGGATTAAACAATTTGAGTTTTTTAATTGGCTTTCAAATGTCAAAAATCTAGTGCTTTCAAATGGCTCTAAACATGTGCAAAATGTGATTTAATGGCATTACAATAGCTTCATTTCCAAAAAATTACAAAAAATCGCCCAACGGCTGGGGACTTCGCCCCCAGACCCCAAAATTGTAATTGTAATTACATTTTTTATTCACCAAGTTGCCTTGGCCAGGAGACAGCGAAATGACCTTTCGGTCTTCAAGTCAAGCTGCCACCTGCCCATCTGTCTACCACACACGATGGAGGCTTCACACTGTCCCTTTAATTGCTGAACGTCAAGCAGGGAAGCTGTGAATACCAATTTTGATAGTCTTTGGTTTGACTCGACCGGGAATCGAACTCGTGTCTACCGCTTCAGTAGCAGACGCTCTATCCACTCGACCACTGATCGGTTCTACTGTTAAAAGCCTCCAGCCGCTGGGGGCCCCGCCCCAGACCCCCGTCTGTGATACGTTCGAGTTACACTGGCTTTCTCGAAACGTCTCCAAAGTTTGCACTTTTCAACTATTTCAACATTTGCACTTTTCAACTATATTAGTTTAAGCCCTCTCCCTTTGCAAAATCCTGGTTAAGTGCGAACAGGCAAATTTTTGATGACGTCATTGCATGTGATTTGTGGTTTAGGCCTCCCCAATCAAAAATTCTGGCTACGCCTATAAATTGGAGATTGTCTGAAAAACTTTTTTGAAGACCTTTTTTTTTCTTTTTCGGAGAACACTTGCGGCTGTGTCCTTGGTCCTTGGCCTCGAGAAGGTATGTCCTCGGAAAGGCTGTCCTTGGTCTTAACCTCGGATTTTTTTTGTGTCTTTGGCCTTGGCATCGAGCCTTGTGTCCTCGACTCCACCTATGATCATTGACATCAGAAAATCATTGAAGATGAAGTTTTAATTGTAGACAAATCTTAAATTTAACACATGAGATCAATATGTCGATCAGTGGTGAAGCTTGATGGATAGATAGATTGTTTATTTCAGCATAAGAAATTGAAGATCACAATTTAAGCTGCAACTTGTTCCAGGATATGCTGCATAACGTGCACACCAAAGTCCTACACCATGAGCGTAGCGAAAGCAGTGTTCCCTCTAACTTTTCACCTCCTGCGAAAATGCCTGAAATAGTGCGAACGTTCGGAACTCAATGTGAAAATGCCGCAGCTCTTGAGGCGTACTCGATCTGAGCTGAAAAATTTTCCCATCATCGCCCTGACAAAGTCATTTTTTTGTCCGGTCGGAATGTGATCTCCAAATCATCGCACTGGAGGAGGCATTTTTTCTCTGATTTTATCTTGATCTCCAAAAAAAGCGTCATACGCCAGAGTTTCGCAAGTTTTCTACATGTTTCGTGCAACATATAAGAGCATGGCGCAGTGAACTGCAGCTGCTGCAGCTGTCTACTAACGAGGAGCTAGTCATTCAATAGTTATGCAGGGAGCCACCAGAGGTGGAATCCTCGAGGACGTCCTTGGCCTGAAGGACACATTTTGAAGTCCTTGACCTTGGCCTCGAAGGTCAAGTCCTTGACCTTGGCCTCGAGGCCTCAAGGCCTCAAGTCCTCAAAAATTGGCCTGTCCTCGGCACGAGGACAGCACTATCTTTTGAATTGTCAAAATTTTGTGGAGCGCTTGAAAAATTTTTTGGAAAACGTTTTTTTGTGGAGATCGCTTGAAAAATTTTTGTGAAGACCTCTTTTTCTTTTTTTTTGGTGATCGCCTGAAAAACTTTTGTGAAGACCTTTTTTTTGGAGAGCACTTCCGCTTGTGTTCTTGGTCCTTGGCCTCGAGCATTCTTGTCCTTGGCCTCGAGAGTGTCTGTCCTCGGAAAAGCTGTCCTTGGCCTTGGTCTCGGATTTTTTTTTGTGTCCTTGGCCTTGGCCTCGAGCTTTGTGTCCTCGACTCCACCTCTGGGAGCCACACTCAAGCGTAACGGTACGTTGCTTTCGTAAGCAAAAAAGCTGCTGCCACGTAATTGCTATCCCTCAGGCTGGCATCGCTGTCCCAACCCTAACTGAAATGCAAGGTTTTGAAGCAAAAAAAAGATTTCTTCATGCATTTCCTTCCCCGTTCCTGCGTACTGTGTCTATACTCCATATTCTTCCATTCTAGACATTCGCAACCCAAGCCAGACTCAGCGCCACGGGAGGCATACCGGGGCCGTGCTCCCCAAAATGACAGCTTGTGCCCCCCCAAACGAAAATTGTGCCCCCCCCTAAGTGGGGACTGTGCCTCGAAGAAATTACAGGCTCGGGGCTACTGGAGTGCAAATTGGAGTTTGCCACTGTTATTTTCGTGCTTTTTGTGGATTGACACCGGATTTCATGTGATTTTTGGGATGGAGACCTTTTTTCTTGTTTTGGAGATCACCTGTTTTCGGCCGGAAAAACCGCTTGAATTCGCGATTTTGGCCGGAAAATCCCTTTGAATGTTTGATCTTCACCTTGTTCATTTGATCCAGACTGGGATTAATTTCTCGTGCCCCCGTGCCCTTCTCGAATTCACACAAATAAACTTCTCCTGCCCCCCCAAATTTATTTCTTATCCCCAGTCACACTATCCTGGCACCGAGCCTGACCCAAGCGTGAATCGAACCCCGGTGCGGTGGTTGGAAGCCGAGTATGATAACCACTACACAATGCAGCTTGCAACAATGCAATGACAAAATGTCGTATTTAAACCAAATGTATGAGAAAAAGGCAATGGCTCCGAGCGTTACTTTTGCATGCCTAGCTTCTACTTTGTCTACTAACGAGGAGCTAGTCGTGCAAAACTTATGCAGGAAGCCGCACTCAAGTGTAACGGTACGTCGCTTTCATAAGCTAAATAGCTGCTACTAAGTAATTAGCTATTCCCTCAGGCTGGCATTCCCGCCCCAACTCTAACTGTAATGCAAGGCTTTGAAGCAAAAAAAGATAGCTTTGTGCATCTCTTTCCAAGTTTCTGCATACTGTATCACACATGCACAATCCATCCACGAATCAAACCCGATTGCGGAGGGTTGACAGCTGAGTATCATTACCACTACACCGCCCAGCTTGCAGCAATGCAGTGACAAAATGTCGTATTTAAACCAAATGTATGAGAAAAAGGCAATGGTTCATGCGTGAGCGTTTGAATGACTAGCTTATACTTGTCTACTCGAGTGGAGCGGACTGGCTGATTTTTATGCTCCACTCCGATATTTCTTTAACTGACTCCGGTTCCAAAATTTTACAACACTCCGCTCCAAAATACTCTGAGACAAAAATATGCTTCGCCAAAAAATTCAAAACAATTTTTAATTGCTCATAAGCCTGGGATAAACCTAGCCTAGCTACATTCTGATTAAATGAAGTTTATTAGTTCAACTGGTGGGGCAGAAAACTTTTTTGCCAACGTTTCGATAATAAAAACTCAAAATTGAAGTTCGAAATCTAGAATTTTAGCGTTGGTCCAATCCATGGAATGTTCGTTGTCAAAAATGTTCGTTTTTGACAACGAACATTCCATGGATTGGACCAACGCTAAAACTCTAGATTTCGAACTGGACTTCACAAAACGCCGTTTTATCGAGTCGTATTTCATTAACCAAATTCCCAACACTATGAATGATAAGCAAAATGACAAGTTCCCTAGCATTTATTCGGCAACTCTACTTCAAACCACATGACGTAATATTATTGTTTTTTCACGCTCCGCCAATCTGTCAGTTTTTCGCTTCCAATTTGTTATAATTTTTGCGTTAACGTATGATTCACTTGTGACGTAATTTTTCGCATCTATCGTATGCTTGTTTTTCAACTTTGTATTTAAGCCCTGACGAAGATAAGTAGTACATGCCTTGAGCATAGCCAATCGAAACGTTGGCAAAAAAGTTTTCTGCCCCACCAGTTGAACTAATAAACTTCATTTAAATTATATTCCTGGTGACAACAATTGAGATGTACATATTCTGATGTTTCATTTCTTGAATGCAAAACTAGTTGCTCATTTTACTACCAACTATCACTACAGCTTAAAAGACTAGCCTACTTTAAAGTCAGACTCCGGCTCCAATCCGTCTCCTAATTTTTTTTAAATTGTCACTCCGACATAAAAATGCAAAATCCGGCTCCAAGCTCCTCGTTACTGTCTGTGGTAGAGATAGCGCAAACAATAAAAAATGCATCTACATGCTGCCCTGTGTTCACAAACCTTTTCCGCATGCTGCACCACACCGCATCCTCATATAATTAAGTTCACGCTGCATCGCGCTGCACCGCAAGTTTTATACCCTTTAAATTTTCACTGACATCAGAAAAAAATTAGCTCTCTAGCTTACGGCATATAAAAAAATTGATTTTAGGGGTATTATTTTGGAGGGTTTTCAGAAGGATGGCCCTCTCAAACCATGTGAAAATATTTATCTTTTAAACATCTGCTGATATAAAAAAAAAAAAACTAATGCCCTAGCTTGAGCGATTCAAAAAACTGATTTCTGGGAGTCTATTTGGGGGCTCCTGGGTTTGGGGTGATACCCCCAGGGCCGTGCCAAGGCAGCCCCAAACCCCCCAGTCGGGGAGGCCCCAGCCAAAGTATGGGCCCCACATTTTACTTTACAACTACTACTATAAAAGTTGAAATTGTCGATCAGTGCTAGTTTTTTTTTGCAATACTTAGAACAAAATTAAAGCGTATTGTCAATTCAAGATACTGAAAATACGCTCGCTGTACCTGTAGGCTATGTCTCTACCGCTGCGTTGCAATTTTATCAATGATGTGATAAAATCACAATCGCTTTGTCTTAGCAGAAAAACAACTAGTTAATCGATTCAGATCTTCAGCTTACCAGTCGATTGCACAACAGCCAGTCAGAGTCAGTCCATAGGCGTAGCCAAGGGGGGTGGCCGGGCCACCCCCCCAATTGAAATGCTACCAATGATCAAAAATATCACAAAAAATACTATTGTTTCTTCAGTTTCTTTTCGTTTCTTCGCGTACAACAGTACACGCATACAACAGTAATTAACAATAATATTGATCCAAGGTGCCCGGGTCCCCTGAATTTAATTTTTGCCAGCCAGTTTAAATGGGCCCCCTACAATAACATTTAAATGGGCCCTTAACAATCAACATTGATTCAGGGGGCCCGGGGCCCTTGAACTTAATGTTTACCAACCAATTAAAACATGCCCCTTTCAATAATATTTAAATGGCCCCCAATTTGAATGGACCTCCAACAATAATATTGATCCAGGGGGCCTGGGCCCCTTCAATTTAATTATGGCCAACAAATTTAAACGTATAACGTGAGTGAAATTTAGAGTTTTTATTCTATACGTTGGTAACTGAGGCCCTCATCTAACCTTTTTATGAACGTAATACAATAACCACCAGGGTCGGATTTAACATACAACATATCGCACAGTACCAGGGGCTCCGCGCTCAGATAAACCTTTTTTTTATCTTTGTTTGTATTTGGCAGGAAAATATTGCGAAAAACCCAAAGTGCCATGGGCCCAACTCGAGGTAAATCCGGCCAAGGCAATTGCAAGGTTTGTAGGCGTAACCATCTATTGTACATTTTTCAATAACAATTTACCTCCACCACGCCAGTTTTTAAGTAACAAAATACTTTTGAAAAAAATTAGCTTTAATATGACGAATGCCTATTAAACAAATTTTTGAATCGAGAGGGCCTCTGGGCCCCCTGGCCGTATTCGAGTATAAATACCTATAAATGGTTGTTTTTATGACAAAACAATAATCTCTGAGGAAAATAATCGACTGAATTGTTATTTGCTGCTACAATGTTGCAGGAGGCAATGTACTTTACTTCCTCCTACCTGGGCCAAAACACTTAAAAAATTTAACCCCAAAATACAAGATTTTAAACGTGTTTTGGACATAGGTGGGCACAAGTCCGTTAATCGTTAATCCGTTAATAACGAAGCTAACTTTTTCATTAACTCGTTAATCCGTTAAAAAGTTTTTTCATGTTACCGGACTAAATTAACTTCCGTTAAGTGCTGTTAACGGACTAAAGTAACTTCCGTTAAGTTCTGTTAACTTCCGTTAAGGTTTTTATCGTTAATATCTTGCAGCTTCGTTGTGCATTTGAACTTGTTTTTATCTTGAAATTAGATTAGACTGTAAAATGTAACTTCCAAAATACAAAAAGATCACTATAGCAATAAATATTTCCATACAATCAGCTCAACAGCGTCAATACGTGTTCTAGAAGCGAGTGAATAAAACGAAATAAATATTACACGCAAAATGTTAACGGATTAACGGACTTTATTAACTTCCGTTAATTAAAGCTGAAAATAACGAATTAACGTTAACGGAGGTGTGAAGTTTATTAACGGACTAGTGGTTAACGAAGCTAACGTTTTGCATTAACTTGCCCATCTATGGTTTTGGACTTACATTGCGAACAAAAAAAAGACTGAACAACTCAATTTTTTTAATTGGCTTTCAAATGTTAAAAATTTAGTACTTTCAAATGGCTTTGAATACGTGCGAAATGTGATCCAATGGTGTTAAAACGTTTTTTCTTCCAAAAAATTACAAAAAATAGCCCAACGGCTGAGGGCTTCGCCCCCAGACGCCCGTCTGTGATGCGTTTGAATTGCAGTACATTTCTTCACACAAACACGTCTCCCAATTTAGACATTTTTACATTTTAACTACAGGTTTAAGCCCTCTCCCTTAAACGAGTTCCTAGTTACGTGCCAACACCTGGCCACGGCTTCTGATTTTTAATTCTACGATATCTTTGCTCCCACAAAAAATTCATTTTTCGAAGTTTCTGATGAGGTCATTGCATGTGATTTGTGATTTGGACCTCCCAATCAAAAATCCTGGCTACGCCTATGAGTCAGTCTAGTAATAGTTACAGTCAGATTGCCTTCAGATGTCAGCAATCAAGTTAAAATTTATTTCAAGAGGTTCGGTTCTGCTACTACTTAAAATGGTTAATCGTTAGGCTTATGTATACTTGAGAAAATTTTCTGCAGTGGCTTGGAAGTCTTGTATTACTAGACAACTTTGTGACGAAATATTGTTTGATTGCTCAAGTTTTATATTTCTGATTAGTAATTACAGTATATCGTTATAGTAAGCTATGAGCAGGCTCAACACTCCGGCAGATCTAAGATATTCGTACCTTATCCGGATAGCCTACGATCTCGAGTGGATGTTAACCCGAAAATGAAAAAGTACAATGGACAAACAATAGGGCTAAGGGCTAGGGCACTAGGGCAGTAATGATGAAAGAATTATCGGCTAGCAATTTTCGATTTATGCACTCTCCTTTGCGGACCGTGTACAGGATCCCGATTTGTAATGTGTGAAACTAAGCCAACTAAGATGCAAATTAAGCCCTGGTCACCCATTAAAAGATCAAGAATGGTAATTACTATACTGACTACCAAGTTTTCAAATGATAAAACAACAACACAGAATCATTGATGCTTTTGCCACCGCAAAAGCTCGAATAGAGAATTTTTAAGATTTGCAAGAATATCATTGATGTCACTACAGCAGCTTACAAGGATCGCATCTTTAACTCATAATTACAGCTCCAGTACCCAAATTATTTTTTCTCGTAACATTGTAACAATATAGTGTTAATGGTCTTTAGAATTAAACAAAACTCACTCTCAAACGATAATTTTAACGATTTTTGTAGTTAACACGGAGTGGCAGTTAATAACCTAACTTGTATGCTGCAGCTGTACTGGTTTATTTTATATTTTGGATGTCATTAATGTAAATTTAACTGTAAATTTTCGTGCTGATCTACAATCCTGGTTTTAGAAAAGTAATGCGTCTTAGAGATGTGAAAGTTAAGTGAATATTTAAGCCGATACCAAAAATGTTCAAATTTAAGCGTTTTGAAGGGGGCCCCGTCTTGAGTTTTCGGGGGGAGCCTCGAATTACCAAAGCACGGCCCTGGATACACCCCCAAACTATGTCAAAATATTTGTCGCTTAAAAATCTACTGATATAAAAACAACTATTGCCCTAGCTTGAGCAATTACAAAAATAATTTTTTGGGCCCTATTTTGGGGGTCCTGGGGGAGAGGACCTAAAAATTCTCGGGACGCAAAATTGCATTTGCAGCTCAACAAATCAACACAAAAATTAGATTTCGATGTTTTGAGGTTTAGCTTAGGAGAAGGAAAGCGCACAAAATTTAGAAAGCAAAAAAACAACTTGATTCAGCCAAAAGCGGAGGTAAGGATGAAAGGGTATCTTACGACATATAACCATGTGAAATATTTTTTGACGTACTTAAGCCATTTTTGAATCACACCGCTTTCTACACCAAATTTTTGGGGTGGCTTCCGGCTACTAAAACCGAAGTCACGCGACTCATTGCCTTAAAATTTGGCACAAACATATAACTTATGAATCTTAAACTGCTGTCAAAATTTCATGTAGCTGGACCAAACCATTCTCGAGTTATAAGTAAAAGTCTGAAACCCTGCACTAGTTAACTTTGAAAATGGCCAAAGAAAAACTAAGAAACACGCGACGCGAGGTCAGTCGTTTTAATTATAGGCCTACAGGTTTAATCTGCCTTGTGTTTGGTGTTTTCTATCAGTTTTTCTGCACCATGTTTTGGCAATCAAAACCAATCTACCAGTTTTTCTGATGATTTCATGCAACTACTGGACTAATCCTAAACCAGTAGCTCAAATAATGAAATATATCAAGTGCTCTGCATGCTGTTGCAAGCTACTACACAAGTACGTAACTGTCAGAGGTGGGCAGTAACTAGTAACTATAGTAGGGTTGTTATACCGTCCGGAAAATTCCGGACATGTCCGGAATTTAGGATCAAATTTTGCGTCCTGGAGGAATTTTAAAAAATGCACAAATGTCCGGAATTTAGGATAAAATTTTGCGTCGTGGAGGAATTTAAAAAAATGCACAAATGTCCGGAATTTAGGATCAAATTTTGCGTCCTGGAGGAATTTTAAAAAATGCACAAACGTCCGGAATTTAGGATCAAATTTTGCGTCCTGGAGGAATTTTAAAAAATGCACAAATGTCCAGAATTTTTTACTCCTGTAAATTATGTTTAACTTTAGACATTGTACATGTTTTCCAAAGACGAGAAATTCATTTGGAGCAGTCAACGCTGCTTTTTAGCTGGAATAATTTTGCTCATAGATTGGTGGTCATTGTGGATTCTTTATTAGTAGTGCAATTACACACTTTGCTGTAGGCTTATTGAAGTCTGTATTGTGACGTATATCTTCATTATTTAGCAACAATGCGGATTGTCATTAATATTTACCAACTTTTGTACTTAATTAAAGTAGTAGTAGGTATCAGCCTGTTACAGAAAGTGCTCAATAACTGGTTCAAAGTTAGAGCTTGATTACAGTACACATATACCACTTTGTACTTAATTAGGTAAGTGAGTTCAGAGTTGTGAACGGGCCGACTAGTTCAGGCCCGAACCCGAAAATTTAAGCCCGAACCCGAAAAGTAATTTGAAGTCCAAATCATGCCCGAAAAAAACGAAAGTTAAGTTAGGTCTTAAAAATTTAGCTATGTTGCCGAGTTATTTTGATTATATTTTTGTGCACTTAAGACAAAATGCACATCTCGGGCCCGAATTAAGCACTATGTTTTGTAAACTTTTGGCCCTAACTCAACCCGAAAAGCCCGGTCGGACTTACAACTCTGAATGAGTTAGCCTACATAGCAATTGGTACAGATAGTCTGGTGGTAAATTACTTTGTTAGTTACAAGGCGTTTACTTTAGATTATGCATTTTTAGTTGGTTGTATTTATTGTAATTAAGAAAGATATTATTTCAAATGGCTAAACGAAAGTGCACATTCACAAACAAGATGCTAGAAAAACATCCATGTTTTAGAAAAGGCAGGAATGATTACGAGGCAGAATGTTTAGTATGCATATTAGGAACCTAACCTATATATCTCTCTTGCACAAAGTGTAACGTCACTGTAATGTCAAAAGTAGAAACTTCTTGTGTATTGCCACAGACGTCGTACAACAGGAATTGACAATAACATTGACAACCAGGGGGCCCGAGTCCCCTCACTTCAATTTTTCCAACCAATTTAAAGGTATAGCTCGAGTAAAATTAAGGGTTTTTGTCCTGAAAGTTGATATCTCAGGTCCTCATTCTTACCTTTTTGTAAACGTAATGCAATAGCCAGGGCCGGATTTACCGTATGGCACAGTGCCAAGGGCCCAGCGCTGAAACATAGGCGTAGCCAAGGGGGGCGGGGAGCCTGGTCCCCAATTGAAATGACACCAATCATAAGATGTGATAAAAAAAAATCAATGTTTTTTGGTATCAGCAGTTTCTTTTAGCATCTTTGCGTGCAACAATACACGTGTACCAGAGTTGTAAGTCGGGCCGGGCTTTTCGGGTCGGGTTCGGGCCTAAATTTGACAAAATTTCGAGATTAATTGGGCTCTGAGATGTGCATCTTGTCTTTGGTGCACAAGATATAACTAAACTTACTTAGGAAAAGAGCAATTAACTGCTTACGTTTTTCAGACTTAACTTTCGTTTTTTTTCGGGCATGATGTGGGCTTCAAATTAATTTTCGGGTTCGGGCTTATATTTTCGGGTTTGGACCTGAACTAGTCGGCCCGTTTACAACTCTGACCTGTACAAAAGTGATTTTGGCAACCAATTTACATTTATAACCTGGGTGAAATTAAGGGTTTTAGTCCTAAAACTTGCAAAGTTAGGCCCTCATCTAACCTTTTTTAAGAACATAATGCAATAACAATGAGCCGGATTGACAATATGGCTCAGAGCCAGGTGCCCTGCGCTCAGATGGTAAGACATTTGTTTGGTCTTTAGCTATATTTGGTTAGAAGATGTAGCAAAAATCCCCAAAGTACCAGGTGCTCCACGCAATGTAAATCCGGCCCGAGCAATAACATGCTGGTAAGTAAGTCTAACCATCTATTATGCCATTTTTCAATAACAATTTCTCCCTCGCTAGTTTTTTCGCGAAAAAATTCTTTCAAAAAACTAAGTAGAGGAAATGCTCATTGAACAAATTATTGAGTTTGAATGGAGGGGGTTGAGCCCCTTGGCCGTACATATAAGTTCACTTCTACAACTGCTTATTTTCATGAAAAAAACGAAAATCTTCGAGTGGATTATTATTTACTGCTAAAATATTGCAGGAGGCAATGAGCCTTACTTCCTTCTACTTGGGCCAAATCTTTTATTAAATTTAGCACCAAAATGTAAGATCTTAAAACGTGTTTTGGACTTAAATTGTCAGTAAAAGGGGCATTGAACAATTTAATTTTTTAATTGACTTTTATATGGCGAAAATCTAGTTCTTTCAAATGGCTCTGAACGCGTAAAAAATGTGATCCAATAACATTAAAATAGCTTTTTTTCCAAAAAATCATCCAGCGGCTTGGGGCTTCGCCCTCAAGCCTCCATAGCCTTCCGCGAATAAGGGCTACGCCCCCAGAACCCTGTCTGAGATTTATTTACACTAGTTTACTTGACGCGTCTCCCGCTTTCAACAATTTTGCTATTTAACTTTGGGTTTAAGCCCTCTCCCATCAGCAAACTCTTGGTCAAGTGCCAAAACCATGCCTCGGCTTCTGATCTTCCAATTGACGATATCTTTGTCCCACAAGAAAATCCTCTTTTGAAAAGTTCTGATGACGTCATAGCAAGTGATTTGTGGTTCGGGCCCACCCAATCCAAAATCCTGGCCACACCTATGTGTGTTGCTTTGCCAATTTTATAAGTCAAATTTTGATGGGACAAAATGTGGTGCAGCATATATTTGGTCTCATGAAAACAGGTTGTCGAACCGTTTCAAATAACGGTTCGGGTTCAGGTTTAGCTCCTGCCCAAAATATTTTTGCGGTTTAAGTTCGGTTCGGGTTCACTTGAGCACCATTTTCGAGGTTCAGATTTGGTTCAGGTTCACTCAAGTAAAATATTACTGGTTCAGGTTCGGTTCGGGTTCATTGACTTAAAATTTAACTGTCGTTACTCATATCGTCCAGAAAAAAAAAGGAGAAATTGCTGATCCTGTTTATGATCACCACTGCTCTTATTGTGCGTGTACCAGCGCCAGCGGCATCCGGATATGGAAAAAATATTCTTACTTTTGTCAGACGTTCAGGTTCGGTTTGGGTTCTCTTGAGCAGAATTTTGAGGGTTCAGGTTTGGTTCAGGTTCACTGAAGTAAAATTTTGCTGGTTCAGGTTCGGTTCGGGTTCACCAAAATGAAGCGGTTCATTCGGGTTTACGGTTCGGGTTCAGGTTCGGTTCGACACCCTGCATGAAAAGTAGCCATGCACTGTGAGGAATTTTGCTTTTGCAAATATGGTAACCCTATACAATGCTAACTAGTTACTTTTTTTAGTGAATGTAACTTAGTTTCTTTTTCAAAAAAGTAACAAAAGAGGAAACTAATTACTATTTGGAAACATTAAAAGCATAGGTGGGCAAGTTAATGCAAAACGTTAACTTCGTTTACCGCTAGTCCGTTTACAAACTTCACACCTCCGTTAACGTTAATTCGTTATTTTCAGCTTTAATTAACGGAAGTTAATAAAGTCCGTTAATTCGTAAATGTTTTGCGTGTAATTTACATTTCGTTTTATTCACTCACTTCAAGAACACGTGTTGACGCTGTTGAGCTGATTGTAAGGAAATATTTATTGCAATGGTGGTCTTTTAGTGTTTTGAAAGTTACATTTTACATTCTAATTTAATTTCGATTAAAATAAGTTCAAATGTACTAACGAAGCTGCGATCGAAAAATCTTTGGAAATTGTGAACAGCGATAATTAATAGACCCATGAGGCTGCAGCTTATTATTTGCCACATAAAAGAGCTCCTTTGTTCGCTTTCTTCTATAAAACTCGTTCTAATACGCAACAAGTGTTACCAGTGCAAACTGGTTTGTGCCGGTACGATGAATGAATGGTACAAGATATTAACGATGAAAACTTTAACGAAAGTCGACAGAACTTGACGGAAGTTAATTTAGTCCGTTAACATGAAAAAACTTTTTAACGGATTAACGAGTAAAAAAAAGTTAGCTTTGTTATTAACGGATTAACGATTAACGGACTTGTGCCCACCTATAATTGGAACGACCGACGCTCGCGTCGAGTGTTCCTCTGTTTTTACTCAGCCATTTTCCAACTAACGAGTGCGAAATTTCAGACTTTTGCTTATAACTCGAGAACCGTTGGGTCTAGCAACATGAAATTTTGACAGCAGTTTGAGATTAATGAGTTATATGTTTGTACCCATAGATGGGCAAGTTAATGCAAAACGTTAGCTTCGTTAACCACTAGTCCGTTAACAAACTTCACACCTCCGTTAACGTTAATTCGTTATTTTCAGCTTTAATTAACGGAAGTTAATAAAGTCCGTTAATCCGTTAACATTTTGCGTGTAATATTTATTTCGTTTTATTCACTCGGTTCTAGAACACGTATTGACGCTGTTGAGCTGATTTTAAGGAAGTATTTATTGCTGTGGTGGTCTTTTTGTGTTTTAAAAGTTACATTTTACAGTCTAATCTAATTTCAAGATAAAAACAAGTTCAAATGCACAACGAAGCTGCAAGATATTAACGATAAAAACCTTAACGGAAGTTAACAGAACTTAACGGAAGTTACTTTAGTCCGTTAGAACTAAACGGAAGTTAATTTAGTCCATTAACATGAAAAAACTTTTTAACGGATTAACGAGTTAATGAAAAAGTTAGCTACGTTATTAACGATTAACGGACTTGTGCCCACCTATGTTTGTACCAAATTTCGAGGCAATGGGACACGTGCTTCGGTTTTAGAACCCGAAAACCGCCCCGCAAGTTTCGCGTAAAAAGCAGTCTCAGTCAAAAACGGCTTAAGTACGGCAAAAAATATTTCATAGGGTTGTATGTCTCAAGATACCCTTTCATCCCAACCAACCCACTTTTGGCCGCTATGAGGTTTATTCCTTTTTTTTTCCTTTTTTTCTTCCTAATTTTTGTACGCTCTTCTTTCCCTAAACCACAAAACATGGAAATCAAAATTTTGTGTAAAGTCGGTGAGCTGCAAATGCAATTTTTTCTCCCGAAATTTTTTGGGGCAACTCCACCGAAAACCCCCCAAAAAATCTATTTTTTGAACGACTCAAGCTAGAGTTCTACTTTTTTTTTGATATCAGCAAATATTTACCATATAATTATTTTGACATAGTTTGGGGGTGTCACCCCCCCTGGGAGCCCCCCAAATGGACCCCCAAAAATCAATTTTTTGAACGGCTCAACTTAGAGTGCCAGTGTTTTATGATATTAGCAGATATTTAACAGACAAATATTTTGACATTACTTGGGGGTGCCACTCCCCAGGGACCCCCCAAAAAACAATTTTTTGAACAACTTAACTTAGAGTGCCAGTGTTTTATGATATCAGCAGATATTTAACAAACAAACATTTTGACATAGCTTGAGGGTGCCACCCCCCCGGGACCCCCAAAAATCCATTTTTTAAATGGCTCAAGCTAGAGTTCTACTTTTTTTTGATACCAGCAGATATTTAACAGACAAATGTTTTGATGTAGCTTGGGGGTGCCACCCCCCGGGGACCCCCCAAAAATCAATTTTTTGAATAGCACAACTTAGAGTGCCAGTGTTTTATGATATCAGTAGATACTTAACAGACAAATATTTTGACGTAGTTTGGAGGTGCCACCCCCCGGGGACCCCCCAAATGGATCCCCCAAAAATCCATTTTTTGAATGGCTCAAGCTAGAGTTCTACTTTTTTTTGATATCAGTAGATATTTAACAGACAAATATTTTGACATAGCTCGGGGGTGCCACCCCCCGGGGACCCCCCCAAATGGACCCCCCAAAAATCAATTTTTTGAATGCACAACTTAGAGTGCCAGTGTTTTATGATATCAGTAGATACTTAACAGACAAATATTTTGACGTAGCTTGGGGGTGCCACCCCTCGGGGAACCCCAAATGGACCCCCCAAAATCAATTTTTTGAATAGCTCAACTTGGGTGCCAGTCTGTTTTGATATCAGCAGATATTTAACAAACAAATATTTTGACATAGTTTGGGGGTGCCACCCCCCGGGGACCCCGCCAAATAGACCTCCAAAAATCAATTTTTGAACGATTCAAGCTAGGGTGCCAGCGTTTCATGTTATCAGAAGATATTTAACTGACAAATATTTTGACTCTACTTTTCTGGAGGTTCCATAATCAGATACTTTTGAATAATTGCTGATTTTACAGTAGACAAAAAATACTTTTGAGCGTCACAGCATTAGCTATGCGTCGGTCGTTCAATGGGTTTGCTGGCAAACTCCCATCTAGTTAAAAGTTACTATAGTTACAGTTGGGCTACTTTTAGTTTTGGTCCTGTTAAATTAAGATTCTTTAATCGTTAGATTTTGGTTAAATGAAACACTTCTATGTAATCCCTGCTGGTGCTACGGATTACTGATTTTTTGTAGTGCGCTTACGCGCTAACAGCAGAGTTGTGCAAGTCCGCAAATGCGGACTAACAAAAAAATTTGCGGACATGCTGCTTTGGCAGTTTAAATTGCGAACTTGTGGTTGCGGATTATTTTTAATGTTGGTCCGCAGTTCCGCAAGTTTTAAACAAATATTGAAATTCCTTTCTATTTTTGTAAAATATTTATGTTTTAACCCAGTCAAACAACTATAGGTCAATCAAAGCTCTAAACGTGCCGTACTTCAAATTTTGAACGAGGTACGGTACATAGAGAATGTAAAAAAATTGCTAAAGTTTTTCCGAAGTTCTCGTTTTCTGCGCTTTAAAAAAAGTTTAACTGTATATTTATTCTAAAATAGAATTCATAAATATGAGTTAAACCAAGTTTGGAGCTTTTCAACTCATCAGACGTCTTTTGGCTTTAGTTCTTAAGCAAGAAAGAGGAGGAGAACAAATAATCAGAACATGGGTCATAAATAACTTACAGACGCGTAGCAAACTTTGTTACGTAATGCACTTGCACGGTACGTTTTGTACGCACATTCAAACAGCGTACCAACTTTCGGTACCCGTATCTTCATGAAAAGTGCGTACCGTATTGCCATGCTTGCTTTCAGGTCATGTCTAAAACATGTTTAAACGCTTGTATTTTTGGGTTTAACGTTCTAAGTGCAGGCGCGTAGCCAGAAATTCGCAATGGGGGGTCTAGGGATTTGGGGGCAAAGCCCCCAGCCGCCGGAGGCACGGGGGTCTGGGGGCGGAGCCACCAGCTCTCGAAAATTTTGCATTTTTTTGCAAAAATAACTTCATTTTAGGGCTATTTTGATAAAAAAATATTGCTTTTAAAACGTGGCTTAGAAATTGGCAGTGCAAACAAGATTAAACTGGTGGCATAAATGGGCTACTTGGGAGGTGGCGAATGGTAAAATGTTAGTTCTCTTGTTTAGATGCTGGTAAATTATAAAATCGATTACCTCAATAAAACTCACACGGAGTAATCTATTTCGTATACAGTTTATTGAGAAAAATAATTTGGGGGGGGGCTAATGAAAACAGACTTGAAAGAAATGATTGGTAATTAACTAATACTGAATAGCCCCTCCCCCTCTATTTCTTAGTTTATAGTATATTTGTTGATAACACCAACGTTTAGCATTTTTGCACTTGCGATCAAATTTGATTGCTTATTTTTTACCATTTTTCAAAGTTTTTATTTATTTGTTAGTTTTATTTTTGACAAATTAGCCCCCCCTGAACATATGTTTCAAAAGATGTTTTAAATCACTATTTAGTCTACTCCAGAGCATAAAACAGTCTCAAAAGTGCTTCCATTCTGCATTTTGGTCGACATGCCAATGGGGGGGCTGTAGCCCCCCCCTGGTTACGCTACTGTCTAAATGACTTGTCTAAGGAGGAGACCTGAAGCCCGTTTGGTTTAGATCTTCCCTGATTGCGTCACTGTGCTGAAGTGAACTCTAAGGAAACACAGAGGACACGGGTAGGCCTACATTGTAACGCACAGAGTCACTACACTTCTAAAAAAGGTCTTTTCGTTTTAGGATCGCTAAGTTTCGTGAGATTATTGCCGTACGCGATATAATTTACGTTGAAATTTTTTAGTTATGATGTTTTGACGTTTGCTGGCCAGAGCTTTTAATATTTAATCGTTTGCGTGCTATCTGGCCTGAAGGCTACCAGCGCGGAAGCCTACGGAAGAGCCACCAGAACGGCGACGGCTTCAAAACAAGCAATGCGAAAAAGTTGTCTTTCCACAAGAATCGAACTAGCAGCCCCTGGATTACCGTTCCACCGTTTTAAATTCGTAATTAGCAAACATTGGACTTAGACATGTTTAAAGTTAACTTATTGGCTATAATCCATTTGTTCACCGCATTAATTTCTCCTTTTATCTTGGATCATGTTTACCGTTCCACCGTTCTAAATACCGTTCCACCGTTCTAAATTCGTTCTAAAACAAAAATTTGTGTGGCCCTGATAAGATTTCAGCAAAATTTGTAATTTTAGCTGCTAATATCCTAGCTACCCCCCCTTAAAATTCTATTTAATTACACGTTTGAATTTGGCATATTTCCAGATTGCTTCAAAACTGCCAAAGTAATCCCGATTTACAAACAGGGTGATAAATGGAAATGGGCAATTACCGTCCTATATCTTTTCTTTCTATCTTTTTAAAAATTTTAGAAAAATATACTACTATAGATTCCCAATCATTTTTAGAAAAACACTCCATCATCTTATTAACACATTATGGTTTTAGACCTGCTTATTCTACCTCACATGCAATGATTGACATTTTAACTTCAACCCTAGATAACATTAATGTCAATAAAAACACAGCTCTACTACTGCTAGACCTAAAGAAAGCTTTCGATACAATGAGTCATGACATATTGCTAAATAAAATGAATGACTATGGTATCAGAGGAATTGCAAATAACCTATTTGCTTCTTTCTTAGCAAGCAGAAATCAATACGTATTTTCAAATCATACTCAATCTAACTACAGGTACATCAAATGCGGTGTTCCTCTAGGCTCGGTTCTTGGTTCTCTGCTCTTTACAACATATATCAATAACATAAGTAGTTTCACTAATTCTGCTCCTAGGCTGTATGCTGATGACACATGTCTTATTTTACAAGATGATAGCATATCCAACTTAAAATACAAGATAAAAGGAGAAATTAATGCAGTGAACAAATGGATTAGAGCCAATAAATTAACTTTAAACATGTCTAAGTCCAATGTCATTACTATAAACTCAAACAAAAACGGCAAGTCGTCTAAAAACTGTTATAATGAAGTTCTACCGATCATGATAGTGAAAAATGCTAAATATTTGGGTGTTACTTTTGACGAATCTCTTTCTTTTGATTGTTATATCAAAAACTTGATAAAAAGGTTATCGCGATCAGTTGGAATTCTAGCAAAGGTAAAACCGTTTTTAAACACTAAGGGTGTATTAAATTTATATTATACTATTTTCCACTCGCATCTGCAATATGGTTTAATTGCTTGGAGCTCAACTTTTAAAAATTATTTAAAAAAATTAAGTACTTTACAAAATAAAGCTGTCAAAATTGTCGGAGGAGGTAAATATTATGATCGAGCAACACAATTTTATGCAAAATTGCGCATCCTTAAATTAGTTGATATGGTCTACTTTGAAAAAGCATTATTTGTGTTTAAGTTTAAAATGAAAATGCTACCAGATCAATTTAGCAACTACCTCACTGAAGCGAGTCCGGTATACGAAAAGTTTACCAAAGCATCCTACCAAAACAATTATTTTATTCCTCTTTTGAATACGTCAAAAACTCAAAGATCTATAAAATATCAAGGTCCTCTGATTTGGAACACGTTGGATGCCAATTTAAAAACATGCAAGACATTGCAATCTTTCAAAGTAAAACTTAAAAAGAGTAAGCTCTTGCAAAAATATGATCAAGAAACATAAGCTTGAATATTACGACTATAGTTTTTAGTTATTTTTTTAAATTTTTTGTAACAATAAGAGATTCCTGCTTCTCCCCTTTTCCTCTCCGCCGCTATTGTTTGTTTGTTTGTTGGTGTGTTCTCAAAAAAAAAAAAAAAAAAAAAGATTAGATATTACTGAACAAAAAGTAAAGCTCTAATAACAATAGGTGGCTGCGGACACGAAGACAAAATCAGTCCTTTCGCAGTCTCCTTGTGCCTGTTTTGCTATAATTTTTACTTTGCTCTGATTTATGCTGAATGTGTTTAATTTATTTTCACTTTGTCGGTTTGTGCTGTTTATTTATAACACGTAACAAAATAAAGTTCAGTTCAGTTCTACCAGTTGAGCTAGAGAAGATGTCTACTCGCATGCCTAATTTTGCATATTTCAACCCAGCAACTGCTTGTTCTATGATGTTAATAACAATTTAGTCGTGATGTTTTGACGTTAGCTGGTCAGAACTTTTAGTATTCGCAAAGCTTTTAATATTCGGGAAGACAACTTCTTCGCATTGCTTGTTTTGAAGTAGTCGGCGTTCTGGTGACTCTTTCATAGGCTTCCGCGCTGGTAGCTTTTAGGCCAGATAGCACGCAAACGATTAAATATAATTTACATTGTTAAAAAGCTTTTGTGCCACGCCGAAGCTATTTTGGTGTTTTATGCCTCAAGCTTTTGTTATACTACTCGCCGGATTTATCCCGTGCAACAGGAAAGCTTTCCAATGGTAAATTCGGACTTTAGTTGTTACTGACAAACCTGAAAATCACAAAATTTTTTGCCGTAGGAGCAACAACTTTAAACAAGTCTTGTTTAGTACGACGGAGAATTCAAAAAGTCTCCACGGCCCCCACATTTACACGGCGCAGAAGTTTAGAAAACTTATAACTTTCTCGCATTCGCGGGCTGAAAACTTTCTTTAAAGTTATTCTTTATTTTTAGGAATTTAACATTACAGTGACAAAAATAGGGCCAATGGTTTTGCTACTATTAAGTTTTATTTAATTGCTCCGTAGAAAGGGTTGAAACTTGAATTAGCCCAGAAAGTGTTTTGTCAAATACAGTAAGAAGCAGTTTTACGTGAACCTCGCTTCTGGCCTGAAATGCTCGGGAAAATTTTGCTTGGTCTTCTTCTTTTTTTTAGCCTGATTCGCACATTAACCTTTAACTTGGTTATTGCTTTGGACACTAGTTTAAACTTTAAACAGGTCACTTAGTGATTGGCTTTGAGCTTTTTTTTGTTTTTTTCTTTTATTAATTATTTCTGCAGTAAGGTTCCCAAAGTTCCTCCAAAACACAAAAAATAATTAAACAAGTAGAAAACTGCTATTATTTTGGTGAAAAATCACAAAAATTGGTTAACCTCTTCTCTTCTAGACCCCTTCCCGATTGTAATGTACGATAGTATTTTTATTCGTCTTGAACAAACCAAATAATATTTAAAGATTTTACAAATAGTTTACGTTCATTCATTCATTGTTTATTTTTGTGTAGAAAGACACAGAACACACTAAAGCAGGAAAAAAAAGAAAAAATTTACAAAAGAAACACAATGCTATGGTCTTTCCTGTGAGAGGCTGCGAAAGGACCAAGTGTCCATATCCGGTAAGAAATGGCGCAGTCATCGAGTCTGCAGCCTCTCACAATCGGACGACGTAATGAATACAAGTGTGAGCGATAGTTAAGTAATTTATTTAGAGTAAGATGCATCATTTAATAATTCAATAATAGCGCGAAAAAAATATAATTGGATGTAACGATATATGTACAGTGTATATACATTGTAAATTACAAAAGCAACCACACGATAAAAAGTAATCATTAAAATAAGCAACCGAACATGGCGCAATAAATGATTTCGCATCGAATACCAAAAGAAAGTTGAGGATGTTAAGGCGAATCTACACAGCATCTGCCCCCGCACACCCCCGTCCGCCTCCCCAACGCTCTTGGCTCCTCCCGAAAAAGCATGCGCCCCCCACCCGCACCTCTACGAGCCCACATCCTCACCAGCCAGACAGTCACACACTGAACAAAAGCTTTCCGAAAAAAATTCTTTGTAAAGGGGTACAGCTCTATTTTGAAATATCGCTCTTATCCTTCATACACAAAATTTTTGAACAAAACCTCTACCCATATACAACAGTCTACCTAGTGCGGACACGGACCCACAAAAACGCGGACGAAAAAGCGCACACCCCCCCAAGAAAAAGCAAAAACGCAAAAAAACGGACGAAAACGCACGTGTTTATAAGGTTTAGATTCATCAACACAAATATTACTTTGTGTTAAGGCACGGCGTTTTTGCTAAATCCACACTTACTAAGTTATAGTTAGGCCTCGTCGTGCTTTTCATTACTATTATTAATATCATATTGGGCTCATTGATGACATAATACGGCATTACATTTCAAAAATGTTTTACAGCAAACAAAATGTGTGTGTCAGTCTATTAATATAAAGGCAGAAACCCTGTAAGAGTGTCATACGCTCTTTATAAGGAACAATATAGTACTGTACTTGCTAAATTTTAAGAACCTGTTTCCAAAAATTTGATGGATAGATATACCCCGCATTTTTAACTAAGTTACAACGAACCGGTTGCAAAATCAGAAGAACGAATAATTTGAATAGCTCAACTGAATATAAAACAATTCGCACACTTCAATTTACATAAGTGTAATAAATCACAATTTTTTATTTTTGTATTTGTTCGCAGAATCATTTTTGTACACTGCATTCGTAGTAACATATCACTTAATATATCGGGTATTCGTTGCTCACAGTCAATAAAAATAAAGTTTTGTCACAGTGCAAGTCACTCTTTGGATACGATATTAAGGCATACAATATTCAACATTTTAACGGGTACACTGTCTAAAATTCTACTTCACAGAAAAACATTTTAGCATAAGCGTTGCCAGAATTTTTGATTGGGGGCCAATAAACCACAAATTACGAGTAATGATGTCATCAGAAATTTTCGAGAAAGGGATTTTTTACGGGACAAAAATAGCTTAGAATGGAAAATCAGAAGCTGGTGTCTAGATTGGCGCATAATTAGAATTTCGCTACAAAGGTGACGACTTGAACCAAAAGCAAAAATGTTTTGAAAAATGTGTTAAATTGGGAAGAGTGGTGAGCAAACTAGTGCAACTCAAATGTAACATAGACTGGGTCTGGGGGCGGAGCCCTGGCAATTTTCTGTAATTTTTTGGAAAAAATAGCAATTTTAATGCCGTTTGGATCACATTTCGCACGTTTTTAAACAACGAAATTTTTAAGATTTGAAAGCCTCTTGAAAAATTTTACTTGTTCAGTCCTGCACATTTAATACCTTGCATTCTGTAGGTAAGATGTAAAAGACTTGGCCCAGGTAGGAAGAAGAATGATAGCGTTTTGCGACTAATCGTCTTGTCATAAAAAGGCTGAAACTTTACCATTCGTCATCGCTCACATAGCATATCTATGGAGCCAGTTTGTGTTTGTAGTGCTAATTTCTATGACACGTTTTAAAAACATTAATTTTACAAAATACGTCTGAAATTAGTTTTTTTTTTGCAAAAAAATGAAAAATCTTGGAGCGCTGTGAGCTCCTTTGCCTACGACAGCTGGGATGTTGCCTCCGGCGGCGGCTGGAGGCCTCCGAAAGAGCCCCCATATTGCAGATTTCTGGCTACGCGCCTGATAATGCATAATACAATGTTGAATTGCATAAACGCAATGGTGATAACAATAGTTAAACGCACTATTATTGAAAATAGTACAGCGCAGCATTTGGTATTGAATGCAGGAACAGAAGCAAATATTAGTCGATACTTATTTACAATATTTTTGGCCAATATAAAAATTAGAAAGTGGTAGACAACTTGACAATTTAGGGTGTCCTTTTCTGGGGTCAAATTTTAAAATACACATATTTATGAGTCTGACCCTCTCAAAACATTTTATTGCACCAAAATCTGCCTCATGCAAAGTTTTGTTGCAAATTTTGATATTTAGAGGTGGCGCAGTGATCTCAAAGTTGGCTTAACCAACACCAATTTATGTATATAGGAAGTTTTCTAATTACAATCGTCACGTTTGCAGAAAGTTATTGTTGCAGAAGAGTAGATTTCTTCACTTTCGGAACAATGGCCAGGCTATTTTCAACAATTTGTAAAGCATACTGCTTTGTTTTTATTTTTGAAGCGGTTTGATTGAGAGGTGAACCCAACCTCTTCCGAGGGATGAAGAAGCAACGGAACCTCGCAAAGACCCAACAGTTGAGTCACTTGTTAAAGTGCAGACTGCAGAGCCAAAGATAGGTTTGCTGAGATACTCCGAGGCAAGACAGTCAAGAACAAGATAATTACGGGCCTGAAGAAGGTGTCCACAGGCGCTGCAGGAAGAGTTTTCGTTACGACTGACTTACGGCAATTGTAAGAGGCTTTGACCTTGGAAGCAAAGGCGTAAAGCTTAAAGCAAATGGAGCGAGAGAGGACCAACTCCAATGGAGAAACTATAGGAATGAGATAGTTGAGCTGGGAGGGGGAATGGGGAAAAGTGACGTCTCCATTTGTCACACTCGTTGTAACGAGTTCTGGCAATAGCTGTGGAGAGGAACAATGGACCATCGCAGTAGGCAGGGAGGTCGCAGCTTTGGGAAGATAATCAGCATGCATATTTCCAGGGACACCAGCATGACCGAGGACCCATTGGAAGTTTAAAATGGCACTGTTGAAAAGTGATGAAACATGTAACAAGACATTTTAGAGGGGTCTTGGCCAGAAATATAAGAGGGCCTTTGAGCTTTGAAAGTAGGAAAAGAGCCGATTGAAAGTCCGTGAAAGGACTTACTGAAAGAGGCAAGTCGTCTTGTTGTTGTTACACCAGACAAGCCCATGCTCTAGGGGATGGATTTCAGCTGTGAAACTGAGACAATTGGTCCAGCAGAGAAAAAGAGTCGAAGATATTGCATGTGGATACTATGGCATACACTCCAGTGCCACCCGTCTAAATAGAGAAGAGACGGATCTATCGGCCAATGAATACGCGTCTGAAGGAGGAAGAGTAATCGATTCTCGGCGTATTCATGGTGCTGGGATGAGCTAGGGCAACTAAAGTTAGGTATGGAAGATGATACTATAAACTTGATTGAAGTCCAAGGGAATTGGAAGACATATATTTAATGGTTCACGCGAGGATAGAAGGGTTTCTTTTGTGGATAAGCAATATGATCACCAGAAGGGTTTCTTCCTTAACCGGCTGATTACTGATTTTGAGGCAATGGCGCTGAGATCCAGTGATTATTGGAGGAGGCGCAGAGCACGTCCAAAGCATGAAAGTGGTTGGTATGTCAAGGTCAAAAAATTGATATTCAAAAAAATTCAAAGTAATTTTCAACAGGGTAAGTTGAGTCTCAATGAGAAGCAATTGGATAGGGGTAGAAGAGAGGCATTCACTAAAGACCTCGCTTGCAGCTCTGCAGAGATTTTTTAATTGGTTGGTCAGACTTATCAATCTTCTGCTGTTTTTGTTGGCACACTCAACAAGTGTTTTGTTTTTTGTGTTGATCGTATCCGCTTGAGTTTGTGACAGAAGTTCATCATCTACGACATTCTCTGAAACTTTTGCCATGGCGTATTTTGTAATCAAACCTACTTTACGATCAAACAAGCCAAGCAAATTTAAATCTTCTGAAAGATACCACAGAAGACTAGCCAATAGCCATTTTGGTAAAAAGATACCACAGAAGACTAGCCAATAGTCATTTTGGTAAAGAAGCTGCTTTTTTTGAAAAACTGGTTGGTGATACAAGCACTGAAAACTGCTCATAATTACTGTATGTCATAACCGATACGTCACTGCAGTTCCTAAGTTAACTCTCAGAAGATTTAAAAAAGGCTATTGTTATGCGTGTTAAGGTCCCAATGAAGTAATAAAACTCTGCAGTGATCTTAATGGTGGTATTCCTGCATAGGAATTAAAAATACCCATCCAAACTTGAAAGTCTTTGCGCCACCTCTAAACTTCATTTTAAAAGTAAAAATTTCATACAAATCATTTTTTCATGAAATGAAACCATTTAAAAGGTTCAGAAGTGATACTTTTCGAAATGTCAAAATAAGGGACACCTTACGAGACAACATAGACATATTTGGGATTGAGCACCTTAAGACAAATTTGGAATAGAACTGTGAAACAGGGAGAACTACGGAACGAATATGATCAAAATGCGGCAGCAGAGTACGCCATTAAAAACTTAATTTACAATACGCCATAATTTACGGTAGGCCAAGTTTGATATATACGAGAATTAAGCTCTGGATTGACAAAACACAAAAAAGCACAAAAGAGAGTAATAAACACACCAAAACAACTTTCACAAAGTTTTAAATCTCTTATTCGCTTTGCCCTTTCTTCGCCTTCTAGCACTTGTTCGATTGCTTTCTTGATCCGAAAATGAAACGTGTTGTTCATTGCTCTGTTTTATTGTAAATGAAATAAGAAATTTTCGAAAACTAAAATACATAAAAAGCACGCAACCAAAATTTTGTTATAGGAGGGGTTTGAAGTTAAAGGCAAATTTTTTTGCTTAAAAAAAATGTCTCAATCGGGCAGCATATTTATCTAACTGGTGCAAATCAAGCATATTACAGCAGCTGGACGATTGCTGCGACAATTTAAGTAAAATTCAGCAGTTTAGCGCCATTCGGATCAAATTTCGTACCTTTTCGGAGCCAATTGATAGAACGGAATTGCTAGAAATCTGGTTAAAGAATTTAATTATCCAGCCCCTTTTTGCTCCAACACCCTTACTTACAGGGAAAGTTCGAAACATGTTTAAACGCTTGCATTTTGGGATTAAACTTTCAAAGTGAATTGGCCAAGGGAGGGCAAAGCCCCCTTAGCCTCCCTGGTTGAACCGCTGATACATGTATATTGTAGTTGACAAGACTACTGTATATTGTAGTAGTACAATACACAGACTTCTGTATAATGTAGTATAACAAGGATTAAATTACACCTTTTTTTTCAAATTGTAGACTAGGAAGAAAGCATTAAGGGAGGTCTTCACATTTTCAAGCAAGAAAGCTTCAACTTTAAATTTACCCGTCCGAACCGACCTGGAATCGTGTCAAGGTCTAGTGCTACAGCAGCAAACGATTTAATTCACTAGGTAGACCCTTTAGCCGTCAAGTAAGTTATTCTTTCAACAGACAGTTTATATAAACGAATAAAAAAAGTAGAATCTTTACATCTTTTTGATGTGTGTACAAATTTTGTAAACGAGTTAAACTTAAAATAAAGTTTTAGACGGAGGGTTGGATTCGGGATCTACACTGGGTTAAATTGAGCATATTTTTACCCCAAACCAGAAAAGTTCTTTAATTTGACCAAGTTTGACTTCTGCACTTGCCCTTATGCTGAGAAGGTGATTTGATGTTTGAAAATGTGATATCGCAAACAATCAAAGCGTCAGGGTTTGTAGCCTACTACCCATAAACTCCGTGCAAGTACAGCACATACTAGAGTTGGAAAAATTATTTGTTTCAGCTTAAATTAGAAATAAAATTATAATTACACTCCAAAGTTTTTAATTACAATTATTCAAGGTCAAGTAATTTGCAGAGGTGGGCACAAACAACAGTACATCAAAAGCGCTGCGCAACAAAGCGCAAACAGTCTTTTCAACCAGTGAAAGCGCAGTGCAAAATGCGCAATTTAATTTTTTAATATCTGAAGCGCAACGCAATTCTGCATTTGTGGAACAGCATTTTCGTACCAAGTTAAAGCGCAACCTAACTTCCGCAATGGAAATTTCACAACGCTATGCAAATACCGCATTTTTTGCAATTTTAGACAGAAAAAGAGTAAATAATATGCTAAAGAAGGCTGACATTTTTTAGGATTACAATCGAAATGGAACAAAATAAAGTTCAAAGTATTGAATCGGGCTATCAACCGAAAAAAAATTTTTAAAGCACAAAAAATTTTAAAGACTTCAGTTCGAAACGCAACCTCCGCAATGTTCCAAAATAAAAAATTAAAGCGCAACGCAACTTACGCTATTGCGGAAGTTGCGCTTTGCACTTCTAATTACGCGTTGCCCCACGTCTTGCAATTTGCAATTCAATTGCAGTTATAATAAAAAAAAACAAAAATACTGAGTGATCTTTTGAAGGTTTATCCAAATGAGTTATCAGATTGGGAGCGACTATTTCACCATAAAATTTTAAGTTGAGAAGAGCAATAACGAAAATGAAAAATATTTTTTTATTTGCTTTTTTAAGGGCTAAGTTAGCGTTTGGGTTAAATTTGAAGTACCGGTAGTTTTAAAGAAAGAATTCGAGTTTTGGTTAAGTTTTACTGTAGTCAGAATTAATATAAAATTAGAAAAAATTTCCGATGGAATAAAGCCTTCCTGTCAAATTTGAAGTGGCTTTTGCTGAAAGAAGTGGCTAGTGATGTGCTACGTAATGGATACATAAAAATTCGCTTTTGTTTTGTTGTTCAGTCAACGTTAAACTTGTGCTTAGGCTTTGATTTTGGATTAAGATTAAAGTTAAAGTGGGGGTTAGATTTTCGGTAAAGTTTTGGGATGGGTTTAGGCAATCAAATCAAATCTTTTATTATACTTGCTGTACTACGTGAAAGCGTGTAACGAGTTTGCGAGCTCCTTCTCCATGTGATTGATCTAGGGTAAAACAGTTCCTCTCAAAAAAAATGTCGCTGCGATGGCGAGTCGTTGGCAACACTATGTTCAATTTGACCGGCCCAAGATTTAAATCTCAGACCTACCACTCCAGAAACAAACGCGTTACCGCTCGACCAACTAGGTGGTAGGTTAAGAAACATAGGTGGGCAAGTTAATGCAAAACGTTAGCTTCGTTTACCACTAGTACGTTTACAAACTTCACACCTCCGTGAACGTTAATCCGTTATTTTCAGCTTTGATTAACGGAAGTTAACTAAGTCCGTAAATTCGTTAATATTTTGAGTGTAATTTGCATTTCTTTTTGTTTACTCGCTTCTAGAACACGTATTGACGCTGTTGAGCAGATTGTATGGAAATATCTGTTGCTATGGTGGTGTTTTTGTGTTTTGGAAGTTACAGTTTTTAGTCTAATCAAATTTCAAGATAAAAACAAGTTCAAATGCACTAACGAAGCTGCAATCGGAAAATCTTTGGAAATTGCGAACAGCGATAATCAATAGACCTATGAGGCTGCAGCTTATTATTTACCACAAAAAAGAGCACCTTTCTTCGCGTTCTTCTATAAAACTGGTGCAAACATGCAACAAGTGTTACCAGTGCAAATTGGTTTGTGCCGGTACGATGAATGAATGGTGCAAGATAATAACAATAAAAATCATATCGGAAGTTAACAGAACTTAACGGAAGTTAATTTAGTCCGTTAACATGAAAAAACTTTTTAACGGACTTGTGCCCACCTGTTAAGAAGGCTATCGATTTGTCACTCTAACGTAACGTAATAGCAGCCTCAGCCTTGAGTAGAACTAGATTTTAGCTTTGCAATGCTCGCATTGAGTAATATTTTACTGTTCGTTGATATAAACGAGAAGTGCAGACAAATTCAATGGAGGTATTAAACGGTAGGACAATCGGATTATCCTATATTAGATTTGCGTTGACCCCACTCTTCTGGACTACGCCGTATCAGAGATATTGTACTTCAACTGCAAGGTAACATTCCCCAGGATTTTTAGCACAACTTTAAAATTTTGTTGGCAACACTGACGTTGATAAACGTCCCCGTAACTACCAAAAGCTACGCTATGAATTCTAACGTAAGCCAATGGCATCCAGGATCCAGCGCTGATCAGGCTAAACTGAATCGAGTACTTTCGCTGCGGAATAAATTAATTTAAACTAGTCTGCAGAACCGAACGAAGAAGTTTATGGGCTTGGCCTGAGCAACATAAATACAATAAGATTCAATGATGGTTAAGGCTAAGGAGAGCAGAAGAGCTAAGCAGTTTTCGAGTGAAGGTGATCTCCGGCAATCAGCAATCCAACTACCGGAACAGCAACAAATTCAAAAAAAAGGATAAAAACAGAACCAATTTGGAAAAGAGATTGGTGTTACTGCCGCCGTGTGTGGTAGACAGGTGGGCAGGTGGCAGCTCGACTCGAAGATCGAAAGGTCCCTTCGCTGTCTCCTGGCCAAGGCAACTTGGTGAATAAAATGTAATTACAATTACAATTAGCTAAGCTAGGCAATTGGCAAACCATCTGGCACAGGTCATTTTGTTGTTCTGCTACTGGAGGTTTCACACAAATAGCCCACCAGTGCTACACTCAAACAATTGACTTCTGAGCTATCAACTTCAGCACAAACATAGCTACTAAATCAGTAAATTGTATTTTTTGACAAAAGATATAAATTTCTAAATAAGTCTTCCAGCAGTCCAATACCAATTAATTATTAGTTTTTCAGTTGTGCAAGCTTCATCTTAGATCTTCTCTTTGTTGTCTTTTTTGGTTGCCATTTGCAATGTGCTTTTTCGGATGGCCTGTGCTAAAACAATCTAATCTGATCTAACTTGGTAACTACCGGTATTAATCCCAACTCGCCAAACTTTCAACTCTATTTTAAGTTTAGCTTAGCACTGTAGCAGTAATGCTGTTATCTGCACAGAGTAAGATGACAACTCATAAAACTGCCAGTAACCAGTAGGCCTATTACAATAATACATTTGCTTGGTTTGTTATCCTAGTCGGTAGTGGGCTCAGGCAGTGCCGTCGCTACGAGGGGGCTAGGGGGGGCCGTGCCCCCCCCTAACGACTGCTTGTGCCCCCCCATTTTGGTTAACCCTTTTGGAACATCCCGTAACGGCAAGACAACAACAAAGATGGTACAAGGAGTAATTACGTTCTAACATAATTCTCCTTTGAAGTTTTCTTAATTCATTGCGAAATTGGTGGTAACCAACTGCTGTACATAAATCTGACGTAATAATCCGCCCCATTAACATACCGTTACGGATGTGTCGCGGAAGAGAGAAGTAAGCCTGCAGAATCGTTACCGGTGGTTTGTTAGTGATCATGACATGAAACAATACGTGAAAACATTTTTTCCAAGAATGTGCTTTTTTGATTTTTAAAGGACACTCAAGATTTTGGGGTCGCGGTTTGTGGCGCAACCAGGGTGAAGGGGCTTAAGCTCCCTAAGCCAAGTCACTTAAAAATTTAACGTCAAAATACAAGCGTTTAAACGTATTTTAGACTTGATCTGAAGTAAGGGGGAGCTAAGGAATTTAATTCTTCTTTGAAATAACTTCTGAACTTTAGCAATTTAGTGATTTGTGTATGGCTTTAAAACGTGCAAAGTGCGATTAAAATGACGTAAAAATCGCTTCTTTTTTGCTGCAAAATCACAAAAATCGCCCAGCGGCCGGGGGCTCAGCCCCCAGGCCCCCGTCCACAGTCACTATGTATTTAATGACTGTGCCCCCATTTGTGGCACGCTTAAGTTTCAGCATTTTGTTTAGCTCGGAGCCTAAATCATACAATTTATGTGCAAAAAAATTTACTTTTTGTTCACCCCTCTTAGCAAAATCCTGGTTTCGTGTCTGGTAGCATTCACTGCTGTAGATAGATTTTTCAGGCGGTTGTGGGCCGCAGACAAAACAAGCTAAGAAATGCTGTTGGCCGTATAGGTCTCTCTTTTTTTAGACATAAACACAAAATTGTTAAAATCGCGCTTATTGGTAGCCGTACAAGATCTGAAAATTAGTTTTTATATGCAACAGTTCAGTTTATTTTAGTGCCCCCCTACTTTCAGCTAGTGCCCCCCTACTTTCAGCTAGTGCCCCCCTACTTTCAGCTAGTGCCCCCTCACTACGTTTGCTCTGGCGACGGCACGGGGCTCAGGGCTACCAGTACCATAGTAACCTACTACCAGTAATTAAACTGTAAAATTTTGCATGGGGGGACGCTTTTTCAGCGTTGACTGAACCTCAGTGAAGAACAGGCACGTAGCCAGGATTTTTTGGAAGTTTGTTCCGTGAACGAACTTGACCAAAGTTTTCATTGTTCCTAATTTGGATTGAGACCATTTTTCAGTAAAAATTAGGTGATCTTTAAAAAAAAGGTCTTCGCCGAAATCCGAAGGCTTTTCCGGCCGAAATCGAAAATTAAAGCGGTTTTTCCAGCCAAAAACAGGTGATCTCCAAAAAAAAAAAAAGAAAAAAAAGATCTTCGCCGAAATCCGAAGGCTTTTTCTGGTCGAAATCAAAACTTAAAGCGGTTTTTCCAGCCAAAAACAGTAACTTTTTCTTCCCACATATCAGCGCTCAAATTTTGATGGGGGAACGCGTTCCCCCTGTCCCCCTACAATTTAAGTACTGCCTACTACTATTAGCCTACAATCAACTATTAATATGTACTGTAGCTCAGGTTAAACATGAATGGCATAAGATAATTGAGATTTGTTTAGTCCATTTATTTAGGTAGGCTATTCCAGATTAAAACATAACAAGGATAAATATAAAAGAACGGAAAATAATAAAAACTGAAATGACCGTACGGTCCATCAACGTCAGTTACCACCCTGTTTAAGGTTGAGTTTGTTAATTTGAAGATTAGTTGAAAAAAATTAGCATTTTAACATTATAACATTAGAAAATTGCAAACAGGCAAAATAGCCTATAGTATTAGCCTTGTTTTCACTCGTTCTTACTGCTTATGCGATTGTCTTCACTGCAAAAGCTTGGCTACGGTACAGTAATCTCTTTTTTTCCTACTTGCTTCTATGCTGTTGATTGGATTATATTGATTCATTACACTGCGAAAGTACTCGATTCAGTTTAGCCTAATCAGTACTGGATGTCATTGGCTTACGTTAGAATTCATAGCGTAGCTACGGCGACGTTAATAACGTCAGTATTGCCAATAAAAATTTCAAAGCTGTGCTAAAAATCCTGGAGAATGTTACCTTGCGTTTGAAGTACATTATCTCTGAAACGGCGTAGTCCAAAAGAATGGGGTCAACGCTAATCTAATATAGGATAATGCGATTGTCCTAACTTTTAATACCTCCATTAAATTTGCCTGCACTCCTCTTTTGAGAAATTGCAATTGAAAATTGGAATAAAAGTTTACAATTACAATTATCGAAATTTGAAATTCTTTAATTGCTAATATTACAGCAAAATCGTGCAATTAATTACAAGTTCTTCAATTGCAATTGCAATTATGATATGCCAACCCTTGTCCATAATTATATAACTTTATTACTTACTACGCTGTAACTATTTGCTAAGGAGGCTATACTATATATTGTTTTCATTTAAAACTTCATCAAATTTTCAAAAAAATAATGTGTTACTTGGAGTGTAAATACAGATCTTACCGTTTTTGTTGTTTTTCCGCGACTATAGGTCTTGTTTGCAGCAAAGTATAAATATCCTAGTCTCGCAGCGACCCACAAACTAATAAGAACAATGAGAAGAATCATCACAGAAATGCCGAAGAGCACTGAAAATCAATATCAAATTTTTACTAAACTGTATTCGCTGTATCATGAAGGAGCGTGCAACAAGTAGTTTTTTGGCCTATTTATCTTTGCAACATTAAACTGAGTTTGCAACGCTTGCAGAAATCCAGTCATATCCAATTTACTTATCGCGCAACTGGAAGGCCTATGAGGACTAAAAGTGGCTGGAAAACCAGAAACTGTTAAGCGTATCAACCTAGAGCAACTTTCTAAAAACCAGAGGCAATGTTTTTTTTGCGAAAAAAAAAACGAGTCCGAAAATTTACTCACATCACCATAGGCGAAACCCACTCTTTGAAAACAGTCGTTGTGGAAAAGTCGGTAATGTCACAAACAAAGGCGTTGCCAGGATTTTTGATTGGGATCGGGCCCAAACTACAAATCACAAAGCAATGACGTCATCAGAATTTTTTGAAAGAGGAACTTTTTGTGGGGTAAAGATATTGTAGAATGGAAGATCAAAAGCCGTAGCATAGTGTGTTGGCACATAACCAGAATTTCGCTACAGAAAAAGGGCTTAAGTTCCCCCCAAAAGTGCAAATGTGGAAATTGGGAGACGCATTGAGCAAAGTAGTGCAACTCAAACGTATCACAGACGGGGGCCAGGGAGCGGAGCCTCCAACCACCGGAGGCTATGGGGCTATGTAGTTTTTTGGGAAAACTAGCTATTTTAATGCCATTGGATCACAATTCGCACGTGTTTAGAGGCATTTGAAAGTAAATTTTTAACATTTGAAAGCCAATCAAAAAAATTACAGAAGGGGTTCAATCCTCCTTCTTTTTATTCCAATTTAAGTCCAAAACATCTTTAAAATCTTGCATTTGGGGGTTAAATTTTGTCAGAGCTTTGGCCCAAGTAGGAGAAAGCAATGAAGGTACAATGGTACATTG
This sequence comes from Trididemnum nubilum, assembly GCA_963965965.1. NCBI lineage: Eukaryota > Metazoa > Chordata > Ascidiacea > Aplousobranchia > Didemnidae > Trididemnum > Trididemnum nubilum. The sequence continues at coordinate 10,556,062 of OZ014488.1, read as the reverse complement.
CCTTGTGCAATATTTTAGCAGTAAATAATAATCCACTCAAAGGTTTTTGTTTTGTCATAAAAATAAGATAACCAATGGTCGGAGTGCATGTACGATCAGGTGGCATTAATCCCCTCAATTCAAATTCAATAATTTGCTCAATGAATATTTTCTTTGCTAATTTTTTTTCGAAAGCGTTTTGTCGCTCAAAAACTGACGAGATGAAAGTAGATTGTTAATTAAGGTACAATCGATGATGACAATAGATACTAACCTCGTTATTGCCCGGGGCAGATTTACATTAAGCGGGGCCCTTGGCACTTTGGAGATTTTCGTAACATCTTTCTGCCAAATATAGATGAAGACCAAAAAAAGTCTGACCATCTGAGCGCAGGGCCCCTAAGTGGTACTGTGCCATACTATGGTAATTCCGGCCCTGGTTATTGCTTTGCATTCATAAAAAAGTTAGATGAGGGCCTGAGATAACAACTTTTGGGACCAAAACTCTCAATTTCTAGCGGGCAATACACTTAAGTTGGTTGGCAAAAATTGAATTGAGGGGGGCCCCTGGTTGTCAATATTATTCGCAAAATACTAAAAGAAACTGAAACAATAGATTTTTTTTGTCACAATTTTGTCATTGGTGACAGTTTAATTGGGGGGAGGGCGAACCCCATGCCTCCCTGGCTACGCCAATGGTCACAAAATGCTTAGATGACGCATCATTTTGTTATTTGATTGATTGATAATCACCTAACCAAGACTTAATCTCAAGCTTTTCCGGATTTGATCTCGGTGCAAGCGGTCTCGAAAAATGTTGGTCTTAGTCTCATTCTAGGATTCGGTCAAATTTTGCGATCTCGGACCAGTCGGTCTCGACAACCGGTCAATGACCATACAAAAGCCAGCCAACTCCGTTGACCGGAAAGAACCAGGATTTACAGAATCAAAACTGAATTGATGATGACCCTAAGCTAGAGTTTTAGGTCGGGCCGGGCTTTTCGGGTGGGTTTCTGGCTTAACATTGGCAAAATGTATCTTCAATCAGGCCAGTGCCGTCGCCAGAGCAAACGAAGTGAGGGGGCACCAGCTAAAAATGGGGGGGCACTAATAAAGACTAAATTTTTGCACATAAAAACTGATATTTTACAGCTACAAATTATGCGCTATTTTAAAAATTTTGTAATTATGTTTGAAAAAAGAGACGTACAAGCCCCGCAGCGTTTATTAGCTCTTTTCGTCTGCGGCCCAAGCAATCGCTTGAAAAATCTGTCTGCATGAGAAAATGCGACCAGAAGTGCAACCAGGATTTTGCTGAGAGAAAGCTTGAACCAAAAGTTTGTTTTTTTTGCACAAAAATTGTCCAATATATGCCCCGTGCTGAACAAACCGATACAACTCAAACGTACCACAGAGGGAGCCTAGGGGCAAATCCCCCAGCCGCTGTGTGATATTTGCGATTTTGCGGCAAAAAAATGGGATTTTAGCGCCATTTCAATCACGTTTCGCACGTTTTTAAGCCATATGAATAGTTACAGCAAATTGCTAAACTTCAAAAGTCATTGAAAAAATTAAATTGCCTAGCCCCTTGAGCCTCTTTATACTTCAGGTCAAGTCCAAAACAGGTTTAAACGTTTTTTTTTTGGGAGGTTATATTTTCCAAATGACTTAGCTAAAGGGAGCTGATGCCCCCTTAGATCTTCCCCCTAGTTGCGTGACTGACTGCGACCTAAAAAGATCTTTAATGTTCTTTACATATCAATGAAGGTTAATAATGTTGAAATTAATCCCTGTAAAAATGTAAAATATTTGGGAGTTCAAATAGATTCCCAGCTGCGGTTTAATTCACACGTTAGAATGATAGAGAATAAAATATCAAAATCTATAGAAATAATTATAAAACTCAAATCCTTTTCACCCCCCACAGCTTTGCTTAAATTGTATTACGCATTAGTACATCCTCATTTTGTGGTTTTCTTGTTTGGGGTACCACCTACACATCTTACTTAGCTCAACTCTATACCCTTCAAAATACGATTGTCCTGCACATTGGCAGTGGCAACTACAGTGCCGTCGTTATGGGGGGAGGGGGCCAGGGGGGCGTGCCCCCCTAACGGCTGCTTGTGCCCCCCCCCATTTTGGTTCACTCAATATAGTGTTTTTGGAACAACACGCAACCACAAGACAACAGACAATGATAGAAAAAGGAATAATTACGTTCAAACATTTTTCTCCTTAGACGTTTTCTCAATTTTTTTGCAAAATTGTTGGCAACAGCTGCTGCGTGTAAATCTGACGCAATATTCCGTCTTATTAAAACGCCTTTATGGATGTGTCGCGGAAGAGACATGTAAGCCTGCAGAATCGTTACCGGTATTTCGTCAGTGATCATGACATGAAAAACGTGAAAACACTTTGTTTCAGGGACCAGCTGTTTTGATTTATAAAGCACACTCAAGATTTTGAGGTCGCAGTCAGTGGCGCAACCAGGTTGAAGGGGCTCAAGCCCACTTAGCCAAATCACTTAGAAAATTTATCCTCAAAATACTAACGTTAAAACTTAGCGTAGATTTGACCTGAAGTAAGGGAGGAGGCAAAGGCAGTGGCGGATCCCAGAACATTTTGATAGGGGGGAATGATTTTGAAAATTTTGGATGTTTATGAGTTAAAATTTCGGATGTTTATGAGCAATGATGCAGACATTATTTTCTTCGGATTCTAAAGTAATCTCAAAAAACTAAAAAAAAGTCTACGCAGCTCAACGAGCTGTTTTAGAAAATGTCTAATTGCTGTTTCTGGTCTGTTTCACATAAGTTAAATAATATTCATATGCACGTTAGGTTTAGGCTAGTGGGGGGAAGGCATTTTCCCTACATTCACCCCTGGCCAAAGGTGCTAACGAATTTAATTCTTTGAAACGACTTCAGAATTTTAGCAATTTAGTGATTCATATGGCTTTAAAAAATGCAAAATGTGATTAAAATGGCGTTAAAAGTGCTATTTTTTTGCAGTAAAACCGCAAAAATCGCCCATCATCTGGGGGCTCCGCCCCCTGGCCCCGGCCACAGTCACTAAACATTTAGTGACTATGCCCCATCGGTGACACGCTTGAGTTGCATCAGTTTGTTCAGCATGGGGCTACATCAGGTAGTTTTTGTCCGAAAAAAAAACAACTAACTTTTGGTTTACCCCTTTCAGAAAAATCCTAGTTGCACGTCTGGTAGCATTCACAGCCGAAGATAAATTTTTAAGTGATTATGGGCCGCAGACGAAACAAGCTAAGACATGATGCCGCCCTTATTTTAAAGTTGCGCATAATTGTAGCCGTGCAAGAACTGAAGATCAGTTTTTAAATGCAAATTTTAGTGCCCCCCACTTTTGGCTTGTGCCCCCTCACTTCGTTTGTTCTGGCTGCGGCACTGGGCAACCACCGAAAAGCTTCAACCCCTTTCTACTCCAATTTAAATATTTTGAAACTTGAAACAAATAAGTTAGTATTTCGTCACCTACAGAACAATCTTACTCCTCTTATTTCTAGTTTATTCATCCAAACTAACGGCATCTCGGTCAGACACACGAAATCTTCAAACCCATCCAACTCGCTCAATCTTTACATACCTAAACATCACTCTGCTGGACTACAAGGTGCATTCGATATCAGGGAGTAAAAATTTGGAATGACATTCCTTCAGATAATAAAAACAAATCCTTTAATCTTCTCAAACGCAATTATAAAACATGCCTTTTAAACCAGTACTAAGACACAACAATCCTTGCTAACCTTCTTCTTAAATTAGATCTAATTAGTATGACTTGACTTTGCCTGTAGTAGTGCATATATGCTCATTTACTCATAGTTGATTGCGATATCGTTCTGATTATGGGTGGCTGCTTGACTTGAAAACCGAAAGATTCGTTCGCAGTCTCCCTTACTGATTGACTAATATTTTCTATTTTTATTTTCGTTTGCATGACCGTTCGTTTGTTGGTTAACCAGTATAGAATAAACTGAACTGAACTCTACAAAAATAAAAACAGCTGTTTTATTTAATGTTTTCACGTATTGTTTCAGGTCATAATCATTAACGCAGCACCGGTAACGATTCTATAGGCTTACATCTCTATTCCGCGACACATCCGTAAAGGCGTGTTAATAAGACGGACTATTGCGTCACATTTATGTTCAGTAGTTGGTGGCCAGCAATTTTGCAAAGAATCGAGAAAACTTCAAACGAGAATTACCTTTGAACGTAATTATTCTTTTTTCTATTATTGCCTGTTGTCTAGTCGTTACGTGATGCTCCAAAAAAGTATTCTGAGTAAACTAAAATGGGGGGGGCACACGCAGTACCTAAATTGAAGGGGGGACGCGTCTCCCCATCGAGATTTAGGCGTCCCCCCATCGAGATTTGAGCGCCGGTTTATGGGAGGAAAAGGTACTGTTTTTGGCCGTAAAAACCGCTTAAATTCACCTAATTTTCACTGAAAAATTGCCTCAATCCAGTTCAGGAACAATGAAAGTTTGGGTCAAGTTCGTTTACGGAACAAACTCCCAAAAAATCCTGGCTACGTGCCTGTTCTTCACTAAGATTCAGTCAACGCTGAAAAAGCGTCCCCCCATGCAAAATTTTACAATTTAAGTAATGGGCACAAGCAGTCGTTAGGGAGGCACGGCCCCCCCTGCCCCCGTAGTGACGGCACTGATTCGGGCTTGATATACGTCCTTATTGAATTGTGTTTTTGCCTCATAGATGTTATGAAAACGTAATTCAAATAACTTTGCAACACAGAATGATGACTGTATTTAAGCGTTAATGCAATTATTATTACAAAACCCACTATTACTAGGTCACAATTGATTAACTATTGCTACTTTCATTAAGAGCAATAATATTTTTATACTAAATTTTCTATTAAATCTAACCAAATTTTCGGACTTTTTCGGGCCTGGCTTTTCAAAGACAATGCTGTATTCATGTTTGAGCAGAGTAAAAACAAAAATCCTACAGTATTTAGCAAAATCTCGGTTACTAAGCATTCGCTATATACTGTAATACCAGGAGCAATTCTAAGATAATTCCAAAGTAATATTCAACCAATATGTGCCAACATTTCATCTCTGATCGTGGCCTAGCCCTCTGGAGTAAAGTACCGCTACCAACTTCTTTTAAGTCTCAAAATCTCACGGTAACAACCTTTAATTCTAAAATGCGAACACTGAATACACTGTGAAATCAGTTTAGTATCGCAGCATCTACAATTTGCCGTGAAGTATAAATAGCATTTACAGTTTGTACCTCATACCCCTATTGTTTTTATTTGCAGATTCCACATCAAAGCAACCCAATATTATAATCTCGACTATACAAATGAAAAATCGCCAACGCGTTATTTTGATTTTACTATTTTACCAAAATTGCCGCTGTATGTGAGATTCAACTCCTAAAATCACGACACACTTTCAAATCAAATCTCTCATTGACTTGCTGTAATACGGCGAAGCGTGTAACGAGTTTGCGGGGCCCATCTCCGCGTCATTGCGTCCGGGCAACACAGCTTCTTTCGAAGAAATGTCGCAGCGGTGACGAACCGTTGGCAACACTGTGTCCAATTTGACCGGCCCAAGATTTGAACCTCAGACCTCCCGCTCCAGAGACGAGCACGTTACCGCTCGATCAACTAGTCGGTTACGACAAACTTTCGTACCATCTATTCATTCAGATGCAAAGTGGATGGTGTGAATTAACTATCACTGTATGTTGTATTATTATTATTAAACGCGTATATGCATTGATTACATAATTATCGTAATTATCTTGATATCATGACCAGCTGCAACGTGAAAGGATTTTCGAATCCGGTAGGTTTCATTTTCAGGGTGGTTTTTCTTTCCTCACCATGCTCCATTAAGCTAAACCTGGTTGGGGAGGGTTGCGCGCCATTGAACACCTACGTAACCGTGCCTGGCCTCGCACTGGCCGCTACCCCCTCTTTTTCTTTCTCTGTCAGTTGCTCGAACAACTACTTTAGCCGTTAGATTTATTTACATCCTGTGTGCTTGCTTGTGTATGTTGATGAGTGTGATTGATTAGGCCTACATGGTTCATCTTTCAAATGGCGCGACAGATGTACAGTAGCTATACCACGCAAATAAAAATCGCTTGTTTTCAACATCCTCTGTGTGCTTTAATGTCCTAATGTGTCGCTATGACCTCTTCCTGACTCTAATTGAGAGGGATGTAGGTCTTGAGACCGCTTTTTGTGGTCTCGGTCTCGACTCTTTCGCACCGGTCTTGGTCTCTAAATGGTCTCGGTTTCATTACTTTAAAACTGGTCTCGAGACCGGGTAATTTTTGTAAGTAAAATAAAATACAGTGGAATTCGTCTAATTCGCCATTTCGCTCAATTTTGTCACCTCTCAATATCCCTGAGAAACTTTTTGTTCGGCTTACTCGTCATTTGCAGATTTGATTCAATGTTCAAGCGATATTCACAGCTTTATATTCTACAGTGAAATTTCGCTGCAGCAACACAAAACAACGTAGTGCGAGCGCGTTTTAACTACAGAACATTAACTACAAGCTGATAGTATAGAAGAGTTTAAAAATTAATGTAGTACATCAGTAACTAAAGAGATTAAATGCAAAAAAAAAAAGCAACTACAGTTTGAACAGTTAAGATTAAGAGTTAACGGTATAATTACCAGAGGTGGAGTCGAGGACACAAGGCTCGAGGCCAAGGCCAAGAACACAAAAAATTACGAGGCCAAGGCCAAGGACAGACTCTCTCGAGGCCAACAACCAAGAACACAGGCGCAAGTGTTCTCCAAACAAAAGAAAAGGGTCTTCAAAAAATTTTTCAGGCGATCTCAAAAAAAGGTCTTCAAACAACTTTTTCAGGCGAAAAAGCTTTTCAAAAAATTTTTATCACGCGATCTCCACTTGAGGAAAACAAAAAAGATCTTCGCTAATTTTCCGCAAGGTTTCTGGTGTTTTCCAAGAAAATTTCAACGGTTCAAAAAATAGTGCTGTCCTCGAGCCAAGGACAGGGCAATTTTCAAGGACTTGAGGCTTTGAGGCCAAGGCCAAGGACTTCAAAACGCGTCCTCGAGAACTCTACCTCTGATAATTACGCTTTCTGCGTTTTATTTCAAAATTATTGTCAGAGCAAAGTTACAGCAAATCAATGTCAAGTAAAAGATCTAATACGTAACCTTATTGCTTAAAACAAAATACGAATTGCATGCAAGTTAAGCCAAGAAAATGTTAATGTGCCAAGGTTAGCAAAAGACCTCAATATTCCAAGAACTACTCTAAATACCCTACGCAAACATTAGAAAAAAAATCTCCAAATTTAATGCAGGGCGTAATGTCGAATCGAAAAGAAAGCGGCGGCATTTTTGGAAAGCTAACAATTTTGATTACAGCGACTTTTTGTATTATCTTCTGTGTACTGTATTGTTCGTGTTCTGTGTAAATGCATTGTATTTAACAATAACCGTAACAACTGCGTTAAAAGCAAAATAAACGCTAAGTAAGCAAGCCGTTACAGAGTATTTACCTGTTTGCATAATTTGTCAGATTGCCTAATTTCTCAGTTTTTCTTATCCCCTTGAGGTGACGAATTAGGCAAATTCTACCGTAGTTTTATAAGAGGCTAACGCCACATTTGCATTATAGGTTTGACAACTAGATTTTGCAAATGGAGATTAAACCTGTCTCGTTTACACGTGAGAAAATAAGTTCAGGTAAAACTACGGAGTTCTTGCTCAATTTAAGCGCCGCAGCTGTTTTCGCGACTTATTTTAATTCCAAACAATACACATCATCGAATCGAATTTTTGTATCAAAGCGTTTATACAATAAAATTTGAAAATTGTGTCGCGAAAGCATGAGTGAAAACTGCTCGGAAAATCAAAGGTCTAAACCTGGTTTCACAAAGTGAAAACTTGTTTACACGTGGCTACCGTTTTTTATCATTGAAAAAAGTTAAAAAAAAGGTTGCCTTTTTGCTTTTGCATTTTTATAATGCTAAAAAAAGAAGCAAAACAGTCTTTACTTAAGCAGAGAGAGCATTGGGAATTGAACAGTTTAAGAAACAAGGTCGCTAAAAGTGACATCTACAGTATGCTCTAAAAATGTAAGAACAGCCAGTTACAACTCAACATTTACTGATTCTTATAAAAAAAAGAGATGGAATATATTATACGCATACTATTTTATTATTATCAATTGTCGATAACAGTGATAATAACCTACGACAGCGAACAAACCAGCCACTTTAAAATTGGTAAATTTTGTTTGTTCATGATGCATAAGCTAAATGTAAAATGGCCAGTGACGCCAACAGAAGGGCAAAAACGGCTTCAGCTCACTTCCTTTCAGCCTCATCTCTGAAAATATATCTTGGAATTGACCTGTATAGCTAAAGAAGAGGGGCTAAAGGGGTTGAGCAATGTAATTTTTTCAAACGGCTTCCAAATCTTAGCAATTAAGTTCTTTCAAGTAGTTCTAAAAACGTGCGAAATATGATTCAAAATGGCTATTTTTTACAAAAAATCACAAAAATCGCTCAGCGACTAGGAACAAACCTTCGGCTGTGATGCGATAGAGTGACACCAGTTTGCTTAGCATGACGACAACGATAATTTTCGGGTAAAAAATTTTATTATTTAGTTGAAATCTCCTCTTAGCATAATCGCAGTTGTGCGCCTGAAAATCCCCTTCCCCCCTAATTGAAACTCCTGGCTGCATTTTTGTAGCTGCGAATAATACGATACTTTAGATATACAACGAGCTTTTATAATTTTTTTTTTATAATTTGATTTAAAGCAGTTGAAAAAAAACAAGTGGAAAAACGACTACCTGAGTAGCCTAACAGTAGCAAGCAAAAAAAAAAAAAAAGAGTAAAAAGTTTACTTTACCAGTAAATTTTTATTATCTGTTTGCTAAATCTGACTTAAAAGTTAAAACTAACATTGTCTTGGAAAGGGGGGTATGTGAAATAACACTTGAAACAAGTGCATCTTAAGGGAGAGGGTGCATTATGTAATGACACTTAAAACAAGTGCATAAACTTTTTGTCATAATTTGCTATAGTTTTTCACAATCCAATTTTTTCTGCGCGCGATAGGTCAAATGGGGGGGGCCCCAGAAGTGGGGGGAGCCCTGTGCATATGCACACTTTGCACATTCCTAAGGTCACTACTGTGATTACCTTTGGGAGAATCTCAGAGCTAGATTCCCTGAATTGGGAAATCACATGAAATTTTTGTGAGGGTTTAATAGACTACCCCTTACTAATTAACTTTAAGTTAAAAGATTGCAAATGCTGGTCTGCAAAAAAAATTTTTTTTGCTGTAACCTTGCAAACCTTAAGAATCAAAAAAAGAAGATAGTAATAAGCAAATAATCAAGTAATAAGCAAACCAATCGAATTTTTATCATGTTTTATGTAATGGCCAAAGTGAAAGTACTAGTACAGTTAGCTTTTCGCTTCCAGAAGCTTCGACAAAATAATTATTGCTTCCATTTGAGATGGAAACCGGACGGGTCGAACGGCACCGGTCGGGTTGCCGGTGCCGTTCGAACGGCCGGTCAAGCCGGTTGAAACACCGGTCGAATTCTCCTTTCTGCCAACTAAAAGACATCTAAGCACCAACCCAAATATACTTATACATTTTATCATGAATAAAAAAACGTTTTATAAAAAATCAGTATTTACAAACCACACCTTTCGAAAGCACTTGTTGAATGGTTTCAAGCTGTGACTAATATGCTGTGACCATCAAGACATGCACATCCAGGGACGTATTTAGGGTAAGAGTGTTTTGCCATGCCTCCCGACTTTGGGCCACGGCACAAAGCAAAAAAGTGCAAACTATACGTTAAAATTGCGTAATTAGATTCTAATAAAGCATGCATGTGGAAGAGGCTTGTGCTACCTGGCATTTTAGCATCATTTTAATCAGCTTAATATGGGTATAGAAGTGGCGCAGATTTTAGATTTTTTACTACATGCTAAAATCCTGCCGCTTTGAAAAGCTTGTTTCGACTTAAATTTACAACACTCTACACTGGGCAAGAAAGACAAAGCTCTTATTTTTTTATATCTATCTAACTAACCATGGCTTGTTCTGAAGTAGCAGCATTTCTACAAACTGCTGGGGCACATTATATTTCGAATGTTTTCTAGCCAATGTCATAACAGTTTAGTGTTTTCAATGAAAATAGCGGACGCGTTGCGTTCATCGGGATAGTTATTCATAACCACTTCGTATTACCGATGAGTTTATTTATTGGTTTGACGTTTCGCTTCCCAAACCGGGAAGCTTCTTCAGAACAATTTTCGGCAGGGCTGCCTTTGCAGTTACAAAAAGATAAATGAGAAAAAAAATAACAGCCGAAGATAGGTAACAGTGAAAACATACGAACATCACAATAGTTGTACTATTATACCCAAAAACATTAAAATAATGGAGCAATAACATTATATGATATTGAAAATTATGTCCCTAACAGCGTAAAAAAAGGAATACTGAAAAACTATGTCACTAACAGCGTGAAAAAAATTAATACTATTCGTGACAACTAGCTGCTTCACTAACAGTTTGAGAAAGTATGAAAAGGATCTATTGCAAAACATTATGTACTGGAAAAGCTTTTTAGCTCCACAGATATTTATATTAATTGTTCCGTCCGTATATAAATCTCTGTGGAGCTAAAAAGCTTTTCCAGTACATAATGTTTTGCAATAGATCCTTTTCATACTTTCTCAAACTGTTTGTGAAGCAGAATATAGTTGTTATGAATATTATTAATTTTTTCACGCTGTTAGTGACAAAATTTTTCAATATTCCTTTTTTTCACGCTGTTAGTGACATAATTTTCAATATCATATAATGTTATTGCTCCATCATTTTAATGTTTTTGGGTGCAATAATACAAGTATTGTGATGTTCGTATGTTTTTGCTGTTACCTATCTTCTGCTGTTATTTTTTTTCTCATTTATCTTTTCGTAACTGCAAAGGCAGCACTGCCGCAAAAAAGTTTAGTGTTTGCTGCTCGCCAAATTGCAAATAATCTGTCACCAATAGCTAAAAAATTGTAACTTTATTTTTTGGCCTTTTGCAAAATATCATTAGAAAGAAAGTCTAATAATTTAGCTTGTGCCCTCCAGTGCTTTTTATGGTTATTTTGTGCACGTTTTGCACTGCTCAAAACTGGTCATTCAAACCGAAACTTAGCCAAAAAAGGTCTTCAAATTGAGTCATTTTTGCAAAAAACGCAAAAGTTTTTTTGCATTTTTTTCTGAGACCCCCGTCCAAAGTCACAAATTTTAACACCTCACCCATGCCCTCCCCCTTTTGAAAATTTTTCATTAGATACATTGAACAGTGAACAAACCCATTCTGTAAAAAAACCGGTCGACCGGGCCAGTCAGAAACCGGTCGACCGGCCAGTCAACCGGCGATGATTTTGAAATTTAACGGTCGGGTCGGGTCGAGAAAATCCTGACCGGTTCCATCTCTGGCTTCCATACATGGTCCAACAGTCATACAGCAAAAAGAAATTTTGAAGTACATCTGAACCACCTATTCTTACCTTGCCAAGCAGCGCACGAGCAATCGCTGTGAACTCTGGTAGGTGGATTTTCGTTGATTTGTCCCGATGGCAACTCTGAAGTATCCGCAGCCTTAGTAGGTGTAGTTACCGAAGTTGTCACATCTGTTGATTCTGTTGCAGATCCGTAGCCACATACAGTGGTATTAGGTTCATTTTTTCTAAACACAACAATGATACCATTTGCTAGACATTATCTTCTACGAATCTCGGCAGTACAAACGTAGCAAAGTTTCCAATTACACTTTTTCTTTGTGAGAATCAGTAAATTTCGGGATGACACTGACTACAGTACTTCCTCGATTATCCGTACCTCGTTTATCCGGCATTCGATTATCCGTCCGTTGGGTCAGATAATAATTTATGACATAACTAACACTTTTCCAGTTAATGTGGGGCAATAGATAGCCCTACTGTAATTTTAACGATCATGCAAATTTACATTGCTTTCAATAAAAAAGTACTGAGATCCTTCAATGCGGTACATTATTTGATGTTGAACCTCGTTTAAGTTTTGGTGCATTCGAATCTGCTTCTTGCTGCGTTGTTTTGGTTTAAATAAAGAAATTCAATTATGCGGTTTTTTTACTTATCCGTTCAGGTTTTGAAGAAATGCTGTCCCGACTAGACCGGATAATCGAGGAAGTACTGTATTCCAAAATTTTCAAAAATGTTCAACCTTAGTTGCGTGTTTTCGAATAGTTCGTTTTTCGGAAACTGAAAGCGAAAAAGAGCAAATTGTTGTCAATAGCCAAATTAACTTGCAAGAACAAAACAGGACAGTTAACTTCGATCTATGGTTCACTCCATGGCTATGGTCGCTAACCCGGCTATTACGTTATACGATTCATATTATGATTCGGTGTTACATTAATAATTTGTTTATGTGTGTTTGTTGTTTTTTTATTAAAATTTGGCTCGTGTTTTTAATCATTTTTTCGATGCTGTGGTTGGCATTGTTCTTACTTTGTTTTTAAATTTTCAGAAAAAAAATGAACCTCATGTTCTTGTAAAATTGTTCTTTTTAAAAAGAGTGACATTATACCGAAAAGGCACCGTGATTGTTCAAAAGCTTCGCTCGAGTTTTGACCTACTTGTCCAAGATCTTGAATTGCTGGTGGCAGTACTGTTTTCGAATACATTTAAAAAGTTGATTGGTGGTACAGAACTTGAGAATTGCTTTGATTAAATGTTCATTTTCGAAGCTTTTCGTCTGACACTTGTCAAGAAAAAAAATGTTTTCGAAAACGGTTCAGCGATCAGCAACGCAAGATCTTGAACAAGTTGGTCAAAACTCGTGGAAAGCTCAGATCCAAGAGTTGCTCCTAAATGGTTTCACGCGCGTATTGATAAGTCACGCGCTCGACAAACGCCCAACATCGAGCGCGGTTTTATGCGTGATGAAATCGAGAAAACGCGTTCTCTCATCGCAATGCAGAAGACTAAGCGTAATTATCGCACGCTGTGGTCACACGTTCGAACAATTCTATCCTCTTCGATCTACTGCGTTTTTGTCGCTACGCTGCCAAGATTGACAGAGTGAAAGAAAAAGAAAATCTGTCGAAAAACGAATGCAACCTTCGTTTACTTCAATTGCAACGTTTTGACAACACAGTAAACCCGGACAAGAAAAACATCACCAATCTATCCAACTACAAACTTTCTCCAGCAGAAGAATTTGTGCTTTCGCACGGACTCCACTTCTGCCTCTCACTTACCAGCCCGAAGAGAGAAGGAATTTTTGCTGAGTTTGAAGTAAAAATTGCTCAGCTTCAGCACCATCGCCCTCAATCACCTGAAAATCACTCCGCTTTGAAAGCCAAACTGAGCGATTTGGCGCACGCTTACTGTGGCACACCTGTTGATGCTGGCGATTTTCTCATGCACAGAAAATGCCTTTGTGGAATCAAATCCCTGCGATCAAACAGCACCATCGTGATTACCAAACCAGACAAAGGATCTGATGCAGTTATTTTGTGCAAAACTGCTACATCAAAAAAATGAACTCCATTCTTGATGACGAAACCAAATTTTTGACACTAGGACCATCAAGCGAAAAAGACAACACCTCAAAGATCGAATCCCGGATACAACGCCGCCTGCTGCAGTTGTACAAAGACGACTTGCTCCCCACAAATTTGTACAATCTCATTCGACCGACTGGCTCCCAGCGGTTGCGCACGTATGGCCTTCCCAAAGCATACAAGAAAGATGTGCCACACTCACTCATTCTATCTATGATCGGTTCAGCGCAACGCCAGCTGGCTAAATATCTCTCTTTTCTTCTCGAACCGGTTCTCAGCCTCTATTCGAGCAACTGCGTACGGGACTCTTTTACCTTTGCTGAAATTATTAAAACTTCAAATTTGGACCCTTAAAACTTCAAATCCCAAATTAGGACCATTTCGACATTTCGAGTTTATTTACTAATGTCCTTCTAGCGGAGACAATTCAAATCTGTGCTGACGCTTTCTACAGATCGAAACACCCTCCTGCACCTTTTCCACGGCAAATTTTTGTTGAATTTATGAAGATGACTACTTCTTCTGACAAGTTCAGCTTCAATGACATTATGCATCGCCAGATAGACGGAGTCGCCATGGGATCACCCCTTGGACCAGCCCTAGCCAATATTTTTGTTGGCTACTATAAATCTAAACTTTTTCAGACCACTTCCAAGCAGGAGATGTATCACCGCAGTATGGATGTCAGCTTTGTAGTATTCAGCAAAGAAGATGAGTGCGATCTTTTCTTAGACAGGCTCAACTCGCTTCAACCTTCTCTCCGCTTTACTTTTGAAAAAGAATCTAACCTGGCTCTCCCATTTCTGGATGTTTTGGTTGAAAAAACCCCTTTCAAGTTCGTTACCTCCATCTACCGGAAACCCACTTTCATCGATCAATATCTACGCTGGAATCCCTTCAGTCCACATAAAAGCAAAACCAACTAAATTCTGACCTTAACTCTTGCCATCACCAGGCCCTTGCCATCTGTGTTCTCCTGAGAGATTGCTATCAGAACTATTCAAAATCAAGTTCATTCAACAGACTAATGGATACCCTGAGCACGTTATTAAGTCGTTTATAGCTAAGAAGATGAAGCAATTTCACGCTCTGCCTAAATTTGGACTCAAAAGATGCACTATCTATCTACGCCTCCCATGATTCGGTTCTGTTTGTACCCGGTTCGAAAAGCAGGTAAAATCTGCTGTCAAACAGTGCTTTTCCGCTGTGCAACCACGTGTTGTTTACTTTACCAACGAGCGTCTCTCCGCTATTAACAAGGATGTGCCGCCTGCTTTACAAAAAAGCAACGTAATTTATCAATTTTCATGCCACTGTGACAGTCAGTATGTAGGCCGTGCTTCCCAAAGGACAGAAGTAGCAACATGTCACCAAATCTATCCGTTCTTGCTCTTCTTCCTAGAAACGCCGACTTCCTGCACGTCAGTGCAAAATCTTTCACCCAAACTAATACCCAGTTTCTTGCTTTTGATTCAGCCATTGGACTTCGTATTTTATAAAATCCTTATGCTCAACATTATGATGACAGTAGATTTTCTATTCTTGCCCAAGGCCGCTCTCCTTTCCATCTACCTGCTTTTGAATCCACTTTTATCAAAACTTCTAACCCCGCCCTATGCCGACAAAAAAAAAAATTTTGTGTACAGCTTAAAGATTGCGCACTAATGACTGTTATCGCACCGAGCTATTTTATTTTTATTATCTGTTTCAGTTGGGCCTCGAACGCACATTTATAGTTCATTTTTGCTGCAACCCAAAAAAAAGCGTTTGCCTGCAGCTCGTGCACATTTTACTTTGCGTCGTTTTTGCACAGTTTTAATAATTATTTTTTCACGCTTTTGCACGGTTGCTAATTACTTCAGCACCGTATCACCTGTTTTGCTCACTTGGATTTCAGTTGTCTGGCGGATGGACGTACTTTTTGCAAGAAAAGACTTCGCGGTTTTTCTGTTGAATTTTTATTTTTCTGGTATCTTATGGTTAATTTTTGTCGCGTCGGTTTTATTTTAACTTAGCTCAATAAATTTTGATTCAGTTCTTTTTGTTGAGAAATTTTTTGGTAGAGTCGGAGCGGTGAAGACCTGGACGTTCCGTCCAGGACATATTCAACATCAAGTTACGGGTCATTCTGTAACAATGACGCTCTTTGATTGCTTTTTTTTCCGATAATCACGGCTCAGCTTTTTCTTATAAATAGCCAATCCTTTTCCTGCGCTATCCATTCTGACGATTCTTCTTGACAAGTATCAGACGAAAAGCTTCGAAGGTATCAACTTTTTAACCAAGGCAATTACCTGCCAGCTGGTCGAGCGGTAACGCGTTCGTCTCTAGAGCAGGAAGTAAGAGGTTCAAATCTCGGGTCGGTCAAGTTGGACATAGTTTGCCAACTGCTCGCCACCGCTGCGACATTTCTTCCAAAGGAGCTGTGTTGCCTACAGACACAATGACACGGAGATGGGCTTCGCAAATTCGTAACACGCTTCGGCTCAATAGAGCAAGTATAATAAGAGCTTTGATTTCTTTTATTTGATGGACGTAGCTCAGAGTTGTAAACGGGCCGACTAGTTCAGGCCCGAACCCGACTCAAACCCGAAAATATAAGCCCGAACCCCAAAATTAATTTGAAGCCCAAATCATGCTCGAAAAAAAACGAAAGTTAAGTTAGGTCTGAAAAATTTAGCAATGTTGCCAAGTTATTTTGATTATATTTTTGTGAACCTAAGACAAAAAGTACGTCTCAGGCCCGAATTAAGCCCGAAATCTTTGTCAACTTTGGGCCCGAACCCGACCCAAAAAGCCGGTCCGACGTACTCTGACGTAGCTAAGTCAATCATTTGAAAAAATACCTTTAAAAGTTTCACAGCTAAAACAAATTAAGGTTTTACTGTTTCTTATCGAATTAAATTAAACTGACATGCAATTAGTACCGACATTGGTTGGATTTGAACAAAAGTTTAGCCAATGGCTAAACCGCTTTCTGGTTCAAACTGAGTCTTACTTTTGGATTTGCATTTTCTGTGTTTTTGTTGATTGGGATCGATAAGCTGCTTCATCCTGAGCAAAAGTAACTCCTTGCCACATTGCTTTCGGGCAATGTGCAGTGTCGTCCGGTGTCAAAAAGACACTTCCCGATTGCGGTAATCCGACTTGACTGCGAGCCCATGAGATGTACGATTGGTTGACTTATGAAACCATCGATTCCAGATATTTGTCACTTGTGGTCAGTTGACTGATTGATTGTAGCGGACGACGCAACAGGCTTTTTTCCTCTTTCGTTGGTTTGAGCTGGGGGTAGCTGTGGCTGGGAAGCCATCTTCAACCATTGCAGAGGAAGGTTGCGCGTATCGTCATAACGTCGGGGTCACCAAATTTGCAGCGTCAAACGGTGTCAATAACACGCGTCCCGATTGCGGGTAACTGACTCGACTGCGCATCCTATTAACTACATGATTGGTTCAGTTAAAAAGCCATCGATTCCAGATATTTATCGCTTGTGGTTAGTTGACTGATTGATGGTAGCGGACGACGCTACACATTCGATCCTGAAGCATCTAGATTTTGCGCCCTAGATACCGACTATCACAGTGGCACATAAATTAATTACTAATCATACTTCGTTGATTGGCAGGTAACATCCTTTTTGGCAACAGGTAACGTGCGTTGGCTTGAGAAGATCAAGCGTACCACTTTGTTTTCAATCGATTCGGGTTTTCGTCGCCTCGATCAACTTACCAATCAAGAACTTCAAAACGCAGCAACGATACTTGCTAAGGCTTATCCAAGAAAATTTCGACGAATCTTTGACTGAGGAAATCAAAATTTGCTGAATTCGCTAAAGTATTTCACGATGATCACCAAGCTAGCGAAAGCAGTTTGGAAATGTTCTTGTGGACGATGCTTTTCCAAAAGTGGAAACAGCAATACTAATTTATCATGTTTTATGATCTCCAACTGCACTGGAAAAAGCTCCGTTTTGAAATTAAGAATAATTACAAATAGTACGCACATCCAGTGCTGGGCACCGCAAGTTTTTTTTTGAGTCCGCAGTCCGCAAATCCGCAACCGAATTTCAATTTTCTTAATCTGCAACCACAAGTCCGCAATTGGACGTTTAAACGCTTAGTCCGCAACCGCAAGTCCGCAACTACGTTTCAGAATTCTTGAATCCGCAACCGCAAGTCCGCAACTTCCTAATTCTTGAAGTCCGCAACCGCTAGTCCGCAACTTCGTAATGGTTCAAGTCTGCAACTTTTTATGAACCGAGTAGAAGAGTTTTGCAATCAACCACGTCCCGAAGTGATCTGCTCAGAGTTGATTAGCAAAAATAAGTCAAAAGTTGTGACTTGTGGGAAGAATATCAAGCGTATGGTGGATACATTCCACGCAATAGAAGTAATTACTCACAATTGTTGATTGTAGTAAATGTACCACAGCCTGACTTGTTGTTGAGCTGCCTTTTCGGAGGGTAAACTTAAGATTTGCCCAGTCCCTCTTACTTTCCGGTCCAGCTCAAAACAGATTTAAACGCTACTTTAACAAATTTTGCTTAAAGTTTTTAAGTGACTTGGCTAAGGGTTTGTAACCACCAGCCCTCCTGGTTGCGCTACTGCTTATACAGTACGTGCCTAAACTGCGTGGAAGCATAGTGCACAACCCACCGACGAACCCTTAAAAATGCTGTAATGAAGCTAGGGATTTGGGGATTAAAAGCTATTGGATTACAGTGAGAAGCCATCATATAGCAAAACACCATCTGCATTTCAGCTAGCAACAACATATTCTGAGTAAACAAGTTTTTTTCGAGGCAAGAAAAGGCAAAGGCAGTAAAAGGCAAAAAATATTCATATCGCTAATCGTATAACTAAATACTGTAGGAACGAGATAACCACACGCTACCAGCAGTGCCGTCGCCAGACCAAACGAAGTGAGAGGGCCCTAGCCGAAAATGGGGGGGAGCATCATAAAATGAACTGAACTTTTGCACGTAAAAACTGATATTTTAAAGCTACCGTTTTATATTCATCTTTGAAAAAAGATACATATAAGCCCGGCAGCGTTTATTAGCTCGTTTCGCATGCGTCCTGTATGATCGCTTGAAAAATATGTCTACAGGAATGAATGCGACCAGAAGCTCAACCCGGGTATTGGTAAGAGAGAGGGGGCTTGAACCAAAAGTAAATGTTTTTTGCACAAGAATTGTCTAATTTAGGTCCCGTGCTGAACAAATCGTTGACACCTACTTAAGTGTGTTACAGAGAGGGCCAGAGCCCCCAGCTACTGCGTGATTTTTGCGATTTTGCGGCTACAATAGCAATTTAAACGCCATTTAAATCACATTTCGCAGGTTTTAAAACCATACCAATAAATGCAGTAAATCGCTAAAATTCAGAAGTCCTTGAAAGATTTAAATTGTCTAGCCTCTTGAGCCCCCATGTATTTCAGGTCAAGTCTAAAACACGTTTAAACGCTTATTCTTTTTTTGATTATATTTTCTAAATGACTCGGCTAAAGGGGGCTGATGACCCCTCAGCCCCTTCTGGTTGCGCCACTGACTGCGACCTAAAATAAATCTTGAGTGTGCTCTAAAAAAAAACAGCTGGTCTTCTAAAAAAATGTTTTCACGTATTGTTTCATGTCATAATCACTAACGAAATAGCGGTAACGCTTCTATAGGCATACATCCCTATTCCGCGACACATCCGTAAAGGCGTGTTAATAAGACGGATTATTGGATCACATTATTTTATGTACAGCACTTAGTGGTCAGAAATTTTGCAAACAATCGAGAAAACTTCAAACGAGAATCATGTTTAAAAATTATTATTCCTTTTTCCATTATTGCCTGTTGTCTTGTCGTTACGTGATGCTCCAAAAAAACATTCTGAGTGAATCGAAATGGGGGGCACAAGTGGTCGTTAGGGGGGGTACGGCGTCCCTGGCCCCACAGTAGCGACGGCACCCCTGGCCCCACCTTAGCGACGGCACTGGCTACCAGTACAAAAAATGATACCCCAGTGGCTAATTTTGTGAACTCACGATAAAAAACAACAAAGCCATACATTGAACCAGGGCTGCAAATTCGAACTTAAACTAAAAAAAAGTCTGCTGTTTTGCCCAACTCGAAAAAACAGTGTTGACTCTAATTTGAATCAGGTTAAACCTGCTTCTAATAGCCTGTCTCGCCGCGCGCCTTATTTTTTATATTTCTGCAGTCATATACCACACTTTGAATATAGATATAACAATGTTATTCCTCACAGAACCCCAAAAATTTAATTCATCTAAAGGAGAACGGCAAAACAAGAAGTCAATTATCAGCTAGTCAAATCAACATCAATTAACTAAAATTTACTTGACCAAAATTTACGCTATTGATTATACTAACACTATGCTAGACTATACTACACTATACTAGACTATACTATTTAAAAACTACTTCGAGGTCGCACTATAGAAATAGGAACATCAGCACAAACATTTTGCATAACCAACTTACTACACAGCTAACTTGATACACTAAACTACTAAAATTTGAGACACCAAATCACTCGTGCTGTCGAAGATTATCTAATTTGACCAATAGCTGCAGACTTAAACATTATGAGATTAAAGGTCTAAAGACAATACAGTTAAAATTACCACAAAGACAGTTCGTAAGAGATTCTTAAAACAAGCACAAAAGGGGGTTCTAAAAAGTTCCAAAAATTAACCAACTAATTGCATAAAAGATGAGGACGCGGCATGATTCGTTTCTCACGTTACCAAACGGCATGTCAACAAAAAGAAAGCGATTAAGGCGAAAAGCAGGCTTAGTATTTATGTCAGCCTGAACTCGAAAAAATTGATTTTTTTGCCGAACTTGAACTCGAAAAAATTTAATTGATTTCTCATGTTTGACCGGGTAAAAACATAAATATTTTACGAAAATAGAAAGGGACTTCAATATCTGTTTAAAACTTGCGAAATTGCGAACTAAAATTAAAAACAGTCCGCAACCGCAAGTCCGCAATTTAAACTGCTAAAGTCCGCAAGTCCGCAGCTTTTTTCGTTAGTCTGCAATTGCGGATTTGCGGACTTGCCCAGCTCTGCGCACATCCATCACTCAAGCAGACTTGTTCACTAATATTAGCTGTAATGAGCGTGGAGTATGACATACAGGAGCTGGATATTGCAGCCGTTTTCCTTATTTTTCTTGTTTTCCTGGATATTGCAGCCGTTTTACTTAACTTTCGAGTTTTTTTCGGACTTGATTTGAGCTTCAAATTAGTTTTCGAGTTTGGGCCGGGTTCGGGCTTATATTTTCGGGTTCGGCCAGAGTTCGAGCCTAAACTAGTCGGCCCGTCTACAATTCTGGGTTGTAGTGTCGGCTATGCGGATAGCCTTGTAGGGCAAGGATGTTTGCAACGAAGCCTACAGAACAATAATTTTCATTGATTTATTAAGTTATTGCAATCACAGAAAGTTCCAAAAAATTATGATTTTGATGTTGCTTAGATGGAACAGGGGCCCATTTTTCTCTCGCCCAGGCCCCCCTTCCCATGTCAATGACCACCACTGTACATTTTTGAAGGTTTCCTAAAATGAGGTTTTAGTTTTTTGTATCAATTGCACTTTTTTTTAAGGGCTTATCATGCAAGGGGGCTGTTTTTCGGGACATACTTGACTCATACCAAATGAATAAACATATATTCCAATGAAGTTCTTTTACCTAATGTTAGTCGTCAGTGCTGTTTTTGAGATTGCAACCTAGGCGGGAGGGATTTAAATTTTGCTTTTGGTTGTTTATTGATTTTTATTAATATGTTTCAGTTAATGTTTCTATATTGAAGCCTAATAGCTTAGTGTGCGTGCGTGTTATTCACTGCAGTATTTATTCTGAGCTTAAGTGCGCGACGAAATACAGTAAACTGTTACTATAGATGCAGTTAACTTTTGCTAATGATCGTTTTCGTTCTCTGCTTGTGGGGACTGCTAACCTTTCAAACATTTTGCTGAAATAAACTTGATTTAATTTTAACTCCATCAAAAGATGATGGCCTCCACCAAACCATGACCAAACTTGGGTCCAGGCACTCCACAACGTTAATCCGGCACTGCACGTCACTCGGTGCCGTCGCTACGCGGGGCGTGCCCCCTAACGGCTGCTTATGCCCCCCCATTTCAGTTTACTCAAAACATTTTTTTGGAACAACACGCAGTGACGAGACAGCAGACCATCATACAAAAAGGAATAATAACGATCAATCTTAACGTTCAAACATAATTTATGTTTGCGTTTTCTTGATCCTTTGCAAAATTGTTGGCAACCAATTGCCGTAACATAATTGTGATGCAATAATACGTCTTACTTACACAAAGCACATGTTTTCACTTTTTCTTATTTGATAGCTGAGGGCTGCCGATGAGAGCTAAAAGCTCGAAACAGCGCTGTCCAGCTCTGTGCATACTTGACTTGAGCTACAATGTGAAATATCATTGGAGCTGCAGGGTTGGTGGTTGTTATGGCCACCTAACTGCCAGTGGAAGTTGACATGGCTTCCCAGGAGTCGACCATGAAGGACGTCAAGATATTGCAGTTTTGATTATTCTTATTAGCGTTTTTCAAACCAGTATTTCTCCGACCATGAGTACCGGCATATCTGAGCTGCTAAGCCTTTACGGATGTGTCACGGAACAAAGATATAGGTAGGCCTACAGAATTGTTTCTTGGTTAGTGATTATGATATGAAATAATACGTGACCAGTGGCGCAACCAAGGGGCTTAAACCCTCCTTTAACAAAATCAATTGCAACATTTAACACCAAATACTAGCGTTTAAGTATGTTTTGGAACTGACCTGTAAGTAAGAGGGGCTGAAGGGACCAAAAAATTTAATTCTTTCGAATTTCGTCAATTTAGTTCTTTCAAATAGCTGTAAAAGCGTTCGAAATGTGATCAAAATGGCACTAAATTGGCTACATTTGCAAAAAAAAAAACATTAAAATCTTCCAGCGGCTGGGGGCTACGCCTCCAGATCTCCATGGTCTCTGGCAGGTGGTGGTTCCGCCCCCAAACCCCGTCTAGAATACGCTTGAGTTGCACCAGTTTACTCAGAACGCCACCAAACTGAGACATTTTTCGAACAAAAACATTTTAACAAGTTCAAGCCCAATTGAAATGCCACCAATGATAAAAATGTGACAACAAAGTCTATTGTTTCCTCAGTTTCAGTTTCTTTAGCACTTCCGCGTACAACAGTAGCACACGCGTTTAACAGTACTTAACCATAAAATTAATATTGACGACCAGGGGGTCCGGGCCCCCTCAATTTAAATTTTTTCCAACCAATTTAAGTGTATAACCCGGGAGAAGTTAAAGGTTTTTGGCCCAAAAGTTGCAACCTCAGGCCCTCATTTAACCTTTTTATGAACACAATGCAATAACCACGGCCGAATTTACCATATGGCTCAGTGCCAGGGGCCCAGCGCTTAGATAGTAGGCCTAAGACTTTTTCTGGTCTTCACTTACATTTGACTAGAAAACGCAGCAAAAATTTACGAAATGCCAAGGGCCCCACGCAATGTAAATCCATCCCGGGTAATAACAAGATTAGTAAGCCTAACAAATAATCATCTATTGTACCAATTAACTTTCAATAACGATTCACCTCCACCTCGTCAGTTTTTGCGCGACAAGATACTTTTGAAAAAAATTAGCGAGGGGAAATGCTCATTGAAAAAATCATTAAATTTTAATTGAGCGGATCTGGGCCCCCTGGTCGTACATGTACTTCTACAAGTGGTTAATTTCATGACAAGGCAAAAATTTCTATGACAAATCTTCCAGTGGATTGTTATTTACAGCTAAAATATTTCAGGAGAGGTAATGTACCTTACTCCCACTACCTCGGCCAAATCCTATCCAAAATTTAACCGCGAATTGCGAGATTGAAAGGTGTTTTGGGCTTAAATTGTAAGTAGAGGTGTTTAAACTTAAAGGTGGTTTGGACTTAAATTAACCTCCGCACTTTCGGCTAGTGGTATCTCACTTCGTTTGCTCTAGCGACGGAACTGACGCAACACACAATGATATTTAAGCAAACTGAACATTTTATCACACTATGACTAAACTTAACTATTACTTGCAATTTTGCAAAACTATTTGATCATCGGGACATCTGCAGCAGTATAAATAATCGTCGACAAAGTAGTATGGGTCTTGCGAAAAATTTTTGGGCAGATTGCAAATTTCATAAATATCATCAGGTGGAGGTCTTCTCTTTACTCTGTGTTTATTCATTGGGTTGCAACATATCTGCAAACATACAAAAAAACGTTTTACAAAATTTCTATACAAAAATTACAAAATGGGGTCAATAACTGTTTCAATAAACATTAATTGTTAGCAAATTAGAGATCATAATAAAAACTTTTCAGTTTCAAACTCATCTTATAGAACCAATTCCATTAGGCCATTATCATCAGTTTCACCACCACCTGCCAAATCTTTGAATTCCAACATCTTAAAAATTAAAATATCAAAAGTAAGTTTTAGCAATGTAGGCTTACTACGCATTCTGCTCCACAGACTAACCACGAAACTCCACGGATTCGTCTCCAATAACTCTTAAAAAAGTTTACTAAACCAAATTTGTGCAAATGTCCTAAATCTACTAAACCCTTTACGTAAAAAGTAACTACAGTCTCCAAACACTGACTAAAACAGTAAATGACTAAAGTACCAGTAAATGACTAAAGTACCAGTACACTTTTCTCTATCAGCCTCCTAAAAAAGTTTATTAATTAATTGAACAAAAGCGAAGTAGTCAAGCCACTAGCTAACATTTTCACTTTTAGTCAAGTGAAGAAACGAACGTCCTATTTAGCTTGATGGGGAGTCAAAAACCAAGTTCCACATAAGTCTCTAGCATTAGTCTAGATTAGACAGTGATTTAGTGAAAATGACCGAAGTGAAATAGTAACAATTGACTTTTACAAAAGTCGAATTGTGATGATTTTCTCTCATTTTGCCGTAACCTAGCAGACTACTGGGCACTGGCACGCTGGGATTTTATAACGTAAAACAAAACTTTGACAGTTAGTTTACAAATATTTT
Organism: Trididemnum nubilum; assembly: GCA_963965965.1. Lineage (NCBI taxonomy): Eukaryota > Metazoa > Chordata > Ascidiacea > Aplousobranchia > Didemnidae > Trididemnum > Trididemnum nubilum. The sequence continues at coordinate 10,531,342 of OZ014488.1, read as the reverse complement.
TTTGCTAGTTCCAGAGCGTACTTAGCTCAGTTTATACTATGTAGAAGCAGTTTTTGAGAGACCGCTGGACAATTTTGAGAGACCGTTTTGTTCCTCAAGTCGCCTTAATAAAACACTGACCAGACTTACGAGTACTACGTACTGTTCTCCGACATCTGCCTTAAAAAATTCTAAACGGACGATTCCCCTAATGCCCCCTACATCCTCTTCCCTCGGTTGCAGCCCGGGTCTAAAGCAGTTTGTTGTGGAAAATGATTCGACTTACCGGCAATACTCCTGCACATAAGATGATTGCTGCAGCAGTCAAATAACTGCAAGTTGCAGGAAACATTTTTGTGGCTCTTGTACTATGGTTAATTTTTAGTTTGCAAAAACGTACTGTTCTTATTTAAAGTGTACTGCAAACTTTCTGCAGAAAAAATAAAGGTCAGTGCGGTTAGAAACATTTGCAACATCCTAGATCAAACTTCGATTAAATTTCAAAAAGTTAAAGGCCTATCTAAACTAATCCTGCTGCTGGTATAAAATTGCAATCGTAATTACATCTTTCTTCACAAAGTTGCCTTAATTTAGAGACAGGGAAAGGGACTTTTCCATGTTCAAGTCAAGTTCTCACCTGTTTACTACACTCCATAGAGGCTTCATACTCACCCATCAAATGCTAAACGTCTTGCTGGGGACCTGCGAATAACAATTTTTACATGACCCCAGGGGCGGCGCCCGCCCGAAATTATTGAGGAAGACAAAATCAATAATAAGAGCGTATTTTTTCTAGAAGAATTTATGAATTGCTTTCAATGAAAACATTTTAATTAAAGCAATTCTCAAGTTCTGTAACACCAACCAACTTTCCAGAAAAACTTATCAAAAACGCCCTAAAATTTTTGTTTAAAAGCAAAAAAACTGCATGTCCTAATATGGTCACATTTCGTGTCAATTTAGAACAATAAAAAGAAAAAAATTATATTAAGCCTGGTTTATTTGCAATCAAAATACAAAAGTTTTCGCCGTTCATCAGGCGTCTTCAGGTATTAGTGAAATTATAGCCATGTTAACTCCAGACTAACTGCAAAGAATGAAAGACAAAATCAAGCGACATCAAGGTTTCGCATTTCATTCTTTCCAGGTAGTCTGAAGTTAACATGGCTATAATTTCACTAATACCTGAAGAGGCCTGATGAAAGGCGAAAACTTTTGTATATATTTTAATTGTACAGTAAATAAATTATTAGAATGACTTGAGTCTTGCTGTTCATTGCTATTACTTGGCTAAACAAAATTTTCCACTTTATCGAAGTCAAGCCTGGTTTATTTCAAAATAATTAAACAACGACATAACGGTGCAGTACTGTAAGTTCAAATTGAGTTGATTTTCCGATAGGGGTTTGGAGGAGCGCTGTGAGCTCCCCAGCCGGGTCCGGGGCGAAGCTCCGAATGCCAACCCATTTTGGTTTTTCATGTAGTTTAAATTTTTGCAGATTAATAGGAAATACTCGACAAAAAACTGACAGTTTATGGCTTAAAAATGCCGGTCAGGTAACCTTCACATATAAATTCTAGAGCACACTAAAGAATGATGTAACTACAGCAGGGCATAGGCGTAGCCAAAGGGGGGGGGGGGCCCAGGGGGCCAGCCCCCCCCCCAATTGAAATGCTACCAATGATAAAAATGTCAAAAAAATTATAGCTTTTTCAGCTTCAGTTATTTTTAACATCTTCGCGTACAACAGTAATTAACAATAATATTGATCCAGGGGCCTGGGTCCCTCAATTTGATTTTTGCCAACCAATTTAAATGGGCCCCCTACAATAATATTTAAATAGCCCCAAATTTAAATGGGCCCCCAACAAGTATTGATCCAGGGGGACCGGGCCCCTCAATTTGATTTTTGTAAACCAATTTAAATGGGCCCCGAACAATAATATTGATCCAGGGGGCACAGGCCCTTTCAATTTAATTTTTGCCAACCAATTTCAGTGGGCCCCCTACAAGGATATTTAAATGGGCCCCCCATCAATAATATTGTTCCGGGGAACCCGGGCCCCTTCAATTTAATTTTTGCCAACGAATTTAAAAACGCCCCTTACAATAATATTTAAATGGGCTCCCAACAACAATATTGATCCAGGGGGCCCGGGCCCCCTCAATTTCATTTTTTCAACCAATTTAAACGGGCCTCCATAACAATATTTAAATTGCCCCAAATTTAAATGGGCCCCCAACAATAATATTGATCCAGAGGGCCCGAGCTCTTCAATTTAATTTTTGCCAACCAATTAAAAAATGCCCCCTACAATAATATTTAAATAGCCCCAATTTGAATGGGCCCACCAACAATATTGTTCCTGATGGCCCCGCCCCTTCAATTTAATGTCTACCAACCAATTTAAACTTATAAACCGGGTGAAAGTAAGAGTTTTTATCCTACAAGTTGCAAACTGAGGCCCTCATTTAACCTATTTATGAACGTAATGCAATCACCATTAACCAGGGATGAATTTAATATACGGCTCAGTGCCAGGGGCCCCGCGGTCAGATTAGACTTTTTTTTTGGTCTTCACCTGTATTTGGCAGGAAAATAATGCAAAAATCCCAAAGTGCCACGGGCTCAACTCAATGTAAATCCGGCAAGGGCAATAACATGGTTTGCAGGCGTAACTATCTATTGTACAATCACCTCGCCCGTTTTTATGCAACAAAATACTGTACTTTTGAAAAGAATTAGCTACAGTAACGGGAATGCTCATCGAACAAACTTTTGAATTGAGAGAGCCTGGGCCCCCTGGTCGTACATGTACTCCTATAGCAGGTTGTTTTCATGACAAAACAATATTCTCTAAGAAAAATATTCGACTGGATTGTTATTTACTGCTAAAATATTGTAGGAGGCAATGCACTTTACTTTACTACCTGGGCGAAATCACTTACAAAATTTACCCCATAATGCAAGATTTTAAACGTGTTAAATTGCAAGCAAAAGGAGAACTGAACAACTTAATTTTTTCAATTGACTTTTTAAATGTTAAAAATCTAGTACTTTCAAATGGCTCTGAATACGTTCTAAATGTGATCTAATGATATCAAAATAGTTTTTTTTTGTAAAAAATTACGAAACATCGCCCAACGGCGGGGGGCTTCGCATCCAGACCCCACTAGCCTCCGGCTGCTGGGGGCTCCACCCCCAGAACTCCGTCTGTGATACGTTTGAATAACAGTACACTTATTTACTCAACACACGTCTCCCAATTTAGACATTTTTACATTTTAACTATTGGTTTAAGCTCTCTCCCTTGCTCGAGTTTTAGTTACGTGCCAACACCAGGCCACGGCTTCTGATCTTCCATTCTGCGATATCTTTGCCCCCACAAAAAGTTTCTCTTTCAAAGTTTGTGATGACGTTATTGCATGTGATTAGTGGTTTGCCCCCCCCAATCAAAAATCCAGACTATGCCTATGCAGTAGGCTACGACACTGTAAATTAGTTTTGGGATGAGTTACCCCAAGTTATACTGAATGATGTCCAGAGGTGGAGTTGAGGACGTAAGGCTCGAGGCCAAGGCCAAGGACACAAAAGAACTCGAGGCCAAGGCCAAGGTCCAAGGACACAGGCGCAAGTGTTCTCAAAAAAAAAAAAGCTCTTCAAACAACTTTTTCAGGCGATTTCCAAAAAAAATAAAATAAAATAAAAAAGGTTTTCAAAAAACTTTTCGAGGCGATCTCCAATTGAGGAAAACAAAAAAGGTCTTCGCAAATTTTCCGCGATGTTTCCGGCGTTTTCCAACAAGATTTCAACGGTACAAAAAATAGTGCTGTCCTCGAGCCGAGGACAGGGCAATTTTCAAAGACTTGATGCTTCGAGGCGAAGGCCAAGGACTTGACCTTTGAGGTCAAGGCCAAGGACTTCAAAATATGTCCTCGAGGCTAAGGACGTCCTCGAGGACTCCACTTCTGATGATGTCACTCCCCTAATATCCTTAAAAATCAATGGATTTGGAAGAATTGGAAAAATGACCCTAAGAATGATTGGAGAAAACTTGTCCTTTCTGTGGCGCAGCCTCTGTATGACCCCATTATAAATCAAACCTGAGTCTACCATTTCAGCAGCAAACGCTCTGTCAAAAGCAAGTGGAAACGCTGTGAAAAATTAATTATCATAAGATTGTAAAGTGCTGAAATCTTAAAAATCCTTGAAAATCTGGAATGAAATCCACAAACATGAAATGACATAAAAAAAATAACTATATTTCATTCTGATAATAATGGTTAAGTGGATATAACGTCTGCTACTGAAACCGTAGGTTCGAGTCTCGGTCAAGTCAAACCAAAGACTTCAAAATCTGATATTCACTCTGATCCCTGCTTAACGTACAGCAATGCAAAGGAACAGTATGAACAATGAAGTCTTCACCGAATGTGGTAGAGAAGTGCAAAGTGGCAGCTGGACTCGAAGACCGCAAAGATCACTTCGCTGCCTCCTGGTCACGGCAAATGGCACTATTGCGTGCAACCATAAGATTTTGTTAAGGGTGAGTGGAGGCTTGAACCAAAACTTAAAATTTCTGGTCCCAAACCTCTTTAATCGAGGCGGCGTGCTGAACTAATTCATGCAACTCAAACGTATCACAGACAGGGTCTGGGGGTGAAGCCATTTTTGTGATTTTTCGGTAAAAAATGGCCAGCGGTTGGCAGTATCGTGGTACAAAAGTACCACGTTACTGTAACACGGTACTTTTTTAGTACCGTTATCGGTACCGTCGGTACATTTTCAAAAAAGTACTGTTTTCGATACCGCCGTTACTTTTTTAGCACGTTTAACGCAGTACTCGGTACTTTTGCGTGGAATGAAATTAAAATCATTCAAAAAGAATTGAAATTACTGAGAAGCACTTTCAAGTTTTGCCCACGTTATAAGGCGTGGTTACTGGGTGATTGTGGATGACTGACACTTCATCGATGTTACTCTCAGTTGCTTTACAGATCAAATCATAAATGTTAGCTATATTACGTTATGTTCTTCGCTCTTTTGTCTGTTCTGAAAAGTGAAGACCAGCCTGTCCTCTGTATGAAGTCATTTTGAAGTGATATTCTCGTCCAAAGAACGTTTTTTGCAGTATATAATTTCATTGGGGGCTGTCTGTGAAAGACGTTCGCAAAAAAATCGCGAAAAATTGACCCCCTGCTATTGTCAGTAAAGTGTCCTCACTGCGTCAACCCACTAGTTGCGCAGACACAACAGAGAACTTGCGAAAGGTAGAAATGGCCATGGCAATTTCATTGCAGGACTATCAAGTCACCAAAAGCATGTTTTAAGACCATGGGCGTAGCCAGGGGTCCGTCCTACCCCCAATTGAAATGCCATCAATGATAAAAATATGACAAAAAGCCTATTGGTGTTTCAGTTTCTTTTAGCATATTTCGCATACAGCCGTAATTAACAATAATATTGACAACCAGAGGGCCCGGGCCTCATCAATCCAATTTTTTCCACCAGTTTAAATATGTAAACTGGGTGAAATTAAACGTTTTTGTCCTAAAACTTGCTACCTCGAGCCCTCATTTAACCTTTTATGAGCGTATATAATAACTAGGCAGATTTACCACATGGCACAGTGCCAGGGGCCCCGTGCTCAGATGGTAAGACTTTTTTTGGTCTTTACATATATTCGGCACGAAGATGTCGCAAAAATCTCCAAAGTGCCAGGGGCTCGTGCAAAGTAAATCTGGCCAGGGCAATAACATGGTTAGTAGGCGTAACCAATTATTGTACCATTTTCCATAACAATTCACCTTCACCTCGCTAGTTTTTACGCGACAAAATACTTTTGAAAAAAATTAGCTAGGGGAAATGCTCATTGAACAAATTTTAGAATTTAAATTGAAGGGGCCTGGGCCCCCTGGCCGCACGTGTGCTCTACAACTGATTATTTCCACGACTAAACAAATATCTCAAAGCAAAATCTTCGAGTGGATCACTATTTACTGCTAAAATATTGCACGAGGCATTGTACCTTACTTCCCCCTACCTGGTCCAAATCACTTACAAAATCTAACCTCAACATGCAAGATTTTAAAAGTGTTTTGGACTTAAATTGTATGTAAATGGAGTATTGAACAATTTAGTTTTTTCAATTGTCTTTTAAATGTTGATAATCTAGTTCTTTCAAATGGCTCTAAACACGTTTGAAACGTGATCCAATGACATTACATAGCTTTTTTTTCAAAGAATTGCAATAAATCGCTCTGCGGCTAGGGGTTCCGCCCCCAGACCCCCGTTCGTGATACGTTTCAGTTAGACTAGTTTACTCAACGCGTCTCCCAATTCAGACATTTTCGCTTTTTACTTTTGGCTGTTGGTTCAAGCCTTATCCTTTTAGCAAAATCTTGTTTTAGTGCCTAACACAGGCCACGGCTTCTGATCTTCCATTCTACGATATCTATGTCCCATTGTAAGCTCCTCTTTTGAAAATTTTAAATGACGTTATTGCATCCGACTTGTGGTTTGCCCCCATCCCCAATCAAAAATCCTGGCTACGCCTATGTAGAGACTCTTCTAACATTCATTGTTAATGGCGACACGACTGGTTACTGAGTCCAGGTTACCAGAATATACATAAGAACTGGCACTTTATTTGTATTGAAACGCTTTAAAAGCACGTTTTCAGTATGTTTAGATATCATAGATTATAAACCAAGCGTAAGGTTTGATACAAATTAACTAAAACTGTGTTAAAAAGCAACGTAATCAAAATTTTAGAGCAATGAAGGCGACTGAATTTTAATGCTTCGCAATTAAGAAGTGCTGACGTCCATAATGCCGGAAGCCCCCCTATCTCCAAAATATTTGCACTAAACGACCTCCCTGACTGCGGAGTACGTCATTTATGGACAGCTTCTAATCATAGGCATAGGCAGGGAGCCCCCCCAATTAAAATGGCACCAATGACAAAAAATCTATTGTTTCTTCAGTTTCAGTTTCTTTTAGCATCTTCACGTGCAACAGTACACGCGTAAAACAGTAATAAACAATAATATTGGCGACTGGGGCCCGGGCCCTCTAAATTCAATTTTTCCAACCAATTTAAATGTATAGTCCGGGTGAAATTAGAGGTTTTGTTCTAAAAGTTGCTACCTCAGGTCCTCATCTTACTTTTTATGAACGTAACGCAATAACCAGGGCCAGATTTACCGTATGGCACAGTACCAGGGGCCCAGCGCTCAGACATAGGCGTAGCCAAAGGGGGGGGCTAGGGGCCCAATCCTCCCCAATTGAAATGACACCAATAACAAACATGTGCCGAAAAATCTATGTTTTTCAGTTTCAGTTTTGTTTTGCATCTTTGCGCACAACTGCAACTAACAATATAAATTGATGACCAGGGGATCCGGCTCCCCTCAAGTCATTTTTGGCAACCAATTTACACGATTAATGTGGGTGAAATTAAGGGTTTTTGTCCTAAAAGTTGCAACGTCAGGCCCTCATCTAACCTTTTTTTGAACATAATGCAATAACCAGGGTCGGATTTACCATATGGCACAGTGCCAAGTGCCTTGCGCTCAGATGATAAGACATTTATTTGGTCTTCACCTACTGTATATTTGGCTGAAAAATGTTGCGAAAATCCCCAAAGTACCAAGGGCCCCACGTAATGCAAATCCGGTCCGAGCAATAACATGCTGGTAAGCAGTAATTAAATTGTAGGGGAGACGGGGGGGGCGCGTCCCCCCATCGAGATTGAGCGTCCCCCCATCGAGATTTGAGCGTCCCCCCATGGAGATCTGAGCGGTGGATGATCAGAGGTAAAAGACCAGCAAAATCCGGTCAAATATAGCACCAAATTTCGCGGAAATAGTGATTAAGAACAAAAAACACTTCAGATTACGGCAAAGACCTTTTTTTTTTTTTTTGGTCTTCACCTAACTTTCGGCGAAAAAGCACTAAGACTCTAGGTGAATACTTTTATCTTTTTTGGTCTGTATTCAATTCCGTCGACGGATTTACGTAATCTTCCCTGAAGTTTAGTCAAGGCTGCAAAGGCGTCCCCCCATGCAAAATTTAAGTACTGCTGGTAAGTACGTCTAACTATCTAGTATACCATTTTTCAAAAACAATTTCTTCCACCTCTCTAATTTTTACGCAAATTATTTTCATAAAAATAACTACGGGAAATGCTCGTTGAACAAATTATTGAGTTTGAATGGAGGGGGCCTGGGCCCCCAGCCATACATGTACTCCTATAACTGCTTATTTTCATGACAAAACAAAAATCTCTGAAAAAATTTTAGAGTGGATTATTATTTACTGCTAAAATATTGCACGAGGCAATGTGCCTTACTTCCCCTACCTGGACCAAATCACTTACAAAATTTAGCACCAAATAGTTAGATCTTAAACGTGTTTTGGACTTAAATTGTAAGTACAAGGAGGATTGAACAATTTAATTTTTTAATTGACTGTCATAATATATTAAAAAGCTAGTTCTTTCAACTGGTTCGGAACTCGTACAAAATGTGATCCAATGGCATCAGTAGCGTAGCCAGGGGGGGCGGGGGGGCTCGAGCCCCCCATTGGCTTGTGAAGTATGCAAAATTGCACGTTTTTGGTGCTTTTGAGGCCGATTTTTGGTGAAAAAATTGAAAATAGCCCCCCCATCGGAAAACAGCCCCCCTCAAAAGTTCGAATTTCCGATTTTGGCCGAAAAATCAGTCTCAAAATCGGTGAAGACCTTTTTTTTTCTGGAGATCACCAGAATTTGGGCGGAAAAAACGTTTAAATTTCCGATTTTGGCCGAAAAATCAGTCTCAAAATCGGTGAAGACCTTTTTTTTTTTGGAGATCACCTGACTTTGGGCAAATAAAACGTTTGAAACTCCGAGATTTCCGAGAAATGCCGCCTTGATTTTCGGAGAAACCGTGTGACACTGATTCAAGAACAATTAAAATTCGGGTCAAGGTCGTTTGCACTTTTCTGACTCTTTCAAAATAGCCCCCCCCCCCTTTTCGAAATCCTGGCTACGCGCCTGAATGGCATTAAAATAGCTCTTTTTTCCAGAAAATTTCAAAAAATTGTCCAGCGGCTCAGGGCTTCGCCCCCACCGCCAGACCTTCGTCTGTGATACATTTGAGGTACCCAAGTTTACTCTGCGCGTCTCCTCGCTTTAGAGATTTTAGCTATTTTACTTGGGGTTTAAGCCCTCTCCCTTTAGCAAAGTCTTGGTTTAATGTCAAACACAAAGCCTCGGCTTCTGATCTTCCTCTTTACGATATCTTTGTCCCACAAAGATATCCTCCTTTGAAAATTTCTGGTGACGTCATTGCATGTGATTTGTGGTTTGGCCCCCTCCCCCAATCAAAAATCCTAAGTACGCCTATACCCCCCCAAATCATGACCTAAAATTCTGGCTACGCCTACCAAAGAATGAATCAGTATTACTATAACATCATCACTAGAATATCAAATTTTAGAATTACGTTAAATTTTTATTTATTTATGCCTAAAAATATTCGACTTTTTCTCAAAAACGTCTTTCCAAAACATCAAAGAAAATTCGGGTGATATGCAGAAGCCTAGCCAGGGGGGGCGGGGGGTGGGGCTATAGCCAAAAGGCTATGACCAAAATGCAGAATGGGAAAAACACTACGTTTTTAGCACTTTGGAGACTGTTTTATGCACTGGAGTGGACTAAATAGTGATTTAAAACATCTTTTGAAACATATTTAGGGGGAGGGCTAATTTGTCAAAAATAAAACAAATAAATGAAAACTTAAAAAATGGTACGAAATAAGCAATCAAATTTGATCGGAAGTGTAAAAATGCAAAACATAGGTGTCATCAACAAATATACTACAAACTAAGGAATAGGGGGGGGTGGGGGGCTATTAAGTATTAGTTAATTACCAATCATTTCTCTCTAATCTCTTTTCATTAGCCCCCCCCCAATTATTTTTCTCTATGAACTGTATACGAAATAGATTACTCCGTGTGAGTTTTATTGCACTATTCGATTTTATAATTTTCCAGCATCTAAACAAGAGAATTTTGAAAAGTAGATGGAAGTTGTCCCGATTTATAGTTATAGACAAATGCTGCAGTTTCTAATTTAACTACGTACTGTAAGTCTTGTAATTTAAGAATTTTAAGTTTTGCATGATAAGGAGGTGCTCTATCATTCCATGTTTTATTCCCTACAAGTTTTACTGCTTTTTTTTGAAGAGTAGCTAGTTTCTTGAGGTACGTTTTATACGTTGAGCTCCAAGTGATTATTCCGCATTGAATACTTTATCTGGTCTGAACTTGTGAAACTATAGAAAAGAAAATTAGGTGAAAAAAAAACCAGTTAAAGTAGAGTACTTTCACTTCGCACAGTTTCACAAGCCCTGGCAACATTGTTCAGAACGAATAAAATTTTAGCTATAATCTAAACACGTCTGGCTTTCAGGGCTGGCTAACTGCCCACTACCAAGTTTTTTTTTTCTCTTTGTGATTGCGTAAGTGTGACACTACGTTACGCAATTCCCCTATAGAGAATTCGCTAGATGAATTTTAATTTCTCAAATCTTATACAGAGAGCTGCAAAAATCGAAATTGCGATCAAGCTAATCTGAAAACACAAGAATTACAAAACTTATTTAACACACTGCACTAAACAGCCCATACTCACAACTATGCCGTAATGATGTAGTTTTGGCTGTAACGAAAGCTTTTCAGTGACATTAACGCGTCACTACTTCGGTGTTTACACAAGGCGAAACGTGAGTGAATTTGAAGAGATAAATATTGAAATGAAGAGGAGAAACAAACTATCTTTGACCTTGGTTTTTGAATCCGCTCTCAGGCTATCAGAACTTTAGAAGCCTGTTCTTGAATTCAATCTCACTCTCAACTAACTAGATTTTTCGATTCCTTGATTTATCAAGTCACGCTTCACCTTTTTTTATCAGAACAATTTTAGAACAACATGATGCTCATTTTTACTCAAAATTATAAACAAAATAAGAATGCCAGCCTTAGCATGAAAAAAGCATTAAGAACAACGGCTAGTGTATATTTGCATTGACTAAGTTCGAATCTAGAAAGAACAAGCATCACGCCTACGTCAAAACAGCTCACTTAGTCACGTGAATGTAACGCCTGAGCGGTGTTGCGCAGTCTACTCAAGGATGGCAGTACGGTACGGTACGATTAGATTTTGCGTACTGTGTACCTCGTACCTTGAACCGTACCGTAACAGCGTACCGTACTTCAGTTCAATTTTTGAAACGTATCGTACCAACGTACCGTACCCGTACCATTACAAAAAAGGCGTACCGTACCTTTTAGCAAAAATTGAGGCGTACCGTACCGTACTTACGTACCGTATCGTATTCCATCCTTGTTTTTTACTACTTGCAACTTTAACTGACTGTAAAATCACTAGCCTATAAATTGGCGATCTCAATTCAAACATTTAGCGTCGATTTCAGCTGTTTTTTGCCTCTATATACAAAAAGCCAGTGCAATGTGCGAAAAGTCTGGGATTTTTATTTCAAAGAGCTTACCAACGAACCGTATCCGTACCTTTACAGAAAAAGCGTACCGTACCAGCGTACAGTACTTCTTAGCAAAAATTGAGGGGTACCGTACCTACGTACCATACCGAACTGTCATCCTTGCTACTTATATCATGATCAACAGAATCAAAAGCTTTTGAATATCAATAAATATTGAGAATGTAATCAATTTGCTGTTGGTGCTGTCGTCCTAAACAAAAGTTGGGTAGGCTCTGGAAGTTTTGTTGTAAGTAGGCTCTGAAAACTTTAAGGTAGGTCAAAAAAAAATGTCCCGAGTTTTCGGCCGGAAAATAGGTGAAGACCGAAAAAAGGTCTTCGCCGAGATTTGATCGATTTTTCGACCAAAAGATAGGTGAAAACCAAAGAGCAAATTGAAAAGGTCTTGGTTCAATTTTCGGTCACAAATTTGGTGTATAGCAGACGACAATCAGTGACCAATAAGGGTGAAAGCAGGGCTTAAGTGGTGGGAGCCTACGTAAGCCTACCTTGCCAAAACAAGTAGGAAGGCCGAGCTTACCTTCAACAGAAGCACTGAGTGTTGTCCAGGTTTTTGAAACAGCTACGGTATCAATGCTGCCACAAGCAACTTTTCAAAATTCACTAAAATTACCAAAAAAATATCACTAGATCTAAGAAAAATATCGCTAGATTTCAAGTTTCAGGTTTTTTGAACAGTTTACGCCCCTTCACACCAATGCTGCCACAAGCTACTCTCCAAAATTTACTAGAATTTTGAGAAATTCACTAGAATTTTGTAAAATTTTTAGGTGATCTCAAAAAAAAAAAAAAAAAAAGGTCTTCACTCCAGGACCCACAGTTTTCGCGTAATTTTCTTGGTCATCTCCAAAAAAAAAGGTCTTCACTCAAGTGGTAAGCCTACACTTTCAGGTATTTTCACACTCTACAAAAAATTCACTAGATCGTTGAAAAAATTCACTAGGTCACTAGAACGGACCAAAATTCACTAAATCCAGTGAAAATTCACTAGGAGTGGCACCACTGTACGGTATCACAGATTTATTGATTGAAATACCTTACTATCATGAAGTACGATCATTTAGGGTTTGAAATGCTTTGGTATTGCTATATAGCAACCAGAAGTATGTCTAATAGAGAACTAGTGGCGGCTCGTGACTTGAAAATTTGGGGTGCAGCTAATAAAGATGCTTGAAACACACTAACTTTATTGTAGTTTGAGTTAATAAGCTATATTGCCATGAAAACTTGAGTATTTTTAGGAGTTTTTTGCCGGAATTTCATTATTTCGTAAAATTTTAAACGCTTATTCAAAAATTACGCCTACAACCTGGTATTTTACTATTTAGCTGAGGTGGAGTCCTCGAGGACGTCCTTGGCCTCGAGTACGTCCTCGAAGACAGATTTTGAAGTCCTTGGCTTTGGCCTTGGCCTCGAAAGTCAAGTCCTCGAAGATTGCCCTGTCCTCGGCTCGAAGACATCACTATTTCTTGAACCGTTGAATTTTTGTTGGAAAGCGCCAGAAACCAGGCAGAAAATTTGCGAAGACCTTTTTTGTTTTCCTCAATAGGAAATCGCCGGAAAAATATTTGTTGAAGACCTTTTTCGCCGGAAAAATATTTGTTGAAGACCTTTTTCGCCGGAAAAAAAATTTTAAAGACCTTTTTTTGAGATTGCTTAAAATTTTTTTCGAAACCCTTTTTTTTAGAACACTTGCGCCTGTGTCCTTGGTCCTTGGCCTTGGCCTCGAGAAGGTCTGTTCTTGGCCTTGGCCTCGAAATTTTTTTGTGTCCTTGGCCTCGAGCCTTGTGTTCTCGACTCCACCTCTACTATTTAGTTAACCCTTTCTCTGTTATATTTTGCGCTTTGTGCGCTTACGACGAGAATCTTGTTCCTCAGTGAAGTTCAGATATGAATCGTTCCAGGCCCGGCGCCAGAATAGCGTGACTGGGGGGGCAGAAATAAATTTTGGGGGAGCACGAGCAGTTTATTTTGTGTGAATTCGAGAGGAGCACAGGGGCACGAGAAATTTATCCCAGTCTGAATCAAGTGAACAAGGTGAGAAGGCAAACATTCAAAGGAATTTTGCGGCCGGAATCAGGTGATCTCCAAAAAAAATAGAAGAAAAAGGTCTTCACTGAAATTGCAAGGGATTTTCCGCCCGAAATCGCAAATTTAAGCACTTTTTCCGGCCGAAAACAGGTGATCTCCAAAAAAAATAAGATCTCCATTCCAAAAACGTCAAGAAATCCGTTGTCAGTCCACAAAAAACACCAATTTGGGCCTCGATTTGCACTCCAGTAGCCCCGATTCTGTTAAGTTCTTCGGGGCACAGTCCTCGCTTGGGGGGGCACAGTTTTTATTTGGGGGGCACAAGCAGTCATTTGGGGGGGGCACGACCCCGGTATGCCCCCCCGTGGCGCCGGATCTGAAACATTCAATGTTGTGTAAATATTCCTACTTTTGAAGAGGAATGAAATTAAACAGTGACGATCGGTTAACTTAACTTTTCGAGTTTTGACATGTTTTTTTCTCAAATCGTCTGTTGTAGCAAATATAATAGTGAGGCTAAAACACATTTCTTTCGACCATTTTTAATAATTTGACGGTTTTGAATTAAATTCGCAAGTTTTTATTGTTTTTTAATAGTTTCTTACTTACTTATCAATTCGTTGTATTCAACAGACCGCCTTCTTTTATTCAATTTTTCATCCCGTTATGCAAGAACAAGATAACTTCTCAATCAGCTTGGTTACGCGACGACTAAAGCAGAGCTTGGAAATCTCGAGCACACGATATAACTACCGCAGTGAAAGAAAAAGCTGGTGCTGCTGAGAAAGGAGCATATACTTCCGTGTTAAACAAGAGTTCAAAATTCCCCGAATTCGAAAGCTTTTGGAGTTTATTTTTGATCTGCTGGGAGAGCTGCAAAAGCATCAGCACAGCTAGCAGTGTTGCCACATTATTGAAGTTGATCGCATAATCCGCTGTTTGTTTATTAACAATAGAGCAAACTGGGTTTGAAAATTTTCCATGTTTTATTTTTTTAATATAAATTTGAAAAGTTTACGTTTATTTTTTTGGTTGGGGTTGCTGCAGCACCGCAGCACATATAGGCGAGCCGCCCCAATAGAGAACTCTGACGCCATAGTCAGAAACATCAACAGCTATCTCGATGTTGTGAAATTACGCTCCGGTTTTGTATTTTCTTTTCTTTTTCAATTCAACAAATAAATAGCGCTGTTAGCGGCTACAAGGATTACCTAGGAGATCGGAGATGTAAAGATGACGCGTTTGGTTTATTTTTGATTTAGCAAGACTGGTGCTGTGGTACAAATTTCACGGTGAATTAGAACAAGAAATACGAGACAATTGCTTTGTGAAAAACATGTGCTCCGTGTTTTCACAAGAAATATGATGAAGCCGGCCAAATCAAAACCACTTTCTCCAATAATGGAGCGGCATACACCTCAGCATCCTTTGCCAGAAGAAATTAAAGTAAGCAATTGAATTAATATCGTAGGCTTTCGTTAGACAGAATAAGAATAATAATTGCTTATGTAACTTCAAGTGGCATTCTCATGAACCACTGGTATTGATATTGTTCGAGGTGCAAATGAAAGTAAAAGACAAACAAAAGTACGGAAGTGGCTCGGTACTTTCTAAAAGTACTGCGGTACCAGTACTTGCTTGAAAAAAGCACGATACCGTCAGTACCACTACTATTTTTAAACAGTATTGCGGTACCAGTACCGCTACTTTTTGATGATTCAACTTAATTTTCTTAGAATCTTTGAAGAACGTTTGTTTCAAAAAATTTGTAATTTTTTAGAGAAAAAAAGAAGGACAAACCACGATTACAAGCAAGCATTCACTTTGAGAACAACCAGATCGTCAATTTGTAACTTAATCCAACTCTTTTGCTTTTTAATCCGATTTTACACGGTGGGCTTTTTTGCCCCACTCTCGATTTTTTCATGATAAATATTTTGAAAAAAACAATTTTTTTCAAACTGAGTCAAATTTCATCACAAATAATTCCTAAAAAAAATTAAGTTTTCCAAAGTCAGTTTCCAAAATCTGAGCATTTTTTGGCCAATTTAGAATTTAAACTAACTTACCGGTATGTCATAAGACGTTTTTGTGACGTAACCAACTTGATATAGGCATTTTATGATTCATTTTCCAAAACAAAAGTTATGTATAAAATTTAAACTGCTTGTGATTTCATTGCAAAAATGACATCATTTTAAGAAAATGTGGCCGTGACATTCAGGCACGTAGCCAGAACGAATTTTTTGGGGGGCAAGCAAAAGTTTAGAAGGGCAATGGCTTCACGCTGAAGGTGATCTCAAAAATAAACAGAAAAAAGGTCTTCTGTGCAAAAAGCAACTATTTTGTGCAAGCTTTGTGGTGATCTCCAGAAAAAAGGTCTTCAGTTCGAAAGCCACCATTTTCTGCGATTTTTGTATACCAAATCAAAAATATTTAAAACACTTTTTCTTTCCAACCTAAAACTCAAGGGTTTAAGTAAATTTTATTTGGGGAACAAATTAAAATTTACGTGCTTGCTGGTGACATTACTATGATGATTTCATGCACTCAGAACCAGTTTTTCTAAAAAAATTTGGAGAACACCAACCTGCATACCAGATACCAAATTTGCTGTTTCCATGACTTTTGGTTTAGGAGTTAGAAATGGGGAGAATTTTTGCTTTCCATATAAAATGCCGTTAATCAAATAGCATATCGGTGCAAAATAGGGTTATGTCTTTCCCTGCAAAGAACACTCATTTGACCACTGCATCTGAAGGCAGTGTAGTATTATATTAAATCAAACATAGAGATTTTTCCTGCATCATTCTGAAAGTTTGACAGTAGATAAACTAATTTGTATTTGAGGCTTTTGATTGATGAAACTTTTAAAAATCTTTGCAGCACTGCCTGGGCAAGTGTTAGTGCTTGTTTGGTGTGAAAAATTAAAAGTTTGCCCAATGTTCACTTTCGTTCATATTGCAGCTCTCATCAGAAGCATCTTGCGCTTCCAATTTCTCTTGTAACAAATTAGTTACTTTGGCTTTGAACATTTGCTGCATTTCTTTGTACACAAAGGTGTTTCATCATTTTCGACTTTGATGGTCATCATAGATGATATGGAACTGCGGATGCAGAGATGTTGCAATTGCATATTAATTGATGGCAAGCACACCATGAACCTTTCTTTGGAGTGAACCGTAATGCTATATTTTGGAGTAAAAAATATATTAGCTCTAATCCAAAGAGACAGAGAGTTTGATTTTCAATTGATAAGAGATAACAAAAAAACTGAAAATATGGAATACTTATTAAAAAAGTACCACGGTACTGGTACTTCGGTACCATTTTTGAAGAAGTACCATTGGTAACAATACTAAAAAAGTGCCGCGATATGGTACTTTTGTACTTGGTGCTGCCCACTTTTGCAAAAATACCAACAATATACCGATATACAGAAATAGCGATATACATCAATGTTTGTACTGGTATATCTAAGTTAGTGTTTTTAGCGTATAGGGATTAAATTGTTTAAAAGAGATATTGTTGCAGTTGTAGTAGACTATTTAATATCAATACAATATGCTGTAGCCTAGGATTGCCATTTATTGATTCATAGTCTTATTAAAGTTTTACTATGTAACTTTGGTTGTTGGCATTTAGCACTTCTGGTCGGTTAGAAACTAAGAACGTAAACTGTGATGAAGCAGGTTTTCACTACTTAAAACCTAAAAAACATCAATTGATGATAATTTTTTACCAAGAATTCTTTGTATAAAAATAGTGCATGTTATTATAGCAAAAAGCATTTACTTCAGGTTGTTTTCTCTTTTGCTAAAAATGTTTGTAAAAATTTGTCATACATCTTCATTTAATTAGCAAATTTCTACATGTAGTTGTTTTTGAACTAATGCAGTTTAGAGCTCTCAGGTTTACCAATACCCTAGTGTAACCATTTTGTAAGTGGTATGATAGAAGATTCGGTATCAGCATAGTTTTTAGACACATTTTTTCGAGCTGCTGATATACAATTCTGACCTGTTACTTTATGTTGATCTCAATTTGATCATTAAATATTCATTTACTCATTTAAGTTAGGGCTTGTGTAGACTTTTAAAAACCTCATTTTTGTTTGGCAACCCTTGATGTTTTTCCTTGGGGACAAGTCTTAAATTTAAACTATATTATTTTGAAAGTAAACTTAACCTTCAGTAGGCTATTTAGTTTAAACAACAGGCAACCAAAGTGTTTAACTCGATCAAAAAGTAGTTATTCAATGTTTTCCATCGTACTTGATAATGCTGAAAATAACATAATAATAATGTAACAAGCAAGTTTTTCATTAGCTTTGTATCATATATCATATAAATGGCTATAACTAATTGGTGTACAGACATTTCATCACCTACCATTTATTCACCCAACTGTTAATCACGGACATTTAATCAATGGGTTAGGGTTAGCACTAGACATGCGATCACACAGACGTTTAATCATTGTAAAATTTTATCACAGAGACACTTTAGCACGATCTTAAGTGTCTAAATTCGTGATTAACAGTCTCGTGGTGAAATGTCGCGTGGTGAAGTGTGGGTAAACCAACTAATTACGTGTAAGTATAAAATACTTCAAACTGTTAGAATTGTTTAATTGGGATGTTTTGCGGTTGTATTTATTCAATTGTACAATATCACTTTCAAAATCATAAATTTCAAAGATTTAATTTACACCAAAGCTCGAAAAAGAAAACTGAGCATTATAAGTTAGTTTATTTACGGTCTTATTACCCTATTTTTATGTTCTACTTCTGGCTAAGTTTTATATTGTATAGGAGAAAAGTTATTTGTTGATTGAAATTTTTTTCAATTGTCATCATAATGCTTATCCTTAAGTAGAACATGAAAACACAGTTTAATTAGTGAAATAATTCATTGCTTGATGATTTGGGTGAAATTGTTGAAATTGAAAAAAGAGGCATCGTTTTTACGACGACCCTGATCAAATGGTGTGGGTTCAACCCGCACCCTGGTCACGTTGTTGTGTCCTAGGGTTAGCCACTTTAAGATGATTATCTCTGCTTGGTGGCTTCGAACAAGCACCAGATTCAGTGGACAAGAATTTGAAGAAATCGACAGGAACATTGGATCATCGGAAACTCCTAAGCAGGTGCGGATTCCTCCAATCACAAAGTAGTCGTTGTAATGAAAAGTGTGCGGATCGCCCAATAAGTTAGTGTCTGACGCTGCCTGGTGACAAGAGGATAAATATGCGCTACAACAACAAATAAGAATAAAAGTTTGGACCTTTAGGTAAGGAATCAATAATAAGACCAAATTAAAGTTTATTAACTCCAACGCTTCTTTTTTGAATTGACATAGGATTATTGCAGCAGAACATCTGAAACAAGATTAGTATATTAGATTACCTAGTTGCTGTCAAATAATGCTAACATCACAGAAGCAAGAAAATACACTTTTGTTTATTAGAATAATTTTATAAAAACATGATGCTCATTTTTGCTAAAAATTTAAAAACAATGCTAGGCTTAGCACAAAAGCAATACCTAATTAAGAACAAGAGCTGACACAACTTAATTAGCAACATTTTTTTGCCTTTTCTAGATTGCCGATTACTGTTGATTTGTTCAATTGTAATCATGATCTGAGTAATGTCACTGTCGGATGCACAGTAGAGATGAAAAAACTAATGACTATGTTGTGTAGAAATGTAGCTTTCTAGTGTCATCAGGGGTACAAGACAGGGTTATGCGAGAGGTTATCCTACTGGTATGTAGGATAGTGACTCTTAACAAAGATACTGAACTGGATAATATGATTTAGATTTATGTATTGACACTAAATTTAAACACTTCACTTGCAGATACAAAAAAGTTTGGTGACAACGAAAAGACTGTACGATCATCGGTGTTAGCTGCCACCCTACTTATGGTTTATATTTTAATAAAATACCACAATACTTGATGATCTACAACAACAAAATGTTTAGTCAAGCAAAAATAACTATGTGTCTGTTTAATCTCCAATAAAGTTAAGAACAACTGAGAATGAAAATTTGTGAATATTTAAGAGCAGCTAGTCTAAACCCAAAATTTACTGGTTTTTATAAAAAAGAAAAGTGTATGCACTGTTCAGGGTGATTATTCGCAAAAAAATAAGCAATTAAAAAAAAAAAAAACAGGAAGAGAAATGAGATTTATTTATTTGCATTTTTTTTGTAGTTTTTTTGAATGTTGAACTTTCAACTTTAGTTAGAGCATTGGTTAGTGTTTGAATTGTTTTTAGAGTTAAAGTGGGGATTGGGTTTTAGGTTTGTAATAAACTAGACAAAATTTTTCTGTAAAATAAAGTTGTAAAAGATCAAAAAAATATAGAAAACCTCGGAAATTATCTGCACCTTTTGGTTTAACATATGCACTTCGAAGTTTGCAATTAAGTCATCTAGAGACTTAGCCCCTACTGTATTCATCGATAATATTGATCAAATGACCAAGGGTTTATTCTTTTTCACTTTTTACTCTCCAACAGAATCAGCAGGGTAACCACAAGAAGACTTTTTTTAGCCTGATTTCATCGGATGCGAAAGAGAGCTTAGGCTTGGTTTCGTTTTGACTAGATATGATATCAGTAGTTCAAAATGAATTTTTTCCTCATTAATTTTGTAAGTGTTACCGACTGCAAAGAAGCATTTCGAAAGTTTATTGCTCTTACCTAACTTATTAAAATAATTTGGGTCACTTCTTTGTTCATTAAGTTCTACTGATAACCCTTTGGCTCATTTAGCTAGTATCTTCCAAATAGGAAATGAATTCATTGCCAATACTTGTTCTAGAATTTGCCTCAAGATGAAACAATTTGCCAGTTTTGTGGAGTAAGCTACCTCATTCACCATGAGATCAAGAGACTAGAGGAACTGGTTGAGGATCTTGAGAAAGAACTGGAGCTAAATCGAGGTGCTGTGGCTAGAGAGCAAAAGCTTCGAGATGAACTTGAGAAAAACAAAAATGCTGTTGAATATACAAATAAAATTCTAAGCCAGAAAGAAGAAATGTAAGTTGTATTAAACTGTAATTTATTCATGACAATATTATTGTCGGTTTTGATGTTTAATTCCATGTCATATGTCTATTGTAAGAAGTTAGAAAATTTTATATTTATGAAAAGCTTGAAATGTTTTTGTTTTGCAGAATAACTAAAATAGCAGGGGATGTCGAAGAACTAAAATCATCTAATGAAAAACTTCGTGTAGAATTATCATCAGAACACCAAAAACGAAATAATGTTTCAAATCGATTTTTGTAAGTGCAATGATTACAGTACCATTATGATTGATAATAAAATATACTAATTATGCAATATTTGACTAATTGGTTCAGTCCAAACTGATAACATAACACAGTTATGCGCGCGATGGAATCATAAGTCTGCGTACACAGTGGGTTTACAAGGTGACCTATTATCCTTCAGAATTGCCCACTCATTGAGAGTGGTGTGAAAATGGTCACTTTTTTCCTGTTTTTTTGTTATTTCCTCTCGTACATTGCTGGAGTTCTTCTTTGAAGTTCCGTAGCATCATGCACGTTTTCACAAGAAAGAGCCAAGCATTTCAAACTAACCACCAAATACGTATAATGGCCTCTTTGCTCTTTCCATCAGCCACACTTCAAGCTGCTGTAAGCCCATTGCAAGCTGAAAACTATGCTGGTTTTGCAATTAATTTCCAAGCTAGGAACAAATGCAGAGCAACAAAAAAAATCATCTCAGCTGTTTGTGAAAAATTATTTTTAGGGTCTTGACTTTTGGGGCGTTCATTCATGTATCCATTTATGAACTTGGCACTTTGCATCTGTCCAATGACACCGGCGCAGAGCACCTTTTTTGTCAAGTAACCACCTTTTTTTTGGGTTCTGTTTGGAAGTTTTTTGTCAGGTTAAGCCACCCATATCGTGTAGACTTCTTGGCTTAATAGAAAATAAGCATTTATTGTAATTACAATACAACTTGTGTCACTAAGTTGCCACGGCCAGGATACTGTAAACGGGCTTTTCAGTCTTTGAGTCCACTGTTCCCTCTTTAGTTTTGGTGAGTGGGTCTGCGCCCGAAAAATCGGCAATTTGCTTATAGCAAACAATAAAAAATCCCCAAAATAAGCCGACGTTCTCCCAACCAAAACGCTGGTTCGCTGATGAAAATCGGCCTTATGGTTGCATAGTTCGAGTCAAGTAACCGCCTGCCCACCAGTTTATCCCATGATATACTATCCATGATATACTACTCATGAGATCTGTATACTACCCATGATCCCATGATATACTATCCATGATATACTACTCATGAGATCTGTATACTACCCATGATCCCATGATATACTAGTCTATCCCATGATAAGTCTATCCCATCACCCTGTCCCTTTAATTGCTGAACGTCAAGTAGCAAAACTAAGAATTCCAAATTTTACTAATCTTTGGTTTGACCCAATCGAAATCGAACCGTTTCAGTAGCAGACGCTATCCACTTTTTAGTGTATTTTTACGTAATATATTTTTTTAGATTGCACAAGCAAACGGTTGCCTCTACGTTTTTCAATTTTCAAAATGAGACACAAATTCTTAGAGCGGAATTACTGAAAGCAAAAGCTGATACCAGCCAAATGATAGATGATTTTACTTCTTCGATTAACAGTTTATTATCAAGCTTGCCCGAATTTGCAAGGTCTCATGAAAAAGGTTACTGTTTGAAGTCGCTTGTCTAAAGTTGCATAGTTTGTGCTTTCTCATATACTAGTATTTAAGTCACCACTTACAAAAGCGTTAAAAATCCTGGTCTGTTTTACCCTTAGCGGGATTCTTAGTGATTAACTGTTAAATGCACAAAAAAATTAAATTTAACAATATTGTGTTGCAATTGACTTTAGAAGATCATAACAAGGGTAGAACAGGCTGTAGGGTTTTTAATCTTTTTATCTGTATTGCGCTAAATATATGATCCTGCTTAAATTACTTAGAGTATTATTGAAGTTGAATCGGATTTTCACCAATAGGGTTAGATAATGGAAAGAGTGTTCGACAAGTTTGAAGGAATTCCGCAGTGTGGCCGAAAGGGTAAAGGCGTCATTTTTACGACGATTCCGATCGCATGATCTTGGTTCAACCCGCACCCTGGTCACGTTGTTGCGTCCTTGGATAAGACTCTTTACGATAATTATCTCTGCTTGGTGGCTTCGAACAAGCAGCAAATTTACATGAGAAGTCAAAACGTCAACCGGAAAATTTGGAACATGTTCAACTCCTAAACGGGTGTGGATTGGTCCAAAATAAAAGCGCCAACATCGCTTCCTCGTGAGTGGAGGATTAATAAGGATCAATCAACCAATCAATCCAACCTCTTATGTTGAATAAAGTCAAAAACATAACGTGCTTCCGATAGAGCTTAGGTCGTAAAATTTCGAAAAAGGTATTTCATTAGAGGGTGCTGTTTTACAGAAATTTTATTTGAAAAGAATAAAAATGAAGAATTGACGAAGCAACTACGAGATGCTAATGCGGAAACCTGCCGTTGGATGGAAAGAATAACCCAATATGAAGCAGAAATAAAAACGTTGAAAGATAATATCAGCCTATCTGGGTTGACTCATGGCGAAAATGAAGAAAAATTAAAAGAAAGAGTTTCAGAGCTAGAGGATAAATGTAGAAGTGAGTTAGCGTTTAAAACATTCAATTTTCTATAAATCGAAGTGAATACTTAAACCGTAATTTTGAATGCTTGCTCGTAGAACTTAGTTACAGGCTTTGTAAAAACAAACGTCAAAATCAAACTCCTTAGGAGAATTCTCTATTTCTCATTTTGGGAATGCAGTCTCAAAAGCAACTTCAAGCTGTTAAGTTCTTCCGCAAAAGTTATGTTTTTTTATGTTCAGTTATTTTAAATTGTCAAATATTGCGAATTATTTCGGATCGTGGAACGAGTTGGCGAGACC
This sequence comes from Trididemnum nubilum, assembly GCA_963965965.1. Classification (NCBI taxonomy): domain Eukaryota; kingdom Metazoa; phylum Chordata; class Ascidiacea; order Aplousobranchia; family Didemnidae; genus Trididemnum; species Trididemnum nubilum. The sequence continues at coordinate 10,507,791 of OZ014488.1, read as the reverse complement.
CATCTCAGCGTTGATGTGTATGAATTATACAGCTGTTTTCGAATTATATATTCGGTGGTCTCGTGCCGTTGGCATTTGGCAACCTTGTGTCCATTTAAATGTCCCCAAAATTGCATGCAGTTTTCTTTTCAAGTTTAACGTGCTAGCCTCTTGACCTACTCTGCGTCATTTTTTAGATCTTGAATTCAACGCAAAAGCCTCCGAAGCTCAAGCGAAATCACTGCAAACCAATACAGCTTTAATGGAAGATAAGTTGAGGTACTGGGTTAGCTTATTTGATATGGGTTCCGACTAAACTTCAAAAGATTCAAATATTATGGTTAGCGGTACGTTAAATTCTGCACTATATAAGTGAAATTATCAAATTTATCTACTTTAATTAATTTCATAAACACCGAGGCAACTTACGTAATATCTACGGTACGTTTGGTATTTGCTAGTTTATACAACACTGAATATGTTTGAAACTTAACGTTCTCACTGTATCGCTCTTCTCTACCTGCCAGTTGGTCAAGCGGAAACGCGTTCGTGTTTGGAGTGGGAGGTCCGAGGTTCAAATATCGGGCCGGTCAAATCGGATACAGTGTTGCCAACGTCTCGCCACCGCTGCGACATTTCTTCAAAAGAAGCTGTGTTGCCCGGACGCAATGACGCGGAGATGGGCCCCGCCAACTCGTTACACGCTTCAGCGTAATACAGCGAGTATAATGAAAGATTTGATTTTGGTTTGAATAAATTTCGTTTTTCACTGAAATCGTACCTGAAAAATAAGATAAAAACAAAATAGGAGGCTGCTTGTCTCGATGACCGAGAGGTCACTTCGCTGCTTCTTGTTTCAATTGATCCATTGCATGTTTTGTTTTATTGACTTCATCGAAGTTTTTTAACGATGGTTGATCGCAAACATATTGAGTTGAATTAAAAAAGCAAACATTTCATAATGATATAAGAGAGAAATCCAAGTTGGGACTAGATTTACAAGTAGAATCAGCCTTGTGGGGAAATTTTCTCTGACCATGCAATGCTTTGCGTCATTGATCGTTAGGTAACATTGTCTCTACTTTTGCAGAAAGAAACAGTCAGAACTACAAGGCATCTGTATCAAGCTTCAAAAGACCGAAGAAAATGCCAGCAACACAATACAAAGGTAACCTGGTACTTTAAACGTAGACAGGTCAAATAAAAGATTATAAATACTGTATTAGTATCTAGAACTTTCTTGCTCGACCTTCATCATTAAAAATTACTGGGAAATCTTCACCGTGTTTAGTATCCAGCTGCTAACCAGCCTTTACTCGAAAACTAAAGGGTTCTTTTTCTGTCTCTTAGCCAAGACAACTAGGTCGATATTAACTGTATGATTGCATTTGCTAGGAAGAACAAATACTAACCAAAGTTCATAGCACAATAAATTTTCTTTCACTATAATAGGGCAGTCTGCCGCACCAGCAAGTTTTCATTTCAGTTGTTAATAAAAGGCTGTCACTGGCGCACTGCAAATAAAGCGTCTATCAAAGATCCAAAACATTTGGTGAAAATTCGAAAATGCAAGGCTGATACAAAATAAAGGTTTTATGGAGAATATGGCAGCGTTGCTTGCTCATAGGCTTTCGCCATTAGATATTCACCAATTTGGCGGGTGAAAACACTTTTTCCTCAACAGCATTTTGCCAACATCTGCATTAGGACTATTGATTTTACACTGCAAAAAAAAAAAAAAAGGACCAATAATGTTTCCAAAAAAAAAAAAATTGCCCGCGCGAAATCCTGGCATTTTTATTTGTGATGGAAAATCTTTAAAAAGTGATATGGCATTGCGAAAAAAAAACAGAATTCTGGACCCAATTGGTCACTGCACTACTGTCTTTGTAATTTCACTGCAATTTTTCTTCTTCCAATAACGTTTTAACCTTTCCTAGTATACAATGAATTCGAGTTGACTATTTCAGCAGCAGAAGCTTAACCCACTTGACTGAGCTTAGAACTGGCGATTCAAAGTGAATAGCTTCAAATTGTTGTTTTCCATTACCCAGAATGACGCAAGAATGTCGAGATGCGGAGAGAGAACTGATTACAACCAGAGACGAACTTAAGAAGTTAAAAGACGCTCAAAAACAAAAAGATAAGAAACAAGAAGAATTATTCAAGCAAGCATCACTGCATAATTGCCAGATTGAAGAAATTACCAAAGCACTTGCGGTTGCGAAAGCGTCCAATGAAAGTTTAATTGAAGAACGGTGAGTCAAGTTTGCTGATAAATGTTGATTGAAGCTGCACTTAAGTATAGACTTGCCCAGATGTAAGACTTAAAGTTGACGAAACTTCGGGCTTAATTCGGGCTTGCTATGTGCTTTGTGTTTTAGGTGCTATAAAAACGTAATCATTTTGATAACTCTGCAACGCGGAATAAAAACTTTGTTGAAGCATCAATGCGATTATTAGTATATATAGATCACAGTTATCATTATTGCATTGCAGTTCTGTAAGCAGTAGCAATAAACTTTTGGGCATTTTTGGTTCAGGTTTTTGGGCTTCAGATCATTTTCGGGTTCGGTTTGATGTTTTTGAGTTTGCGCCTTCTAAACTAGTAGGTGCGTTTACAATTCTGGACTCGCCCAACTTTTTACGTTCCACGACTTTTTTCCGCTGGTTGTCCTTGCGGGCGTGAATGCCTTGATTTGAAAAACCTCTACCTACAAATGCTGAAATCGGTATTTGTTTATTATTCGATTCGAATTTACATGGTGAAATTGCATGGATTGGTTTTTTGCAGCGCTTGCGAATGAAATGCTTAAAAATGAAGTGCGCAACTGATTTTCACATTTATTTCCAAGCCACTTGTAAGGGCCGTTGCGGGCGTCGTGGTGCTGAGCAACCTTGCTTTCACATGAAAAAAAATTGGAAAGTTTTTTATTTATTTAGGAGTTTAATGGTGATGTCACATCAACACCAAATTGAGCAGTTGCGTGAAAACTTTAAGCGGATGTTGGAAGAAAGAGATGGTTCTGTGAACGCTCAAAAAGAACTAGATATTGTTCACCAAAAGCATAAAGAAGCCATGACCGCTTTAGAACAAAATCTGAAAAGCGAATTTCACATAGAAATGAGTGTTGAAAAAGATAAGCATTCCCAAGCGTTATCAAATATGAAAAATCAACACCAAAATGAAATTAAAGAAGTAAGAGCCACTTTGTTGTAATGTTGTGTACGGAACACAAAACATCCAACCATTCCATTGCAACGGAATAGAAGAGCATCTTCGATTGTCGATTTGAAAATACTGCTGTCAATGAGCGACAAATAGCGACTGCTGTCGTAAACAATCTTATTCAGACAAATAGTGTTTTAAACCTTTTTTGGGTCAAACTAGTTGGTCGATTGTCATTTTGTTTAGTCTGGATTCAGGTATAAGTAACGTTTTACTGAGACTGAACTACGCTTGTAGTTTGCTGAATTAAAAGTGCGAATTCATATTTCATTGTTTATTTCATGTATTTTCATAAGAATGTTTACTTAGAAGTGCCTACAAATATGGAATTTTGCGTGACGAAAACCACAGGTTTATACCTGCGTAAAAATACAGTTTGAAAAACAAAGTTGTAAAGATTATATTTGGGTCATGGCCTCAGAGAGAAATCTTATCAGGGGTACGGAAACTGATATCGAGCCCCTTTATCTAGGCTAGAGAAATTAGGTGAAGACCTAAAAAAAAAAAAGTCTACACCGGAATTCCGATCAGGTTTTTGTCTGAAATTGGGTGAAGACCCAAAAAAAGGTCTTCACCAAGCTATGGCCTGCGTACCGAACTACTACTAATTGAGTGCCGAAGCTACTATTTGAGAGCGTGAACTTTAGTCCTCCCGGGTACCATGTATCCCCTGAACCTCCTCACGCAAATCCTGATTAAGTGCATTAATAAAAATACCAGCAAGAAAATTTTCTTCATTTCTTTTTGCTTTCGGTGGGCATTGTTCTCCTACTGATGGGATCATATTCTTACGAAATTTTGGACGCCTCTGCCAAATGAATAGAATCACATTTATTTTTACAGTTGCAATCTCAGCACCAATCTGCAATATCTTCTTTTACGAATCAAGTTGCTGTTTTGTCGCAAAAACTTCAATCTCTATCCAATTCCACACAAGAAAAACAAAAACAATGCGAAGAAGGTAGTGCAAGTTGGTTTAACTTGGTTACTTTTTAAGTTACCAATAGCTATGTTGCGCACGTTAGAAACATGTTTACTGTTTAGTGCTTGGAATTTTGTGTTAGTCTTGTAAAATAAAAAGAGAGTTTTATACAGAACGTTTTATGCTGATATTAAGGTACTATGAAGAATGTTAGGAATAGCGATATTTTTTTTTGCAACTTGTTTCTATTTCATTTATGCTAAAAACACAATTGCAACTTTGGCCTTTGAGTTTAGTCAGGAGCTAGCAATTTACTAGCATATTGAATCGTTGTGGTCGTCACTTGTCATGTCTTTGCTATCGCATCAGACTAATTTCCTAACGCCATTTTAACTCGATTGGTTGACGCTCTCATTTCTTGATTCGAGTGGATAGAGCGTTTGCAACTGAAGCGGTAGACTCTTGTTCGATTGGCGGTCGGGTTAAACCAAAGACTTAAAAAATTGGTAAGCACAGCTTTCCTGCTTGACGTTTAGCGATTAAAAAAGACAGTGTAAAGCCTTCATTGTTTGTGATAGACGGGTAGGCAAGTGGCAGCTTGACCTGAAGACCGAAACGTTCTTTTGCTGTCTCCTGGTTAAGGCAACTTAATGAATAACGTTGTACTGTAATTGCTACTACAATTAATTAAATCACTATTCAGAAAAAAAGACTTTGAAAGACCTGATTAGTCACCTTGAAACAAGAATAACCGAGTTAACTGGGGAACAGCAAGATGACGTCACTTTGAAGAAACTACAAATTGTCGCTGTCAATCAGAAGTTGGAAGAATCCTTAAAAGATAATGAAAGATTAGAGCAATCAATGCTGGCAATGAAAGAAGAGGTAGGTTTAATTGGGAAAGTTAAGTTTTCATGGAGAAACGCTATACTCTGTTGGATATATGATTTACGGGATACTAAGTCAAGAGTCAGACCAAAGATGGAAACCGGTCGGGATGCCGGTTGGGTCGAGATTCTTCGACTGGCCGGTCAAGCTGGTTGAAACACCGGTCAAATTCTTTCTTGCAACTAAAAGGCATCTAAGCACCAACCGAAATATACTTATATATTTTATCATGAATAAAACTTTTTATAAAAAACAGCGTTAACAAACCACACCTTTTGAAAACACTTGTTGAATGGTTTAAGGTGTGACTAATATGCTGTGATTTTTAAGACATGCACATCCTGGGGCGTATTTAGGGGGTGGGGCATTGTGCCCTGCCCCCCTCCCTTATGAACCACGGCACAAAGAAAAAAAGTGCAAAATGTACTTAAAATCGCGTAATCAGATTATAATGAAGCATGCATGTGGAAGAAGCTTGCGCTACCTGGCATTTTAGCATCATTTTAGTCAGCTGAAGAGTAGAAGTAGCGCAGATATCAGATTTTTTAGTACATGCTAAAATCCTGCCGCTTTGAAAAGCTTTTTCCAACTTAAATTACCACGCTCTACACTGGGAAGAAAAACATAGCTCTTATTTTTTTATATCTAACTAGCCATGGCTTGTTCTAAAGTAGCAGCATTTCTACAAATTGCTGGGGTACATTATATTTCGAATATTTTCTAGCCAATGTCATAACAGTTCAGTGTTTGCTGCTCGGCAAATTGCAAATAATCTGTTACCAATAGTTAAAAAATTGTAACTTCTACTTTCGGCCTTCCGCATAATATCATTAAAAAGAATGTCTAATAATTTAGCTTGTGCCCTCCAGTTCTTTTTATGCTTATTTTGTGTACGTTTTGCGCTGTTTAAAACAGGTTTTTCAAACCAAAATTTAACCTAAAAGGGTCTTAAAATTGAATTCTTTTTGCAAAAAAACGCAAAAATGTTTTTAGGTTTTTTTCTGAGACCCCCGTCCAAAGTCACAAATTTTAACACCTCACCAATGCCCCCCTTCTTTTGAAAAGTTTTCATTAGATACATTGAACAGTGAACAAAAACCTTCTGTAAAAAAAAACGGTCTACCGGCACGTCAACCGGCGTAGATTTTGAAATATACCGGTCGGGTCGGGTTGAGAAAATTCTGATCGGTTCCATCTTTGAGTCATGCACATGGGCTATCTACAAACTACTTTGAAGATTTATCCCTACTAACCATCTGCCTCTGTGCAAGCCCATAAGGATTGCCAGTTAGGCCAAGATGTTTGTTCAGCTGGGAATACCTTTGAAAAAGATAGCTGAGGGCTACCGATGAGAGCTAAAAGCTCGAAACAGCGCTGTCCAGCTCTGTGCATACTTTGAAGATGATGCATCAATTCTAATACTGATATCAACGTTGCTACCTAAAATTGAATTTATAAGATAGATGAAGTTTAAATTTGCATTGGATTTCATTCAATTTTGAAACTTGATTTTAACTGCCAAGACTGTTTAAGAATTGATCTTAACTTTAACTCGGATTTTTTTTTTTTGCAATTTCTGCTTTGTAGTGCAACAGTATTTGTGGAAGTTAGTTTGCAGTATCCTTCATATCTCTAGTTATGAATTGATAAAACGAGGGTCAAGGATTCCGAATTTAACACTAATTAATCATGCTTTTGCATTAAGCTGGCTGACCGGGTCGGGCGAAAAAGCCATATTGATTAATTTTGAAAAACGTTGAAAATGATATGCGATGATGCTCTCGACCAGCATGAACCAAAAGCCATGCCATTTCTAATCAAAGTCAAGCGTTTCAGCCAGAATAAAAAAATAGACATAAAAAAGTCAATCTACTATTCTTAAACGAAAATTATCCACCAGATCAACCTCTTGCAAGATACGGTGCGGAGAGAATGCGAGGAAAGGTTCGAACTCACTGAAGCGCTGAGCCATGCTCGTCAGCAATTCAAGGAAGGAAAGGTAGCGATTTCTTGGCAAATAACGAACTTACTACTTCGCTCCAACTCAAACTGTGTACTAAGTGTTCCCAAGGTCATAACTTTCCTATCCCTCTTCAAGTCTTCAGGGATCGAACCAGGATCCAGCAACTGTCCACTTACTGGCTCTCAATTGACTAATTTGCCGCCGGCTGCCACTAATCACAAATGCTGGGTGGGGCAGAAAACCCTACCATTGCTTAAAGTCCTTACTATGGCAATTGCTATTTCATTTATCCATGTAGTTCAAGTGAATTTATGTCGTGATTGAGTTGCTATTTGACTTAGAATAAAAGATTAGAAAAATTATTGATTAATTGGTTTAATTTTTTCCAGAGTTAGTCCCGATATGGCCTGAAAAAATTAGGAGTGTCCCACTGTCCCTGTTTGGTTGAGAAGGAGGCTGTAGCACCACACTGAAGCCGTGTTGAGTCTGCAATTTTTAAACTTTTAACCCACTGCAGAGAGATTTTTTTTATCAGAAACAGGTCTTGTTTACGTAGTCAAAAATGACGTCCGAAATTTTTCAGAATCGCGGACACTGTTTCTCATAACTGACAAAATTTTTCACAAAAATGCAAATTTTTTCCCGCGCAGGCTAAATCGAGACTTCGAAACTCTTGAAAAAATTAAACGAATTATTCATTAGTTTTTTAAATATTTTATTCAAAGTTAAATGACAACTCAACCACAATACAAATTCACTACAATTATTTGGATAAATGAAACAGCATTGCCATAGTAAGACTTTAAGGAATAGTAGGTTTTTCTACCCCATCCTGGTATTACAGTATATTACTGGTATTTGCAGTTTTTTCTAGTAGCACCAACCACCAATGTACTGTAACAAGATTGTGCATTTGGACAAAAAAATATCTTGCTGCTTACAATTGTATCCAAATTAGAAACCACGGCTTTCATGGTCTTTCAGCGGGGATGTCGAGTCAATGCGTGCTACAAATCAGTGGTCGAATCGACAAAGAACGTCTGCTACTGAAACGGTAGACTTGGGTTCAGTTCTTGGTTTGGTCAAAGTATAATATTGGTTTTCACAGCTTCCCTGCTTCGTTCGTTTGTATGCACCAGAAAAAAAACTTCTCTGCTTGACGTTCAGCGATAAAAAAAGACAATGTGAAGCCTCCACCGTGAGTGGTGGACAGGTGGGCAGGTGGCAGCATGACTCGAAGACCGCAAGATCCCTTCCCTGTCACCTCGCCAAAGCAACGTGGTGAACAAAGATATAATCATTGTTACGAAACAGTATTTTTTGTGGTTTGAGAAGCGGCGAAAAATACTTATTTTATTGGCTGAATTGCGAATGATAATGAAAATGTTAACATTAGGATTTTTATTTTAGAACGCAAGTTCAGTGTCTTTGAATTTGTTGAACTCAAATAACCCCGTATCCGCACTTAACAAGCTGAACCCGAATGGCATCGAAGCTGAGCCAAGCAACAGACTATCTAATCGGACTTTACGGAGTTTAGAATCGGAGTATTCATCTCCGCCACCTGGATTAGGTCGGAATGGACAAATGCCTTCACTTCGCTCGCTTCCCGATGTCCTCCCGCGTCCGAATCCAAACCAAAACCACTCTAGAACTTCACCCTATCATGATGCAGTATCAGCCAACATCACTGACATTTCGTTTGGTGGAAAAGATGGTTCTCCCAGGAGGAGCAACAGTAACTGCTCCCTTAACGGTCACCATTATCCAGAAAGATCTCCATCGTACAATCCTGGAAAAAAGGTCCTCACACACTCCGAATCAGCGGAGTCAGTGAACAATGTTCGTAAGCGCATAGCTGCTGCAATAAAACGTAAATAATTTCTTTGAAATGGATTGCATTTTGACCCATTGCCAACAACATATATTGCTTGCTAGTCATAGGTTTGCGTTAGTGACAAATTGTTATAAAATTCCAGTAATACAGTTTGATATTTATCATAGATTGCCAAAATTTACGTGTATGCAAAATATAGCGATTGACAATACTACATTTATTCACCTCATTGTTAATTTCATTTTTATTAATTTCAAAACAAGAATTGTACGATGCCATTCTACTTTCATCATCCTCCAGAGAAGATTTTCTGGGTTTGTACCGACGCAAACTTCCTGGTTTCTTCCGCATGAATGTATGAATCCTCCGTACGTACAATACATCTTGCTCTGCATTTTAACAACTTCATGTTCTAGCTATCAAATAAAACAATGTTTTTGTTTCTTTATTTTATTGATCAGTTTTTTGAGTTTTGTTTAAAGCATCAGTTTATTGTCGTTAAGTGTTGTTTAAAAACTTTGTTATTTATTTATTTGAAGCTGATAAAAGATCGACATTTTTTTTACATATTGTCAGTAACGTAGACAGAGGCGGTTATTGTGGCATGGTTTTCTTTTGGAAGCAGGCCGATAAACAAGGAATGTGTTCCCGACGGATGAAAGCTAAATACGGCGTAAACCGCAGCGTTGCAGTGTTTGGTTTTCACCTCAAATCCAGTAAAAATTGCGGTTTCTTTCAGTTGAAGACCTTTTTTGGTCTTCGCATTAATTTCTGGAGAAAGCCCTTCCTCCACACACCAAATCCTGCCAACTCCAGTGAATATTACAATAACCTTAAAAACGAAGTAGTTTAATGGGCAAATAAAATAGTTTATAAAAACTTCTCGAACATGGGCCTCACGAATAAAAGTTTCAGACCGTTATACTAAGTCCCATTGAATGCTAAACATCAAGCTATGTTGGATACCGATTTTTCATGTTCAACCTAACTGAGAATCGCACCTGGGTTTGCCATTTCAACAGCAGACGCTCTATTCACTCGAACACAGTTGGTTTCATTTTAAAATGAAAACATGAAGATGTTTTCGCTGTTGATAGTAATAAAACTGAAGCTCTCGTCCACTTTGTATCCAAAGTTAAATGAAGATGCTACTCGATGATAAATCGCAGTGTGAATCAGCTAAGCCCCAATATTTCAGTTTTTAACCACAACATCTCATGCATGTAATGTATAAGTGTGGTTGCTAGTTTTATTAATGGTCACAATGAATAAACCCGGGAAGTCTAAATAAGCAAAAACAATTGATTTAGACAGTTGATCACTGTTCTTGAATTCATGTTTTTGCACGGAAAAGCAAAAGGAAAACGGCTGTATTCATCTACTGCAATCAAAACATAGGTATTTCGTCCTTTAACCGGTTTCTTTAAGTCAATGCTCAGTCTCTGCCGCGCTTGAGTAGCTTGGATCAATGCCTCTTCTTTTCTAAAATAACGTGGTTTAAGTTCGGCGCAAATCTGGCAAAGCCTGTCTACTTCTTTCACTTCTTCCATCGAGTATGACAAGTTTTTGCTCTTTAGAATGTGATGCAGCTGAACGTCCTCTATGTGATCCAGAGTTTGGTGAATGCCATTCAGGTTTAGACAATCTTTCTCAGGCAGAATTGAGCCGCATATTTGAGATAATGCATCAGGAGTCACATTTAGTTTTCCAGGTTTGTGAATTACGTCGTAACTAAACGCACTCATTTCGATGCGCCATTGCTCAATTTTTTATTTTACTGCGTTTTTTTTTTTTGGTCAACATGAGAGCCAATGATTACTGATCAGTTAATCAGTTATTAAGATAAATTTACGACGACGCAAATAATGACTTCATTTTGAACAGCTTCGATTATAGCGACATTCACTCGGAGTTAATGTTTTGGACATAAAGGCAACTGATCTTCCGTTATGGTTTAAGACAGCCGCTATTGCAACGTCGGAGTCATCGCAGTCAACTGTAAACGGTACCTCTTTGTCGATACAATGTAAACAAGCATTTAACAACGATTTTTGTAAAACTTGGAATGCGGTAACAGCATCAGCATTTAAAGGAAATAGTTCAACTTTGGCCAGTAGCGAGATGTTCAGAAAAGTTTGCAATCGATTTAGCATAATAAGCAAACATTCCTAGACAACACTTCAATTCCTTTTGGGTTTTAGGCACAAGAAGTTCTAAAAGGGGTTGTAAACGACCCAAATCAGGTTCGAATCTACCTCTCGAAACGCAATAACCTAAAATATCCAGTTAACGGACCGATAACACAGATTTGTTGTGATTAAAAGCAGGGCTGTAGTCGAGACCGACTCGTCCGAGACCGAGACCGCAAAATTTTTCCGAGACCAAGACCGAGATCAAGACCGGTCTCGATCTCAATTTTGGCTTCGAGACCGAGACCGGCAAAGTTCGAGACCAAGACCGAGACCGAGACCGAAAAAATGACGTCATCAATAGCTTTTTCGATTTTTTGAAAAAAAGTTTTTGGAGCTCATTTTTGTTCATAAGTTGGTTTTATGATTATAAAAATTGATTCAGATGACAAAATGCTTTAGTCCAAGTGACGATTACTTCATCAAAACATCTAAACATATCATTTTATGTAGATTTTCACCAAAAAAAGAGATCCTTTATCTAAACTTAATGCCTCTTATTCAAAGCTCGAAGCCTGGTCATCTTTGTTTTTGTCAGGAATTACGGGTCAATAAAACTGACGCAAACTTAATGAAATAAAATTACAAAAAAATTGTAAAAAGCTATTTGTGTATTTGAAGTACCGTATTAAAGGTATAGCTACAAAAACGCAGCCAGGAGTTTCAATTAAGAGGTGGGGGGATTTCTAAGCGCGTAACTACGATTATACTAAGAGAAGGCTTAAACAAAACAATACAATGTTTACCCAAAAAATATTTTGTTTGCAGGGTTGCAAACTCGATCGATTTTTATTTGAGTTCAAGTTTGAGTTCGGTCTATTTTAGAAAGTCCAAGTTCGAGTTCAAAAATTTAAATTTTTTCGAGTTTAAGTTCGATAAAAATATCAATGGCTCTACGCTATGAATATTTGCCATTACAAAATTAATGAAACAATAAATGATAATTCAAGGACTATCATATGCTGTTTAATATTCTGTTAAAAATAAAATATAGATTTTTGAATTCATCAAATACGATAAACAACGTACTTTTCTGTCACGAATAGACCGCACTAATTTGCTTAAAAGCTACTTTCACTAAAACTTCACACTTTTGCGTTGTGCTAGCCTATTTAATACAAAATTTTGTATGAAGCTTTCAATTCGAAAATAGTGTAACCAAACTTAATCTTGTTGCAATAATTAACCACCGCGACTTATTTCATATATCGTGAATCTTTTCAATCTCAAACTCATTCCTTAAAATTGCTCATTTTTTGTCAAAAATTAAACTCGCAGATTTATTCCACTGAGCTGCAAATACTATCCAAGTTTCGTACTTTTTTTACAAACAGTAGAGTAGACCATTGGTTTTCAACCTTTTTTTAAAGCGACTTAAGTTTATTGAAAAAATCAATGGTGTAAAATTTTGTGGCCCATGTATATTCTGATACATACTTTAAATTAAAAGCTATGTAGAAAAAAAACTTTTCATGACGATAGAACTGCATTGAAAATCGTACAAAGAAGTTTTCACTGAAATGTTTATGAATATTTGCTATTTAGCTTTCAATATCCTTACCAATAACGTTCTTACGAAGTCTGACATACATGACCTTTAATTTCTAGTCTCCCCGAGCACAAAGCTTCTTCACTGCGTGAATTCTATGCTAGTTGATCGAGCGGTAACGCGTTCGTCTCTGGAGCGGGAGGTCTGAGATTCAAATATCGGACTGGTCAAATTGGACACAGTGTTGCCAATGGCTTGCAACCGCTGCGATATTTCTCCGAAAAGAGCTGTGTTGCCAGGGCGCAATGACGCGGAGATAGGCCCAGCAAACTTGTTACACGCTTCGGCGTATCACAGCGAGTATAATGAAAGATTTATTTTAAAAATATATCGTTTACCACTTATAAGCGTTTTACATACATCTTTGCGATCTTGAGAAACTCAAAATTTCACCGCTGGAGTTTTTTGTTACAAAAATGCAACTAGGGTTGACTACTATATGCTATTATTTTGTTACTGTATTGCTTTCTGCAAGTTTCACTCTTTGTAGATGTTTACAAAAAAAAAACCCTAAAAATTTTTAGGCGACCCATAGGTTGAGAATCACGGGAGTAGATAACTGTTAACGCAATGTTTCTCATCACTTAATTAACTCAAGATAAAACGTTGCGTCGCTTTTCCACCTTAATCGTTTCTTTTTTTATACTCCTAGCTGTTTTTCTAGGTCGCCAAAGCATAAAAAGTGAAAAACATGCATTGTTGGGAAAATCACAATCTTAATTTACAAAGCTTGATCAACAAAAGTATTTTAAAGGATTGTTTAATCTTTAAATTTTGTTCTACGAACTCGGCCAGTTTTATTCGAGTTCAAGTATGAGGTCAGCAAAATTCTTTTTTCGAGAGCGAGTTCGGCAAAAATACCGAGTTTTTTGAGCTCAAGTTCGAGTCCGCAGCACTATCTTGTCGTCGCGCTGAGCAAACTGTTGTAACTTAATCGTATCTCATCCAGAGGTTTGCACCAGTCGCTACACAATTTTTGTCATTTTTCGTAAAAAATAATCATTGGAATTATATTTCGCACGTTTTTAGAACTACTTAATTGCTAAGATTCTTAATTGCTAAAATGGCTATGAACTTAATTGCTAAGATTCGGAAGTCGTTTAAAAGAATTAAATTGCTCAACCACTTTAGCCCCTCTTCTTTACCTGTACAGGTCAATTCCATGACACGTTTAAAGGCTTGCATTCATGAATCAAATTTTGTAAGTGATATGACTAAAAAGAGGAGAGCTGCAGCGCACTTTGCCCTCCTGTTTGCGTCACTTGTCATTTTACATTTAGCTTAGGCCTATACATCATGAACAAACAAAATTTGCCAATTTTAAAGTATAGTAGTGGGTTTGTTCGCTGTTGACAAAGAGACAAAATAAATACTGTAGGTTAGTATATCACTGTTGTCAACAATCGACCAGTAGCGTAGCCAGCGGGGAGTGGGGGGGAGCACCAACCTCCCCATTGGCCTGAAAAATATGCAAAATAGCACGTTTTTAGTGCTTTTTGAGGTCAAGTTTTGCTCCAAAAATGAAAACAGCTCCCCCCCCCAAAGGGATTTGGGAGCCGAAGTTGTGAAGAACTTGCGGTTGTTTGGACTAGAATAGTGGATTTTTCGGTTCTGGAGCTCACTCAAAGTCGGTGAAGACCTTTTTTTTCTCTTTTGAGATCACCTAATTTCGGCCAGAAAAACCCTTTGAATGTCTAATTTCGACCGGAAAAACCCTTTAAATTTCGGTGAAGACCTTTTTTTGTGTAAGATCACCTGGATTCGGCCAAAAAAAATCCTTGAGTTTCTGATTTCTGCCGGAAAAACCCTTTGAATTTCGGTGAAGACCTTTTGTTTTGGAGATCACGTATATTCGGCCGGGAAAAAAACCTTGAATTTCTTATTTCGGCCTGAAAAAAACCGTTTGAATTTCGGTCAAGACCTTTTCTTTCTTTTTTTTTTCGGAGATCACCTAATTTTGACAGAAAAAACACCTCAATCTAATTTAAGACTAATGAAAATTTGGGTCAAGTTCGTTTTCGGTTATATCAAACTTCCAAAAAAGCTCCTCCTCCCCCCTTGCGAAATCTTGGCCACGCGACTGCAATCGACAATAAAGTAATATGTACACAATGTATTCACTTTTTTTTGATAAGAATCAGTAAATTTTGAATTGTGACTGGCTGTTTTTAATTTTTTCCCGATTTTCAGCCTCAGTTGTTTCTTGATTTGTTCTTAAATTTGGAGAGCATCGACGTCAATTTTAGCGACTATGTTTGTAAAAAAGTTTAATTCCCATTGCTTTTTTTACTTCGAATTGAGTTTTTTTGCTTCTTTAGCAGCGTCGTAAAATAGAAAAGCGAAAAGGCTAACTTCTTTCATCAACTGCTTAAACGACTGCCAAAAAATATCTCACTTATTTGTGCAGCACTCTATAATCTCAAAATAGTAGGATTGAGTACATCCTTTGACACGAAAACTTCTATTACATGGGGATTAAAAAAGTCGCAAAAACATCTGCAGTGCCCGAATTGGGCAAGAACTCTGTAGTTTTGCTTGGACTCTATAGTTTCGTTCCTCGTCATCAAAACCGCTATGTGTGAATGACGTCTTTTCTCACGTAAAAACGCGACAATCTTAATCTCCAGGTGCAAAACCTCTTTGTCCAACCGATAATGTAACTGCTTCGTTAGCTTCTTACAAAACTACATTTTACTTACAAAATTTACACAATCTTGCTATTATTTTCTAACAAAAATTACAAAATTAGGTATTTTTTACTTACAAAAATTACCCGGTCTTGAGACCAATTTTTGAGCTGCGAGACCGAGACCACAACAGTTCGAGACCAAGACCAAGACTGGTGCAAAACAGCCGAGACCAAGACCGAGACCGAGACCGCAAAAAATTGGTCTCGAGACCGGTCTCGAGACCGAGACCGGTCTCGAGACCTACAGCCCTGATTAAAAGTAAACCCGTCTTTTTTGCCGCATCTATAAGTGCTTTGAGATTTTATCAATGTATGCATACTGTATAAAGTTTTCTGCAAATCATGCTTTTCAACCATGCTGTCGATAATTTGTTGAAAGGCAGAAACTCCGTTACAAACTCCAAACGCCTACAATGCTGGTACTGGTACAGCTTGCCATTGATTTCAAAAGCCGTATATTTGCGATCTTCGGAGCGAGAGGTATCTGATGATAAGCGGATTTTAAGTCAAGAGTACTATAAATTTCATTTTTAGCGATTTCATTGATCTGATCATCTATCCAAGGAAGCGGATAAGCGTCCAGATCAGTAAAACGATGTACAGTTTGGGAATAGTCAATAACCATACGACATTTATGGAGCTCATTCTTAGTAACTAGTACCTGAGCTTTCCATGAGGATTTAAACGGTTCGATTATTCCTTTATTCAAGAGCTTGTTGACCTCTTCGTTGATAAACTTTATATCTTCTTTGGAGTATATAGCGTCTTGATTAATTTTAGTTGCAACAGGTTTGCATTCTTCTTTCACAGCGTTGAAAATTCGAGGAGGATCTACACTGGCAGCCATAACGAGACACATTTCGTCGGAATGTTCGTTCTTCCGGGATTTACTTGAAGTACTCTTTTTTATGTTCATGTACATTTAAAATGCACTCCTTCATGTAGCTTCATGAAGTCTAAGCCGAGGATCACGTCGGCACAAAGCTTTTCCACCTCTCCAAGATTAAACCGTGCATAGTTTTCTTCATTAGCTTTCAAATCAACTTTTGCATTACCATGGACTTTTCCAGCATGAGAGATCGACACCATAGTGATTATACTGCTCTTGCCATCAAAGTTGATGCCAAATTTTTTGCAAAATTTTGAGTTTATATTGCTAGCTGAAGACCCCGAATCCACTAAAGCTTTGGCAGAATGGCCATTTGCTCGGGTTGTAATCACGAAAGATTGCAGACATACGGGCGCGCTATAGCTAATATCATAGGTGGGTACAAGTCCGTTAATCGTTAATCCGTTAATAACGAAGCTAACTTTTTCATTAACTCGTTAATCCGTTAAAAACTTTTTTCATGTTACGGACTAAATTAACTTCCGTTAAGTGCTGTTAACGGACTAGATTAACTTCCGTTAAGCTCTGTTAACTTCCGTTAAGCTTTTATCGTTAATATCTTGCACCATTTATTTATCGTACCGGTACAAACCAGTTTGCACTGGTAACACTTGTAGCGTATTAGCACGAGTTTTATAGAAGAAAGCGAAAAAGGAGCTCTTTTTTGTCGTAAATAATAAGGTGCAACTTCATAGGTCTATTTAGTATCGCTGTTCACAATTTCTAAGGATTTTCCAATTGCAGCTTTGTTAGTGCATTTGAACTTATTTTTATCATGAAATTAGATTAGACTGTACAATGTAACTTCCAAAACACAAAAAAAAAACACCACAGCAATTAATATTTCTTTGCAATCAGCTCAACAGCGTCAATACGTGTTCTAGAAGCGAGTGAATAAAACAAAATGTAAGTGGCACGCAAAATGTTAACGAATTAACGGACTTTATTAACTTCCGTTAATTAAAACTAAAAATAACGGATTAACGTTAACGGAGGCGTGAAGTTTGTTAACGGACTAGTGGTTAACGAAGCTAACGCTTTGCATTAACTTGCCCACCTATGGCTAATATCATAGATGGGCACAAGCCCCTTAATCCAGTTAATCGTTAATCCGTTAATAACGAAGCTAACTTTCTCTTTAACCCTAGAACGCATACATGAAAAAACTTACGTCAATGCAAAACAGGGGTCATTTTGAACCCTGTTGCTTTTACATGTAATTTTCTTCGAAAGACAATTTCTTTGCATATTTTTCTTTTTCTTTCCTTGTTGTTTGATAGTTGCTTTATGATTGCATGTCTAAAGTGCATCCGACATTTTGTTCGCAAGACTTTGAGCGAAACAAACGAACAGAATAGCAGACAAAACGGAAAAAACGTTCTTGAAAGGTAGCTGGAAAGTGTGCAATTTTAAATTCTCCGTTCATTCATAGCATTCATTGCATGTGATGGTGGTGATGCTGTGCTCTGGGCACACAAGTCGGGAACATCGTGAGCAGCATTTTGCCACCTTCCTATCCTTTGTGTGCGGACATAACGAACACCGTTTCCTCTTCTGCAATATGTTCTCAGGCGTATAGAATGATGTATAGGAAAAAGATAAGCCACACCTCATCATGGCTTCTTTTGTGGCTTTCTGGAGTTGGGGAATTTTCTTTCTTGTCTTCATGTGGGGCAAAATGAGGCTGTCTGCAAGATCTGTTAGAAAACGGCGTCTTGAACCGTCAGTACTCTGCTGATCAGGATGCACTTGCCTGTATATGGTATAAGCATTTAGCGCTGCGACATCCAGAGGGTTGTAGAAGAGTTTCAGCGGTCATCGTCGAGTTTGTCTGCTGCGACTATACGTTCCAATCATTTGATCAACTAGGTCAACCCCGATCTTCGTCTTGTTGTAAAACTGGATGATCTATGGTCTCTTTTTGTGGTCTTCGTCGTCAATGCTTATTTCGTGGTGCATTGTACTTAACAGTATCACAGCTTTGTTTTTTGGGGGACGTAACTGACCATTGTGAGTTGGTCTTTGAAACCAAAGAGCGATGTCTTCGTTTCTCGAGACTTTGCAGGTTTTACACACTCTGGAATTTCTCTTTTGCACTTCTTAATGGTCCCAACAATTGTCAACTTATGTTGGAGCATTGCTTTTGCCAGCGGAACACCATTAAAATAGCTATCCATTGTCACATTCCGTTCAGAGACTTGTAGTGGGGATGCTAGTTGAATAACTACATTTTGACCCAGATTTTTCTCAGGTTCTGATCCTGGTTGCCTTCCAATGTAAACCCTTGCATTAGTGGCATAAGTTAAACAAGCATCACACAGCCAGAAGATTTTGATGCCGTACTTAGCAGGTTTGCTTGGCATGTATTGCAGAAAGGGACAACGCCCTCTGAATGTCACAAGTTGTTTGTCTATTGTAGTATACGCACCGAGAAAAAATTGAGTCTTACAATTTTCGATGAATAAGCCCAAATATAGCTGAATGCAGCCAGTTTATCCTTCTTTTGTCTTTCGACCCGTGTTCTTTTATCATCAAATCGCAGGTTGTGTCGTATGTTTTCAAACTGTTGACGCCAAAGCTTGCTTTGTAGGTGGGATTTAACTTGTGGTCTAAGAACAGTTGTCGTACGTCTACATCGCAGTTTTTTTCTGCCCCTGCCACGAGCAGAACACCAATGAAAGCTAAGAGTTCGTCTTTTTGTACAGCATTCCATTTCGTAGCGACCCGTCGACCCTGCTAGTTCGTACACAACATAATTTCTTCAACGATGTTTCAAGATCTGAGAAGCATCTTTTGGAGTGTAAATGTCTGATGCGCGAACTCCGTGTAACCTTGTGTTGATAATGTTGTGCGATCTAATTCTACCCTGCGGAGACGAAAACGAATTCCAGACAGTTCCATCTTTTCCTGTTCGAGTATTTAAGTCAGAAGGTGTTAACGATGAATCTGTGGAAGTTGTCGGTAATGCGTTGAAAGAATCCTCATCTTCATCCTCACTCTCTGATTCAGAATCTGTCAAACATGGAATCACTGCTTCAGTATCAGAATAATGACTTCCAAGAGAAGAAGGCGTATTAATATGATAAACTTCATCTGAAAAATCGGAGTCGCTATTTTCAGTCTCTTTGTATATTTCTTCATCGTCATCCTCCATTGCATTTAGTACTTGCTCTGCAGTTCTTTCAACGTTCATACAAAGGATCCTAGTTG
Organism: Trididemnum nubilum; assembly: GCA_963965965.1. Lineage (NCBI taxonomy): Eukaryota > Metazoa > Chordata > Ascidiacea > Aplousobranchia > Didemnidae > Trididemnum > Trididemnum nubilum. Next base: position 10,488,447 of record OZ014488.1, on the reverse strand, counting down.
ACTCAGCCATTACGACTATTATTTGCACACATTAAACCTGTTGCAACTAAGGATAGCAAATACTATAAATCAATTAATCAAACATACAACCTTAGCAAGTGCAGGATCACTTTAGAGTAGGGGGTTCTAAACTTTTCACGACCAGAGCCGGATAAGGATCATAGCCGAAAATAATGCAAAGTCATGTGGTGGGCAAAAATTTTGAAGACATGAAGTTGCACCCATGAATAACATTGAAGCCCACCATTCACAAACAAATAAATTTGGCACGAATTTAGGGTAGTATTTGCTACAAATTGCCCGTCACGAACACAAATAGTGTTGAGCAACCTGGAGAAACTGACGTCAGCTCTAGATGTTTATTCTTTGAACCAATATTTATTCCTATAGGCTACTCTCAGCACATAGTTCTTTCAGTAATAAATCGATTGCCTAAGTCTGCTCTATGCATCGGGTTTTAAGGGAAAATAAACTTCAGCTCTGTTATATATACCATTCAGTATGCTTCACTTCTAGCAGTAAAGACACATTGCTACACACTTTTTAACTATACCCTTCTGGTTCATTGAAAAAGTTAAAGGTTTTATCGAGTTTTACATAAACAAGAAATTTAACTGATTCCGTTGCGTTTTTACAGGCTCATAGCCTCTAAAAGATAATCATTGAGATAATATCATAGGTGGGCAAGTTAATACAAAACGTTAGCTTCGTTAACCACTAGTCCGTTAACAAATTTCACACCTCCGTTAACGTTAATCCGTTATTTTTAGTTTTAATTAACGGAAGTTAATAAAGTCTGTTAATTCGTTAGTATTTTGCGAGTAATTTACTTTTTTTTTTTACTCACTCACTTCTAGAATACGTTTTGACGCTGTTGAGCTACTTGTAAGGAAATACAGTATTCATTGCTATGGTGGTCTTGTTGTGTTTTGGAAGTTACATTTCATAGTCTAATCTAACTTCAAGAAAGAAATAAGTTCAAATGTGTTAACGAAGCTGCGATCGGAAAATTTTTGGAATTTGCGAACGGCGATAATTAATAGACCTATGAGGCTACAGTTTATTATTTGCCACAAAAAAGAACTGCTTTTTTCGCTTTCTCCTATAAAACTCGTGCTAATACGAAACAAGTGTTACCAGTGCAAACTGGTTTGTAGCGGTACGATGAATGAATGGTGCAAGATATTAACAATAAAAACCTTAACGGAAGTTAACAGAACTTAACGGCAGTTAATTTGGTCCGCTAACATGAAAGAAACTTTTTAACGGATTAACGAGAACGCATAACAGGGGTCAAAATGACTCGGAACTCAGATGGATTTTTTCTAGCATAGTGGAGATATCTTCCTGGTTTTCCTTGACTTTGTCAGCAATTTATGCCCACACATGATAGTGGTACAGCTTTTTCGATAAATTTTACTTTCGCCAAGAAAAATCCAATTTTCAGTAGGCCTAAACACTCCGAGAACGCATAACAGGGGTCATTTTGACCGGTAGCAATTTTTACTTAAAAATGCATTGATTTGGGTCTTTTAATGCAAGTGCATGGGTTTCAAATCGGCCTGCAAGCCGACGTGATTTTACCTGACTGGCGAATAGTTTGTTAGACAATCTGTCTGAAGTAACAAAACAATAAATTTCCGTACTTTGGTGACCAGTTTTTGTTTATAAAGAAAGGTAATGATAGTATCCCAACGAGGCTATAGAGAGTAGATTTTCATCTTGGACATTGCCGTTTCAGGACTTTTACGTCACAAAGTGTCTTGCTTAGCACTATCGTATTATCCATAGGTGGGTACAAGTCCGTTAATCGTTAATCCGTTAATAACGAAGCTAACTTTTTCGTTAACTGGTTAATCCGTTAAAAAGTTTTTTCATGTTAACGGACTAAATTAACTTCCGTTAAGTGCTGTTAACGGACTATATTAACTTCCGTTAAGTTCTGTTAACTTCCGTTAAGGTTTTTATCGTTAATGTCTTGCACGATTCATTCATCGCACCGGTACAAACCAGTTTGCACTGGTAACACTAGTTGCGTAGTAGCGCGAGTTTTATAGAAGAGAGCAAAGAAAGGGCTCTTTTTTGTGGCAAATAATAAGCTGCAGTCCATAGTCTATTAATTATCGCTGCTCCCAATTTCCAAGGATTTTCCGATGGCAGCTTTGTCAGTGCATTTGAACTTTTTTTTTATGTTGAAATTAGATTAGACTGTACAATGTAACTTCCAAAACACAAAAAGACCACCATAGCAATAAATATTTCTTTACAATCAGCTCAAAAGTGTTAATACGTGTTCTAGAAGCGAGTGCATAAAAGGAAATGTAAATTACACGCAAAATATTAACGAATTAACGGACTTTACTAACTTCCGTTAATTAAAGCTGAAAATAACGGATTAACGTTAATGGAGGTGTGAAGCAGAGGTGGAGTCCTCGAGGACACATTTTGAAGTCCTTGGCCTTGGCCTCGAAGCCTCAAGTCCTTGGCCTCGAAGCCTTAGGTCCTCGAAAATTGCCCTGTCCTCGGCTCAAGGACAGCACTATGTTTTGGACCGTTGAAATTTTGTTGGAAAACGCCAGAAACTTCGCGGAAAATTTGCAAATACCTTTTTTGTTTTCCGCAATTGGAGCATAGGCTTAGCCCAGCGGGCCTCCCTCCCCCAATTGAAATTTCACCAATGACAAAAATGCGACAAAAAAGCCTATTGTTTCTTCAGTTTCAGTTTCTTTTTAGCATTTTTCGCTTACACCGGTAGCGAACAACAATATTGAAGACCAGTGGCCCCGGGACCCCCTCAAATCAATTTTTGCCAGCCAATTTAAACCTAAACCTGGAAGAAATGGATAGTTTTCGTCCTAAAAGTTGCTGTCTCTGGATCACATCTAGCTATTTTATGAACGTAATGCATTAACCATGGGCGGATTTACCACAAGATGGCGCAGTACCAGCTAAGGGCCCTGCGCTCACATCTTAAGACTTTTTATGGTCTTCACGTACATTTGGCAGAAAGATGTTGCGAAAATCTCCAAAGTGCCAAGGACCCAGCGCGATGTAAATCCAGCTCGGCAATAACATGGTTAGTAAGAATAACCATCCATTGTACTATTTTTCAATAACAATTCATTAATTCACTTCCACCTTGCCAGTTTTTACGCACAAAATACTTTTAAAAAAATTTAGCCATGGAAAATACTGATTGAACAAATCGTTGAACTTCAATTGAGGGGGCCTGAGCCCCCTGGCCTATCATGCACTTCTATAACTGGTTATTTTCATGACAAAACAAAAATCTCCCAGGGAAAATCTTCGAGTGGGTTTTCATTTACTGCTAAAATGTTGCACGAGACAATACACCTTACTTCCCCCTATCTGGACCAAATAACGTACAATTAAACTTTAACACCAAAGTGCAAGATGTTAAACGTGTTTTGGACTTAAATTGCTACTAGAAGCAGGATTAACGAGTTTAATTTTTTTTAATTGGCTTTCAAATGTCAAAAATCTAGTGCTTTCAAATGTATCTAAACATGTGCAAAATGTGATTTAATGGCATTAAAATAGCTTTTTTTCCAAAAAATTACAAAAAATCGCCCAACAGTTGGGGGCTTAGCCCCCAGACCCTTAAAGCCTCCGCCCGCTGGGGGCCCCGCCCCCACACTCCCCGTTTGTGATATACGTTTGAGTTACACTGGCTTTCTCAAAACTTCTCCAAAGTTACGTATTTGCACTTTTCAACTATATTAGTATAAACCCTCTCCCTTTGCAAAATCCTGGTTAAGTGCCAACAGGCAAATTTTTGATGACGTCATTACATCTGATTTGTGGTTTAGGCCTCATGTGATTTGTGGTTTAGATTTGTGGTTTAAGTGCCAACAGGCAAATTTTTGATGACGTCATTACATGTACATGTGATTTGTGGTTTAGCCTTGTGCCCTCGACTCCACCTCTGGTGTGAAGTTTGGTAACGGACTAGTGGTTAACGTAGCTAACGTTTTGCATTAACTTGCCCACTTCCACCATCTTAATATTAACATTGTAACTACTACTTCCGGAGCCAATGGAAGTTCTACTTTCGCTCTCAGAATAAAGCATGGTGTGATGTTTCTAGCCACACTTACGACACTTGCCGTCGGACTTACAATAGCGCGAAATATATTACTTTTCAAGCAATTAAAGCAAAGTCTATTTAACTTCACGGACTTCCAGCGATCCTGTACCGACAACTTTTGAAAGACAGGACATTTCCAAATTCTATGACAGGATGGCATCTGCTGGACAGGCGTCTCAGTTTTTGTTTTGGAAAAGGTTGCGAAGACCTTCTTACATACCGGTTCTTGTCTGCGGTCATAATCATGCTTTCGATCATTTTGTTGGGAGACAGTTGCCCAAAAGAACTCCGTTCCATCCTAGCAAGGCTCTCCGCAAATTCAGTAAGGCCCTTGAAGGTGATGAGTTTACTATTCTTAAGCTTATTGCTAACTTCCGACATAAACTTCTCGTGTAGACTTCTGGGTAACCAATTAAATACACTACCAACTTTGTGCTGAGTATTTAACCCAACACTAGCTAATCCACAACAGGCAATCAAACAATTGCGCATGGAACTTGCTAACTTAGCCAAGCCCTCAGAATCACCAGAGCGAATGAAAGGCCCCTCTGTAATGGCCCTAACATAAGCATCAACCACGACGTGTGGTTCGCCATAATTAGTCTCAAGTATTCTGCGCGCCTCAAGATAACCAATCTCAGAGCTGTCAGCCATCATACAGTCCTCAATATCAGAGGTGGAGTCCTCGAGGACGTCCTTGGCCTCGAGGACGTCCTCGAGGACACATTTTGAAGTCCTTGGCCTTGGCCTCGAAGGTCAAGTCCTTGGCCTCGAGGCCTCAAGTCCTCGAAAATTGGCCTGTCCTCGGCTCGAGGACAGCACGATTTTTTGGAATGTTAAAATTTTGTGGAGCGCTTGAAAAATTTTTTGGAAAACGTTTTTTAGTGAAGACTGCTTGAAAAGTTTTTGTGAAGACCTTTTTTTTTTGGAGAGCACTTGCGCTTTGTGTCCTTGGTCCTTGGCCTTGGCCTCGAGCATTCCTGTCCTTGGCCTCGAGAGTGTCTGTCCTCGGAAAGGCTGTCCTTGGCCTTGGCCTTGGCCTCGGAATTTTTTTGTGTCCTTGGCCTTGGCCTCGAGCCTTGTGTCCTCGACTCCACCTCTGCTCAATATTCTCGCGAGTTTGACCAGAACATGAGGAAATAAGTAACTCTAGTTTATAAGAGGCATGGTGAACTTTTCGCAACACATAGGATTCAAATTGTTTTATGAACCTGAGATACTTCCCGAGTTGCCGTCAAACCGATTTTTTTTGCCAAAGGTTTAGCACTACGGCAATTAACTGAGTTCGTAATAGAATGAAGTGCAGCAATAAGTTAGGAAATCTCCTCACCATACCCCCTTGAACTCGGTCCCTCACTCAACTCTCGATTATGAAAGAAGTCAGCTTAAAGTTTGTTGTTTGCCCTTTACTAGATTCCCGATCACATTTTCGCAACCAATCTTGCGGAGTCTTTGACACTATGCTCGAATTCCACTTACTAGTGCCAGCACCCAAGCACTCATCCAGCGTAACCCACTGAGGTTTAGCTTCATTGCAGGCACTATCGGAACCAGCAAAGTGCCTAGTACTACTAACAGCCTGACTACGTTGAAACTCTAACTCTCTCCGACGCGAACACTCTTCACGACCTCTCAACTCACGTTCACGCAAAATAGAGCATTATCCGATAAAGGTTCAGACTTAGCGACACCATTACTTAGGATAGGTGTAGAAAATTTGTTAGCAATTAACCTAGGCTGTCTCCTATCCATCGACTGTCCAGAGACAGAAGCTCTAGGCGTGAGACTCAAACGACTAATACCCAGAGGTGGGCACAAATAACATTACATCAAAAGCGCAGCGCAACTAAGCGCAATGATCTTTTTAATCAGTAAAAGCGTAGCACAACTTTCGCGACTTAATTTTTTTAATTTCTGAAGCGCCGCGCAACTTTCGCAATGAACTTTTTGATTTAGTTGAAGCGCAGCGCGATTTCGCAATTGCGAAACGGCATTTTCGGACCAAGTTAAAGCACAACCTAACTTCCGCAATTGAAATTTCACAATGCAGGGCAAATACCGCACTTTTTGCGATTTTAGACAGAAAAAGAGTAAATAATTTGCAAAAGCAAGCCAAGATTTATCAATACTACGATCGAAATGGAATAAAATTAATTCAATGTGTAGAATTACGCTTTAACCGAAAAAAAATTTTAAAGCGCAGCGCAATTAAAGCGCAACAAATTTTAAAGACTTTACTCCGCAACGCAACTTCAGCAATGCTTTAAAATAAAAAATTAAAGCGCAACACAACTTCCGCAATTGCAGAGGTATGGGGCGCCGAATCGAAAAAAATGATTTAAAATTTTACACCGGTTTTTCAAGCACTTTATAGAACAAAATTGTCAATATAATTTATATCGTTATATTATCCACAGCCTGGCTGATGTTTTTGTTGCACTTTAGAAAACAGAATTGTCGAAATAATTACGACTATTTAACCGTTTAATTTATATCGTTAAATCGTTAAATCTTCCACAAGCTTGCAGTTGTTTTTGTTGCACTTTAGAGAACAAAATTGTCGAAATAATTACGACTATTTAACCGTTTAATTTATATCGTTAAATCGTTAAATCTTCCACAAGTTTACAGTTGTTTTTGTTGCACTTTAGAGAACAAAATTGTCTATATAATTAGTACTATTTAACGGTATAATTTATACCGCTATATCGTCCACAACTTTGCCAGTGTTTTTGGAGCACTTTAGAAAACAATATTAGCGATATAATTTCTGCTATTTAACGTTTTAATTATATGGACTATTTCGTTTTCTAAACTGCATCAAAAAAACTGCTGTTGCATATGAAAATTTGCAAATTTTTACACTGCTGTTTTTGAAGCAGTTTAGAGAGCACAATTTTCGATATATTTGATATCGTTAGTCAAATGGTGCGAATTATATCAACACGCCGTTTCGAAAATAATTGCGGAATTTTGTACTGTTGTTTTTTAAGCACTAAACCGTTAAATCGTTAAATCGTTAAACCGTTAAATCGTTAAATAGTGCAAAATTATATCAACACGCCGTTTCGAAAGAAATCACGTGCCGCCATCAACCAATTGGAAAGAAATGACGTAAAATTGTTATGGTCCATTGCTTTTCATTAAAGTCAATCAGCGAGTTTGCCCTTTGCTCGACTGGTATTTCCAACAAAAAGTGTTGTTTGCAACGCGGAAAATGGGAGATTGTAAGTACCTGGTAGGATAGGAGCAGAAATTTATTAGGCATCTGACTAGGTCCATGTGTTAGTCGTCGTAGGCCCTGGATATGACTGTATTTCATGAAACATTTGCAGAATAACCTATTATGGAGAGGTTACGGTAGTCTAGAGACCGTTGTATTACTCGAAAGGTATCGCCTATTTTGTTGACATTTGCTGGTAGCGGTAGCCGTTGAAGGTAACTGTTTAATGTGGTTCAACTGAGTAGCCTAGCAGGCTAGGTAGTGGGTACCTGTATCTGGTATGACCTGATGGAGTGGCTCCCCAGAAAAAACGCATAAATCAATTCAAAAAAAGTATTGGCCTAGGGTTTTCTGTTCCAAGAAGTTGTATGCATTTAATGCAATATTTTTAGTAGAGCTAGGTTATCGGTAGTTACGCTGTAAACCGTAGCCATAGACTATGAACCGATAGCCTTGTCTTCCATCTGCTGAAGTTTCAGTGGTTGTAGGTCTAGCCTAATTTTATCATTTACATGTGTATAGGCTATCTGTTAGTCTGTGTATCTTGTTGTAATGGGTTTACGTTTTGTTTTTGAGTGTTTTGTTTCCTTCTTGTAACAGTGTAAGTTTTGTTGAATTGATTTTTGCCATATGTTTTGAGAGGTGGCCAGGCTGGATTAAGACACTGGGGAACCAAGGGCTATTTCTTTCAGGGGGCTCTGCAGGGTTGGCAGGACAGATGAGCAGATGTTTCTTGAAATGTTTTTTATAGTAAATAATTGATTGCCTTTGAGATCAAAGTGATCATCATCATCCGAATCTTCATCAAAAGATCATAACAAGGGCACATTGGCAGAAAACTTTAGGGAGAAGTCAATTTCAGTTAGCAGGTTAGGGGTCTGGGGAAGTGCTGTGTGTTAGCTAACCGTACCCCAGTAGGGTTAAGGGCTTTGGATTTTTCGGCGTTTTTCTGGGTTAATAGGCCTAGTATCACATGGGTGCATGTAAAATCAGCAGGTACCGCTAGGTACCACTTGGTACCGTTAGGTACTGCTTAACCCTAACCCTGATTTTACGTGCAGTACCAAGCGGTACCTGTTGATTTTACATGCAGTACCACAGTTTCTAGCGATACCAAGCTGGTACCTAGTGGTAGCAAGCGCTACCTGCTGATTTTACATGCACCGGTATCACATTTGTTAACGTTAGCATGGCAATTAAGGTGAAAAATGGTTAAAAAATACTGAATTTTGCTATAATAGTACCATCATGATGCCTTCTGCCACTATAACACTATGACTGGTGAGTTTCATGTGAAAAACAACATTTTTTGAGTTTTTGCATAATTTGTACCGTAGGAGCTTATATAAAAATCCAGAGGTTGGGCCTTGGCCTCATTGCTCTCCCTATCCTCCTACCCCCCCCCCCCCCCCCCCCCCGCATTTTTGGATTGAGTTTAAAATTTGACTGTGCTCAAAATTTTTTGATAAATTTGAATTTTGAAAATTTTAATTAAGACAATAAACTGTGGATTTTCGAAGCTACGAATTTGAAGTTCTAAACCATTTTGAATTTTTTCAACCAAGAACAGGAAATAGCAAGTGCCAGTCATTTTTCCTTCAGTTGCCATGCATTTTGCATTGGCGTGCAATGTCTTCAACAAAAAGTGCAAAACCTTAGGCAGTTAACACATTATGACTGGAGTGAGTATAGTTCAGGGATTGAACCTATAGACCATAATGGTATTTGGAACATGTGGAACAGTATTAAAACAAATGGGAATACTTCAAACAGTTGCAATGCTTAAAACAATTATAACACTTGCAACACTCAGAACACTTACATTACTCAAAACCAGTGTTCCCTCTAAGATGCAAAAAGTGAGAAAGTTTTAGGCAAATTTTGCAAAGAACTAAAATTAAGATTGGGCAGATCATGTTGAATCTGATGCAAACTGTTGGAAATTTTTGTCCAAAACAATGCTTTATTGTTTTAGAAACCAGTTTTCATTGCAAAATTTTGAGCAAAAGTTGTCTAAAGGGGTAAAAATTGTTGGGCAAAATTTTACAAAAATTTCCATTTGAGCAATTTTGCAGCTGTCAAAATCTTAGAGGGAACACTGCTCAAAACACTCACAAACCTTGCAACACTTTCAAAACTTACATATAACACAACACTCACTAGTCACTACACAATCACAACACTTTCAACTCTTAGATTACTTACAGTGTGGTCGAATGGTTAAGAGCGTCATTTTCACAATGGCCACAATTGTGATTGTAAGGTCACTGGTTCAACTCTCATCCTCGTCGCATTGTCTCATTCTTGGATAAGATGCTTTACGACACTTATCTCTGTTTGGTGGAATCTGGCAAGCAGCAATAAATTCTCAAGAAGACATCAAAAATTTCAGCGGAAAATAAAAATATCGAAAACTGGTAAACGAGTGTGGATTCATCCAATATGTAGCGCCACTGTCGCTTGCTCGTAAGAGAAGGATAAAAATGGAACCAATCAATCACTCATAACTATTTAAAATGCTTACAAAACTTAGGAATGTGTGAACCAAATGTGCAAAGGTTAAGATTGTTTTTGGTTTTCTATAAAACATGGTAAATTTCGTGACATTTTTTTCCAACATTAGTGGTAAAAGGGGTTCTCCGAATGTGTAAACTGTGTTACATAAATTAAGGCCCTATGTTAATGGGTTTCTATTGAGTTTTTGCGAGTTTATTGTTTGTCTAGTTTATGTCTTTTTATGTTGTGGTGGCCCCAGGGTTATATCCCCAAAGCCCCCCTCTTCTTTATTCCAGCCATGGAGGTGGCAGCAGATTTGGATGACCACGTCATGGTCTTTTCGCAGACCCTTGCCAAGTGGCAGTGTATATCTTGCATGAACTGCCAACTGCAAAGTAACCTGTGAAAGTGCAGTGTTTGTGGATTATATGGTCACGTAGAAAATAAGCTTACTTCTGACTTGATTAATGTTTACCAGTATCTTATATACCTAATGTGTACAGTGCACTTGAAATGTGCTGTCGCTAGGATAATGATACTAGTAACTAAGGAAGGTTGTTCGCAGCGTTTATAGCCTAGTGTATATACCAGCACTGTATTAGTAGTCAACAACACGGCTGATCATAGTCATTCACTTATTTTTTTATTTAGCTCTGTTATAGACTATATGCTGTTTAGTGTGACAATTAAAAAGTATATATACAATAATTCGGTATGTCTCATGAATCTTGTGACCATCAAACTGTAGACGACATTGCTGGAGCAATTCTTGGGAGGGTTCATCAAATTTTGGTGAACTCTTCGCTACCTAGCCCCAGTAATGTCAGCATTTCTTCAGTTCCAAGCACTACTGCCGGTAGATCTGCAGCTGCACCAACCTTAGCTGCGGTAAGTATTATTGTATTGTACCATGTGTAATGCAACAGTAGAAATACACGGTTCCCCCCTCCCCCTTGAAAAAAGCATAATACTGAAAAGTATTCCAGTAGAAAAGTCTCAAAAACAGTTTAAGCAAAGCCTAACATTTTTTTTCATTTAATAAAGCCCATTTTTATTTTGTACTTGGTTTACCTGTTCAACAAAATCTTGCAGTTGAATCTCATGTAATTGATGAAAATTATTTCAGTTCTGGTGTTGTGACAATTTTGACAAAATATTAGTTGTACTGGATTGGCTTGATTATTGTTATTATAATACAGTGAATATCAAAAGTCACTCACGAGAATGGAAGGTTTCCAGAAAGTCATTGGAGGGTCTCTCAAATCTTATTTCAAAAATATCATGTCTAATGTAACGTTAAAAATTAAAAACATTCCATTTAAAACATTTCCATACATGGTGATATATGGTGAGCAATGTTGCAAGAAGAAATTAGACAATTATTGCAGATTGAACAAGAAAGGAGTCCTCTACGTTGGCTGTAGTTCAAAAATTGTGATGGGTTTTTCAGATTTTTAAATTTCAATCTTCAAAGATTTGGATCCAAAATTTGGTTTTATTTCAGATGATAGGAACTGAGATTCAAAGCAAATTGATGGTCATTTCTGACTAGAAATAATATTTTTGTAACAGTATACCAGTTCTTAGCATTATCATTTACTAAGACTACAAACGTTTTGGTGTGTACTCAAACCATTATCAATCTAAACAAAATTATACTTGGAGTTGCATAATAATATCAAAATTTTGTAAAAAATGATGCTGGTACAATACTAAGAAAACAATTATGAAGTAAAAATTTATGCAATATGATGGCATAAGCTGTTTTTGGTTGGGGAAGCTACTCAAAAGCTTGCCCTTGATCAACTGAAATTAAAATTAATGTGAATGGTAGTTGGTCCTGGGTAGGCTGTCTGCGTAGATTTGCTATCGAAAACAACTTATGTCATCATCATGTGTAAGTATTGACTTCATGATTGTTTTCTTAGTATTGTACCAGGTTCATATTCAGAGAATTTTTTTTTTTATGGTTACTCTCATTGTATTGCATCGTAATGGTTTGAGCACAAACCAAAACGTCTCTAGTCTTAATAAATAGTAATTCTAAGTCTTATTCTGGTCAAATTGTTTAATAAGTCCACCTACCATCTCCTAAATTTCTTGACTGTCTTTAGCTGAAATAGTAAAGCTATTATTGGTATTCCTGAAAGCATTTTAGAATTGACTGATCTTTCGCTTATTACTATTAAAATCATCAGAGTGATCAGAGCATAATGTTGCGCACATACAATGTTAACAGAAATGAATAAAAGAGTATTGATTTGCACAATCATCTTTTAATCAAACAACTTTTTCTTAACTTTCTTTGGCATCATAAACCGTAGAACAGCTTATTGTAAAGCTGCAAGCCTTTTTCTGCTTTGTTGATATTGTTTGCTAACAGAATTATTCACCGGTAGTGACAAGCTTGAGTTGGTACGATAATCCAAAATTATGGATCCAGGCCTCCTGTAAGAATGCAATCCTGGTACTAGTATTTTTTTTTTAACAAGATTTGAAGTTGGTTTTTGTTCTTTAATCCAACTATGGGATCACCATAACAGATAGACTGCTTGACCCCGATGAAAATTAGGACACCTTTTTAATAATACAAAAGACCACTTAAGCCCAGGAAAGTAGACTGCTTGACCCCAATGAATAAATAGGACACCTTTTTAATCATACAAAAGACTACTTAACCCAGAAATGTAGACTGCTTGACCCCAAGAAAAAAATAGGACACCTTTTTAATGATGCAAAAGACCACTTTGCCCAGAAATTAAACCAGAAGCTGTTGCAATCTTTCTGTTGCTAGATTGATGCTTTAACCACTGTGTCATATTTTTAGCATGTACAATTAAATCTATAACTGATCAGCTGACTGACAAAACAAGACTATGCAAAGCATTTGTCTACACAGCAATGCACTCATGATTGAATCTGAAAAAAAGTCATTTCAAAGTCTTTGCCAGCAGCATGGTCGAGCAGAATTGCGTGCTGATTATTATGCAAGCAATACTGCAACCCGAGTTCGATTATGGCTGCAGGTCACCTGCTTTGACGCATACGTGGGTGTCTGGTGACTTGAAGAGCGTGAGCTCACTACCCAGTCACCCTCATTTCTTCGTTCTTATTTAAGTTCGTTGTGTTGAAAATCCTTAAAATATTTATTTATTGAAAACTTGTATTAATAATCATATCACAGGAGGTGTTTTATATGAAGTGCAAATATTAAAAAATTGGATAAAGATTTTTTCACAAACTGTCCAAACTGACACTGTTAAAGTTAAAGAAATCATACTGAATCAGATGCCAATGTGCATTAGAATTTGACCAGTGTAATGACATAGTAGCTAAGAGCGCCTGTCTTGCAGTTGGTTGACCTGGGTTTGATTCTCTTGAAGAGTCATTTTAAGGATGTTTTGGATACCGGATCACTATTTGGTGTCGGGCAATATTCGGAGCATTTTGATCTACCTGTCTGGTATCCAGCTGGATCATAGTTGCAATCTGGCTGCATACCAGAAATTAATAAAAGCCCAATATGGTAGAAAATGGTCCAGAAACTTTTAAATTCTAAGCATTAAAATTGCATATTAGAATGCAAATTCGCTACCATCACATCATAAGAGTCTGTAAATTGCAAAATTATTGGCTTGCAACGTCAATTTGATGTATAAACAAGGCGATATTTGACTTTTCCAGCTGGATATTTGGTGATCCAGCGCCTAAACTGGATATCCGGTAACCGACTGGATAACTTGGATCAATTTTTTTTAAGGAATATTTGGATCCGGGTATATGGCAAATTTTTGCTCCGGCACTTTCCTAAAGTCATACAATAAAATTGTAGTACTGTATTCAGTATCAGGGCTGGCAAATAAAAAACCCACCCAAAAAAAACAAAAAAAAACACTTATTGGTGGGTTTTATTGGGTTTTTTAAATACAGTAGCTTTTGCATGTAACAAACTAGTCAGAACCGGAAACATTCATTATGTATGAGAAATTTATTAAATACAACTGTAGTGTATAGTATACTACACTGTAGTGTATAGTGTATATTGCTCAATGCTCCAGACTAACAGACAACATGCACCGAGTACGAGTGATCTAAAGTTTTCATTTTTTAGTCCTGAGTGTATCTGCAGTTGGAAGTGCTTCTGCATATGATAAATGCACATAAACATTATTATATGATTAAATTATGTTAATATAGCTTAAGTAATTATATTAATAATAAAACCAAAAAAACCCAGGTGGGTTGTTTTTTTTTTTTTAAAAAACGGGTTTTTTCCAGCCCTGTTCAGTATACACAGCTTTTCTGCTTGGTGCTCAGTACAAAGAGATAATGTGGAGCCTCCCCTTCACGTGGTTAACATGTGGTAGATGGCAGCAACTCAAAGACTACATGTTTATTATGGTCCTTTTGCTGTCTCCTGGTTGAGCAACTTGTGAAATTAATAAATGTAAAGTTGTATAAATTTTTGTCCAAAATTGTGCCTTATTGTTTTGACAGGCAATTTACAAACATATCTATGAACAATTTTTATTTCATGACGGTGTAAACATTTTTGGACAAATTTTTGTTGTAATTTTCATTTGGGCAACTTCACAGTTCACACTCATCAAAATCTTGTAGAAAATAGTGTTCACAGCAGCTACTGAAACCCTTGAAAAATTTTGAGCAGTTGGCTATCGCACTTCACTGCTTAGAGAGATTATGTTAGCGGTTACTTTTGTGTGTTAGACACTAGGCAGGTAGCAGCTCGACTTTAAAGCTTAAAGATCACTTCAATGTCTCCCGGCAAAGGCAATTTGATTAGTAGGATATATAACTAAAAAGTTCTGTCATCATTTTGTAGACTTCTGCCACACTTGCAAGTGCAGAATTGAAACGGATTATGCAAGATGCTGAAGACATGGACGATTTTCAAGTGGTAAGTTAGCTAGACTCAGCAATAACATGCTTCAGAATACTAGAGATAAACTTATCAACCATAATATCAAGGCTATTTTATCAAATCAAGACAACTGCCATTCTTTCAGATTCAAATTTTATAAAATGAATTGCAATTTATCCTCGACGCTTGTGTCTAGAACTACAAAATCAACGCCAAAATTTTGTTTATTAATTTAGTGGACCCAAGCCATTTTCAGCTTACTCCCCCTTTAAGCGTTTTTCCTCTTACCCGTCCCTAGGTGTTGCCACACTTACAAAGTTGTAGAAAATTAGTCATTTGCCTATAATTGTAAATTGTTTTGATGACAACGCTATTATTAGAATAAAGTAATCTGTCAGGCCTGTTATTTGAGCGCTTTGAAAGCTTTTAATTGTCAAACTTTGAGTAATTGAATAGAATGTAATTGCACAGTAACTTTTATTACAAGATCGCAGATTTTGGCAACTCTAAACTAAGAGGAAAGTTTTTGACTTTGAACTGCAATATCTCAAAAACTGTGAGGAAAGCTCAAACTTAGCGAGAGTAGTTTTAGATTTTTCTTGATTTGTTAGATGTCGGTACTAGTCAAAAATTAACCTTACTGCCCCTTTAATATAATGGCTGCTTGTTTTGGTGGGTTGGATTAATAAAGCCGAGTGGGCCACACGCTGGCCTTGATACACGTTGTATGAGTGCGATAGACGGTGCAATCTTCGACACTGGTTGGTCTACGTGCTGATTACTTTGCATTTGCGATGACAACTATACTAAGTAAGAACGATTGCGCTCGATCCGTGTTGTTAACGTGTAAAACGTATTTTCAAAAAGAATGTCTGTGATTACTGTATAACGGTACAGATATTGGAATAACAAACTTGTCCAGAAGTTTTGTGGAAAGTAACTGCAATAAAAAATCCAACTATTAAAATGCATGACCCTATCGTACTACAGTGCGAGCACTCATTATTAATTTCTTGAACTGGTTTTGCTTTGCTGTACTAGTTGAACATTCAATAGTATGTATACTGCGGGAGCTACGAAGTATCATAGGAACTCAGCGCAGTAAACTCGGAAAAGTGTTTTGGTTGCCGAATTTTGACGCATGTAGTTTGTTGAGACATACTTTTTTGCTTAGTAATGAACATTGAGAGTAGTTAAACTGTAACTGTAATATGTTTGTTATCAAACTCAACAAATTAATACAATTTCAATGTAACTCGGAAAAAACATTTCACAAGTATGGCGAGGATGAAAGGTGACCGTGAAAGGACTTAATGTCGTCGGGTCGAACAGCACCTAAAGAGCAGTCCGTGAAACACGTCCGCACAAAATTGCAAAAAATGGACCCTCTTGTCCGAAAATTGCCTGCACTGCTTCAAACCCCCGTAACCCCCTTTTCGGTGTGGATACAACATATATAACTAGTTAATGAAATGTAATAATGGCCACGACAGACCCACTGCCGTATTAGCATGTCGCCAAAAACGTGTTTTACGACCATTTTTAACATTGAATAAAACAGCTGTTACTGAGTACAGATTACGAAGCAGAAAAGAAAACGATGCACGTATTTAATGTTGCAACGTTTTGCAAACAAGTTTTTCACTGTGGTTTGGTATCATAATAGCCTAAGCCGAGCGTAAAAACGTTTAAAAAAGTTGTTGAAAGGCAACAAAATTCAAAGTTATGCTGCAATGGATGTGACTGAATTCTCATCTCTACGAGTATTTACAGTTTTTCGGCAAGTTATACCAGCGCCGTGGCCTAGTGGTTAACGCGTTCGCCTTGGAAGCTGATAGACTGGGTTTTATTCTCAGTCGGGTCATACCAAAGACTTCTAAAATGGTATCTGCTGCTGCACTTGCTAAACGCTCGGCATTTAAAAGTGTAGCGCGGAGAATAAAATGAACAGTGCAAAAAATACGTCAGTGGCATAATGTCAAAACTTGGTACTGGCGCTATAGGACCTTAGTTGTTAGAAAGCGCCATAAAACCACCCACATTTCATTTCATAACGCATACCTGCAGTCTTTAAACGCAATAACAATTCGCGGAAGATCTCCCCAGAACCCCACAGGCTCACAAACTAACTCTAAAACACAGTTGATCGTGAAATCGGCTCAAGCAAAGCCATACACTCAAAACATAAAAACTCGTGTTTTTTGGAATAAGGATTTCGACCGTCCGCATCCCAGAAACCTCCCTCTCTCGTCCGCAGTGGATAACTCCCTCCCCCTGACTGCGGACGTCATTTATGGACTGCCCTTTGTCATTGATTGTAACTTGTAACTACTTTTACTATGCTTATTTGTTCAATCGCAGGTCTTTGTTTCTGCATTCGATACAACACATCACTCCTATTTTGAATGAAATTGCTAGTGGATTGGCCATCTACCATTTTAATACCGTGTTGAAAGATCAGCTTGATTTGCTCAAGTACGTCTTTTGCCCGTCAGAATTGTTTCGATGGGACTATGAAACGTTTTTGAACAGCCTTGTACCGGATTTCGACGATGATGGATCCAACAGAAAAAACAAAGAAACGATTACCTACAAAGCGTTTTTAGATTTTGTTCAAATGTGCTTCCATGATGGTAAGTACTGTAAGACTGCTTTGCAGTCAACTGCAGTCAGCTTCTATTGTTTTTTTGGGGAGGGGGCGTAGAAGTATGGACTCTACATCTACAAGGTAGTCTATTTAACGTGTTATTGCTAATCATGGAGGAGGTTATCAAACATGCGAGCTTGTCCACAATGTTTGGATGCCTGAATGAAAATGAAGCTTTTGAAAGTCTATTACAGTACTCTTGACCAAGTCGGTGCGAATGCGGCTTTGCCGATTCTTTTTTGCTGGAAACTGAAACATTCCTTAAATGGAACAGCATCCATGGTGCCTCATCTATATCTACTAGAATCCCATGTGACTATAGTTGCACTGATCAAGTTATATGCCTGCCTAGAAAAGTCTATGGGGGTTAACCAAAGTAAGGCAAAATGAAGCTGGGTTACTTGTGGGTTTACCAAATATAGATTAGGCATTGATAATACTGTATCTGGCATACGAGCTTGAAAACATTTCATCAGAAATGTCTAACTGCACCCACAACCGTCTTTTGCGTCGCCTTTGCTAACTTACTTTTTTTTTTTGGAACAAATTTGATAGATTTAAGATGATTATTTATATTTTGGGAGGAGGTAGGGGAACCTGAAAAATATACGCTATGATATTATTCTGAAAGCCAAATTTAATTTTATACTATTCCTTCAACTGACATCAAGAAAATTTTATTTTTGACAATACTTATTTTGCAGAAAATTCAAGGCTTTCAGCTGAAGAGGTTTTGAAATACCTTACTGGATCCGGTACAGTTCCACCAATGGGATTACCCGACCAACATATCAAGATTGAATTTGCACACTTGTGCAAGAATAGCTGCAAGTGCTGCCAAAAGTGAGCACTTGCGCTATGACAGTTACACTTCCTGTGCACATATCTTCTTTGGAAGGAATGATAGAAGCGTTTTCATTATCCTTAACATGCGAAGTGGGATTTGGTTGCGTGTAATCTACTAGTCTTCCATTGGTTGTGTAGCATATGACCAATATTATCAGACGATTTTATTTGGAGGGGCTAGTATTTTGTGGCTTTCTGCTTTTGTGCATATAGAGAACAATTTTGTTGAAGTTCACTATGAAATTACGGATTGTATTCTTGCAATACTTCACACGTTTGCTAATTTCTTGTTCTGAATACCTTTCCTGATTGAATACGGAAGTTAGAGCTTGAATGGATTCTGCCTATTTTGGAATCTCACATACTAGTTACATATAAACTAAACTGTAGCATTAATTATATTGAATTATTGTCCTAATTGCTATCAACACGGGCTAAATGAAAACTGCGATTTTTGCCGGCCCACGAACCCACGCCTGTAATAATATGCGGAATTCTAAGGTAAAGTATGATAGTAATCGTCAACAAATAGCGTTATGATACGGCACCCGAAATCGCAATTACCAAACGACGTTCAATTTCATTAGGCTGTAGTCTAGTGCATACATTCCGTCCGTTTGAGTCAGCTTTTTTTGATAACCGCACTGTTGGAACACCAAAGACCTGTTTAAAGATAGTTTTCTTGCCAGCACCTTTATTTTCCCTTAACACGTTTGTGCTGTTATTCCATAAGAACAAGGCAAGTCGGTGAATGTCGTGTTAAGGGTGTTGTATTGATGTAGGCTGTAGTTGGTGATAGCCCAAAACAACTTGTGCCAAAAATGCTTTACAAAACTACTAAAATGTTTAATATAGGCCTACTAATGACAGTAGTAACAATGCAGCCATCAAACTAGCTTATCCCATCGCCATCAGCAAGGAGAGATCTTTCTAAAGCACAGCAGATCTTTCCCGCAAGCAGTTTTAGCAACTAGTCATAGTTGTTTTTTAATTTTGAAAATTTCTTATTTTCATTGGCCTCTTTCGCTTAATCGTGCGATTTAATATCTGTAATAACGTTGCAAACTACGTTGTAATCACTGGAACTTAAACTTACATTATTAAGGGCTGTTTCCAATGATAATTGACCTCGCATATCCTTTGTTTGTTTTATTAGTGTGCAGATTTCGGTTCTGGGGTGGCTGAAACTCAAAGAGCGCAAGCCAAACTCTGCCAGAAGCCATCCTCCGTTCTAATTTTGCCTATTAGTTGAAAATCTTTAGCTACACGCATTTAATTTTTCAGTTTCACTTATAAACTGAAAATTGAAATGCGTATAGCAAAGGATTTTCAACTTCACAAACATATTAGAACAGAGAGATGATCGGAAGACGGTTTTAGCAAAGAGTTGGGCTTTGAGTTCCAGCCACCCCTGAACGCGGCCACCAATTAAAACAAAATCAAGGATAAACCTGGTGAATTATTACTGCAAACAGCCTTTTTAGGACATAATTGAAATCTCTCGTGGCAAAGGATTTACTCTCAGTGAAAAGCAGCAGAGCCTAAACGTTAAAGATTATTGGAATTTAAACGTTTTGATAAGTTCGTTGTATTTAAGTATCATACAACATTATCAGTAGCCTAATTGTATTCTTGCAACATCTAAATTACAATGACTGTTCATATTAAATCTCGGTGTTTTTAATCAAGATCAATATATTTGCCGTCCGTTTTGTTCCAAAGGTTTACTCTCACACTGCCTTATTTAAATACCGTAATTAGCGGTTTCTTTGAACACTATACTCTGTCAAACAGTTTAATTTGTATCTGATATTTGCAAATTTTCGTTTTTTACATATTGTACATTACCGTATGAAAGTTAAGCTGCGTTTACCTACGGGCGAAAATTTGCAAGCGAATTTTTTTTAGCATTGTTAACATTATTTCGTATGCTATAATCTTAACAATTATAGCATACGAAATATTATCTTAATCTTAACAATTATACGAAATAATCTTAACAATGCTAAAAAAAATTCGCTTGCGAATTTTCGCCTGTAGGTAAACGCAGCTTAAAGTGCATACAAGCAATGCTTTTTTTCTTCACTCACTTTTCCGTGAGGGTTGTGGGAGTAGCAGCTCAAGATTTACAAGCAGTGCGTGCTATCATGCGGAATAGCCATGGATGACAGTCATGTAAAGCATCTTATTCAAAGACGCAATAAAAGAGCAAATTAGAATACCTTGAGCATTTTTTTTAATAGGACGCACTTAACACATACGAAACAACAACACAATTTTTGTGACATTTATGTGCAGCTCATCGAGGGCTCGAACTTGCAACCTTGCGATTGCGAGCCGATACCCCAGTCGTTACACCAACTTGGTGTGCAATAAATATCTTGGGCATTGCTATGGTCGTAAAAACGATCGCTCATGTCAACCGCTCGAGCACTCTGTGTTTGCTGTAAGGCATCGCCATAACTGGCTCGGCGTTTGCAAGAAAAGCAACTGACCAGTGCAGTAATACTGCTGTGCGTTAACTGTACTGTATCATTACAGTGTGAATAATAGTTTGCTAAATGTAGAAAACGTGAAGAGGACGCTGCATTTCCAGTTTTATCGGTGGCAAAACACAATGTGCTTAACTGAAAAACTGCGTCTTCCGACAGAGCAGTTTCAATTTTGTCGTCCTTTGTTTAAATTTGAATAGCAATCGACTAATTTTTTGCTCTTGTTGCTTTCGTGTTTCGAATTTGCTATGATTTGACTAAATGTTCTTATTGAAATTAATGTTTGTGGTTATTACAAAAGATCGAATCGTGAAAGTTAGCTCTGGCAATATGCAATTATGCGTATCGGTAATGGTGGCATAAACCGCACAAACCTTCCCATGGTCAAAGTGCTAATCCTTGTGTTGCAGAACCCGAAGATTACCGCGGGATAAGAGCATAGAGGGACTCCAGTGGCCTTCCTTTTTCTTCTGAGACGACCACAACATATTGGTTTAACAAAACGTCTTTATTTGGTCAGCCCAAACAAAAATTGTAGAGACAGGCAAATAAAATCAAGGTAAAAAAAAGTAAATCTTAACCGAGGGTGTATCTGCTACAAAGTAATATTAGATGACGGAAACCGGATAGCAGAAAAATAAATAACGTAGTCCGTGCAAACAGAAAATGAAAGAACTTCAGTAATCTAAAAACCCTTATTCAGAGTCGATTGCGTAATTAACTAACTATGTGTTGAAACAAACACGGTGCGTGAAACTGCAGCTAAGCGATATGTTTCGAACTGACTGCAAATTAAGTTATACATGGCATGAACAAAAAAGTGAGGGTTTATGGGCGGTTCACACTAGACGGAAAAGCGGAGAACGGAAAACGTAATTTCCGCGTCGGACAGCAGCAATTTTTGCGCGCAGATGTTCACACTAAAAGCGCAACCTGAAAGATTGTCATCCATGGTAGCAATTGCCAAAGTCAAAAAAGCTGTTTTGCAACGAGAGATGATAAGATAAAAACCACTTTGCCAAGTTAATGACTGTGTGTGCACAAATTTGTGATGAAGTGAGAAAACTTCATGCTGTCAATTAAGCAAAACACAAAACTGTTCAGCAGGTAAATGCCAAATAGGCCTACTCTATACACTGCCACATATTTGATTGTGCTGCAGTAGTGTAGAGAATGGAGGGTTAGACCGTAGCTTGCTTTTGGATTACAGCCAGTTTCAGTGTAGTTGCTTACTTTGTTTGTTGCCTCGGCCAAGAAACAACTAAGTGACCTCGCGGCCAAGAAAAAAACCTGAAAACTTCACCGGTTCTCTTTTGTCCCTTGGATGTTGCAACTTGCACTTGCATTACAACCAATACAAGAGGAGCAGGAGTAATACATGATTTGATGTCTATGATACAGGGTAGTGCCATTAATTCTACGTAATGTTGAATTCAAACTCCACTTATAATGTCGGGTTTCAGTAGCATGTTTGCCTAGCTTCCCCCGCAAACGACAGCGAAATTACAAACAAGTCTTCCCAATCGTCACCTGTCAAGTGCTAACGTTGTAAGTCTTTCCGCTGTCTGTTAATGAACCTCATACAATCATTTAGTCTTTTGATTTGACTTAACAAGGCCCACTCTGAACTGCTTGTTCCCCCCAGTTACACCAGTGAATAGGGAGATGCGGATGAAAGGTTTACAAATAACTGATTCTAGCTAATGCGTCTCGATGACTCCAATACAGACTATACTTGCTTTACATTGAAACTATCCAATGGCAGTAATTGTCAAAGCAAAGATTGATTTTATTGCAAGTATCGTGAACACAGTTGCTACTGTAGTGGGAAATTAGATATAACATATAAGCCTACAGGTAGATCGCTTAAAAGCGGTAATATTTTGCTAACCTCCTAGCAATGCTACTTTAGGGTCAAGCACTCAGTGGCGTCGCTAGGGGGTAGACCAGCCCCGGGTGTCACCGTATTATGATGTGAAACCATAACTCCACCGATTTGTGGCGAATACCTTTCTTTTTGTTTGGTCCCGATCTTCATTTAGGCCGAAAACCCACAGATTGTTAGGCGAAGACCTTTTTTTTTTTGGGTCTTTACATACTTTTGGACTGAAAACCCACTCATTTTGCAGCGAAGACCTTTTTAATTTTTTTTTTGGTCTGCACCTATTTTTGGACCGAAAAAGGGTGCCACCACGAAATCCCGCCCAGCGTGCCACCATCCTTAGCGACGCCTCTGCAAGCACTACTTACATTCGTACATTTCCTGGAATATCTTGAAGTACAGCGCTCAGGATTACAGCCCAATAATAATTTGAACTGTGAACAAAATTACCTCATAAGATCATCTCAATGCGAACAAGCTTACTGCCATTAAGAACGGCAAAGCTGCTTATCAAAAAAATTTTGGGCAAACATTTAGTTTTTCTGAAGTGCCTTTGAAAGGAAATGGAGACTGATTTTCAATGCTACTTGGAAAAAAGATACAGCACAGTAAAATCATTCGCGTTGATTTAAACATTCTAGCTGTTGCCGTTTCCCAGATATTTGCACGTCTGGTTTTGTATCCTTACGATTTTGAATGCTATTCAGTCGTACAAAATCGTAGAAAAGATGAAATAAAACGGCAATCAGCAAGAAAGTTCAAATCAACGCGAGTAGATTTTACTACGCTCTATCTTTTTCCAAAATAGCATTAAAGTTCAGTCTCCACCTCTACTCTAACTTTGGTCCCAGGCTGTATTTAGATGAGATACATAGCAAATAATAAGCAGAGCAAGCAATAAAAGGCAAATTTTGGGATAGAACGTTTAAAGCATAGAATTAAATATTAGGATGATGGAGTGGAAGCTGGTATTCCATTACATTTCCTACAAC
The DNA here is from genome assembly GCA_963965965.1 of Trididemnum nubilum. Lineage (NCBI taxonomy): Eukaryota > Metazoa > Chordata > Ascidiacea > Aplousobranchia > Didemnidae > Trididemnum > Trididemnum nubilum. Next base: position 10,464,879 of record OZ014488.1, on the reverse strand, counting down.
AACAAATCATAAAACTTAATACAAAGTCACTCGTAGCCGAAGTTTAAATTTCAAAATTTAATTAAAGGTCGTGGAAGAAAATGTCACGATTGAATAACGTCTTCCAGTTTGTTCCATCCAACGCCATACTAATAAGATAAAATTCTGTTTTGGAATCGTGTGGGCCAATGATCAATATAATAAAAGCTTGCATTTGACGTTATTAAAATTGTACTGTACCGACAGCATCAATCAATGAAATTTTGTGTATAAACAGTATAAATACAAGTATACATTTCTTATGAACAGGTAAAACAAAATTTTAATTTAACGGAAAAAAAAAAAGAGTAGTGACCACAGTGGTCAGACTACACGACTACCTGCCGGGCCTTATTAGCAGCAGGTAACGTAGGTCATTGTCACAAACAGTTTATTTACAATTTAGTTAACATTATTTTTGTTGTTCTTTGTTCTGGTAACAGCAACAAGAAGTTTGCTCGAATATTTTTTAGAATTTCTCAATAGCAAGAGAATGTCACTCATCAGTCTTCCTGCCAAGCCGCTAGACAGCTTACGCAACTTTGCGGCTACTACGCTGCAGAAAAATTTGACATCGTCGGAGCTTGATTGTTGGTCTACAATTTCGGGGATATGTTGCAGCAACTCCAGTACTTTTTCCTAAAACATATCATTAGAACACCAAAGTGAAGATATCAGAACTAACACTTTTGAAACCTAATATACGTACTGGTTTAGCATGCACCACTCTCCTGAAAATTATGTTACGTGTAATTTTGCACTGAAGTTAAAAATAGTTAAAAAATCTCATAAACTCCGCTCTTAGTTCCCACCAGAAGATGTGACGTCTTTTTTCTCTCAATGTTTGTAAAGAAATGACTCTTTTCTCAAGTAGACATCGTTTTTTAATAAATATTTATAACGGCCATTTCAAATTTAAGAAAGCTAAAAACTATAATTGCCTTCACACCAGTTAAAAAGTTTCTAATCATTATTGAGTTCCTCGTATATATAATCAGGTCTTACTGAGCTGCTTCACTCGCTTAGTTGATTATTCTCGCTTTATCAATCGTTGATTTTAACCAGTTACAAACTCAAACCAACCAAGAAAAATGTGACACATCATTCTTGAAAATCTTGCTACTTGACTCTTTTTCTAAACTGGTATTGTTGCTTAAAGAACTTTCAATAACACTTGCTGCACTGACTGCACCCTCGCTTTGCACTGAAAATAACAAAAAACGTAATAGTGAGCACTGGTCTATAAAAGCTATAGCTACATGAAGATTTGAGATTACACAAAAACATAAAATTATGCAAATGTGTGCTCACTGCTCACATTAAAAAGCTGAAGTACTTTTCTTCCACTGTGATATTTTTTTAGGCTACAAAGGTAATAGCTACAGCTGCTGCATCGTACAATGATGTCAGCATGAAAAGTGGTTTCAAATCACATAATTTCAGCTTCCAAAGCCTTCAATTAAAGGTTTTAAGCAGCAGCAAACTTGGAATTAACTTTTTTATATTAAACAAAAAGTATGGTGCTTAACTATTAGCTAAGAATAGTTAGAAGATCACACTTCCATGCTTACAAATCATTTGGCTACATTCTACTGATTAGTACGTACAATAAACAAGGTTTTCATCACCATCCTGTTGTGTGAAATCAAGAGCTTGAAGTGTATCTTCATTGAGTTGGTAATTCCTAGCAGTGCTAAAAAAATCATCTTGTATTATAATTAAAACGATCAGTCGTCAAGTGGATAAAGCGTTTGCTACTGAAGCTGTAGACTCGGGTTCGATTCCCGGTTGGGTCAAACCAAAGACTACAAAAATTGGTATTGGCAGCATTCCTGCTTGACGTTCAGCTACTAAAGGGACAGTACGAAGCCTCTGCCGTGTTTGATAGACAGGTGGGCAGGTAACATCTTGACTCCCGAAAAGTGCCTTTGCAGTCTCCTGGCCAAGTCAAGTTGGTGAATAAAATGTAATTACAATATAATACCGTTCTTATTTATATCATAATTTACACTAGTGCCACTCATCTGTTGAAAATCAGTGACTAACTACATGAGTTTTATGCTTATATCAATGTGTTATATCACCAACATTGGAACTGGAACCAACCGAGACTGGATCGCTGGCTTTAGCTCAGTCATAAGTACTGACTGTAGCCGCTGCAGTCAACAGCCAGCAACTCAGTATATTTGAATATAACTTTTAATAAAGTCGATTTCATTTCGCTTTTGCTATAAGCTTTTTGGATAGAACTCTTCAGTTGTGATCTCTGCCTGGTTTGGTATGTGGTAAGAAGGATCTTGCTTGTTCCCACATACCAAACCAGACAGAGATTGCAAACTGAAGAGTTCAATCCGAAAAGCTTATTGCAAAAGCCAAATGAAATTTTATTAAAAGTCATATTCATGTCATTGGAATAGTCAAAACTTTGAAGAAACTATTTCACCATGGGATACAAAAAACAACCTTGGATCCTGTTATGAACAAACCTTCTCTGCATAGATACAGCCCCTTGCCAAAGTAAGCTGCTTTTTAAGGCATCCATATTTAGTTTAGTCTTGGCCAGTGCAGTCACGCCTAGTGAATTTTCACCAGATCTAGTGAATTTTGGTCTGATGTAGTAAATTTTTCAACAACCTAGTGAATTTTTTCCCAATCTAGTGAATTTTTTTGGTAAAAAAACTCCTCAAAAATTGTTGTTCTCCAAAAAAAAGGTCTTTATGTTTTTTTCTGATATAGTGAATTTTTTCGTAAAAAAATCCCTCAAAAAATGTTGCTCTCAAAAAAGAAAAGAAAAAATGATCTCCACGTAAAAATTTCTCAGAAAATGTTGTTCTCCAAAAAAAAAAAGAAAAAAGAAAGGCCTTCATGAAGAAATTATTGCATCTAGTGAATTTTCTTGGTAAATCTAGTGAATTTTGGGACGTAGCCTGTGGCAGCAATGGTCTTGGCTTGATATTGTGTCTTAGGCTTAGTGAACCTGTAGGACTTTGCCACGTATCGGCGTAATATGAAAGTACAAGTTGGGACAAGCTAAATACAAGCATTTGTGGCAGCGTGAATGAAAAGCGCTGGACTGGAGACGTCACGCGCCCCTCCCCCCTTACCCCCAAAATTTTCTCATCGTTTCTGGGCAATTTACAAAATTGACCTCTATGATGAGTGGGGGGGACTGTTCCCCCTCAGTCCCCCCCTGTGGCGCTGCCCCTGGGTGCAACTTTAATACACGTGAGACATCTGATTCAATATGATTTCCATAACTTTAACAGTGTCAGTTTTGACAGCTTGTGTGAAAAACTCTTTCTCCAATTTCTCAATTTTTGCACTTCAAAGAAAACACCTGCTGTAAATTGAATATAAATTACAAGTTTTCAAGACTTTGGTTTGACTTGTTTCAGATTTAATCATCAGTGCATTGCTGTATAGACAGATGCTTTGTACAGTCTTTTTTGTCAGTCAGCTGATCAGTTTTAAATGAAATTGTACATTTTGAAAATATGACACAGTAGTTAAAGAATCAACAGCTTCTGGTTTAATTTTTGGGTTAAGTAGTCTTTTGTATGATTAAAAAGGTGTCATATTTTTTCATTGGGGTCAAACAGTCTATCTGTTATGGAGATCCCATAGTTGGATTAAAGACTTGCAACATAAACCAACTTCAAATCTTAATAAAATACTGGTACCGGTATCGCATTCTTACAGGAGGCCTGGATCCATAATTTTGGATTATCGTACCAACTGCAAACTAGTCACTAAATAATTCTGTTCGTAAACGATATTAACAAAGCAGAAAAAGGCTTGCAGCTTTGCAATAAGCTGTTCTACTGTTTATGATGCCAAAGAAAGTTAAAAAGTTGTTTGATTAAAAGATGATTGTGCAAATCAATAAAATCGCCAATAATTAAACAACAAGTATTTTCCATAACTTCGTGCATTCATTTCTCTTCTATTCATTTCTGTTTACGTTGTATGTGCGCAACATTATGCTCTGATCACTCTGATGACTTTAACAGGAATAAGCGAAAGATCAGTCAATTCTAAAATGCTTTCAGGAATACCAATAACAGCTATACTATTTCAGCTAAAGACAGTCAAGAAATTTAGGAGATGGTAGGTGGACTTATTAAACAATTTGACCAGAATAAGACTTAGAATTACTATTTATTAAGACTAGAGACGTTTTGGTTTGTGCTCAAACCATTACGATGCAATACAATAAGAGTAACCATAAAAAAAAAAATTCTCTGAATATGAACCTGGTACAATACTAAGAAAACAATCATGAAGTCAATACTTACACATGATGATGACATAAGTTGTTTTCGATAGCGAATCTACGCAGACAGTCTGCCCAGGACCAACTACCATTCACATTAATTTTAATTTCAGTTGATCAAGGGCAAGCTTTCGAGTAGCTTCCCCAACCAAAAACAACTTATGCCATCATATTGCATAAATTTTTACTTCATAATTGTTTTCTTAGTATTGTACCAGCATCATTTTTTACAAAATTTTGATATTATTATGCAACTCCAAGTATAATTTTGTTTAGATTGATAATGGTTTGAGTACACACCAAAACGTTTGTAGTCTTAGTAAATGATAATGCTAAGAACTGGTATACTGTTACAAAAATATTATTTCTAGTCAGAAATGACCATCAATTTGCTTTGAATCTCAGTTCCAATCATCTGAAATAAAACCAAATTTTGGATCCAAATCTTTGAAGATTGAAATTTAAAAATCTGAAAAACCCATCACAATTTTTGAACTACAGCCAACGTAGAGGACTCCTTTCTTGTTCAATCTGCAATAATTGTCTAATTTCTTCTTGCAACATTGCTCACCATATATCACCATGTATGGAAATGTTTTAAATGGAATGTTTTTAATTTTTAACGTTACATCAGACATGATATTTTTGAAATAAGATTTGAGAGACCCTCCAATGACTTTCTGGAAACCTTCCATTCTCGTGAGTGACTTTTGATATTCACTGTATTATAATAACAATAATCAAGCCAATCCAGTACAACTAATATTTTGTCAAAATTGTCACAACACCAGAACTGAAATAATTTTCATCAATTACATGAGATTCAACTGCAAGATTTTGTTGAACAGGTAAACCAAGTACAAAATAAAAATGGGCTTTATTAAATGAAAAAAAATGTTAGGCTTTGCTTGAACTGTTTTTGAGACTTTTCTACTGGAATACTTTTCAGTATTATGCTTTTTTCAAGGGGGAGGGGGGAACCGTGTATTTCTACTGTTGCATTACACATGGTACAATACAATAATACTTACCGCAGCTAAGGTTGGTGCAGCTGCAGATCTATCGGCAGTAGTGCTTGGAACTGAAGAAATGCTGACATTACTGGGGCTAGGTAGTGAAGAGTTCACCAAAATTTGATGAACCCTCCCAAGAATTGCTCCAGCAATGTCGTCTACAGTTTGATGGTCACAAGATTCATGAGACATACCAAATTATTATATATATACCTTTCTAATTGTCACACTAAACAGCATATAGTCTATAACAGAGCTAAATAAAAAAATAAGTGAATGACTATGATCAGCCGTGTTGTTGACTACTAATACAGTGCTGGTATATACACTAGGCTATACACACTGCAAACAACCTTCCTTAGTTACTAGTATCGTTATCCTAGTGACAGCACATTTCAAGCGCACTGTAAACATTAGGTATATAAGATACTGGTAAACATTAATCAAGTCAGAAGTAAGCTTATTTTCTACGTGACCATATAATCCACAAACACTGCACTTTCACAGGTTACTTTGCAGTTGGCAGTTCATGCAAGATATACACTGCCACTTGGCAAGGGTCTGCGAAAAGACCATGACGTGGTCATCCAAATCTGCTGCCACCTCCATGGCTGGAATAAAGAAGAGGGGGGCTTTGGGGATATAACCCTGGGGCCACCACAACATAAAAAGACATAAACTAGACAAACAATAAACTCGCAAAAACTCAATAGAAACCCATTAACATAGGGCCTTAATTTATGTAACACAGTTTACACATTCGGAGAACCCCTTTTACCACTAATGTTGGAAAAAAATGTCACGAAATTTACCATGTTTTATAGAAAACCAAAAACAATCTTAACCTTTGCACATTTGGTTCACACATTCCTAAGTTTTGTAAGCATTTTAAATAGTTATGAGTGATTGATTGGTTCCATTTTTATCCTTCTCTTACGAGCAAGCGACAGTGGCGCTACATATTGGATGAATCCACACCCGTTTACCAGTTTTCGATATTTTTATTTTCCGCTGAAATTTTTGATGTCTTCTTGAGAATTTATTGCTGCTTGCCAGATTCCACCAAACAGAGATAAGTGTCGTAAAGCATCTTATCCAAGAATGAGACAATGCGACGAGGATGAGAGTTGAACCAGTGACCTTACAATCACAATTGTGGCCATTGTGAAAATGACGCTCTTAACCATTCGACCACACTGTAAGTAATCTAAGAGTTGAAAGTGTTGTGATTGTGTAGTGACTAGTGAGTGTTGTGTTATATGTAAGTTTTGAAAGTGTTGCAAGGTTTGTGAGTGTTTTGAGCAGTGTTCCCTCTAAGATTTTGACAGCTGCAAAATTGCCCAAATGGAAATTTTTGTAAAATTTTGCCCAACAATTTTTACCCCTTTAGACAACTTTTGCTCAAAATTTTGCAATGAAAACTGGTTTCTAAAACAATAAAGCATTGTTTTGGACAAAAATTTCCAACAGTTTGAATCAGATTCAACATGATCTGCCCAATCTTAATTTTAGTTCTTTGCAAAATTTGCCTAAAACTTTCTCACTTTTTGCATCTTAGAGGGAACACTGGTTTTGAGTAATGTAAGTGTTCTGAGTGTTGCAAGTGTTATAATTGTTTTAAGCATTGCAACTGTTCGAAGTATTCCCATTTGTTTTAATACTGTTCCACATGTTCCAAATACCATTATGGTCTATAGGTTCAATCCCTGAACTATACTCACTCCAGTCATAATGTGTTAACTGCCTAAGGTTTTGCACTTTTTGTTGAAGACATTGCACGCCAATGCAAAATGCATGGCAACTGAAGGAAAAATGACTGGCACTTGCTATTTCCTGTTCTTGGTTGAAAAAATTCAAAATGGTTTAGAACTTCAAATTCGTTGCTTCGAAAATCCACAGTTTATTGTCTTAATTAAAATTTTCAAAATTCAAATTTATCAAAAAATTTTGAGCACAGTCAAATTTTAAACTCAATCCAAAAATATGGGGGGGGGGGAGGATAGGGAGAGCAATGAGGCCAAGGCCCAACCTCTGGATTTTTATATAAGCTCCTACGGTACAAATTATGCAAAAACTCAAAAAATGTTGTTTTTCACATGAAACTCACCAGTCATAGTGTTATAGTGGCAGAAGGCATCATGATGGTATTATAGCAAAATTCAGTATTTTTTAACCATTTTTCACCTTAATTGCCATGCTAACGTTAACAAATGTGATACCGGTGCATGTAAAATCAGCAGGTAGCGCTTGCTACCACTAGGTACCAGCTTGGTATTGCTAGAAACTGTGGTACTGCATGTAAAATCAGCAGGTACCGCTTGGTACTGCACGTAAAATCAGGGTTAGGGTTAAGCGGTACCTAACGGTACCAAGTGGTACCTAGCGGTACCTGCTGATTTTACATGCACCCATGTGATACTAGGCCTATTAACCCAGAAAAACGCCGAAAAATCCAAAGCCCTTAACCCTACTGGGGTACGGTTAGCTAACACACAGCACTTCCCCAGACCCCTAACCTGCTAACTGAAATTGACTTCTCCCTAAAGTTTTCTGCCAATGTGCCCTTGTTATGATCTTTTGATGAAGATTCGGATGATGATGATCACTTTGATCTCAAAGGCAATCAATTATTTACTATAAAAAACATTTCAAGAAACATCTGCTCATCTGTCCTGCCAACCCTGCAGAGCCCCCTGAAAGAAATAGCCCTTGGTTCCCCAGTGTCTTAATCCAGCCTGGCCACCTCTCAAAACATATGGCAAAAATCAATTCAACAAAACTTACACTGTTACAAGAAGGAAACAAAACACTCAAAAACAAAACGTAAACCCATTACAACAAGATACACAGACTAACAGATAGCCTATACACATGTAAATGATAAAATTAGGCTAGACCTACAACCACTGAAACTTCAGCAGATGGAAGACAAGGCTATCGGTTCATAGTCTATGGCTACGGTTTACAGCGTAACTACCGATAACCTAGCTCTACTAAAAATATTGCATTAAATGCATACAACTTCTTGGAACAGAAAACCCTAGGCCAATACTTTTTTTGAATTGATTTAAGCGTTTTTTCTGGGGAGCCACTCCATCAGGTCATACCAGATACAGGTACCCACTACCTAGCCTGCTAGGCTACTCAGTTGAACCACATTAAACAGTTACCTTCAACGGCTACCGCTACCAGCAAATGTCAACAAAATAGGCGATACCTTTCGAGTAATACAACGGTCTCTAGACTACCGTAACCTCTCCATAATAGGTTATTCTGCAAATGTTTCATGAAATACAGTCATATCCAGGGCCTACGACGACTAACACATGGACCTAGTCAGATGCCTAATAAACTTCTGCTCCTATCCTACCAGGTACTTACAATCTCCCATTTTCCGCGTTGCAAACAACACTTTTTGTTGGAAATACCAGTCGAGCAAAGGGCAAACTCGCCGATTGACTTTAATGAAAAGCAATGGACCATAACAATTTTACGTCATTTCTTTCCAATTGGTTGATGGCGGCACGTGATTTCTTTCGAAACGGCGTGTTGATATAATTTTGCACTATTTAACGATTTAACGGTTTAACGATTTAACGATTTAACGGTTTAGTGCTTAAAAAACAACAGTACAAAATTCCGCAATTATTTTCGAAACGGCGTGTTGATATAATTTGCACCATATGACTAACGGTATCAAATATATCGAAAATTGTGCTCTCTAAACTGCTTCAAAAACAGCAGTGTAAAAATTTGCAAATTTTCATATGCAACAGCAGTTTTTTTGATGCAGTTTAGAAAACGAAATAGTCCATATAATTAAAACGTTAAATAGCAGAAATTATATCGCTAATATTGTTTTCTAAAGTGCTCCAAAAACACTGGCAAAGTTGTGGACGATATAGCGGTATAAATTATACCGTTAAATAGTACTAATTATATAGACAATTTTGTTCTCTAAAGTGCAACAAAAACAACTGTAAACTTGTGGAAGATTTAACGATTTAACGATATAAATTAAACGGTTAAATAGTCGTAATTATTTCGACAATTTTGTTCTCTAAAGTGCAACAAAAACAACTGCAAGCTTGTGGAAGATTTAACGATTTAACGATATAAATTAAACGGTTAAATAGTCGTAATTATTTCGACAATTCTGTTTTCTAAAGTGCAACAAAAACATCAGCCAGGCTGTGGATAATATAACGATATAAATTATATTGACAATTTTGTTCTGTAAAGTGCTTGAAAAACCGGTGTAAAATTTTAAATCATTTTTTTCGATTCGGCGCCCCATACAGAGGTTGCGCTTTGTGCGGTAAAGTCTAGAATACCAAAAAAAGCAGTCAGAATCGACACGCTCGAGTGATTTCTTGGTAATTGCTCGACTTGAATTCACTAAGCTAGTTCATTGTTGCATATTGTTTATTACAAAATGCCTTTGTTACATTTTCCGAAAACTTTCGAATAATCACACAAAATTAAAATTGGAAAATCACTCAAGCGTGTCGATTCTGGCTGCATTTTTTTGGTGTTCTAGACTTTACCACTTTGTGCTTCTAATTGCACTTTGCCCACCTTTGCTAATACCACTCATATTGTATCAACAAGCAAAATTCAACGCTAATTGAGCGAGATTGCGGTTCACGAAAGGTGCTACGTCACTTCTGAAAGAAGCAAAACAAACAACTGCGGTTATCAACAACTTTACCAATGAGAAGCAAGTGCTATGCAAATCAATCGAGTCAAAACCACTACCGGTTCTTTATAAAAAACGAGGTTATTTTTCTTTGAATGAAAATGTAGCGGTAAAGCAAAGAGAAAAGATTTAGTATTTAGAATGCGCTTACAGTACAACTGACTATGACAAATCTCGTAAGTAACCTTTAATTACAAGAAAAACACTTTCAAATGTGCAAGCAAATTCGCAACACAAACAAACAATAAAACTCCCACGGCCAACACGTGGAGGGGGGCCAAAAGCCACCAGGAAGAATTCGAAAAAGGACACATCTAGCCCGAGCGATATTTCCAAAGTGAATTAGTGTCCATAAAGTCCGTGTGCTGTGCACTTTTTAAAAAATTATGTGTTATTGTATGAAATAGAAAAAAATTGTAAAAAGGATTTCAAAGAAGAAAATCGATCTTTTTTAAGATTTTGTTTAAATTTCCACATATCCTCCATCATTAGCAATATAAAGAATAACACGATTTTGCAGTTCACGAAAATCTTTTGCCAATCGATTTATAGTAATGCCTGAAATCACATTAGTTATTTTAGCTTTCAAATAACTAGGTTTGGTTGCGCACACAATTGTTTTCACATGTCCCTATGAAAAAAATCTAATGGAATCAAATCTGGCGAACGAGGAAGCCAATAAAATGGTCCTCCCCTTCCGATCCATCTGTTAGGAAGTTTCTGATTTAGAAATTGTCTAACACGCAGAATTTAGTTATCTAAAAATTGTTACAAATTTTGTAGTGAAGAATTATCCAATAGTTATAATTAAAACTAGATACATGAAACTTTCTTAACATATTTACAGATTATTTCTATCACAAATAAAAATAAAGGTATAAATTTTTGAAGTGCACTCGGACTTTATGGACACCCATACTGTACTGCATATTTGGTGCAAAAAGTATATTAATAGACCCGAAAATTGAAGTAAGGAAACTAGAGAGTGAGCGCAATGTGGGTACAGGCAAGATGCGGGTAAACGTAGTATGTGCGAGCGCGTATGCGATTCAAAGAAAAATACTTATTCAGGATCACTGTAAAATAATAAATACTAGACATTAATATAAATGATAATATAAATATGATATAAAATAAATATGACAGAAAATATAAATAATAAATATTAAACTAAAAAATTTAAGTTAGAAATTGTCTACTACAAACCAATGAATAGAGTGTATAGGCTACTATTATACAATACCAGTTAACAAGCAGCAAGCTAGGAGACTTACCTTCTCTGTCCTGCACCAAATTGTTTATTTATTTGTTATTATCGTGAATATTGGTGCTTTATAGCAGCGGTGGTTTATTAGCACCATAGCAAAGTTTATTGAAAATCACAAATATATATATCAGAGAAGGAGTCGAGGACACAAGGCGAAGCCAAGGCCAAGGACACAAAAAAAATCCGAGGCCAAGGCCAAGGACAGTCCTTTTGAGGACAGACCCTCTCGAGGTCAAAAACAGAAATGCTCGAGGCCAAGACCAAGGACCAAGGACACACGCACAAGTGTTCTCCAAAAAAAAAAGGTTTTCAATTTCTAAAACTTTTCAGGCGATCCAAAAAAAAGTCTTCAAAAGAATTTTTCAAGCAATTTCCAAGAGACGAAAACGAAAAGGTCTTTGCAAATTTTCCGCAAGATTTCTGGCGTTTTCCAACAAAATTTCAACGGTTCAAAAAATAGTGCTGTCCTCGAGCCGAGGACAGGGCAATTTTGGAGGACTTGAGGCTTCGAGGCCAATGACTTGATCTTCGAGGCCAAGGACGTCCTCGAGGACTCAACCTCGGATATACATGAAATGCTGTGGGTTTTAAAATTTTGGCTGAATTTAAAAAAGCCAGTAGGCTACTTCTAAAGAGACAGCATGCTCCTGGTATCACTACAGAAGTGCTCAAAAATTAAATTACAGAAGCAAAAATAAAATCCAAAGTGATCAAGCACATGGCGCAAGAAAGAGAGAAGCCAAGACAAAACTACCGCATGAGGCCGTCAGCATTTATACTAATCGTGCCTGAAAAGGAAAAACGACGCTTACACAGCTTTTCATATCGTTCCATTCAAATGCCTCTGCAATAGTTCCGTTTGAATGAATATAAGCTGGTTGAAAAATAAAAAAATGAGAATATAACCAGGGATATACTTAAGAGAGATGGCCGACTAGCATTGTTAATTGTTCTCGTCACGCATGAATAATGTTCAAATTTTCGGTCAAATTCTGATTAAAATGCATTGTTTCATATGGAGCGAGGTGGGGTAGGTCGGATTATTTTTGTTGTATTTTTGCTGGTGGATAGCCTAGGTCTCTAACGAACTTGAAAATGGTGTTATTGACATTATGTATCTGAAAATGCGTAAAGCGAAATCTTGGAGTGAGAATGATAGCATCGGCGAATAGGCTAACCTATCATCTTTCCATAGCCTAGTATGGGTTATGAATGGGGACAACTGAGAACGTTGATATATTGTCAAAAAAAGGCAAGGGTCATATCATTTTAATCCTTCCTACCCCGCTTGCTTGCAAAATAGCGAAGAAAATGAAGTGGAGGCCTAATTCAGTGACATTCGAGCCTAAAAATTGGCTAATGCTGTTGACGAATGAGAGAGTATAACAGAGGCAGTTAGTGAGAAGTTATTGCAGTATCTTGGTACTTGGAACCTTAAAGTTGGCTGCAGCCTACACTTAATTGCGGTGAACGCTTCTGTTTGAAGTCGAAGCTCGCTGCAATGCGGTGTTTACAGTTACTTTGAAATATCATCAACCCGGTACCGGATGCAACAGAATCAAGACAAAAAAGTTTAGAACAAGCTAGTTTCAGAATAATCATGCGCCTACGGTTTGCGTTCGATTAATTACTTTTGATTGCGAGCAGATTTAACAAAATCACGTTTGTATGCAAGTTACTAACTATGTAATCGATCGCAGTGTTCCCTAGACCGCTTTTATCGCAAGGCCGTACCGAGAGGAGAGTGCCAAGCAGGAAAATTTAGCGCTGTCTCGAAAAGTTTCACATGATAGTAGTGCTGTCACAGTATACTAGAGAGAACATACAGTAGTTTCACTCTGCTAGTTTTGCGTCCATAACTTTCGATCCGAGGCCGCCACTTTCCTGGCCGCCAATGCAAAGAGAATATGCAAACTTTTCAACACTAGAGGAGCTAAAGTATTTTCGAATGTTATATTTTGGTTTTCGTTAGGTTATCTTCATCACTGGTTTTCGCTTTGTCGGTATAAAATGAAATAAATTGCAAACCTGAAAGTGGTGAATCAAATCAAGGCACGGTCAAACTGGTCGCAATGCCATTATGACGTCATAATAACCTGACAAATGCGCTGATTTCAAGCAATTTCAACGCAATTACTAATTGTAGCCGACAAGTTTGACGTCCTTCGTGGTCGACTCCTGGGAAATCATAACGAGGGCTGCCGATGAGAGCTAAAAGCTCGAAACAGCGCTGTCCAGCTCTGTGCATACTAATTGTAGATTGATGCAAGGTCTTTACGAAGTGGCTGACAATTTTACACCAGGTCGACGTGATCGAGACGCTGTTGTGACGTCACAATGTAATCACAGTTTTTCTTTATTTTGTATTAATGCTTGCCCCTAAACAACTTTTTGATGCTCGTTTTGAATAAATAAAACAACAAACTTGAAAATGGTAAATCAGTTCAAAGTAGCCTAGTCGTGACTGTATGATGACATCATAATAAAGTGACAAAAATGCTTATTTTGACTAACTAACAAAGTAGTCAATCATAAATTTTCTCAATGTCTTTGTTACGATAGAAAATTTTATGTGTCAAGTTGAAGTGGCGTCCACCCCCCCCCCCCCCCCCCCCCCCGAGACGTTTTTGTGATGTCATAATGCATTTACGGTTTAAGTAAATTCTTAGTAATTGAATCACTGTTGATTGATTTTCTAGTGCTGACATTAATGATATCAACTGAAAACATTGAAAGTGTAAAACTGACTGGAAGTAGTCGGGACGCTATTGTGATGTCATAATGTTGTTTAACAAATTTCTGGTTTCAAGGGATATTAGAACAATTATTCGTCACAAATCATGTCAAGGTATTGGATCGTTGCATGTCAAAGTTTTGCACCGACCGAAGTGGTCGGGATGCTGTTGTGATGTCATAATGAATTAGCACTTCTCCAAAATTTATATTATTGCTTGCTGTTGAACAACAGTTTAGTGCTTGCATTGAAGAAATTAAGTGGCAAACCTTAAGGTGCTAAATCGGTTCGGAAAAGTCATGAGAGAACCATGACGTCATAATGACGTTAACGACATTGCTATTCCAAGTGTTACTTTTATCAGTTATTGATATTTAACTATATTTCTATCTAAGCATTCATTGCAGTTGAAGGTTTTATATAGATTCGAAAGAGGTCGAGATGCTGTTGTGACATCATAATGCATTTACAATATACATAAATTTATACTAATTGATTCTCTGTTGATAAACAGCTATTTTAATGACGAAATTGGACATGGAAAGATCGCTCGAAGTAGTCGTGACTCTATTATGACGTCATAATGACGTAGAACAAATTTGATAATTTCAAGCAATTTTAGATAGCAAGTTATTGGTCATAAATGATATCAAGTTGCTTTTGCTTGCTTGCTTAAAAGTTTCACATCAGTCGAAGCGATCGAGTTGCTGCTGTGATGTCATAATAATGAATAAGCTTGTAATGTTTCTCGACATTTTTGTTTGATGTCTTAGTTTGAATTGTTTTATGTCATTGGTTCGAACAAACCTGAAAGTGCTACCATAAATTGGTTCGAAGCATAAACGGGAGTGTATTATGCTTGCTTATGTTTATATTAATGTTTGTTTATATTAATTTGTTGGTATTATTTATGTTAATTTATTTATATTAATTTGTTTATATCAAATTAAATTATTTTATATTAATTTGTTTACTTTAAATAGCTAATAGCATTCGTGGAAATAGCATTTTTTAGCGTCATTATAACGTGATAGTAGGCTACATTTCCGTATATGACTTGATCACTTCGACTGATGTGAAACTTTTAAGCAAGCAAGCAAAAGCAACTTGATATCATTTATGACCAATAACTTGCTATCTAAAATTGCTTGAAATTATCAAATTTGTTCTACGTCATTATGACGTCATAATAGAGTCACGACTACTTCGAGCGATCTTTCCATGTCCAATTTCGTCATTAAAATAGCTGTTTATCAACAGAGAATCAATTAGTATAAATTTATGTATATTGTAAATGCATTATGACGTCACAACAGCATCTCGACCTCTTTCGAATCTATATAAAACCTTCAACTACAATGAATGCTTAGATAGAAATATAGTTAAATATCAATAACTGATATAAGTAACACTTGGAATAGCAATGTCGTTAACGTCATTATGACGTCATGGTTCTCTCATGACTTTTCCGAACCGATTTAGCACCTTAAGGTTTGCCACTTAATTTCTTCAATGCAAGCACTAAACTGTTGTTCAACAGCAAGCAATAATATAAATTTTGGAGAAGTGCTAATTCATTATGACATCACAACAGCATCCCGACCACTTCGGTCGGTGCAAAACTTTGACATGCAACGATCGAATACAGGCGCGTAGCCAGGATTTGGAAAAGGGGGGGGGGGGGGCTATTTTGAAAGAGTCAGAAAAGTGCAAACGACCTTGACCCGAATTTTCATTGTTCTTAAATCAGTTTCACACGGTTTGTACAAAAATTCAGACGAAATTTCTCGGAAAGCTCGGAAATTCGAAGGTTTTTTCCGCCCAAAATCAGGTGGTCTCCAAAAAAAAAAAAAAGGTCTTCGCCGAAATTGAGACTGATTTTTCGGCCAAATTCGGAAATTCAAACGTTTGAGGGGGGGTTGTTTTCCTATGGGGGGGGCTATTTTCAATTTCTCACAAAAAATCGGCCTCAAAAGCATCAAAAACGTGCGATTTTGCATACTTCACAAGCCAATGGGGGGGCTCAAGCCCCCCCGCCCCCCCCTGGCTACGCTACTGATCGAATACCTTGACATGATTTGTGACGAATAATTGTTCTAATATCCCTTGAAACCAGAAATTTGTTAAACAACATTATGACATCACAATAGCGTCCCGACTACTTCCAGTCAGTTTTGCACTTTTAATGTTTTCAGTTGATATCATCAATGTCAGCACTAGAAAATCAATCAACAGTGATTCAATTACTAAGAATTTACTTAAACCGTAAATGCATTATGACATCACAAAAACGTCTCGGGGGGGGGGGGGGGGGTGGACGCCACTTCAACTTGACACATGAAATTTTCTATCGTAACAAAGACATTGAGAAAATTTATGATTGACTACTTTGTTAGTTAGTCAAAATAAGCATTTTTATCACTTCATTATGATGTCATCATACAGTCACGACTAGGTTACTTCGAACCGATTTACCATTTTCAAGTTTGTTGTTTTATTTATTCAAAACGAGCATTAAAAAGTTGTTTAGGGGCAAGCATTAATACAAAATAAAGAAAAACTGTGATTACATTGTGACGTCACAACAGCGTCTCGATCACGTCGACTTAACATATGCTGGCAATTAACATCTCACTATGATTTATGATCTTTAATTGCTCCAAAATTGCTTGAAAATAGTAAATTTGTTAAAAACATTGGGACGTCAAAGTGGAGTCATGACTACTTCGAGCTGATTTTCAAGTTGTTATAATCAATACTATAAAAACGTTCAGCAGTGCATGAATTAATCTACATTTAAGGAAACTACTATAAATGTCCTATGACGTCACAAAAAGCATGTCGAGTTAGAGCGGCATTGGCGACTAGACTTGAAAACTTGAAGTGATAATTAACAAAGACATTGATGGAACGTATAATAGAAAATTGCATTAAAGGCATGAATCATCCAGCCAATTCCGGTGGTTTACAATAGCTAAAATTGAACTATAATTTTTGATATTTTTTGTTGTGATTTTGGGGTTGCGTTTGCAAAGACATTCAACAAATACTAAAAAATGTTCCCCAAAAAAAGTTTTTGGAAACTCTGTGTTTTGATTTTCCCGCCAAAACCACAGTTCTCTAAACCATTAGGCCTACTGTAATCTTATTAAACTATTAGGTCGAACTATCTTTAAACTATTAGGCCTACTATCGTTCTCTAAACCATTAGGCCTACTGTGGTTTTGGCGGGAAGAACAAAACTCAGCGCTTCCAAAAACTTTTTTCGGGGGGACATCTTTTTGCATTTGTTGAATATCTTTGCAACCGCGGTCCCAAAATTAAAACAAAAAATATCAAAAATTATAGTTCAATTTTAGCTATTGTAAACCACTGGAATTGGCTGGATGATTCACCGCCTTTAAAATCAATTGAAATAACCGTATTTGTCACTTCATTATGACGTCATATTGTTGTCGCGACTGCTACTTCAAACTCATCTATCATTTTCAGGTTTGTTGGTTTTGCTATTCAATAGGAGCACTAAAAAGCTGTTTAAAAGCAAGCATTATTATGAAATCAAAAAACTCCCAATGAATTGTGACGTCACAATTACGTCTGATCACTCCGATTCGATGTAAAACTTTTAGGTACAACAAAATGACTTGCATCAGTTTGCGTTCGACAATGGCACTGAAATCGTTTGAAATTAGCAAGTTTGTCAGGTTATTATGACGTCATCTTGGAATCCCGACTACGTCAAGCATGCTTCCCGCCGGTACACCACTTTCAGGTTTGTAGTTTATTTTATTCAAAACCGACGAAGCGAAACCTAGCGATGAAGGCAACCTACCGAAAATCAAAATAACACTATAACAATAATCTAAAATACTTTGGGGTCTCTAGTGTTGAAAAAGTTTACATGTTCACTTTATATTGGGTGGCGGCCACCGATTAAAAATCGTGGACAATGGAATCAATGGGAGTGAAACTACTGTATGTTCTTTATACTGTGGTGCTGTCTAGTAGCATGCCATATTAGCTATAAATAACGTCTCCGATAATCTTAGAACCAAAGGATATTCTATTTTGGCCTAGGACTAGCTTTTTTGATTTCTACCTCAAGTCTGAAAATTGGCCCCAAATTTTTGCTGAAGACGGTTTTTTTTTGTCTTCTAAACTATGTACGAAATATTTTGAGCCCGGTTTGAATTTTTCTGAGTCCCGTTTGAACAATTAACGCGTCTTTAGGCCTCGTTACGCTAGCAGAAAAAACGTCTAGAAAAGAGATCTCGTAATACCCATCGAGGAACCTCTTGAAAAGTTTTTTACAAGTAGAGTTTTAATGCCTGATTAATCATTGAATTGTCTTCGGTTGCAACCGGGTGCCGTTTTTAAGCTATACCGCTTTTAATCGAACGCGGATGAATATTTTAAAATCATACGCTTGAATAATTTTTTTTACTATTGGTGTTGCCGTGAAATAATCCACGAACTACAACAAGAATATTTTTTATCTTTCTTTAAATGTAAAAATGTATAATACTATAATTTTGAACTACATAATTAATCATGGGTGAGTTTTTCGTTAAAAAGTTTGCATAATTTAAGTTCTAGCTTGAGTTTTTTTGTGTTGAATTTTAAACATGGAAACTTGCTTTGAAGTCACGTGACCATCGTCGCTTGGCAGCTGATCGTTACGAATACAAAACTTTAAAATAATTTTTCATAATTGAATACCGGTATCCTTCAGAACTAATGACGAAATTATTTCGTGTTAAAAGTCGAAAACCAAATGAATTACCTCATGAACTACACCACATGTATTTCTCAAAGCAGTTACTGTATTCGGCTACTTTTTGTGGGTAGGCTATCATCATAACAAACACGTGGTATAATTCATTAGGTAGTTCGTTTATTTTTCGACCTTTTGCAAGAAACAATTTCTTCATTATTGGTTACCGATGTTTTGTCGTAAAAAATTGTTTTGAAGTATTACATTCATAACAATCAGCTGCCAAGTGACGACGGTCACGTGACTTCAAAGCAAGTTTCCATGTTTAAAATTCACCACAAAAAAACTCAAGCTAAAACTTATATTTTGCAAACTTTTTAGCAAAAAACTTACCCATGATTAATTGTGTAGTTTAAATTTATCATATTTTGAATTTTTACATTCAAAGAAAGATAAAAAATATCTTTGTTGAAATTTGTGGATTATTTCACGGCAACACCAATAGTAAAAAAAATTATTCAAGCGTGTGATTTTAAAATATTCATCCGCGTTCGATTAAAAGCGGTATAGCTTAAAAACGGCACCCGGTTGCAATGGAAGACAAATCAATCATTAATCAGGCATTAAAACTACTTGTAAAAAACTTTTCAAGAGGTACCTCGATGGGTATCACGAGACAACACAATTTTGGACACCGTAACAAGGCCTACTTGCAACAAACCTACGGTCCTACATGGTCCTATCGTATGGCCTGTCCAATCCATGACCAAAACTGCAATCGTTTTGTTAGTTTGATTTTAGTGGATTTTAAAAAAATAAATGAAATGGCTTGCCAAATTGAGTAAGTGTTCTCTAGCAATTGCTAGTGTTGAACCAGGTTGAACTGCAAATCTATCATATTTAATCTTGCTGTGCAAAGTAGCAGAGGTGGAGTCGATGACACAAGGCTCGAGGCCAAGGCCAAGGACACAAAAAAATTTCGAGGCCAAGGTAGGGTTGCCAAATCGGTAGAAGAGTTTTCAAGGACGTTTTGATGTCTAAACTCTCTTACTCTTAGGAAATTATAAAATCAAGGATTCAAGCGTACTTATGAAAAAAGGAATGAGCATTTTATTGATAAGCTACTAGTACTACTGTTGCCAGATAAGAAATCATAGCTTGCAACAATTAATTATCAACCATAGCAGACCGAAGTTTTTAGAAACTCTTATCAAGAACATAATGTACGATTATTTTGCATGCAAAAACAAAAAACTAAAGCTGTAATGCTTTGTGTCTGCGTAGTTTGTTTAAAAGAAGTATTACATATCATTAAATATGAAGTCTATCCATAAATCGCACAATTACCAAATATTGCTTCAATGCTCAAAGATTACGCAGGCAAATGATATCAGCACCTACTCTACTGTATTTGGCACTGATAGGCAAACATCATGCTTTGCTAAACCAACGGAACAACTAATATGTGTGTAAACTATCGGTACTATTTAACAAATAACAATCTGCAACGTGTATAGGCCTATCTTTCAAGACTTTCCTCAACTTCATTGCATTGGTGCCAAAAATTGTTTTGCGGTTACCGATTATCCAATGGTATCGTAGTTGTTATTTTGTTGTAACCATTGTCAGCTGAATTTTACCATTGTTCCCCATAGACTCATTTTTAGGAGTCTATTGTTACACACAATGCGGGTGCATTGAGCATTGAATATAAATATCTCAAATAGAGCTACCTTGTTAATTGAATATTTGTTTGTTTTTTTTTTAGGTTCATTTCCCAGTTTTAAAAATCAACAAGATTGGTTTGACTGTGTTACTTTGTAGGTTCAAGGACTTTAAGAACGCCAGACAATTTTCAAGGACATTTGTCCATTTTTCAAGGATCAAGAACACAGCGAGATTTTAAGGCAAATTTAAGGACGATTCTTGAGATTCAAGAACGTTTGGCAACCCCAGGCCAAGGACAGACCCTCTTGAGGCCAAGGACCAAGGACACAGACGCAAGTGTTCCCTCCCCCCCAAAAAAAAGGTTCTCAAAAATTCTTTTTAGGCGATCTCAAGAAAAAGGTCTTCAAAATTTTTCTCAAGCGAAAAAGCTCTTCAAAAATTTTTTTTCAGGCGATCTCTACCTGAGGAAACCAAAAAAAAGGTCGTTGCAGATTTTCCACAAGGTTTCTGGCGTTTTCCAACGAAATTTCAACGGTTCAAAAATAGTGCTGTCCTCGAGCCGAAGACGGGGCAATTTTCGAGGACTTGAGGCTTCGAGGCCAAGGACTTCAAAATCTGTCCTCGAGGCCAAGGACGTCCTCAAGGACTCCACCTCTGCTAAGTAGACATTTTATCCAAGACCGATTTAGCTGCACTATCCGTTGGCCTACAGTAACATACTAACAGTAACAAAACGCAGTAATGGCATTTAAAAATGGTCATATGTCACCATTCAAGAATTTAAAATACACTCTGTGGCTGGGTTACAATAATTAGCAAAACTAGATGGGAATTTGCCAGCAAACCCAGTAAACGACCGACGCATAGCTAATGCTGGGACGCTCAAAAGTACTTTTTGTCTATCGTAAAATCAGCAATTATTCAAAAATATCTGATCATGGAACCTCCAGAAAAGTGGAGTCAAAATATTTGTCAGTTAAATATCTCCTGATATCATAAAACACTGACACCCTAGCTTGAGCCGTTTAAAAATTGATTTTTAGGGGTCTATTTGCGGGGTCCCTGGGGGGTGGTACCCACAAACTATGTCAAAATATTTGTCGGTTAAATATCTGCTGATATCAAAACAGACTGGCACCCAAGTTGAGCCGTTCAAAAAATTGATGTTTGGGGGGTCCCTGGGGGGGTGGCACCCCCAAACTATGTCAAAATATTTGTCTGTTAAATATCTACTGATATCATAAAACACTGGCACTCTAAGTTAAGCCGTTCAAAAAATTGATTTTTGGGGGGTCCCTGGGGGGGTGGCACCCCCAAACTATGTCAAAATATTTGTCGGTTAAATATCTGCTGATATCATAAAACACTGGCACTCTAAGTTAAGCCGTTCAAAAAATTGATTTTTGGGGGGTCCCTGGGGGGGTGGCACCCACAAACTATGTCAAAATATTAGTCTGTTAAATATCTCCTGATATCAAAAAAAAGTAGCACCCTAGCTTGAGACATTCAAAAAATTGATTTTTGGGGGGTCCATTTGGGGGGTCCCCTGGAGGGTGGCACCCCCAAACTATGTCAAAATATTTGTCTGTTAAATATCTACTGATATCATAAAACACTGGTACTCTAAGTTAAGCCGTTCAAAAAATTGATTTTTGGGGGGTCCATTTGGGGGGTGGCACCTCCAAACTATGTCAAAATATTTGTCTGTTGAATATCTACTGATATCAAAAGGAACTAGCACCCTAGCTTGAGCCGTTTAAAAAATGGTTTTTTTGGGGCCCCATTTTGGGGGGTTCCCGGTGGAGCTGCCCCAAAAAATTTCGGGAGAAAAAATTGCATTTGCAGCTCAACAACTTTACACAAAAATTAGATTTTGATGTGTTGTGGTTTAGGAGAAGAAGAGCGTACAAAAATTAGGAAGAAAAAGAAGGAAAAAAATGAAAAAAAAAAAGAAGTAAACCTCATCATGGCCAAAAGTGGGTTGGTTGGGATGAAAGGGTATCTTGAGACATACAACCATATGAAATATTTTTTGCCGTACTTAAGCCGTTTTTGGCTGAGACCGCTTTTTACGCCAAACTTGCGGGCCGGTTTTCTGGTTCTAAAACCGAAGTCACGTGACCTATTGCCTCGAAATTTGGTACAATCATACAAGTCATTAATCTCAAATTGCTGTCCAAATTTCATGTAGCTAGGCCCAACTGTTCTCGAGTTATAAGCAAAAGTCTGAAATTTCGCACTCGTTAGTTGGAAAATGGCCGAGTAAAAACAGAGGAACACGCGACGCGAGCGTCGGTCGTTCCAATTAAGCAACTATAGTTAAACAATTACGGTACTGGTGCTTACAGGAATAAACCCAATAGATTCACTTCTTGAATGCTTTCTCTCCACAAACTTAATCTGTCAGCTGTCATGATCAAAGTCAAACGTAAGCTAGGTCCAAAAAATATTCAGAAATCAGAACATAATTTTTATTAAATGATATACAGCATTATTTTGTGTTCGTGTTGAAATAAAAAAGATAAAAAGTAACAAATCAAAATAGCTGCAATTTTTAAATTTTAAAAATATCAGAAAGTATGTATAATTGTTTATACGAAAAAGAAAGCCAGGTTGTTTAAGGCATTTGATGAATGCTTTGATAGCATGTCGGCTGATCATGATTTTTGCTACAGATTTTCCTGATATTGGCATATGATCTGCTATTTGCAAAAGTTCTGCTGCTGATCTTTATCTTCACACATATCACTCTTCAATCTTCCAGCTTGTAAGTTATGCATAGTTTGGCAGCATCGTTGCGTTGTACAGTCAAGGTAATCAATTACTAAAAGAGTTACAATACATCTGAAAAAAAATTTTTTTTGGCAATTGATTGAAGATAATTTTCCTACAGGTTACAGTATCAGGACGTATCTAGCCCAGCGAACACTGTAATCGAGTGCATTGTTAGTAACTTGCATACAAACGTGATTTTGTTAAACCAGCTCGCAGTCAAGAGTAATTAATCGCTCGCAAACCGTAGGCGTATGATTATTTCTGGTTTATGTAGTTCGCTGCGGTCAAATGAGACCATTGTTGCCAACGGCTCACAACCCAGTATTGCAGAGTCGGAGTCGAGGGAGTCGAAGGTTTTTACGGAGGTCGGAGTCATAGTCGAAAAAAGGATTTTACCGGAGTCGGAGTCAGTGTCGAAAAATACTGTATATGCTCAACTCCCAGTGTTGCACAAAAATCTGATTAAAATGTAAGCTACGTCCTGTGTTAATGTAACTGTAGTCAAGTTGCAGAGGTGGGCACAAATAACATTATATCAAAAGCGCAACGATCTTTTCAACCTGTAAAAGCGCAGCGCAAAATGCTCAATTTAATTTTTTTGCTTTCTGAAGCGCAGCGCAACTTCCGCAATGATCTTTTTGATTCAGTTGAAGCGCAACGCAATAGAGTGGTAAAGCTCTAGGTGGCGCTCTACCTAGTAACCGCCATATTGGTTCTAAACTATTGCAGCTGTACCGTAGTTACGAAGTGGTAAGAGTGTTTTGATGGTCAAATTAAACTAACTGGCATGTGTTCAATTGCGTCGCTGCTGTCCTATTTCGCTAATGAGCCGAAATCGGTTGATAAAGGGGAAAATCATTTCCAGTCACGTCATGTGGATGCATTTCAATACTCTGAGGGGTCGTTGACCGGAAAAGTGAATGCAAGTATGAAAGACAAATCATACAAAGTAACGGTAAGTCAGCATGTTTATGACTCAGAAGTTGGTTATGATGCCAGTATTAATCTTTTGCGTGACATTACAAAAACAATTAAAAGAAGAATGTCTTGTACTTTAAGAGTTGTAGCAATTTTGAGGGGCTTAGGCCAGTAGTTACCAGTACCGGCAACTTTCCAACTTTTACTATAGGGCTTTTGGGCTATATTTTTACTTGTTGTCACATTTCAAGTTATGGTAGATTCAAGGTTGTACGGCCACTCAACTGCTCTGGGCATGCCATAGGCTAACTGATTTTAGTGCCAGTAGGCCTCGTCTACCAGTAAGCTGTTTTTACAAAATTTGCAATCATAGCTGCATCTTGATTTTGGCAGACTGGTAGCCTACCTCTACGGTAGCGTCATACTTGGACACTGCCCTGTGGTAAGAGGTAACAGCTGCAAAATTGAAATTGAGAGCAACTGCTAATGAAAGCAAAATTGCAATTGAGAGCGCTTTTACAATTACCAGAATCGGTACATAGCAATTAGCAATCACTATGAACACAGATCCAAATCGGTACCAGTACTATTGTCAGTGATGCAGTTAACTGGTTGAGTTCTATCTACCACTCCCTTAGTTTTTGGGACATAAGATAAATTTCGATAATATTACATTCAAAGCATTGTGGTAACTACAGTATCATATGTTTGTACAGGAAACTCATGTCTGTTATTTCAGATACACCTCAATGAAGATATGGTCATTCAGTCTACACAGTGTGAATGTCCTAGAGGAGATCATAAATGTAGCCATGCTGCTGCTTTATATATTTATGGAATTCATAATCTGAGTAGAACTGATGTGGAATGTCAATGGAAAAGAAAGAAGTCTGATTTGCCGACAACATCAGCTGCAGCAGAAATGTTTCCTAATATACCATACCGCCCACTTTCCAGGCTGCCTAATGAAGAAGATCGGTCATTTTTGTATAAAGAATTAAGTGCTATTGGCAAGTTTACTGGGCTCTTCTGGATTATGAGCCCTGAAGTGCCTCAACAGACACCAAAGACCAGTGCCCCATTAATAGATAATGTGATTAAAGTCGTTTTAGAAGCTAAAAAAGATGAACGACCATTTTTGTTTAAAAAATTAATGGCTGTGGATAAACTTAAAATCGCAGCCGTTAATCAGGAAACTATTGGGCAACGAGACAATGAACTTTGGCACAGCGTAAGAAAAGGTCGTCTGACAGCAAGTAATTTTGGTGCAGTTATTAATGCAAAAAAGTTTACTCCCTCTTTGAAAAAACAATTATTCGGAGAATATGACTTACAAGGTGTGAAAGCTGTTTCATGGGGCATTTCCCATGAGGATGATGCAATAAAGCAATTTTGCAATGAAACTGGAAAAAGTGTTGAAAAATGTGGTGTATGGCTTGATGAAACAGGTTTGCTTGGAGCATCACCAGATGGTATAGTAAATGATGAAAATGCAATACTTGAAATCAAATGCCCTTTTTCAATTCGTGATGAATTTGTGCTCAGCGGTGTGAGTAAATCTTCATTTTGTTTAATGTTAGAAGGTGAAAATTTTGTTCTAAAAAAAAAACACAGATATTGGCATCAGGTTCAAGGACAATTACACTTAACTGGGATGGACTTGTGTTATTTTCTTGTGTGGACAAAAAAAGAATTAATTACTATTAGAATAAAAAAGGATGAAAACTGGAATACAAATCTTGATTATCTAAGGAGTTTTTATATGAAGTATATATATCCAGAGTGGTGTCCTGATGAAACTTCTCAAACTACAACTGTGACAATTTTGGTAGATTAAGTTTGGTGAATTGATACCGGTATTGTTTTTGTTTTGTTTCTGTGGTTTATTAATACTTAGTTGCAGAAGCCCAAAAGAAAGTGAATCATTTGCATGGCCTCAGAGAGAAATTTTTCCAGGGGAAACGAAGGTCGATGCTGGGCCCCCAAATCTCTTCCAAAATGACCAAAAAAAAGGTCTTCACTGAAATTTAGTCCCATTTTTTGCCCAAAATTAGGTGAAGACCAATAAAGAAAAAAAGGTCTTCACTGAAATTTAGTCCCATTTTTTGCCCAAAATTAGGTGAAGACCAAAAAAAAAGGTCTTCACTGAAATTTAGTCCCATTTTTTGCCCAAAATTAGGTGAAGACCAATAAAGAAAAAAAGGTCTTCACTGAAATTTAGTCCCATTTTTTGCCCAAAATTAGGTGAAGACCAAAAAAAAAGGTCTTCACTGAAATTTAGTCCCATTTTTTGCCCAAAATTAGGTGAAGATCAAAAAAAAAAGAAAAAAGGTCTCCACTGAAAGTTAGTCCCAAAATTAGATGAAGACCAAAAAAAGAACACCAAAAACACTTAACGCCGGAACCTGAACTCTTCCGGTAACCCCCCAGGCCCAGGTACGTTGTACCCCCTGAACCCCCCTCTCATAGGCCCTGATCATTTGTATCAAGGGTCTTGTAAAGATACATTGTTTGTTATATTACAATGATAAAGTGGTTCTTTTTTTGCTACTGCTGCATTTTTGTAATGCTAATTTAATGATATTCGTGGTCATTTGAAGCATGTTGATCTATAGCATGTGTATTTAGAGTAAACAAGTGGCATGAAAATTTTTAACTTTTGCAATACCATACAATGACTGTTTTTTAACTTGTTGCTCTGATTCGCACTGCAATAATATTAATAGTAGAATATGAGGCTATGCAACCACTAAAGGAGTGCAGCTGGATATTGCTGTGAGTTTACGTGCTCGCAATATCTTGTTTTTTAAATTTGACTATCTACATTGTCAGAATCTTCTTATACGCTGTCTTCTCAATTTCCAGAGTGCTCAATGGGCATGGGCAAGAGCCACTTAATTTAATAAATTTTAAATGATTTTTAATTTAATAAATTTTGATGATTTTTAACTGAACTTCTTTAATAAATTTTAATGATTTTTACCTGAAATTCTTGCACCGTTGTCAAAATCTTCTGTAGTGTAGAAACTTAGAACAGTGTTTGCAGCGAGAACTAGTTACATAAAGATTAATTCAAAATAGGCACCATCAAGCTATAAAAAATGTATGCTAGGCTTTTTACTTATATGTAGTGGTGAAAAGTGCCAACCAGTTGTCACAAGCTTGAAACTATTAATGCACATGATGTGTCATGGTAAGAGGCTGCGTATTGTAGCAGTATGGCAATGGTTTGAGTTCTATTTCCATTTCAATATGCTACACAGATGTCGTTGTTGTGCCTTTGAAAAGGACACTTAACACAAGTTTTGCACGATTCTTGTACATTATCACTAAATAAAGCTTATACATCACATGCAATCTAAGCACAGAATTTAAATGATTAAGAATTATATTAGTTTTCAAAGTTTCAGTGTCATAGAAAACGAACGTTTATACATCACGGCATAATTTTGCAATACTCTTTTGTGCATGCATCAAACTAACATCAGTACAGGCAAGTGAGCAGAAACAAAATACTGTACAATCAGGCAAAAAAAAGAAATTGAAGTAACATTTAACAATACACTGATTACACTCCCGGACAATTTTGCACTCAAAGAACACCAGCTTATTTACCATATAACACTTGACTGAAATATTATGAGCTCATTCCCTGATCCTCAACACTGCTGAAATATTTTTAACCAAATGTTAGCAATTATTTGCACAATTTGAAATGCATCTCTTGAAGAACCAGGCTTATCTTGTAAAGTTCTTATAACTGCAAACAAAATACTGCATGGAAATTAAATTAAAATTAAACCTACACTTCAAGCATGCAATATAACACTGATATGAGATACAAATTACCCAATATTATTCGTATGCACAGCAATCCAAATTCAGAGGTTCAGATGCAGTGAAACATAAAACCATTAAAAACAGTAACATTTAAAACAGCAGTGGCAATATTCAAAACAAATTCAGTCCAATAAAACATTCAAAACTGCTACTGGTACAAAAAGATTCTAAGATAGGGTAGTTTTAACATGTATAAACTACAGCCAGGTAAAATAATTACAAGTATCATTCAAATGCATTGTCATCCCATGCCTCTTTGATTAAAGGAAATTGCAAGTTAACTAAAGCAGCCACTACCTGAAAAATTGTATCTGCATTACTCCTCAACCACGATGGAATTAAGTTTAAAATTTTGAAACATTTAAGTCGTGCATTGGCCCGTTCCACATGGATTCGACATGTAGCAATGTGTTTTGTTTTAATAATTTCGGGTTTAGTAAGCTTACCATGTTCAAGAAATGGAGGAATATTGACAGTTACCCCTGTAGGAACTATGGTTTGAATCAAAAATCCTTTGTCTGCAAGTATAAGATCACCTGCAACAAAATGATTTAAAATTCCACACTTTTGAACAATTCCTTTGTCAGATGTGGACCCTGCATACAGCTTGCTAACATAAGTAATCACACCATTAGGGGCTACACCAACAAGGGCCTTGAATGAGTTCATAGATCTATAACTGGAATAAGTTAATCGTTGTAAATCCATTCTTTTTGGCGTAACAACTTCTATATCAGTACAATCAATTACAATTCGGCAATTTGGAAAATGAACAAATGCTTCGGGAGCTGAGATCTTGTTCTTAAATCGTGACGGAATATGTGACATAATATCTTCAAATAACAGTTTATGCAAAACATGAATAAAAGTCAATATTATGTTGGCAATAGTTGTTTTACTACAAGAAAACAACCTTGCAAGATGCAAATTAGGATAGTTTTGCTTTAGTTTCATCAATGTGATAAGAATCTGGTCTTCGAAGTTAATGCTTTCTACTTTCCAACCATAAAAATAGGTAATGTTCTCTTTAAATCTTGTTACGTATGCAACAATTAGTAAAAAAAGTTTTTTTGTGGGTATACCTGTTTCCATCCTAAGCACTTCTTCATTTAAATTTCCTGCTGAATAAAATCTGTTTTGACCTTTTTTAAGCTCATTGACTTTTTCTGTGTAAATGTCTGTTCTATTAGCACTAGAACTAATATCATTAACATTTGGTGCACTAATCGATGCAGTATCATCGGAATCAATATTTGGTGCAGTTTCATCAACACCACTGGACCCAAAAACTATTGAAGTAATGGTTCCTTCTGCTTCTGCAACAGACCTAGTTTTCCTTTTCTTAACTGGCAAATTATCATTGGGAAATATTCTGTCTATATTCCACGTAAATATGGTAGGGTTGTTTTCTTTTTTCCCCTCTTCAAAATGACAACTGCAAACTCTGGAATTTGCATTTGGTTCTCTGTCAGCTCTTCTGAAAAAAAAAAATACTAGTAACAATAAGTACCTTTAATAAATGAACATTGAAACCAAATAGTCAGTTTAGAGATAGTTTAATCAACTGTATGCAGTATGGTATTCTGACACAAAAAGTTTACCAATTTAGTCTTACACTTATTCAAAGTATAAATAGAGCACAGCGTAACTGTGTAGTAAGTTGAGTGAGCTCAATAACTCTTAGCGGTAATAAGGTATTAAAACAGCATCAAAATGGCTTGTTACTGTAGCTGTGCAGTGATGTTTGTGCCTAGAGGCTGAGCCATTGGGCTAGATACAACTCATCTCTGACGTACCGATAAACCAAACACTGTAGTTTAATTCGAAGTTTACTGCAATTTATAGAGTGTATCACCCAAACTCAATACACAGCATTGCAAGTCCAACTTAATGGACTTCCGAACAGTGAGCAACTTCACTTACCAAAATTTAAAAGAGAGTATGGATTGTGCAGTGATCAGATTTACCGACTACCATCCGTAGTAACCTAGGCCTATCTGGCCATACCAGAATGTCAAAATATGCACAAACATGTTCATTAATCGTTGTATCTCATGATACCAGTCACATGCATACATTGTGGTAAGATCTAGACCTTGCTTTACCAACAATATCAAAAAGCGACAGCCATGCCAAAACTGCCATAGACTACCCGTACTTACCGTATCAGTGTTGTCCACTTTGAAAGCTTTCGCCGGTCTTTAGGAAATCTATAAAACCTACAGTCTTCACTTTCAGAATGATGATTACATTCTGGAACAAAACACTGGACCATGAAGATCACTACTTGCTGATAAAAACCGCTAAAAATAGTGAAATGCTGTAGAATTTACAAAAACGCCACTAAACAAACACGTTGCTACCGAGCAAGACTGATAGTTTAGAACCAGCAAAAGCGGTTGCTATGCGGAGCGCCACCTAGAGCTTTACCACTCTATTGGGGAACGGTATTTTCGAACCAAGTTAAAGCGCAACCTAACTTCTGCAATCGAGATTTCACAACACAATGCAAATACTGCGTTTTTTGCAATTTTAAACTGAAAAAGAGTAAATAATTTGCTAAACAATTTATCAATATTACCATGGAAATGATAAAAATTTATCAATATTACGATGGAAATGGAGCAAAATTAAGTTCAATGTATAGAATTGCGCTTTTAACCAAAAAAAATTTTGAAAGCGCAACGTAATTAAAGCGCAACAAATTTTAAAGGCTTTATTCCGCAACGCAACTTCTGCAATGTTTCAAAATAAAAAATTAAAGCGCAACGCAACTTATGCAATTGCGGAAGTTGCGCTTTGCGCTTCTAATTGCGCTTTGTCCACCTCTGTCAAGTTGCATGTAGCATTAGCACGCATTAGTCTGGCTGCAACAGTATACGCTTATATTTACATCTTCACATTTTTGAATAGGTTTGTATGTAGTTTGCTGCAGTGTTGCAAAGTCACAGTCGAAGTCAAGGGAGTCGAAGGTTTTTACGGGGAGTCGGAGTCGAAAAAGGATTTTGCCGGAGTCGGGAGTCAGAGTCGAACGGAAATAAATCCTGGGATTCAGAGTCGTAGTTGGAGTCGAACAGAAAAAATGGCTGAGAGTCAGAGTCGAACTAATTTTGCTTCGACTCTGCAAAACTGTCGCAACCACTGTGACATTTCTTCTACTGAAGAGGCTGTTTTGGCTTGAGGCGTAATGACGCCGAGATGCGCCCCGCTAACTCGTGACGCGCTTCGGCGTAATACAGCAAGTATAACAAAAAATTTAATTTAATGATTCGTAGCAAAAACAGTTGCCTCCTAACAGGCTGTGCTTCAGTAATCGTTGAAGTAACTGCTGCAGCAGGCAACCTTCCTGCTTTGATTCAAACAAAAAGCAATTATTCAAAGCTCTCTGATAAAAATGATTTACTTTGAACGGGGATTAACTTTGAACCGCGGATTAACAAAATTTTGCGAGGAAAAGCTTGGGCAAATAGCAGCGCATATTGCTACATTCATTACGTTGCTCTCTGAACTCGCGAATCAGGGCTGCAAACTCATCGATCAGAGGTGGAGTCGAGGACACAAGGCTCGAGGCCAAGGACACGAAAAAATTTCGAGGCCAAGGACAGACCTCTTGAGGCCAAGGACCAAGGACACAGACGCAAGTGTTCCCCCCCCAAAAAAAGGTCCTCAAAATTTTTTTTCAGGCGAAAAAGCTCTTCAAAAATTTTCTTTCAGGTGATCTCTACTTGAGGAAACTAAAAAAGGTCTTTGCAGATTTTCTGCTAGGTCTCTGGCGTTTTCCAACGAAATTTCAACGGTTCAAAAATAGTGCTGTCCTCGAGCCGAAGATAGGGCAATTTTCGAGGACTTGAGGCTTCGAGGCCAAGGACTTCAAAATGTGTCCTCGAGGACTCCACCTCTGTCATCAATTTTTATTTGATTTCAAGTTCGAGTTCATGCTATTTTAGGGAGTCCGAGCTCAAGCTCGAGTTCTCTAATTTTTTCGAGTTCAAGTTCAGCAAAAATATCAATTTTTCGACGTCGAATCCTGACTGACAAAAATACTAAGTTATCAATTATTCAATTTATGCGCTTAATCATTAAAAAATAATTATTTTCGACAATTTTTTAATTTTTTTTATGAACTCGACGAACAGTTTATATTCGAGTTCAAGTTCGATTTCAGAAAAATTATTTTTTCAAGTTCGAGTTTGGCCAAAAGACCAAGTTTTTTCGACTTCAAGTTTGCAGTTCTTTTGCAAATACACTTTTGTTTTAATCATTTATGTCCAACAATTTAGACGATAGAAAATTTATAATCCGTCCATTACTATTTCGTTTTCTCTCATCTAAATAAAATCTTTGATCCGTTTTTCTGTTTCAAATTAATAAAAAAACTAAACTAAACTGACTCGTTGTGAAAATAGCTGCTGCAGCAACATACCAAACTTAGGAAAATAGAAGTCGCTAACTTGGAGTCGGCCAGGCTAGACGGTAGAGTAGCCTAGTTGGATGGTGTTTGGCCGTTAGACTTTCACGGCATGGGCTTAAATAATGTAGCGTTTTTACGGTAAAGTCATGGTAATTTGTTTGCATTACTTTGAATTTATTGGAGATTTGCTGATCATGAGGCCCAACATCATTACTAGGCTATCACTCAAGAAAGACAAAGACTCAAGCTATGATTTAGGCTACCTGCCAGGTGACTAAATAACATTAATATACCCTACAGTTAACCTTTTTACATGAGGTTTTGCAATGGTTTTGATAGAAATTTTCAACACCATTTCGTTATAAATATCGTAGTGACTTGGCAAATAGAACACGCTAGGCTAGTTACCGTAAGTAAACAAAGATTCCAGTGACATCACTCGTTTTTGGAAATTATTTTGATTATTACACTTATAGGTTTGGGTTAGGGTTTAGGTTAGGCTTTGGGTTAGGGATAGGATTAGGGTTATGGTTAGGGTTATAGCTTGGGGTTAGTTTTTTTGGCTTTATTTCAAAATGTCTGCGCGAATGGAACATTCTCCAAGCCTTTTCCTATAGGCCTAGCCTAAATATCGGTATTGGTTACTGGTATTGCATCACAGAAGCTTGTATCATGAATTTTTCCGGTATTAGCCTACCGTACCTTATTAAAAGTAGGTATTCATAACAACCGTGATAACTTTTATCTGGTATGATGAAACGGTGTTGATTTTTTTCATGAGCACCATTGCAAAGCCTCATGTAAAAAGGTTGAGTCACTGATCAGGCGTAAAACCGAAAATTGATTTTTACTGTAGTGTAGGGTTAGCATTGCATGCAAATTTAGTTGTTGAAAAGGAAAAAAAAATTCCACAAATACCGGTACATGCTTTCAGTTCGGTGAAAAGAAGTAGGCCTAGGACTGTAAGTGTAAGCTAATAGATACCAAAGAACAGAGAATAGTACAGTAGTCAAAGATATGCAGTAGGTCTGTTTAGTTTAATAGGCCTACAGAATATAGCCTAAATCAATCCTTATGCTTCTTTTTTTAAAGTTTGTTTGCAAATTCGTAAAACGAGAAATATTTATCGTAAATGTATAGGCCTAAATAAGTTAAGTTACCAATATTCCATTCAAAGATTGTCAGCCATCCAGTATGATCATCAATGTCACAAGAATTAAGATTCCATATATACAGACAACAAATAATCCAAAATACAGTAAAACCAGAATAATTTTTAAGTGTCAAATTTTACATAAATCATGGTACCAAGAATATAAAAAATAAAATAATATTTGTTAGTTTAAGATATACTGGTAGCTACATAAAAACTCAACACATTACCTAGTGGCGTAAAACAATACTGGTAACAATTCGATTGAAAAATACAGTACAAATCAAGGCATAACTAAGCATTCACATCACAGATAAAAATAATAGTTGGAAGATAAGCATAACTGATCCAGATAAGCATTAACATTACACCTTATACTGGCACATACATATTTATATCATAACAAAACCCACAAAATATTCATCTTGCAAGCTGAATCATTTAAGATCTAATGAACAGCAAACAAATTAAAATCAAATCCATAACAAATGAATTACCGATATTAAGTGTACACACAAAAATCCAAACCTAACCTCAAAAACAATTCCACAAAAATTGTCATTACATATTAATGTAGTTATAAGTCATCACATTTAAAATACACATACACACATAGTGAATAGTCTATGCAAATAAATCAAGGATAACTTTATGCAGATATCTGTAAAAAAAACACCAAAAAAAATAATAATAAAAAACCTAACCAAAACTAAAATAGAGAATCTCTTAGCACACAAACAAAAAAGGAGACTGCAACATTACAAATAGTACATCTCTTCCAGATGTTGTCCCTTGCACACAGTTCCCAAAACACTGGCAACATTTTCTTGTTGTATTGCCATTCCAATTGCTTGCATCAAGAAAACAGTAGACCTGGGTTCGCCAGACTCCTCTGAAATCCTTCTGCTAACCTTACGAACAAATTTCAAACCATTTGGACCCCATGGGCCCATTGTTTCCACACTAATAGGCACAATCTCAAAATCACGTTCCAGCTGCTCATACTTTGTCAGTTTGGCGTGCTCTGCCTGTTCTGCCACTTTTCCAAAGTGATTGGAAGAGACATCAAGATGACTTGGGGCAAAGGTGCTGCTACATGTAAAGTCCCACACCATGCACTTTCCCATTTTACAGTTTGTATGGTAGTCTATTTTATAGTAAGTTGTACCTTCACCGGTATCTTAAAGCTTAACAACCTACCAGTACCTACATTTATATCATACCTCTGAAGTTGAAAAAATACGGTTACAGTTAGGCCTACAATACTGCAGTAGGCCTACTAGTAATCAGGTAATGATTGACTGTCATATCAATAGGCTAGTAAATTAAAGTTTGAAGTGTTTCAAATACCAGAAAAAGATGTTGTTGAAGCTTCAGGCTTGGCCAGGGCAAGTAAAAAATTAAAATCCTAAAAACATTATAAAATGGTTTATAGGCAAATAGCTTGATAGTGAGATACTGAAGTGCTTTTACTGATTGAAAATAGAGTTTTGAAAAATCACAAGTGCTTGAAGTACCAGGTCCGAGGTTCAGTGTAGATTATATGGGTGTCGTTAAGTAGCCTATAAGCTGTCAGCTTTATTTTGAAATCTCTGTGACTCGTGTATGAGCGTGCGCATGCTCTTGCTCCTCTCATGCGTGCACTCATTAGGGTTAGGGCTAGATCTGGGAAATAGTTTAGATCAGAGAGAAGGAGAGAACGCACGCGTGCTTATACACAAATCACAAAGCTGCCGAAAATAAAGTGACGACTCATACTAAACAACACCCGATTATGTTCTTGTTGATTCTTATGTTGCTTTACTTTTGTTACAGTACCTTCTCCACTCAAATACTACGGTAGTTAACACCAGCAGGGTTTTCTTCTAATAATTTTGACAATGTAACTGATGTTGTTATATCTCATATTAGGTGTGTTTCATTCAAAAATAACTATGTGCATGACTTGGATAAGTCACTAGCAATTGTTAATCCATTTAAAGGTATATAGGTTAGTGCTTAACTACCGCATTAATAGAAAATAATAGTTTTAAGGCAGTGGCTGTAGCCCTATGTTATTTTGCCATTGGAGGCAAAATAGTTCAAAATGCTATTTTGCCTCCAGTACCAAAATAACCCTTACCCTGACCCAAACAGAAATAAAATACTATTTTGCCTCCAAAGGCAAAACAGCCACTTCCATATGTCTGAGGTGTTTGAAGTATATTGCATTGGTTTTTATTTTGCTCTTTGCAAAAAAAGATGCTTCCAGAATTTTTATATACTGGTATTAGGAAAGATGCTCTCAGAATTAAGCATATATCTATCCCGACAAAAAAGAAAAAAATGAGGCTACATTTCTATATACAAGGTCTGAGGTTTGTTTGAAAAGTAACAGGACTGGGTCAATAAATGTTTTATTTTATTTGACAAGTAAATTTTACAACATGTCGCTTTCAAATTAATCTCTTTGGGCTCGAATGCACTTTTCCAATCTCCTCTGCCTTGCTTCCACGCACTTCTGAAAGGATTCCTCTGGGATTGCTCGGAGCTCTCTTGTCGTGGCTGTTTTAATTGCTTCTGAATCTTGAAAACGAGTTCCTTTGATGATTTCCTTAAGTTTGGGAAACAAAAAGAGGTCACAAGGGGCCAGATCTGGAGAGTAGGGTTGTTGCTCCAGTACAGCAATGTTATTATTGGCAAGAAACTCTCGAATTCCCAAGGCATTATGAGCTGGAGCATTGTCATGATGAAGCAGCCATGACCTCGTTTCCCACAGTTATCTTCTTTTCTCCCTCACTGAGCGCATCAAACGTTGCAAGATGTTTTTGTAGACAAGCTGATTAATAGTTTGGCCTTGTTGCTAGAATCCTGCGTGGACAATTCCATGGACATCAAAAAAAGCAATCAGCATCACCTTGGTTGTGGACTTGAACACCCTTGCCTTTTTGGGTCTTGATGACAATGCGCTCTTCCATTCAAGGCTTTGCCATTTGGTGAGTGGATTGTACTTGAAGATTCATGACTCATCGCCAGTAACAACTCTTTTCAGCTAGTTGGGTTCAGTTTCGAGTTGCTCTGAAATGTCTTGACATACTTGCACTTGCCACTTCTTTTGTTCTTCATTCAGCAACCTTGGAACCATTTTTGCACAAATTTTCCTCATCCCCAGATCTTCTGTAATGATCCTTCATACCCTCTCACTATTCATACCCTGCTCATCTATCATTCTAACAGTAAGACGGCAGTCGCTCCACACCTTTTGTCTCACACTCTCAACATTTTCATTTGTTCTACTTGTGGATGGCCTCCCACTTCTGTGATCATCTTCCACCTCCTCTGTTCCCTTTTTGAACCTCCTGTGCCACTCAAAATGACAAGTTCTTGACAAGGTGTCATCACCATAGACTTCTTGAAGCAGCTTTAGTACTTCAGTTGGAGTATTTCTAAGACGGACAATAAATTTCAGGTTGATTCGTCGTTCGGCGCTCATCCTTCGCACCAAAGAAAAAAAAAAGCCAAATATTCTTAATTTTATCTAATTTTCACAAAATGGTTTCAAAAAAAGTGTCTTGACAGAAAAACATGCAAAAAAGAATGTAGTTGTCACAGAATGCTGAAATTTGGTTTCCGAAACCATAAGACATTATGACATCATAGAAAGCAATGCTTTTTTCTCTGCAATAAAAGTTGTTCATGCAGCGTGCACAGTCTCGTTACTTTTCAAACACACCTCATATGATATTGAACACTTGGCTGGCAAATAAAATAGTTTGGTGGCCATGACTTGGACTATAGACCATATCTGATATAGACTAATGCCAGTTTGTACCATCATGAGCCAGATCTACATTACATACTATACTTTTGATTCTACACAAAGTACTGGTTGTTGTAAAGACTTACCGGTACTCCTACCTAGTTTGAATGAATTTTGTCTTTTACGATTTTGATATTCATTAATATAACATGTCATTTTTTTGGCTTATTTTAGACTCAAAATAATCTCTTTGATGTTAACATGTGAGCTGAAAATATCAGTTGAGCTTTAAATTTTAGTGCTTTTGCTATGTCTGTTAGTGATGTACCTCTTTTAAATGATTACAAACAAGAATATGTGAAAAAAAGACTTCCACAAACGTTTTTGGGGGGGCCAAATCTTAAATTAGGTTATCAAGCACCATGTTACATTTACTTGCTTCAAATATTGGTTTGGATTTTGCCATTTATTTTTGGAGGAATATGTACAATTTTAACAGAAATAGCGAGATTGAACATCATATTAAGTGGAGGAATATGTGCAGCATGGATGGGGTTGTTTGTTTTGATTGTTCAAGTAAGCTTCATGAAAAAATTTTAAAAGCTTTTGCATACAGTACTTTGTTTTACTTTGTATACTTTAACCTTGTACAGTTCAGAGCTGTTATTATTGAATTACATCTTGATTTATGTAAGTGGCCTTGTAAGGCACCTTTGGATCTTGGAGTCAAGCTACCTGCTGTTTACCTCACTCCTAATATGGTGGCGCCTTCACAACAAGCCAAGTCAACTGACCGCGACAAACTGACCGCGAACAAACTGACTGCAAACCAATGGTTTCATTACATTGATTTTATCACAGTGATTTTGCCACAAAGTGAGGGTTTGGTCAAGATGGCTCTGGGGATAGTAAAAATATATTTAGGATTGCCCTTTTCAGCCAATCGGCATTGCTCGCGGTCCGTTTGTTCACGGTCAGTTTGTTGCGGTCAGTTGTCGTGGACCCACTTCACAATGTGTCTTTTACTGAATAAGCAGAGAAGCTGTGACCACTAACTTTTGTCGAAGCAGGACATCCTAAGTCCTGACGTGAGACGACTCACCCCAGGAATCCTGATGCCAAAACCACAAAACTTTATTGCTTCGCTTTTTTTCCATTTTTTTTTTCCTTTTCTCTCTTTTCTGTGCTACACTGTTTTTCTCAAAACGATTAATGTTTGGTTATTGTGACGTATGTAAGTATAATATATTCTGTTAATTGCAAACTTTATAGGATTCTCTATTTTGCAGAAACAACTCAAAAGCAAGTTGTATTTTCACAAAAATAATCTTGATAAAATCAAGAGCCAAGTAAGCAAAATACTGGGGATAAGTTTCTAACTATGACTGAATGCCGCGATTAAAAGTAATATCTTTTGCTATTATTAAAAGACCATGTAGATATTTCATGAATAATAATCTGTGTAGTTAATTTATAGAGAAAAATACTCTAAAACGAATTGTTTGTTGAAGAAAATATTAAAAATATAATTCAAAGTCAAGTACCGCTAATCGAAATGATTAAAACTGTACAGCAAGTAAAATTCATTATTTTTGCCTATTATTATTGGATAGCCATGTTGCAATTTAACAAGCATTTTCATAAAAAAATTGTTAGTTTTATGTTGGCAAAAGTTTGTCCGTAGATAATGTTTGAAATTAACAGTTGAAATTATGGCCAAGAGTAAAAATAAATTAGAAATACTATGGTTAAAATTTGTATAAGCACATCAAATTATTGTAAGTTCTCTGCTTGCAAAATCAAAGCATTCGAACAATAACAAATTGCTAATCAAAAAATTTGACCATTAACAAGGTGCTAGTTTGTATAATCTCCAAAACTTTTTTGTTTATGAGTCATATTTTGCTTTTTAAATCTGAAACGCAATATATATTTAAAGCTCTACCAGAAACACAATATATTTGAAACTTGTTTAATATAAGGTGATTACAATATAATAATGACAAACAAGGTTGAACTTTAATTTTCAACAAAACTTTAATCCACTGTGAAACGATTTATTGTAATTATTATTTTGTGAACTATGATAAAATGAAGATAGTAAAGATGATGTTGTTGCCAGTCAGCTTTTTTCTCTTTGAATTGAGCACTTTTCTTTATAAATTAACTGCAGAGATTATCATTCATGAAATATCTACGTTGTCGTTTAATAATAGCAAAAGATATTACTCTTAATTGCAGCATTCAGTCATAATTTGAAACTTTTTGCCAGCATTTTACTAACCTGGCTTTTGATTTGATCAAGATTGTTATTGTAAAAATACAACTTGCTTTTGAATTGTTTGTGCAAAATAGAGTTTCCTATAAATTTTGTAATTAACAGAAAATATTATTCTTTGGTCACAATAACCGAACCTTAATTGTTTTGAGCAAAACACGAAGAAAAGAAAAAAACGGAGAAAAAGAAAAAACAGCAAAGCGCAAAAGTTTCAAGGCTTTGGCATCAGGATGTCCCAAGCGTCAGGACATCCCTCCCTGGTGTCAGGATTCCCAAGGTAAGTACTATTGCGTCAGGGTGTCGCAGACCGATTTTTTGTAGTCTTTGGTTTGACTCGACTTGGAATTACACCCAAATCTGTTGTTTCAGTTGCAGACTTCTATCCACTCAATCATTTATTATCATAATATGCCCTTGCTCTCCTGGTTAGAACAACCTAAAAACTTTGAACAGTGCTCTTGAAGTTGCATTTATCTGAAAAGAACATCTGCGGTACTAATTTAATTACATCAAGAAGTTAAGTTCTTATTCGAAATACCAATAACAAAAGAGCTTAGTTGTTTTGTTTAGTGTTAAAATGTTTCCAAAACAAAATATTCCGTTTATTAACTTTGAATGGGTTTGCATGCCTGAGTTTTTCTGCACTCACCAAAGTTTTTGGACCATAAAGCACACTTAAAACATGGTACTTCAAATTTCAAAGAAACTGAAGGTATTCCTTATACTCTGATGCACATTGTATGTCTGATATGAATCAGGTTTTACACTCTTTCTCTTCATGATTTAAATTAGAGCTTTATTTCAGTTTTCGGAGCTTTGTATATAAGTTGTGTTTCATCTGTATGCAACATATTCAAATCAACATGAAAAACTGACACGCCCAGCAGCTTGACGTAACTAATTTTTGGGTGGCTGCTTGACTTGATAACCAAGAGGTCGTTTGCAGCTTCTTGTTCTATTTATTTGTATTTATATTTGCTCGTAAGAGTTTGTTTATTTTTTATTTTGAATGGAACAAAATAAAATAAATATGAAAAAGTACTGTGCTTTATACATAGATGAGGAAATAAACGCAATTAAAGTCATTCATTGATACTAGGCCTTATAGTTCAAAAACTATGATGCCAAAGTACTGTTCAGAAAATTTCTCATCAAGATTATTCATCTTTAATCAAAAGTCAAATGTATCATCCAACAATACACTGTAGTCCTCCATTGACTGATATTGAAGATGAAATAAGCAGTAACATTACAGTTCAAAGATTTACAACCCTAAAGGACAGTTACATCTGTGTTCTGAATCATTACATTTTTAAAGATTGTGACTTGCACCTGTTCTGTGGTATATGCTCTAGCCCCTACTATTGAGCTTTTTTTAACTGGTTAAATGCAAACTCCACCTTGCCATAGTGAAGATGATAATTGAGGTCGTCAAACCAGGCAAAGTGCTCAATGACAAATCATAGCATAAATTTTGAATATTTGAATGAGACTTCATTAAATTTTAGCTTCCTGAAGATCCCATACGGGCAAAAGAAAGTGTTCAGGCATGATAAATTGTGATGGTCATTGACTAGTTAATATAATGTAGGTGATATATACCTATAATCAAATTTTCATGTTTTAGATTGTTCATTTTTTCAAATCTGATCAATATGATGATCTAACTGGAAAATCTACCAGGTTGACTGCTAGCCAGCAGCTCCATCAATTGCTTGCTGATGATGATGAGATTGACTTCGATTCTTTTTGTTCTTTTACTACGTTTAAATTTATTTTTCCACGTTTGAGGTATGCAGGATGTATTGTAAAATATTGATAGTTTTGAGTGGTTTATAAAATATTAGCTTGGTATGATATAAAGTCACCTCTGTTGAGCATGTTTTATATTTTAGTGTTATTCAAAAACATTGCTGCACCGTAAATTTTTTTTATACTGATATAGTAAGGGATTGTACCATTTATATTCTGTACATATGCCATTTTAAATTCACAAATTTAGTCGCCAGCAAAACAAAGTAGTATTCTTCTTGGATTTAAGTGATTTAGCATGCGCATAATAATCCATGTTATTCTGCAAGTCAACAATAAAAAATCAAAAATGAGCCAAAAATATGCTGATAAAAACTGGTTACATTGCAATATCCAGAGTGAAGCTTTGGTTAAGGTTTTCTTTTTTTTTAATTCTGAAGCATTGATCAATTTTAGTTTTGGCTGAGTAGCAATGCAAACTAATATCAGCAATACCATATTTTTTGTACCTTGAGGTTCACTTGAAATAATTAAAATATAATTTTTAAGAAATAGAAGATGTACCTTATGTATGGATCAGATTATACTTTTTTTCTCTTCACAATTTAATTTAGAGTTGTTCAGAGTTTTATTACAGTTTTTAGAGCTTTGTAAGTTGCGTTTAATTTAGTACATCAAATACTCTGTTGCCCCTCAAGTAAGAAAATAAAAGCAATAAAGGCTATTTTTTGATACTACGCCTCATAGTCCAAAAAATATGGTATAGATTACAATAAGTGGAGTTTGAATTCAGCTGATTCAAAAAAGTGCTCTACAGCAAAGTGAGCAGATTATATAATATGTAATGTTATGTTGAAGTGGCAGCATATTGATTAATGCAACAAGGGAGCAAATTTATTAATGGAAGCAAATTGGTTGGTTTGATACATTGAAAACAAATGCGTAATTTTTGTTTTGTCCTAGAGAAAGATTAATTTTTTTAAAACAATGCATAGTTTAGCATATGTGAAACAACCTCGTCTGCGTCATATATCAAACATTTGACTGTCCGCGATACTATTAATTATATACATGTTGTAATGTATATTCTATTATTTTTTAGATTTGGTCCTAGTATCATATATCATGTGTTGTTTTCTGCAGCCCTTTGTGGGTTCGGAGTTTGGTACACAGCCTTGTCAGCTTTGGTCGACTTATATGGCAATAGCATAGGTGCTGCGATCATTGTGTATGTTTTTTCATGGATAACCATATGCACTGCACAATATCCATTAAATTCTTGTGGAATACCTGAGGTTGCCACGTTCCACTCCGTTGATGCCTATGATGTGGCTTCATTATCAAGAGCTTTTCATGTTTTTTTATTCTATGCTTTTCTTCTTATTGAAATGTAAGTATATTTTTTGTTTTTCTGAGCATACTGTTTAATGGTGTTTAAAGGTTTTTCATTTGTACTGCTTTTCGTTTGTGTACAAATCAAGTCAAATCTTTTATTTTGCTTACTGTGTTAAGTCGAAGCATGTAATGAGTTTGCAGGGCCTATTTGTATATCATCGTGCCTGGGTAACTGCGCTCTTTTCAAAGAAATATCACAATGGTGGTGAGCCATTGGCAACACTGAATCGATTTGGCCGACTCGATATTTGATCTTCAGACCTACCGCTCCAGAGACGACTGCGTTACTACTCGACCAACTAATCGTTAAATTTGTTTACTTTTATTGAAAACAGTATATGAAGCCTTATTTATAGTAACTTTAAATTTTTGATTTGAAAGATGTTTAACTGGGATCAGGTTGCCTCTATATTATACTGGTACCAGTAGGAATTTTTTGGGTTTTTATTCAGACTTTGTTTCTGTGTAGTCGGGTAACTGGTATATACAGGTTGAATTGTTTAAACTTTGTCCATAATTAGAAATAGTTTAATGAATATGCACTATGCAATGTCAAAAATGAAACCGATATTAAAACTGATTTATTTACAGCATTTTTCATGTAGATGTTGTTTAAGTGTTCATGATACATATATTTTATTCTGCTGTTGGTTCTTGAAGTTATCTAGCTACTGCCAGATTGGGTACAAGGATGTGAAAAGTACTGTTTGGCATTGTGCTAGTAGGTCGGAAAAGGAGAACGGAACCACAATGTTGGTCGATTTATTCTACTGCGGATGGTTTAAGTGGTGTCTTTTTTCAACTTCATAAATAATTCAAATACATTACATAAGCTCTTTCAGCAATACATTAAGCAATGGTTCCACATGTAATCACTTTTGTTTTCTCTGCCAGCACTAATTCATATTCTATGAATCAGACTAATTATACTTTCAATGTAAACTTTATCAGGTACTGGAACCGACTGGTTAATTTATGTTTTAGGTCAGTTCCTTCTTTTCAAGCAGTCAATCAAGTTTTGCACGTTCTATTTATATTTTTGCCTTTTTTCTGGTTGATTGGTTTGTTGCCTCCCATTGACTCATTAGCCTTATGGATTGCTGAGCAATGCCTTGTTTTTGGGTTTGGTGGATCTCCTTGTGCTACTGACCTCAGGTTACACTTTACATTGGTTAGAAAAAGGGGTAGAATTTGTCCGATTCACAGTCAGATCAAGTCGATAATTTTAAGGTTGACATTCACAACTTTCTTGTTTGATGTTCGCCCTTAAAAGGGCCTTTGTGAAGATTCTGATGTGCGTTGTAAACAGGTGACAGCTTGACTCAAAGATTGGAAGATTTGTTGTGTCATGGCCAAAGTAATTTGTTAAAAACAAAATCATGACGCAATTACAAATTGCATCAAATACAGGGAGCCCTCCTTCCCCCTCCCAAAAAAAAAAAAACAGAACCTTCAATAGACCTCCACCAAAAATGCTGTCTCTTTGGTTGATCATGACAGGGTAGGAAAAAATATAACAACTGCAATATTCCATGCACTAAATCTACTACTGGAAAAAAAAGAGAAATAATTAATATTTAAAATTTTAGTCAAATATTTCTGGGTTCTGTTTTTTTGGGGGAAGGGGTCGCCCTGCATACCGGCATAATATTGCTTTTACTCACCTACAGGGAATCCTTGTTCACATCATTAATGGCTAAGTAAATAGTTAGCAGTAGGGATTTTGGATAGTCTGTGCTGTAAAATTGTTTTCACTAACAGGAGTTTCTTTGTCCTTGTATATTATTTGCATTTAAAGAATGCTTTTTGATATATCTTGAAAACTCTATATCTCTACATAGGCGTCGATTTTGGGGGTGCTGGAGGGCGGTGCTCCCTTGTGTCTGACACTAAAAAAGGCGAAATATGTCAGGCCCCCTCGATTTTTTGGCAAGTAATACCCACTTGGCAACAAGAAATTCGAAATTCCGGACTAAGATAGAACCAGAACGTGGCTAAGACCTTTTTTCTTTTTTTTTTTTGGTCTTCAGCTGAATTTGGTGGCAAAATTTCGGAATGAAATGGAATTATTAAGTTTAACCAGACTTCGCTAAAACATATCGCCCCCCCCCCCTCGG
Source organism: Trididemnum nubilum (assembly GCA_963965965.1). Taxonomy (NCBI): domain Eukaryota; kingdom Metazoa; phylum Chordata; class Ascidiacea; order Aplousobranchia; family Didemnidae; genus Trididemnum; species Trididemnum nubilum. Next base: position 10,420,115 of record OZ014488.1, on the reverse strand, counting down.
AATTTGCTTAATCAACCAAAAATCGACGCCTATGTATCTCTACACATCGTAAGTTTCCTTTTTAATTTTAAGTCTATTGCAAAGAATTTGCATGGCCGAACCTGCTGCACTTAGAAAGCTGTGCTGCTGCAACGTTGTTTCAGCTTAGAGCAGAAGATTTCTTACTTCGTACGTACACTTGGCTTGGCTGAAACATCGCAGATGTACCAGTCTGTCAACTTTTTTTGTTGTTTAACCAACTGTGGTTTGTACGTTGGAAAGGTAGCATGTCGGACGCTTCGAAATTTTAGGTTCACGACTACTGACCGCGAACCAATTGACGCCGATTGGCTGAGAAGGGCGATCATAAAAATATTTTACTATCCCCAGAGTCGTCTTGCCCAAACTTTCACTTTGTAACGAAATCAGTGTGACGAAACCGTTGGTTCGCGGTCAGTTTGTTCGCGGTCAGTTTGTCGAGGTCAGTTGACTTGGCTCGGAAATTTTGATTGAAAAAACAAAGATTACGGTTTTATACAAAATGCGTGTTGGCTGTTAATGGTGGAGATTTAACTGTTAGTGTTATTTGAATCACATCTTTTATTTATACTCACTGTATTATGCTGAAGTGTGAAACAAATTGATGATGTCCATCTCTGCGTCACTGTTCCAGCGAGCAACTGCTACTTTCAAAGAAATGTCGCAGAGGTGGCGAGTTGTTGGTGACACTCTGATACTCCGATTCAGAGTTGTAAACGGGCCGATTAGGCGACTAGTTCAGGCCCGAACCCGGCCTGAACCCGAAAATATAAGCCCGAACCCGAAAACTAATTTGAAGCCCAAATCATGCCCGAAAAAAATCGAAAGTTAAGTTAAAAGTTTGAAAATTTTACCAATGTTGCCAAGTTATTTTGATTATATTTTTGTGCACCTAAGACAAAAAGCACGTCTCAGACCCGAATTAAGCCCAAAATTTTTGTCAACGTTTGGCTCGAACTCGACCCGAAAAGCCCAGCCCGACTTACAACTCTGCTCCGATTTGACCAGCCCAAAGTTTTGACTTCAAACCTCCCGCTACAGACCCAAATGCGTTGCTGCTTTACCAACTGGCCAGTTATCGATTTTTATTCTTGGCAGGTTATGTCTAAGTTGTTTATTTTGTTTTTAGATTGTTTGTGTCGTTGATATTATCTGGTGCTGTTTTGGCTGGTACAAGTTTCCTGACAACATTATCAGCTCTGGTGCCTGTGACAGCAGCTTTCGGATTTTTGCTCAGCACTGATTTCGTTTCACTCTTGTGTTTTTCATTTTCAAAACTCACCCAATGTTGCAGTTCCAACTTTGCAAGGTACCATATTTTTTTTCAGCCCCATATATTATAGTTATGATATTTCTATTAATTTTGTAGTTGGAATGAAAAAAAAAAAAGGTTAAAATAAATAATTTATAAGTTTGACGATAGCAATTGTATTTGATTAGATAATACATTATTTTGCTCCATGTTTCTTGCTATGGCAAAGTATAGAGAAGCGTGTGACGAGTTTGCGGGGCCCATCTTTGCGTCATTGCGCCCGGGCAACACAGCTCTTTTGGAAGAAGCGTTGCAGCATTGGCCATCCGTTGACAACACTGTGTCCGATTTGACCTGTCCGAGATTTGAACCTCAGACCTCCCGCTCCAGAGACGAACGCGTTACCGCTCGACCAACTGGCCGGTAATAGCAAAGTATTTATGTATAACTTCTAATTATATAGTTTTGAATGACTCGGATGTTTGTGAGTTTAGCGACTTTCATAATTTACTAATAAAATAGATACACTACAGTACAGATATAACATATTGTCGGCTGTTGTTGCAAGACTTTTATAAACAAAAATACTAGTTAAGGTAATATTGTACTGATTTGCTCTTCCAATGCAGTAATTTATTGGGATTTCCGGCATATTTTACGAATTCGTAAACAAAAATAAAAAACGTTATGACTTTGAAACGGCTGAAGGTAGAAACTTGAAATTTGCATCTTAGCTGGGGCACATACGAATCATTCTTAGTGCAAATTTTGGGGGCAATCGGTCGTGCCATACGGGTTTCCGAGCCAAAAAATGAAATGCCATTTTTAGGTTTAAACAGCTTTAGCTCGAAAACTAATGGCACTACGGGAATAAAACTTTCGAATTTAGAAGCGTCTGGGCATGCCCTTTCAGCTCTCAAAAATAAACCATGACGATTCCGACACTTTTTATTTGTTTATTTATTCAGCAAATCACATTATGCTGATTACTTCTCGAAAACCACCGAAGCTAGAAACTTGAAATTTGGACAGATGATAAGACTTGCGTCCCTCCAATTTTGGAGGCGCTACGTCACGTGGTTTGGGGCATATGCACCCCAAAGTTGTGACAGCAAAGTTTATTAAGTGATTTTAGTTACGTTCTCGCGCGTGCTGCTGTAGCCGAATGGTTAAAGGCGCCAGTGCTGAAATTCAAAGACCTGGGTTCAATACTCTAGTTGGCTATCGCTTTTACCACACTAATCTTATATTGAATCTAGCATATTAATTTTCTTTTTGGTTTATAATATTTTTTGTTTGACACTATGGATGATCAGAGGGTATCAGGTTTATTCTCTGTGAAGACGTCCTAAAAATCAGCTTTTCAAGACCTCAAGCTAGCGAGCTATTTTTTTTGCTACCACTAAAAATTTTAAAGACAAGAATATTTTGACGTACTTTGGAGGTAGTCATCTACGCGCTCGTGCTGCCATAACCGAATGGTTTAAGGCGCCCGTGCTTGTAACAATTATCTAATTGGCCATCGCTTTTATCAAACCAAGATTATATCGAATCTAACATATTAATTTTTTTTTTCATTACGACAAAATCGTTTATAATATTTTTTGTTTGACAGTATATATGATCAGAGGGTATCAGGTTTCATTCTCTGTAAAGACGTCCCAAAAATCAGCTTTTCAAGACCTCAAGCTATCGAGCTAGTTTTTTTTTTGCTACCACTAGAAATTTTAAAGACAAGAATATTTTGACGTACTTTGGAGGTAGTCACCTACGCGCGCGTGCTGCCATGGCCGAATGGTTACATGCGCCAGTGCTTGAAACCTAAGACCTGGGTTCAATTATCTACTTGACCATCGCTTTTATCAAACCAACATTATATCGAATCTAACATATTAATTTTTTTTTTCATTACAGACAAAATCGTTTAAATTATTTTCGGTTCGGCACTAGATATGATCAGAGGATATCAGATTTCATTCTCAGTGAAGACGTTCCAAAAAACACTTTCGTAAGACCATAAGCAAGCGCGCTACTTTTTTTGTGTGTTAGAAGAACTTTTTAGAACAAAACTATTTTGACATAATTTGGGGGGACCAACCCCCCAAAAAACCCCCAAATGGACCCAAACAAATATCAGTTTTTTTGACGGCTTAAGCTTGGGTGTTACATTTTTGATATCAAGAGGCAATAAAGAGATAAATACCTTGACATAGTTTTGGGGTACCACCCTCCTGGAGACCCCCCAAGTGGCCACCCCAAACATCAATTTTTTGAACTGCTTAACATAGGGTGCCAGTGCTTTTTGATATCAGTCCATATTTAAGAGGAAAATAATTTAACGGGGTTTTGGGGTATCGCCCCCCCTCGGGGACCAAAATGGACCCCCCCATAAATCAATTTTTTAACGACTTAATTTAAGGGTGATACTATTTTCATATCAGTACATATTTAGAGGCAAATAGTTTGAGGGTACCACCCCGCTGAGGCCCCCTTCCAAATGGACCCCCCAAAAAACAATTTTTTGAATGGCTCAAGCTAGAGTGCCGATGTTTTTGCTGTCAGTTGATATTTACGATACAAATATTTTTACGTGGTTTGCGGGTATCGCCCCCCTCATGGATACCCCCCAAAACCAATGTTTTGAACGACTTAATTTTTGGTGCCAGTGTTTTTTGATATGTATCAGCAGTAGATATTTTGGAGATGATTATTTTGACATAGTTTGGGGTGCCTCCCCCCGGGGACCCCCCAAAACAGACCCCCCCAAAAATCAATTTTTTGATTGGCTCAAGCTAGGGCACTAGTTTTTTTTTAATATCAGCCCATATCTAAAAGACGAATGTTTTGACATCATTTGGAAATACCCCCCCCCCCCCTTGGATTCCCCCGAAATGGACCCTCCAAATATTAATTTTTTTTGGCTCAAGCTAGGGCGCCACTTTTATTTTTTGATATCAACAGATACAACAGACAAATATTTTGACATAGTTTGAGGGTGCCATTCCCCTCCCGGGGAGCCCCCCAAGGTGGACCCCCCAAAATCTAATTTTTTCTTGACCAAACTTACGAAGCCTGTGTTTTTGATATCAGTAGATATTTCAGAGGTAAATATTTTGACAGAGTTTGGGGGTATTACCCCCCCCCCCCCGAGGACCCCATAAACAGACCCCCTAAAAAGATCAATTTCTTCAACGGCTTTGTTAGAGTTCTAGTTTTTATTTGATATTATGAAATACTGAAAAGACAAACACTTGGACATACTTTGAAAGTGCCACCCCCCGAAAATCTCCAAATTAACTCAACAAATATCAATTTTTGGACGATTTAATGTAAGGCTTCGTTTTTTTTGATATTAGTAGGTATTTACGAGAATAAAAATTGACTTAGTTAGGGGGCTACCCTCCCCCCAAAAACTCCCAAACGTCATTGCGTTGAACGACTTAAGCTAAAACCCCACTTTTCTTGTACATAATATGGGGGTACGATACCCCCGGAAATCCCCACGTAAACCCCACAAAAATCAATTTGTCGAACTTAAGCTTAAGCTTCAGTTTTTTTTACATCAAGTTATATTTAAGAGACAAAATGTTTGACATTGTTTTGAGTACTCCCCTCCGCAACCTTCCCAAATGGACCCCCCAAAATCAATTATTTTGAACGGCTTGAGCTAGAGCGCTAGTTTTTTTGGATATCAATACATATTTAAAAGGCAGTGTTTTACATGTTTTGGGGGTACCAACCCCCAACAAGAACCTTCCCAAAAATCTTTTTTTGAAAGCTAAATTTACCAATTGATTTTAGTCAGTTGGGTTCATATGCTGAGCTGGCGTAATGATTAGAGGCGTGAGGGTTTGAAATTGTCGTAAATGAACTGAGCTGGGTTCAAATACTTAGTCGGACATCGGTTTTACCCAAACCACAAACGTTTTTTTTTAAATCCACATTTATGTTTTTTCATGAGACAAAATCAGTTTGTTTGCATTGCATACTATTGAGTTTTACAGAAATATCGGTAACCTTCAAAGTATGAAGAGGAGAATGATGGTGAAATGGAACTGGCGGAAGTCCCGTATTATTTTCCCCCGGGAAAATGAACATCTAGTTTCAGCTTGACTTTTTATTTGCCATGCACTACATTAATGCACTTGCGTTTACGAAAACTCTTTTTCAGAAAACTTTATGTTCATTTCAACTCTCATTTTCGCCCCAGCAACATATTTGCTCATCTTTTCGTCGCTTTATTTCTGGGATTAACTGTCGCACTCGCTGTTGTTTATCATCAAGAAGCAATTGCGAATATCACAATTATAACAGCTTTCGAAATTACCTTTATTGTTTTGCTTTTTCTAACAAAACTCATTCAAGACGTGCAAAGAGTTTACATCTTTTTTCGACATTTCCGAAATAAAGTCTACCCTGAAAGATCTACAGCTTCGATATCAAGGTATGTAATCAAAATAAGTTTTTGCTCGAATACGTTTGTTTCGTTGATGCCAAATTCACCTTTTAGTTAATATTTTTTGCACACTAGTTCAATCTTCTTGGAGTCGAATTACTGGACAGTAAGCACATTTTCGCTACGAAAAATAGAGTTAAAAAGGTGGAATAGTTGTTGTTGCTGCTATAACTTAAATTGTTATCAATTTACAAATGACAGGTCAAAAAACTGAAATTCGACCTGTTGCTTAAAGTAATAAGTTCTCGATGTAGCCTATTATTGAGCTTTTCAACATCTTCAAACTACCACTTAGAGGAAACTATTCTTTTTTCTTTTGGAAATCAAACAGCATTTATTTGTATCAAAATTTTGTGAAAGTTTAAGACTCGATTTTCCATTTACCGGTAAACAACTTCAGCCATTTGTTTCTTGTTCGACATACTACTGTATTAATTGCTTTTGGACAAAACAATCACTATGTCGACAAAGTGAATTCAATTGTCGCAGTTTTCTTATGTGGATTTTTTTTCAGAAACAAATCTACCCTTGTATTTGGTTGGATATTCCGAATACTAACCAACGTGATAAGTCCATTACTGATGTCCAGCTATCTTTCCTTGTTTTTATTTAGTTCAGATACTGATATTTTTCGTTTTTTTGGAGCTGTAGGAGCACTGCATGCTTTTCGAATGGTAAGTTTAGACTTTGCCGGTGCTGAGTTGACCTTTTTTGCACAAAAATTTGGATCAGATGTCTGAAATCGATTTTTTTGTTTGAATTATTGTTATTTTTTCTTTTCAAACATGATTTTGAGTTTTGCTTGCAAATATAAACAAGATTCTATTTTAATAAGACACCCCTGGTGATCCCGATTACGGGTAAAACAGACTGTCAGGTTTTTAATTTTAAATTTTTAACGTATATATAATGTGTTATGTTATGATAAACAAGTTTTTCAGTCAATTTGACCAAAAAAGCTTGCTTTTTTGAGACATTTACCAAAAAGTTTTCTATGAATGAAAATGAAATCATGAATTCTGAGTGAAATTGAAATCCATTCCCGCCCTACCCGCTGTTCGACCTCACTCATGTTTACTCTCACACTTATGAAAAGTACGAAGCTGCAACAATCTTTCTTTTACTAAGGTGTTAAAACCTGGAACTCTATTCCGCACCACAATAAAATTTCCTTCGATTTGTTTGAAAATAAAGCTAGGAGCTCGTTCATCGGGTTTACACATTTTATTCAAAACAGCGTTCTCCGATGTAGTTTTATTAAAGTTGACGTTTCGCTCCCCAGTCCGGGGAGCATCCTCAGAACAGTAACGCATTTCTTGTTTGCAAAAATACAAATGAAACTAGTAAGAAAAAATACAGGTTACCAGGAAAACACTGTTATAACGTAACAACCAAAAAATATACAACATTCGTTATTACAGCATGCAATATCACAGAAAAATTATTACATCTGCCAAAAGTATTATATAATGTGTATTAAGTTACGTGTCGCCTACCAAAAAAAAAAAATTTTTTTTACCATCAAAAAATATAACATGAAAATTAATCCATAAGCATACCATAAACAACGGGCATGTTATCTCCATCAATTCTGTTTAAAACGTTTACTTCAGCTGCTCTTTGATTTATGAAGAAACTCTCTGCTGTGCGGCGCTTACTGTAATTGGCTTCCATTTTCAAAAGTTTAGCTTTATCCCACGCTATAAAATGATCAAAATCTACGATATGTTGGCATAAAGTGGACTTTTTTACATCCATTCTTTTGACTGCATCGAAATGTTCACGTTTTCTGGTTTTTAAACTACATGTATATGCAGATAAAGGAAATTGTACCGTTGTTTTAGATAAATTGGATTATCACAATAAATTAATGTTGCTTTTACAAGATCCAAAAACCTACAACATCATTAAAAAGAATCCGATTTTATGCATTGAAAAACGGTTGAATAACTTTATTTGGAAGCTGTTTAAAAGTGACAAAATTTCGTTTTTTATGTACAAATGCCTACGTTCATGTGATTTTGCTTTGCCTCGTATTTACGACCTACCCAAGATCCACAAACCGAATCTTCCTTTGAGACCCATTGTGTCATTTATAGGATCAGCTACATATGAATTGTCTAAATTTTTGAAGAATGTGTTGTCACCATTAGTCGGTAATTCTGTGCATACCGTGAAAAACTCCATTGAATTTATAAAAATGATTGAACCTGTTCGTATTAATCAATATGAATCACAAGTGTCTTTTGATGTTGTGAGTTTGTTCACTTCGGTACCACTTGAGGCAGCTAGAACTATTGTGGTTGATAGACTCAGCAACGACAGCACATTGGAAGATCGTACTACTCTTTCCATTGCAGAGTTAACAGAGGCCCTAGATCTTTGTTTAAACTCATCTTACTTCACATACGACAGTACAATCTACAAACAAGTTTTTGGCACTTCCATGGGTTCACCTTTATCTCCAATAATTGCTAACATGGTGATGGAGGATTTAGAGCAAAGAGCCCTGACTATTTTTCCCAACCCTCCTTCAATATGGGTCTGTTACGTTGATGACGTTTACGCAATCATGGAAATGGAGCATATCGAATCCTTCCACCAGTATCTTAACACGATAAACAGCTCGATTCAGTTTACAAAAGAGATAGAAGCTTCGGGTTCTCTTGCATTTTGGATGTTTTTCTTCATCGTGAGGCTGATGGCTCTTTTTCCACTAATGTTTACAGGAAACCCACACATACCGGTAGATATCTACCCTATACATCTCACCATCCTACCACTCAAAAGCTCAGCATTGCCCAAACCCTCTACTCAAGAGCAGATAATATAATCAACAAGTCAGAACATAAATTGGCCGAGTTCGATCACATCTACCAAACATTACAAAACAATGGGTTTCCAAGACATATGTGCTCTAGCGATCAATTTCTTGCTCAGCAGACTGAATCTTACTCTCGATCTCAACCGCCTGACTCATACTCTGCTTTTATCTCAATTCCATATGTGCAGGGAGTTTCTGAGCCTATTAAGAGAGTTTTGGCCCAAGTCGGCATTGGAGTGGCTTTGAAACCACATTGTATGTTGTCATCTGTTTTTCGCAAACCTAAGGACCGTATTGTGGAGTCTGAAAAAAGTGGGCTTGTGTATGAAATTCCATGTCGTGATTGTGATGCAGTTTATATTGCGGAGACTGGGCGTAGTTTAAAAACCAGAAAACGTGAACATTTCGATGCAGTTAAAAGAATGGATGTAAAAAAGTCCACTTTATGCCAACATATCGTAGATTTTAATCATTTTATAGCATGGGATAAAGCTAAACTTTTGAAAATGGAAGCCAATTACAGTAAGCGCCGCACAGCAGAGAGTTTCTTCATAAATCAAAGAGCAGCTGAAGTAAACGTTTTAAACAGAATTGACGGAGATAACATGCCCGTTGTTTATGGTATGCTTATGGATTAATTTTCATGTTATATTTTTGATGGTAAAAAAAATTTTTTTTTTTGGTAGGCGACACGTAACTTAATACACATTATATAATACTTTTGGCAGATGTAATAATTTTTCTGTGATATTGCATGTTGTAATAACGAATGTTGTATATTTTTTGGTTGTTACGTCATAACAGTGTTTTCCTGGTAACCTGTATTTTTTCTTACTAGTTTCATTTGTATTTTTGCAAACAAGAAATGCGTTACTGTTCTGAGGATGCTCCCCGGACTGGGGAGCGAAACGTCAACTTTAATAAAACTACATCGGAGAACGCTGTTTTGAATAAAAATAAAATTTTCTCCTTTTGTGACGTTAAATCTGACTCTAAGCAGTGTTTTTACAACATTTAACTAAGAATTTTCATTAGAGTTGTCCCATCTCATCTTTCTTAACGCCATAATTTTAAATAGTCTTGAAGCTCTCATGAGCAACAAGGTGCATAGACGGGGACTTTTGACTAGATGACCGTAACAGTTCTCTTCCAGTCTCCGGTTGTGAAAAAAGTTATTTATTGTGGTGCTATTGTAAAGTATTTTTATGTAATGTGTCATTTATTGTATCTTATAGCGACAAATAATAAATTGAACTTGAACTTGAATGTGAAAATCAAAGTGTAAATGAATGCACTTTAATTTTGCATTTATTTTTCAGGTTTGGCAGCGTTCTAACAGTGCGTTGGTTGTTTTTGCTGTTTTGAGTATTCTCCGTCTTATTGTTGCGTTCACAAACGTCACATTCGGTTATTTTGACACTGTTCACTTAGGCACTCAACTGCTTATTCTCGACATATGCTTAGACCGAGCTTATAAGTTTATGGATAACCTCTGGTTTGCGTCGACGCTATTGATAAAATCGTGGACAGACAAAAAGCAGCGAAGGTAATTTGAATTAAATCAGCTGTAGCTTTTTACAAGTTTACAATGCCTTAAACGTAGAGACTTTGGGTTTATTTCTAAAAATTTTGGTAGATGTCCAAATTTGGAAATAAGTTATCGGTAATTTCAAAAAGTTTTGGTCTTGAATATTACCAGCACAATTTCAGTGTGTGTATGTTAAGCATGAAGTTTTTTGTCATTTTGACCGAAATCGCTTATTCTAAATTGGCATGACGCTATAAATTGCTATAAACAAGCATAGTAAGGAACGGCAACCCAAACCTTAACCTTCCTATACCTCTTCGTGCAGGCATAGTAGGCCAAAATAGGCATTGTACGCCACCCGCTGATCCTAACCTAAACTTTAACCTACTATGCCTGTTACAAAGAGGCTAAACTGTTTCTGTCGTCAATAACCGAAAAAATGGCCTCAGGTATAGCCTTAGTCTACAGAGATGCGCACTACCACTTATTTCTTAATATTCGAGTGAGGTACCGGTATCTCCAACTTCAAAATACGTTGGCAGCAACGCTGGGGCTTGATAGTAAAGCGGTTTTGGCGTGATTCTCATCTGGGCATTGCACCGATTAAGGGACTCAAGGTCTGCACGGTCTGCCGATCTATTTTCGTGTAGGGAACATTTGACTAAAGCAAGTATAGGGAACTGATGAAATGAGAAATTTGTGGTTGCGTAATTGGTAAATGTTTTATTATGCAAAGCAGTTGGCTGGTTTATACTGCGAACGTTTTTAAAATATCTTTTCAGGGATTCGTCTTTTTGTTTGCTGCTGTTGAACATTATATTCTTTCCGATTGTAGCATGCATAATCGCTCTTGCATCGGCGCTGAGTGCACCTTTACTTCCTTTGTTTACACTGCCCATATTTTTGGTTGGTTTCCCAAGACCATCAAGATTTTGGCCCCAAACCCCAGGTAAACTTAGTGAATCGATAGAAATTTAGTATCACTTGATGGGAAAACGCAATATGGGTAGTGATTAGCATAAACGTGCCCCAAAATTATAAGCGACGTGCTTGGTTGTGTAGCGGCAGGATGAGCCTTGTGACGCTTTGTTGTGTTATTGATAAGTCGCAGTGTCAGCGAGTTAGGACTTAGTTATGGATTGCTAAAGATTGTTAAATCTTTAAGTAGTTTTTCAGACTTGATTCTCTTGCCTGCGAGTAAAATTCTTGATATTTTCAATCAAAAAGTGATTGAAGTTCATTTGGCATGGCGAATATCCAATTTGCTCCCATTTTGATTCTCCAGTGTTTTATTATCAGCTTGCCTACTTTTTTTTATCAATTAGAGGTTTGAAAAAGTTTGGAATTTGAACTCGGGTTCTTACTGTTGGTGCAATCCGTAAGCGCTATCCTTTGTTTACAAGTTGTTGTATTTAGGTGAAGCGCCTGCAAGTGTATGTGGAGATACTGGTCACTATGAGAAAATGGCTCCTAACCTGGTGCGCTCATTGATAAGTGGAATTTCGGATGGAAAATATGCGATGACACTTGGCCAGGGCACCGATTTACCGTTTTTCTTGGCAAGATCACAAGATAAAACATTTTGGATCCAGGTAATGCTGTTTAGTTTTGGTTGTTTTCTTGTTACATTATTTTGCTTGTTTTCTTGTTACACTAGGCGCAAATGACATTATTTTGCTAGTAGCCTTTTGGCTGTCAAATCTCAGAAAAAAATGTGTTTAAAGATGATATTCCTGAGCTTGTTTTGTGCGCTACATCACATTCAAATAATTGCGTAAATTTTAAAATGAATATTTTCAAAAACTGGTGAGTATTAATACGTTTGTGTACTTAAACTCCAAGCCAATATGTTAAACTTTTTACCTTCACAAAGCTGTTGATTAAAAAACTTGGCTTGTTCTTTTGTATTTTTGTTTGACCATGTTTCAGGCCCTGTTGACGCCCTGTGATGCCTGGTTAATGCTGAGTCAAGCCAAAAAATGTCTTAAAATACGAAAGAGCCTCGCCAATCAAACAAGTTTATATCCTAGCAATGTTCTGTTGGTGACACATCAACTGTTTGATTGGTGGGGTTCTTTCCTAACTTGGCACTTTTTCTATCATGACCCAGTAATAAGCAGGCAACGAACCAAGTACCAGGCTTCATAAGTAGGCATACAAAAATGCTAATGGTGGAAATTTTTTTGAAAATTTGTCCGAGGCAGCAGTCCAACAACCCGATATTTTTATAGACTTTAGAGTCAGGATTCGGATACGTGAGTTTGTCAGTGAAAGGTTTGGAGTTGCAAGAAACTTCCTGTCACGCGTTGGAGGCCACCAGACTAGATGATGCATGTCAGGTTGCCTTTCAAGCTACTGGTCGAACCAGTTGTTGCCGGTAAATATATTGTTCGTTGTGCTTAAAGGGGCATTCAAGTCAAGTTTTTCACTGTTGATCAAAATGTTTGGATAAGCCCAAAATGCTTTTTCACCAAGTTTGAAGTTTGTACGTCTAGCCGTTTTCAAGATATTGTAATTCAAAATTAACAATTTTCCTCTTACTTCATTGTTACCATTTTGTCAATTCATTCGGATAAACCAAGCATTCTGCGCATGTCTAACCATTAATTTAGTCCGTATTTTGACAGAAGATTAAAGGCGGTGAATCATCCAGCCAATTCCAGTGGTTTACAATAGCTAAAATTGAACTATAATTTTTGGTATTTTTTGTTGTAATTTTGGGACTGCGGTTGCAAAGATATTCAACAAATACAATAAGATGTCCCCCCGAAAAAAGTTTTTGGAAACGCTGAGTTTTGTTCTTCCCGCCAAAACCACAGTAGGCCTAATGGTTTAGAGAACTGTGGTAGGCGTAATAGTTTAGAGATAGTTTATCTCTAAACTATTAGGCCTAATAGTTTAGAGATAGTTCGGCCTAATAGTTTAATAAGATTACAGTACGCCTAATAGTTTAGAGAACTGTGGTTTTGGCGGGAAAATCAAAACTCAGAGTTTCCAAAAACTTTTTGGGGGGGACATCTTTTTGTATTTGTTGAATATCTTTGCAAACGCAACCCCAAAATCAAAACAAAAAATATCAAAAATTATAGTTCAATTTTAGCTATTGTAAACCACCGGAATTGGCTGGATGATTCACCGCCTTTAACTTTGGGAAAGTTGGCTTACATTTATTGAAAAGCAGCTAATTTTACAGTACTAAACCTTTTCCTTGTTTTGACAATATATTACTCTGCCGCAAAACATTTATTGAGAATCAGGAGCATGCAGTAACTTTTTGAGATTTTGTTTCTAATTGGCAACCCTGGCAAAATTTCCTAATGGAAAAACCCCTTCTAAGAGGAAATATAAGTTGTTGCATTTCAGGAACGGAAGGTGGTAGAAAGATCAAATTTGGTGTACTTAATCTTCAGATCTGTCAATTTTTTTTTTGTAGAGAACCGAGCAAAAAGAATTCTAACCTAAATGCCCTTTTAAAGTTGCAATAAATGCTAAACCTGCGAGTAATGGCAATTAAGTGCCATTTAATGGTCGCTATTTTGACGGATTTTTGAGTAAGGTACTCTGTGTTCTGGGCTTGCGACAATTAAGTCTTTTGTATTTGCAAGTTACATTTGCATAGTTGTACCGTAGATAAAAACTAACAAATAGACGTAACAAGCGTTTGAATCAATCTGCCACCTGTCTGATGTCTACTCTCTTTATAGTAGAAATCGTGGAATTTTTTAGTCCGCACTGCTTTTTCATGCTGTGCGGAAATGCTGTGAATAGCAATTTTATATTTTGCTTTGGCTCGACTTGTATCAAACCTGGTTTACCGCTTCAAGAACAGAGTCCACTGTCGAGAAGTTGCTTTGTTGCACTTCTATACTGTTTTAACGGGTATTGTGTATCAACAAAACAGGAAGCAATCTCAAACATTAAACCGTCAACAATCAATTGTATTGTTAAAGCAAACGTTTTTGAGATACTACTTTTTATCACTATGTCATTGCAGGGACTCAAATTTAACTAAATGCTTTTCCTAAGCAGTGATAGCTCCTTGCATTTTTTTTTTTTTTTTTGTTAATCGTTTTTGCATTAAATTTGGTTTAATCTAATTTTTCAACCAACGTGCTCTTAACTTTGGCTGTAATGAATCAATTTTTGCGCTTAAATGTCAAAATGCAGGCCATACTATACTATACCATGTTTGATAAGATACATCTGACCGTCTTTTCGATTACTAATGGTGCTGTAAACTAGAGTTGAGAAAACTGCGAATTTTCTACATCTTGTTTGTTTGATAGGGACTGCCACATACTCTCCAACGTTGTCCTGAGAAAAGTGGCTATTTTAAGTTTTGCACACTACTCAAAAAGTGGGCACCTCAAAACCACACAAAACTTTCTCGTTGAGTACTTATTGCCTTTAGTCGCATCTTACGATTCGCCGGTGGTCGGCCTACGGTATTCAATTTTGAAAGAAGCCCAAATAATCTACTTTGTATAGTTGTATATGAGTGAATTTGATCAAGCTGTGCATTATATCGTTATGTATTGATCTGCATACAAGTGTGAACTTTGGTAACAGCTCCACTTAATTAACAGTAAGTGCTTGTATAATGAAGGCCATATATCAATGTCTGCTACAAGTACACTCGATATAATAATTGAAGAATGATTCTAGATTTAAACTTAGTTGTAATCAGTCTTATTGTGCTTCAGAACCAATCCTTATTCATTCTTTTATGCGGTCACACCCATTCATATCGAGTATGTTGATGGTTACTCGGACGCAAAGAATTCCCTTTCAGGTGATTGGTTTAAAATAAATCACGTGACCTTTGTCACCTGTTACGTTGCGTAATTATGTGATATATTTAGAACCATTGTTCATTGAAAAAGATATGAGTATGAGGTCCAATACGTTATTCAGGGTGCGAATTATGCCATGCGCAACCCCATTTTTAGTTCCGATAATTGTTTTTAAATTTTGACCGATAGTTTTTAACTTCGCTTCGTTGGATGCAAAAAAAGGGAACTAATGATTAATTAGCTTTATTTTGCCGCAAATTATAAATTTGATGGCTTTATCATGGTGGACATCCATTATTTGTCTAAGCCAACGAGTGTAGTAAGAGTATTTGCTAGTACAGCGTTGGACAACCACAACTCGAAACTTAGAATTTTTTTTTATCAGCTTTCTATTTACAGTAGGTCACACAGTGATTAAAACTTACAAATGTTACATATAGATAAAATTTACAAATAAACGAATTGTTGCGCAGATTGCTTGCAAATAATTTGCAGAGCTCAATGGCGTGTGGTTAGAATAGGTTTAAACCTCTCTAAAATTGTCTCACAACGAGCTATTTCCCCCTTAGATTCTTCAGAACCTCGCAGATTTACTGTATAGTCTCCCTCCTGAACAACCCTTTGAGTGAAACATCTTGTTAAGGAATCATTTTTATAGGTGCTTCATAGCTTTAATTTGCGGTTAGCGTCAGATAGTTTTTGTAACATGCAGTGTTGTGGGAAGAAATCGCTCTACGAAGCGAATGAGAGAGATTCCGACAAATTGTTTTTCATGCATCACAATATATTTTTATTCCAGGAATAATCGACTATCCGGCTGCTATCAAGCAGGTTCATCATGATTTTCTTAAATCCCTACTCTGGCTCATTTCACATTTGCTAGGCAAGAAAAAACGGAACACTGCAACTGACATTCAAATAACAAGCGACAACTCGGCTCAAACCGAACGAAAAACTTCAAAATCTGTTTCCCCAATCCAATCCATATCCAAGGTCATTAAGAACCGTAGAGCAGTTAAGCCCATGGACGTTCCTTTGACTGGTTTAAAAAGCAAACGAAGTGTAGACAAGAATAGAAAACAGCCAAAAGATGAGTTTTTCCGCAAAACTTCAATGCTTACTCCAGAAGCAGACCCATTATCCCCATCCATGAAGAGCTTGGGTTCCATACTAACCAGTGAAAGCGATTCATCTACGCGAAACCTCCCGAAACCAGTAAAACTTGAACAAAATCTTTCTTCTCCCATTCCTGGGACGGTCAATTCCGAGGATGACCTGTGGGAGCTGGACAGTGATTTGTCAGATTCTGGGTTCGGGGTTTCGATGAAGAATGTTTTTGCCAAAGCAAATGTTGCAAAAGACAAAGGTAGGTGTAACGTGCCACAGTGATAATGAATTTGAAATAGACAAGGGCGAAGGGAGAGCTAAGCAATTTGGTAAATGTTATGTACTGGGTATCTTGTCCAAACACGTCGGTTGTCGGGTTTACTTGACTGCCTCTGTTGTTCGGAACTGAATTTCGTGGCAAATAGTATTCATCACACGAAGGCTTCAAAATTGATCATAAAAATCAGGTGCTTCACGTAGCTGACAGTATTGAACGTTTTTAAATGAGTGCTTTCGGCAAGTAAAGCTTTAATTTTCAATCTACAGTCGTAGCTGAAAATTCCTTTGTTTGGTTAGGGAATACTAAGGGTTGTAATAGTGGTAGGAATTACTAGGGTTAGGGTTGTGATAGGTACCGGAGCTTTAGTTTAAGTATTTGAGACGCCTCTTTGAACTCTGGTCGTGATTTTCAGGCGTAGCTTGACTATTGGTTCTCTGTGGAGTTTTCCGCTCCCCCATCTTTCCCCTGAAAGGGATCGTGTAGCTTTACTACCACCCATCGGTTAGTTCCACGACTCTGCCAGGCTCATTGATTGTTATTTTTACTTTTCGCCCTAGTAATTACACCTTTATTGCAGCATTAAAGTATGAAGCAAAAAGGACCATAAATGATTTGTAACCGACCAGTTACGAGACAAGACTTAAGAGAAAATAGCTGGGCTTCGAGACAAGAGCGTCTGCTATGAGTCAGCACTTAATGTTATAGTTTACCAACTTGACGCAAGTAGTAAAAGTCACGGTCAAAACCTCAACCTTGGTGGTTGACGAGTTGGGGCTGTTTCGTTAAGATGTCCAGCTCTTTTTGTATGGCGCAGCTGAAATGCTGATGGGTACGCATTGGTCGTCTCATTATTATTAGATAAAGCGGCTTTGCTATTCTACCCTGGAGTATTAGAGCTCTTTGCTCATTTCGTTGTCTTCTGGTCTGGGCAACTTGATAAGCAAATACTAAATTACAGCTATATATAGGAAAAACCAATGGAAACACTGGTGCATACATGCCGAGTATTTTGGATGAAAAAGATATAACCGGATGGGGGCCCGTCCCCTTCAACAACGTCGAACTTTCCCCATATTTGGATCTATTTGACCAGTCGTGGTATCTCCACGTTACGTCGCTCATCGAAGACATTAACTCGGGTGCTGAAGAAGATGAACTGTTAAGCACATGTCGGAACGTCGCTCTTTCTTGTTATATGTTGGTTTTTGTTCAAGGTAACATTCTGTTTTGCTGAGTGTAGGATATTGTGCATAACGTGAAAAAGTTAAATTTTAAGAGGTATGTAGGTGCAGCTTTCATGAGAAATAAAGTTTAATGACCAGCTCTGGAAACTTTGCTACTTTTTTGTCTTGAATTCAGTGGCTCCGAATCCATATGGTAACCTAAGAGTATTTAAATAGAAACTTGCTGGGGTAAGTTTTTGCGGTGAAATGGAACGTTTATCTTTACAAATAAAAATGAAACTAAAACCGAAGATTTCATTTTATTAGGGACATTTTGACTTATACCATTGGTAATTTGTGATAAATTGAATCGTCTATGATAAAATGAATTTTACCTCTTTATCTTTGTTTATCTTACTAAGGATGCTTGTAAAATCTAATTGGAATGAATGATTCAGGTATTCCAGGAAGAAATCCAGATGTGGTCGGTCCAAATCACATTTCGAAAGTTTTTGGAGGTGAGATATCTTGGTCTCCTGAATTAGAATGGCTAACACAACGGAAAGACTTACACAAGGTTGTGATTCAAGCTCTAAGGTGAGCCGGTCATTAAAAATTTATCGCGTTGAAAAGTGTTTTTGAAATTGATAAGGCTCTTATGCGAATAAACTTCATTTCGTAAACGTCTTTTCTTCAATATTAGCTACTACCTCGATTGCAGCTTTTCTGCAATTCCAAGCTGAATACTATCCTTATTTTGATTTTCCGACCATGCAAACGCTTTCAAAATAATGTAATTCGAAGAAGTAGCGTTGATATGCAATTACTAACAAAAAATCAGTACTAGCATAAAACCATAAATTTCAGCATTACTTCACATACATTTTTTAAAAGTTGAGTGGTGGTTCTGAACGTGAGAATTGCTCGAAATAAAATGTTCATGTCTTCGAAGCAGATTTTTGTCGGACGCTTGTCGACGATTCTTCTTGACAAGTGCCAGACGAAAACCTACTTTGAAGACATAGACATTTTAAGCATACATTTTTGTGAAATGAGATATAACGTCGCTCTTTTATTCAATTATGACAAATGTTAAGCCATGCCGTGGCTACCTGTATTAATGGGTGGCTACTGTATATAAATTCGTGCTTCTTACTTTGCAAATTCGTTCTATTGATGATGCTTTAAGTTAAAGCGAAATGCGTCTAATAAATTGTTATGCTTAGTTCTATATTGGCAATCGTTTTTGTTCTTAAATATAACGAACTTGCGTAATCGGCAAGGTCAGCGGCAAAAAGTTTAAAATTTATTAGTCAAGGTCAAAAAATAACAAAATTTACCTATAAATTTTTACATCTTCTAATTTTTCGTGCTTCATGTGAATTAGGACTGTGAGGCCGCCAACCCAGTGGTTATACAAGGCAAGCAATGAGTTTCCATTAACAGTGTCCATCTATATGATTATGGAGTGTCCATTCTTTGAGTGGCGTGAAAATGGCCACTTTTCTCTCCCTACTGTAGCTCTCCAGTCCAGTCAGGTTTCTGTGGAGTAGTATTTTCGCTGCACCATGCTCTCAGCCACACGAAAATCTAGCAGCTCCGAATTTCAAACACTGCGAAATGACTTCGTGGTTTTTAACGTTTCATTTTATAATTTTTGTTTTTTTCGATTTTAAGTAATAACTAGTTCAAGTGTCACACTTGGCTGTGGAAGGCGGGTGCACGGAAATTGACTGCAAACCAACTTCTCTCCTATAGCTTTAATGTTGGCTGTTTGTTGACTTGTTTCGGTGGAAGGCGGTAAGTGTTGAATAGCCATTTCATGGATGCTGAATATCTTGTACATTTTTGTTGAATAGCAGATATTACAAGATAGTTGCTATAAACTTTAATTGGCGATAAATTTTCAGGTATTCGGTGAAAATGATGTATGATCGCGTTGCCATGGGAACTGTTGACATGGCTTCCGACGAATCTCATGACGAAGTCGTGACGTCACTACAAGAATACGATTCGAGCTGGTGTATTGCCCCGGAAGACAGTGTAGAGTGGAGAAGCGCCCTTAAAGATGGAATTCCGTCCTTGTTTTCAATTGGCTTCGACTCCACTAAGGTAATACAAGAGGCAGCTGCTCTCTTGAATGGTTTCTTCATTCTTGATTCTTGCTTTTAAATTTTTGTTGCCTTGTGATTGTCTTGTACTTGCGGGAACTCAGCTTTCTCTAGCATCTCTAGTGATGACTGTTAGGAGTAGGACAGAACCAAAAGTTTGGTCCATTCCGACACCTAATGGTGAAAACAGAAATGTAGCTCCTCGTCATCATGTTTCATCATTTCATGTTGGTTCCGGTATTGTCCCCGTCGATGGATTTGGCCGGATTTCGTAGGGTCATTTTCTTTACTACGCCTCGCCATTTTGTTCGATTACATGCATCCTCTTTCACCAGTCCATTTTTCTTCATCTCATTCTCTACTTGCTTTTTCCACGTTTGTTTCGGTCTTCCTCTTCAACAGCATTAGAAAAAAAAGCACATCAAGCTGGCCTTCCAGCCAACCATGAAACTAGGCAAATTTAAACCAAACAAGCAAAGCCTGTGCAATATTTCCGAACCACTCCCCTGGACTCGAGTTTCGCGTAATTCCTGGATGATTAGCAGGGCTTTCGCAAACCAAAATACTCCTAACCCTTGATCAAAACCGAAACGATCTTAGCAATTTAAGAAACCAACGTTTGAAAAACTTTTTACCAGGACACCGGACAAGTAGATTAAACATTTATGGAAAAGGAGCAAGGAATTTTTGATGCCTAATACGATGCTGGACAAAGGCTCGATTCCGTTTACAAGTAGAATTACAAGTAGCACATTTCATTTATTCCCGAGTTTTGCTTAAATTATGCCAAAACTTTTGCTGCTATAACGTTTTCCTGTCATTTTAATTATTCCCTGAGCTCTGATTTTGTTTTGGTTTGTCATTTTGTCCACCGTAATTTTTTTGAATTGCAATTAGAAATTCCAGACATTTTGTCGGTTCAAATTTTTTGAAATCACTCAGTAGTCGATGCCTATTAAATCGTCTTCTCGTCAATCAAAGTTAAGTAGAGACCGAGTAAGAAACCTTAACTAAAGACTTGCTTTTTGTGTAGAATGAACACTCTGCCCGTGTATTGCTGCGTCGTTCAGTTGAGACTCACGTGTGCAGGACCTCTAGCGCCTCCGTGCGAGGAATCTGGGCTAACTTGTCTTTGGAATTGCTGTATGCCACAAATGATGACGAAGAACGGTATAGTATTCAAGCTCACCCGAATCTAATTCGCAATTTGACTGTACAGGCCGCCGATCCTCCACTCGGCTACCCCATTTATTCTTCGCCACCATTTTACGAAAACGTTTTATCTTGAAACTTGAACTGATGTTGGAAAGGTACCATGCGATTGTGACTTTTTGCATTGCTGAGTTTGCGTATTTAAAGACGTAGACGCTAGGGCGGTCCCATTTTAAACTGTAATTCGCCAAATACGAACAATGCTATAATTTACTGTGATTTATATTTTTCTTATTTATTTTGCTAGTAATTCCGCTTTTGCATTGATGTGCATTTCTGTTGATTTTCAATCAATGAACTATTGAAACTTGCTCAGCTCATATTAACATCTTTTGAAACTATTTTTCTACTTGCATGCACCATCCGTCCATTTTGCGAAAGGAGTTTTATACATTCGGAAGGTTTTGTTATTGTTAAACACTGCAAAAATCTTATCTGTTTTACTGTATATTGAATTAAAGAACATTTAAATAAGCCTGTAATGTAATGTCTGACTTAGCCAAGAATGTCAACACTATTTTCAACTTTCGGAAACCCATCTTTAACCATTTTTTACCAATTCTTATATCTAAGAATTTTTTGTTGCTTTTTTACCCTATTTGGTTTATAAATGGCGAGAACATTGATTAAAAGGTTGAACAGTCTGAAAAATTAAAAAATCTCGGTATAATATTTGAATGCTCCGAAAATATCCTGCTTACCTTCTGGGAAGTTTATGGCAGCACGAATTAAAAGCTGTAGCTGCCCAAACCCGTTAATTATTACGTAACTGACAGTAATTGTGAGGATTAAACAAACGTTAAATCAGTGTAGTGGCTGACGCAATCGCCCATTTAGTGGAAGACTAGGAGTTTATAATTAAGAGACAATTTTCCTAAAAAATTTTATGTACTTTTCTTATTAATTTTGACCCAAATCTAGCCGAAACTCAAGTCCTTGCTCGAAAACTGACCCTAATCTTAACCGTTGAAATTGGAACGAAAATGTGGGGATATACATTCCTCATGTTCGTTTTATGTCTTCAGCTGAAAATTTTTCAAGAAGAGAATCACTACCTTTGATTTTTACGATGGCCTAACCGGGAAAGTTAATTAGCCAATCACATAGAAACGGACTCCAACTCAGAACCCGCTTTGGTCATTACAAAGCAGCATACTAAATTAGATTCTTTTAACAAAGCATTCAAACAAATACAAATTGGTCGTTAGTAGCTTAAACTTCATCAAGAAAAAATTTCTAGTTTAATTTTCGTCAAACATCTCCCCTCAGAAGTTTAAAACTTTTTACCTCTTCGTTGCTTTTTTTGCTTACATTATTCTAGTTAGTTTTTATTTGCTTTTAATAAAATTAGTAGTGAAAAAAATGAGTGATTACTACGGGTAGACTACTGCATTTCCCAGGGCTGTGGTCGAGACCGACTCGTCCGAGACCGCAAAATTTTTCCGAGAGCAAGATCGGTCTCGATCTCAATTTTGGCTTCGAGACCGAGACCGGCAAAGTTCGAGACCGAAAAAATGACGTCATCAATAGTTTTTTCGATTTTTTGAAAAAAAGTTTTTGAAGCTCATATTTGCTCATGAGTTGGTTTTATGATTATATAAATTGATTCAGATGACAAAGTGCTTTAGTCAAAACGACGATTACTTCATCAAAACATCTAAATATGTCATTTTATGTAGATTTTCACCAAAAAAAAGAGATCCTTCAACTAAACTTAATGCCTCTTATTCAAAGCTCGAAGCTTGGTCACCTTTATTTTTGTCAGAAATTACTGGTCAATAAAACTGACGCAAACTTAATGAAATAACATTACAAAAAAAATTGTAAAAAGCTATTTGTATATTTGATGTACCGTATTAAAGATATAGCTACAAAAATGCAGCCAGTAGTTTCAAGTAGGAGGGGGGATTTCCAAGCGCGTAACTACGATTATGCTAAGAGAAGGCTTAAACAAAACAATATAATTTTTACCCGAAAAATATTTTGTTGCAGGGTTGCAAACTCGATCGATTTTTATTTGAGTTCAAGTTTGAGTTCGGTCTATTATAGCACGTCCAAGTTCAGTTCAAAAATTTAAATTTTTTTGAGTTCAAAAATATCAATGGCTCTACGCTACGAATATTTGCCACTACAAAATTAATGAAACAATAAATGATAATTCAAGGACTATCATATGTTATTTAATATTCTGTTAGATGTAAAATATAGGTTTTTGAATTCATCAAATACGATAAACAACGTACTTTTCTGTCACTAATAGACAGCACTAATTTGCTTAAAAGCTATTTTCACAAAGACTTCACACTTTTGCGTTGCGCTAACCTATTTAATACAAAATTTTGTATAAAGTTCAATTCCAAAATTGTGTAACCGAAATTAATTTTGTTGCAATAACTAACCGCCGTGACTTATTTCATATATCGTGAATCTTTTCAATCTCAAACTCATTTCTTATAATTGCACATTTTTTTTCAAAAATTAAACTCGCAGATTTATTCCAGTGAGCTGCAAATACTATCCAAGTTTTGTACTTTTTCTACAAACAGTAGAGTAGACCATTGCTTCTCAATCTTTTTTCAATGCGACTTAAGTTTATTGAAAAAATCAATGGTGTAAAATTTTGTGGCCCATGTATATTGTAATGCATAGTTTAAATTAAAAGTTATGTAGAAAAAAAAACTTTTCATGATGACAAAACTGTGTTGAAAATCGTACAAAAAAGTTTTCACTGAAATGTTTGAATATTTGCTATTTAGCTTTCAATATCCTTACCAATAACGTCCTTACATAGTCTGACATACATGACCTTTGATTTCTAGTCTCCACGAGCACAAAGCTTCTTTACTGCGTGAATTCTATGCTACTTGGTCGAGCGGTAACGCGGTCGTCTCTGGAGCGGGAGGTGTGAGATTTAAATCTCGGGCCGGTCAAATCGGACACAGTGTTGCCAACGGCTCGCCACCGCCGCGATATTTCTCCGAAAAGAGCTGTGTTACCAGGGCGCAATTACGCAGAGATAGACCCAGTAAACCTTATTACATGCTTCGGCGTATTACAGCGAGCATAAAGAAAGATTAAATTTGAAAATATATCGTTTACTACTTCTAAGCGTTTTACACCTTTGTGATTTTGAAAAACTCAAAATTTCACTGGTGGAGTTTTTTGTAACAAAAATGCAACTAGGGTTGACTACTATATGCGTTTATTTTATTACTGTATTGCTTTCTGCAAGTTTTACTCTTTGTAGTAGTTTAAAAAAAAACTACCCTAAAAAATTTTTAGGCGACCCATAGGTTGAGAATCACGGTAGTTGATAACTGTTAACACAATAATTGTAAAGTTTTCGCTATATTAGAGACAAATTCCTTATCACGTTATTAACTGAAGATAAAACGTTGCGTCGCTTTTCCACCTTAATCGTTGCTTTTTTTTATACTCCTAGCTGTTTTCCTAGGTCACCTAAGCATAAAAAGTGGAAAACATGCACGGTTGGAAAAAAAACAATCTCAATTTACAAAGCATGATCAAAAAAAATATTTCAAACGATCTTTTAATCTTTAAATTTCGTTTTACGAACTTGGACAGTTTTATTCGAGTTCAAGTTCGAGTTCAGCAAAATTATTTTTTCGTGAGCGAGTTCGGCAAAAATACCGAGTTTTTTCGAGTTCAAGTCCGAGTTCGCAGCACTGTTTTGTCTTCGCGCTCAGCAAACTGCTGTAACTTAATCGTATCACATCCGGAGGTTTACCTCAGTCGCTAGATAATTTTTATGATTTTTCGTAAAAAATAACCATTTGAATCATATTTCGCAAGCTTTTAGAACTGCTTAATAGCTAAGATTTTTAATTGCAAAAATCGCTAAGAACTTAATTGCTAAGATTCGGAAGCCGTTTGAAAGAATTAAATTGCTTAACCACTTTAGCCCCTCTTTTTTACATGTACAGGTCAAGTCCAAGACACGTTTAAATGCTTGCATTCATGAATCAAATTTTGTAAGTGATATGACTAAAAAGAGGAGAGCTGCAGCCCACTTTGCCCTCCTGTTTGCGTCACTTGCCATTTTACGTTTACAGTAGCTTCGGCCTAGACATCATGAACAAACAAAATTTGCCAATTTTAAAGTAGTGGGTTTGTTCGCTGTTGACAAAGAGACAAAATATATACTGTAGGTTAGTATATAACTGTTGTCGACAATCGACCTGTAGCGTAGCCAGGGGGGGGGCTCGAGCCTTCCCCATTGGCCTGAAAAATATGCAAAATAGCACGTTTTTAGTGTTTTTGAGGCCGATTTTTGCTCCAAAAATGAAAACAGCCCCCCCAAAGAAATATGGTAGCCGAAGTTGTGAAGGACTTGGCGTTGTTTGGACCAGAATAGTGGAGTGTTTTGGTTCAGGAGCTCACCCAAAGTCGGTGAAGACCTATTTTTTGGAGATCACCTGATTTAGGCCAGAAAAACCCTTTCAATTTCTGATTTCGGCAGGAAAAATCCTTTGAATTTCGGTGAAGACCTTTTTTTTTGTTGGAGATCACCTGCATTCGGCCGAAAAAAACCCTTGAGTTTCTGATTTCGGCCGGAAACAAACCCTTGAATTTCTGATTTCGGCTGGAAAAGCCCTTTGAATTTCGGTGAAGACCTTTTTTTTTTTTGTTTGGAGATCGCCAGTATTTGGCCGAAAAAAAAACCCTTGAATTTCTGATTTCGGCCGAAAAAAACCTTTAAATTTCGGTGAAGAACTTTTTTTTTGGAGATCACCTAATTTTGACAGAAAAACCACCTGAATCTAATTTAAGACTAATAAAAATTTGGGTCAAGTTCGTTTTCGGTTGTATCAAGTTTCCAAAAAAGCCCCCCCTCCCTTTGCGAAATCCTGGCTACGCGACTGCAATCGACAATAAAGTAATATGTACACAACGTATTCACTTTTGTTTGATAAGAATCAGTAAATTTTGAATTGTTACCGGCTGTTTTTAATTTTTTGCCGATTTTCGGTCTCATTTGTTTTTGATTTGTTCTTAAATTTTGAGAGCATCAAGGTCAATTTTAGCGACTATGTTTGTAGTTTAATTCCCATAGCCTTGTCTACTTCGAGTTGAGGTTTTTTGCTTCTTTAGCAGCGTCGTCAAATTGCAAAAGCGTAAAGACGAACTTTTTTTAACAACTGCTTAAATGACTGCCAAAAAATTTCTCACGTATTTGTGCAGCACTCTACAATCTCAAAATAGTAGCATTGTGTACATCCTTTGACACAAAAACTTCTATCACATGGGAATCAAAAAAGTGGCAAAAACATCTGCAGTGCTAGAATTGGGCAAGAACTCGGTAGTTTTGCTTGGACTCTAGTTTCGTTCCTCATCATCAAAACTGCTATGCGTGAATGACGTCTTTTCTCATGTAAAAATGCGACAATCTTGATCTCCAGGTGCGAAACCTCTTTGTCCTACCGATAATGTAACCGCTTCGTTAGCTTCTTACAAAAGTACATTTTACTTACAAAATTTACATGATCTCACTATTTTATTTTTTCTTACAAACATTACAAAATTAGCTATTTTATTTTACTTACAGAAATTACCCGGTCTCGAGACCAATTTTTGAGCTACGAGACCAAGACCACAACGGTTCGAGACCAAGACCGATGCAAAACAGCCGAGACCAAGACCGAGACCACAAAAAATTGGTCTCGAGACCTACAGCCCTGGCATTTCGTCCGAGCAAAGTTGAAAGAAAGCTCAGAGTATTGGATTTGACGATTTAGAATAAAAAATCAGGAGACAATAGTTGAATTGGAAGAGCTTCGAGTATATAATCGAAAGGTTGCTGACTTCGGTTCAATTCCCGAACTGGTAATACTTATTTCTCTCTGGGGCCAGACAGACTACCGGTTGCGGTTGCCCAGCTTGACAACAAACGTGCCAACAGAACCCACAAAAAAGGTGCACGCGTTGGTGTGGTTACGCTGATCCAAAATGCTAAGTTAATACGAAAGAAGCAGACGCTTAATGATTAAGTGACTTGTCTAATAGAAACGCTCGTGAAATGGAACGTTTTACTCATGAAATCTGCAATGCTTCTGCTACATCTTTCATAAATGCACACGGCGTGGTATCTCAATGTATCAAAATTTTATTTCCTACTGATTAGCCATTAGTATCAGAATAACAATTTATGGCAAATAGCAGACGATTTTTTTAAAATACACGTCCGAACGCAAATTTCAACATCAGAAATAAATATAAGACATCCACTCATACAGAGCACCCTATTCCAAATGTCGTTACTGTATTCCAAGTATAAAATTTGCAATTTTCTTAAATTATTTTATACTGTAACAAAGCTTTTTGGCTTTTGTTAGACTTCGGTAGTTTTTTTTTCGGTTATTGTTTTTGTTTTGTTTTTTATGCGGGAAAAGAGACTAAAAAGGTGATTCATTGCCCCTTCAGTAGTCCAAAATTTTGTGATAAAACGTCGGTAACAAAATATAGGCACTGAACGTTATCGTCGGTTATTATAATAAGATGATACTAAGCTATTCTTGTATCATAAAAATCTCCAGTATATAGCTTCAAAACTTATCCTCAGAAGATACTTATCTGACGATCCAAACAGGCCTGTTTGTAGTCTTCATTGTTGGTGATTTTCGATGTAGTTGATAATTAAAATTGTCTGTCTATCAGTCAATCAAGAGTTGGACAAATTATGACACTGCAGTACACTTTAAAGCTTACAATTAGCAATTCTCTAATTTGCTAATGGTGTTCTTAAGGTGGAGCTTTTGAGACAAAGCAAGTAAACATTTCAGACATTTCTAATTGCATTAAATCAGTACCGCTTAATTCAAAAATATTTGATGTTTTAGGTTTAATTTTGATTGACACATTGGATGATTTAGACTCACAACTGACATTTGTGTTTTAATCTTCAAATTTCAGTTAGCAACATTAAATGTGAGCTACATCAATAGGGTTAAGTTAAATCAGTAAATTGAATGGAACACTTCGAATAAATAGTTAGTTGGTAAGGAACGGTACAACTAATGACAAAGACTAGAATTGGACAAAAAAGGGTTTCCAGCTTTTTTGTAAAAGTATTGTAAGTTTCACCATAGCATCTTTGAAATTACGTAGGCCTAGTTTTACGGAAAAAGCGAAAAACATTTCCTATAAAGAAAAAGCATCTTGACACTCGCAAAATCTGCTTAAAATCAAAAGAAGTTGGTGAAAACGTCATCAAAGTGAAATAAATTTTACGGAAAAATGCAAACACGTTATAATTAGATCACAGCAAATTACCACAAAAAATCATAATCTTTTTAAAGGAGAATTGAAGTCTAATTTTTGAATTTTAACACCAAATTTATAAAAAAAATTGATTAGCAGCGTTTTTGTCCCGTTTTTCGTTATTTGAGATTAAATAGCTTCAAGGGAAAAGATTTTGAAATAAGGGAAAAAATTTTGCAGGGGCAACACTACATCACATTTGCATAATTGATTTCAAAACTAACTTTGCCAAATTTAAGTTCTGGGAGTGACGATTTGCCTTTGGCTGGTTTTCTGCTGTGGCTTCGGTACTTAGATGAGTTTTTAATAGTATAATTCATCTTAGTAGTTTAAATTTGCATCTTTTAGCACAAGCATATTTGATTTAGTGCACTTAGAAGAAAAAATGAAAAGTAGGCCTATTTTTGGCCTAGTTGTTCTTTGTAATTATTAGGGTAAACCAACCTGTATAAATTTGCTGTAGGTTAGACTAGACTTTACTGCTCTCTATGATTTCTTAATAGGCTAGGCTTACATACCGTAAGTAATGATTAATGTCATCATTAATAGGCTAGGCTTACATACCGTAAGTAATGATTAATGTCAGCTAGCGTGTAGTAGCCCTAGTAACAGTAACAGCGACACCAAACGTAGACAATTTTTTTTTAAAGTGAAAGAAAATGTACGAATTAAGGGAAATTATAAATGCAATAATCTTTTGATGTAGTAATCGTAGAAGTCTGAAGTTGAGCTCAAAAATTACTTTAAAAATACAAATTTTGTTTCAAATGCATTGAATCAATAAAACTTAGGCTTCAATGCCCCTTTAAAACCCGACAATGGGGATGGTCACAGAGATGGAACCGGTCATTATTTTCTCGACCCGACCCCACCGGTAAATTTCAAAATCATCGCCGGTTGACTGGTTTTTTTACAGAAAGTTTTTGTTCACTGTTTAATGTATCTAATAAAAAGTTTTCAAAAGGGGGGGGCATGGGTGAGGTGTTAAAATTTGTGACTCTGGACGGGGGTCTCAGAAAAAAAACGAAAAAAAACATTAGAAAAAACTTTTGCGTTTTTTGCAAAAATGACTCAATTTTAAGACCTTTTTTGGTTAAGTTTCGGTTTGAATGCTCTGTTTTGAGCAGCGAAAAACGTGCACAAAATAACCATAAAAAGAACTGGAGGGCACAAGCTAAATTATTAGGCGTTTTTTCTAATGATATTTTGCGATAGGGCCAAAAAATAAAACAATTTTTTAGCTATTGGTGACAGATTATTTCCAATTTGGCGAGCAGCAAACACTAAACTTTTTTTCGGCTGTGCTGCCTTTGCAGTTACAAAAAGATACATGAGAAAAAAATAAGGGCAGAAGATAGGTAACAGTAAAAACATACGAACATCACAATACTTGTACTATTGTACCCAAAAACATTAAAATGATGGAGCAATAGCATTATATGATATTGACAATTATGTCACTAACAGCGTGAAAAAAAAGGAATATTGAAAAATTTTGTCACTATAACAGCGTGAAAAAGGATTACTGAAAAACTATGTCACTAACAGCGTGAAAAAAACTTAATAATATTCGTAACAACAAGGCTGCTTCTCTAACAGTTTGAGAAAGTATGAAAAGGATCTATTGCAAAACATTACGTACTGGAATAGCTTTTTAGCTTCACAGAGGTTTATATACGGATGGAACAATTTATATAAATCTCTGTGGAGCTAAAAACTTTTCCAATACATAATGTTTTGCTATAGATCCTTTTCATACTTTCTCAAACTGTTAGTGAAGCAGCCTAGTTGTTACGAATATTATTAATTTTTTTCACGCTCTTAGTGACATAGTTTTTCAGTATTCCTTTTTTCACGCTGTTAGGGACATAATTTTTCAATATTCCTTTTTTTTCACGCTGTCATTGACATAATTTTCAATATCATGTAATGCTATTGCTCCAACATTTTAATGTTTTTGGATATAATAGTACAAGTATTGCGATGTTCGTATGTTTTTACTGTTACCTATCCTCTGCTGTTATTTTTTTCTCATGTACTGTATCTTTTTGTAACTGCAAAGGCAGCTCTGCCGAAAATTTTTCTGAAAGAAGCTTCTTGGTTTGGGAAGCGAAACATCAAACCAATAAATAAACTCATCGGTAGTACAAAGTCGTTATCAATAACTATCCCGATGAACGCAACGCGTCCGTTATTTTCATTGAAAACACTAAACTGTTATGACATTGGCTAAAAAATATTCGAAATATAATGTGCCCCAGCAGTTTGTAGAAAAGCTGCTACTTCTGAACAAGCCATGGTTAGTTAGATATAAAAAAAAATAAGAGCTATGTCTTTCTTGCCCAGTGCAGAGTGTGGTAAATTTAAGTTGAAACAAGCTTTTTAAAGCGGCAAGATTTTAGCATGTGGTAAAAAATCTGAAATCTGCGCCACTTCTACTCTTAAGCTGATTAAAATGATGCTAAAATGCCAGGTAGCGCAAGCTTCTTCCACATGCATGCTTTATTAGAATCTGATTACGCGATTTTGACGTATATTTTGCACTTTTTTGCTTTGTGCCGTGGCCCAAAGTCGGGAGGCATGGCACAATACTCCCACCCTAAATACGTCCCTGGATGTGCATGTCTTAATGGTCACAGCATATTAGTCACAGCTTGAAACCATTCAACAAGTGTTTTCGAAAGGTGTGGTTTGTTAATACAGATTTTTATAAAAAGATTTATGATAAAATATATAAGTACATTTCGGTTGTTGCTTAGATGTCTTTTAGTTGCCAGAAAGGAGAATTCGACCGGTTTTTCAACCGGCTTGACCGGCCGGTCGAAGAATCTCGACCCGACCGGCAACCCGACCGGTCGGTCGACCCGACCGGTTTCCATCTCTGGATGGTCAGGAGTAAATTTGGACAAGATTTAACTTCAATGATCCCATTAACGGGTGAAACATGTTGTGAATTTGCCCCTGATGATCCCCTTTAAAGGCAAAACAGATCTTTGGGTTTTGTAAGAGTTTTAATGTTTTAGAACTGTGGTAACCTGCGTGATATTTGCTCTAACTTTTGTTATCGAGCAGTTTTTGAAACCTTGATACGAACCCGGGGGCTTACATTTACATCATATAGATATCATCAAAAAGTAACTTTAAATTGCAACTAGATGTTCATTTTCCTACAGGAAAATAATACGGGACTTCCGGTTGTTCCATTCCACCATCATTCGCCCCCTCATACTTTGAAGGTTATCGATGTGTCTGCAAAACTCAATCGTTGCAGTTACGTTAGGGTTACCATACGTCTTCTTTTTGGAGGACATGTCCTCCTTTTTATTGAAAAATACTTTGTCCTCCGAGGACGTTAAAAAATGCCCAAATGTCCTCCTTTTCGGCATTTTGAACAGATAAAGCAGGTCCACTCACGCAGCTTTTTAGTGTATAAATATATCATCAGTTAGATCATTAAAAATAGGCCGCTATATCGCACACGCGCTATAGCTTACGTCTTACCAGGTTACTCCGGGACAGTCGGGGGATGTTTATGACGTAATAAATTTCTCATTCGATAATGAATTATGATGTAATTGTGGCAGCCACTCTACTGTAAGTTAAGCTTTGTTAAGACATCCAGATCCAGTTAAGCGTTAACTGGCTTATTTTAACCATAGGTGGGCACAAGTCCGTTAATCGTTAATCCGTTAATAACAAAGCTAACTTTTTCACTAACTCGTTAATCCGTTAAAAAGTTTTTTCATGTTAACGGACTAAATTAACTTCCGTTAAAGGCCAACTGAAGCGAAAATAGATGCTTTTTTACACTACGGGGCTGCTTTCTAACAACAGACTAAAAAAAATTCGGTTTTGAACAGGGTGTCGAACCGTTTCAAATAACGGTTCGGGTTCAGGTTTAGCTCCTGCTCAAAATATTTTAGCGGTTTAGGTTTGGTTCTGGTTCACTTGAGCACCATTTTCGAGGTTCAGGTTTGGTTCAGGTTCACTCAAGTAAAATTTTACTGGTTCAGGTTCGGTTCGGGTTCATTGACTTAAAATTTAACCGTCGTTACTCGTTTCGTCCAGAAAAAAAAAGGAGAAATTGCTGATCCTGTTGATGATCACCACTGCTCTTATTGTGCGTGTACCAGCGCCAGCGGCATCCGGATATGGAAAAATATATTCTTACTTTTGTTAGGGTTCAGGTTCGGTTTGGGTTCACTTGAGCACAATTTTGAGGGTTCAGGTTTGGTTCAGGTTCACTGAAGTAAAATTTTGCTGGTTCAGGTTTGGTTCGGGTTCACCAAAATGAAACGGTTCATTCGGGTTTACGGTTCGGGTTCAGGTTCGGTTCGACACCCTGGTTTTGAAAGGTGCTGTCAGTCGCGAGAAAACAGAGAAAAACCAACCGAGCGGAAACGCTTCTGATTGGCTGAGCGTTGCGTGACGTGCTTGGACAAATGGGAAAGCTTGAACTCAGAAAGTTTTGTACAGGTTTAGCATAGCAGCAGCTCTGCCAGTTCGCTTTCGGTAGCTTTTTTTTACGGTATTTGGGGAAAATCAGGCCAGCCTGTGAACAAATACAGACAAGTAAGAGTTACTTGTGCAGTTTAGCCGTATAACGCAGAGATATCAGATATAAATCGGGTACCATTGCCATCGGTCAATGTTTGGTCTAGGCTATTAGTCAGCCAGTTTTACAGTTGGACCAGCCAGTGGTTTCAGCAGTTTGCAGCTCACTGTGATACCGGTGGTCAATAATAGATCTATACTCTGCGGTGGTGTACAGTTAGGCCTCTTTGTATCATAAATTGTCGCAGTCAGAAAGTAGCCCACTGAGCTGTTGTCAGCCAGTCAGTAGCCTGATTCACAGCTGACAAGTAAGTAGGTAGCATGTGTACTGGTACAGTGGTAAGATACTGCTATCGGTACTGCTTAGTAAGCAACTAAGTCTGCATGGCTACCGATACCATAATAATATTTGCATTTTATTCACAGAGTTGGTCAGGAGACAGTGACTGGTGAACAGGTGAAGGAATCTTTTGGTCTTCTGAGTAAAGCTGCCTCCTGCCCATCCAGAACGCATGGCTGAGGCTTTACACCGTTCCATTAATTGCTGAACGTCAAAGAAACAAGCTCTGAATACCAATTTTTATAGTCTTTGGTTCAACTGTACCAGGAATTGAACCCGAGTCTGCTGTTTCCGTAGCAGGCTATCCTGTATCCACTCAACAACTAGCCTACAGTATATATGAACTGATCCGTTAACGAAAGTGCACTGGTTTGATGTACTGGCACCAATACATAGACTGTGCAATAGGATAATCACAACAGCACAAAAATAGCTTGCTATAGCATGAGATGAGTTTATGGTTATGTATGAAAGATTTCAAAACAATGTTTGAAAATTTTAGAGGGTTGGAAGTGTTGTTTGATAAAAGCAAAGACAAATTGATATTGATAATTTGCACTAAAAGCTAAGAGTTATTGATATCGATATCAGAAACAAAAGGCATAAACTAGGCTAAAGACTAGTTATCAATGCCAAAATGCCAACAAATTGTTTTTCTATTTTTCATTAAGATGCAGTAAAATTTTTGCTGAATTGATCATTAAATAAACTTGTGAGTGGAAAAATTTACCGTAAGGTAAAGGATAAAAAAATACACTTATAGGATAATTATTTAGAGCACTATAGCATAAGATAAATAAAACAATATAAAATTAGGCAGACTCAGCAAGAACAAAAGCAGAAAGCAAAGTTTAAAGATTCTACCAATTGGCAAAATGTAAGCAAAAAGCATAGAAAAGACGATAATTGATAGAAAAAATTGAAAACAAAGAGTCTGTGATATTTGATTACAGAAAAGCAAAGAATGTAGTATCTATTGATTACTAATTGATATTTCCAACCCTGAAATTTTATAAAAGGGTTTCCTACCAACCCATTTTTGTAACATATTATAGTAAGAAAGCAGCCCACTGTGCTGTTGCCAGTTGGTGACTGGAAACAGCGATCAAGCAGGTACTGGCAGTGATCACTGATCAGGTGGTGTTGCTAGCCTATATGGGTAGTAGTTAGTGGTACTTATACTAATAAAGCATTGATTTTTTGGGGCGAAAATTTTTTGCAAAGTTTTGCCAAACTTAATAATTCTATTTCATTGTGGAATTTTTCCATATTTAGGTGAAGGCCTAAAAAAAGGTCTTTGCGGCAAACTGGTTCTATTCCAGTTTGGCATTGCGGAAATTTGACTCAAATTCAGGTGTAGACCAAAACCAAACAGATCTTTGCTGCATTCTGGTACAATCTCAGTTCAGAATTTCAGCTTTCTTGTTCACGTCATGATTTACTGAAGTAATTTTATTAAATCTAAATTTTGGGGCTTGCTTCGGATCAAAAGCATGTATTTGCCTAGAGTGCCAAGTGGGCACTGTTTGCCAAAAAACTGAGGGGCCAGACATTTCAACCCCTTCAGTGTCAGAACCAAGGCGGCACTGCCTCCTTGCCTCCCATAATCGATGTCAGTGCCTATACGCCGCTCAACCAAACTCGCTTCTGATTGGTCAATCGAATTTTTCCCTAGCTATCAGGTAGTAACGGCGTAAACAACATTTGTTCAGATGGGAAAACCTGTGTTAATTTGGACAGTTCGTATTGCGACGCTAACCACAACGAACTAAAATTACCTATTATTATTTGAAAGGGTCGATATCAACATTAATAGCTTGTTACAGCTCTTTTTTAAAAGTTAGAAAGATTTAGGCGCTTTAAAATGTAGTCAGAGCGAATTTATAGCCTGGCAAAGTTAGGCTTATGGCTGGCAAAGTTAGGCCAAGCAAAGGTAGCCAAATTTACTGAGCTGCTGAGTTAGTGCAGTAACTGCAGTTCTAGGTTTACACAGACTTGTTTGTTTCACCTCCAGCTGAAAAGCTTATCAGTTTGTAATGGCTAAATAGGCTTTCTTCAGTTGGAGTGTGCAATCAAGTTTTGGAAAGGTCTTCAGTGACAGCATAGCTGTGATTCGCAATCGTTTTCTAAGCCGTGTAGCGTAAAGTACAGTGAGCTGCTGAGTCTTTCGCAATAAACAGCCTAGATGCTTTTGGTTAGTTTCGCTTCTACGTTAGACTGGTCGGCTCTCGGTTGCAATTATGTGTGGTTATTTGCAATATCGTATAAGGTTATGAATTCTGCAACAATTTTAAAACCTGCATCTTAATCGATCGGCAATTAATTCGATAGGTTCACTAAGCCTAGTACTGTATGCGGGATATCTTCAGCAAGCAGAAGCTTTATTCAGATTCATAGTTTGTCAATCTTTAACTGAAATTTTATGAGAAGTTGTTTCAGTTGAAGTGAGCAAATTATGATCTGCAGCTTTCATCAAATCTGCTTCGCTCTGGTATTGTGGGACGGTATCAGCTCTAGCGACAGCGTATATGAATTCTATTGCAACAATTTGGATTTAGAGTTGCAAATTAAAAGAGAGCAGTGCGAATCATCAAATGAGAGCAGCGCGAATCATCACCCATAGCAATCCCAGAACCCACACATCACCATGAAATGAAGCCAGAGTTTTCATGATGTCACAAATTGGAATATCATGCCACTTGACAAGCCCAGACCTGTCACAACTATCGGAATTAGAAATATCAATGTACATTGGTATATGGGCAGGACCATTGAGAGGGGGATCCAGGGGGTACCTTTCACACTGGGCCCGGGATTGGGGGCCTAAATGTTTGAGAATGCTGCCTGTAAAACAATCGATGAGACCTTTTTTGTCAGGGATACGGGTCATGAAGTTGGTATTGGTGATTATCTTTGTGGTCAGCCTAACTGAAGCCCTTTTTTTTGGAAATTCATCAAATATAGGTGGAAAATTAACTGTCATTGGGCCCAATGAGCTTTTTTTTTAGGAGATTAACTCAATTAGAAGCCAGAAATATCACCCCATCGATTTTATGATGTTCAGGTTTTGACGGACCATCCTATCTGCCATTTGGCATGGGGTCCGGATTCAATTTAGGTATCGGGCCTGGGCTTGGCTCTCAATGGCCCTGTATATGGGGCTTTTTCCAGGGTGTATTTCATATCTGAAAGAAGAATAAGAAAGATGGAATGATTTGTTTAGCTGAACCATATCTTTCATGCTGCACCAAGGTTAGGTTTAAATATACCATACTATTTCACAAGAGTAAAAGAAAGATTATTTTACAAGAGTAAGAAAGATTACTTCACAAGAGTAAGAAAAATTATTTTATTAGAGTAAGAAAGATTATTTTACAACAGTAAGAAAGGTTATTTTACAAGAGTAGGAAAGATTAATGATAAGCTATCGACAGTATCCAGAGTCTTGATTAACAGACTAAGACATACTGATTCAGAATCGACATTTCGTCTTCTATTCCTCATCAGTATAGCTAGGACTACAGGTATGAACATGAGCTTATTTTAATATGATGAGTAAAGATCAGTATGTTGCATAACTTAATTGGTAAAGATGTGTAATGATTTTTTTTATTTATTTGTTATTATTGTTTTTTCGGCCTTGCAAGCCTAAATGACGAGCCTTGAAATTAGGTGAAACAGCTGTCTTAGGCATGCTCTTGAAAATTAATTTCATACCATAGTAATTTAATACTCTAGATTGTGCCTTTAAGACTCTGGATACTGTCTATAGCTTATCATTAATTTCATAGTACATTTTCCTTAAGAAAGATTATTTTACAATGAGTAAGCAAGATTATTTCAGAAGATCTCTTACCAGTAAGAAAGTTCTCTTACTGAGTAAGAAAGATCTCAAGAGTGACAAGAAATATTTTACAACAGTACGACTAATTAAGCGATTTCTATTTTGTAAGTATATTCATTTGATGAGTTTTTATGCTTAAGGATAAAAAGAGCTCAAGGCTTACCATTTTTGTTTCAAGAAAACTAGTTAAAAGTTTGTTGTTGTTTTTTTCTCTCTTCACCATCTTTGAAAACATATTGCTGTACCGGTACATGAAAAGAGACAGTTTTTGTTTTCAATATGATTTTGAAAAGCTCATGACTATCTCTGACCCTTACTAACGGAACGATTTAAAATGCTCTGCTGCAATACATTTGTGAACACTATTGGGACTATTTTAAAGTTGTACTGTAAATATGCATACACCAGCGTAATCTCTGCTAACAATGTTCATAAAAGAATTTATTTCACTTACCAGTTCACATGTTACAGTCGTTTAGGCTCCATGCCATAAATTTATATTTTTACAATGCCAAACCACTGTGTAGTTTTTGGTTGCAAGGCAACATCTGAAAGAAATACTGATCGCTCATTTCATCGCATACCACCGGAACCAAAAGCCAGAACAAAATTGCTAAAAATGCTAAACAGAAAGAATTATTCTGGAAATTATGCTCATGTTTGTTCATTTCATTTTGCTGAAGAAGACTTCAAAATAATGCCAACAACAAGTAAAGCACCTCCACAATTACAAAGAAGAAAATTAAAAAAAGATGCTGTTCCTCGCTTTAATCTTAAAGGACAACAAAAAGATCAAAGAGCATTTCATAGATCATCAGCAACATCAATCAATGCCAGAGAGAAATATGACCAAATAACTGACAATTTGAGCTCAGATACTGAAACAAAAGAAAATTCTGACGCAGAAAATTCAACTGAAATGGCAATAAGCAACAATAGTGAAGACTTGGAACAAGCCAAAAAAGAATTAGCTGAGCTAAAAATGGAGAATGAAGCTCTTAGAAAAAGAATTTTCAAATGGGAAAATCTGTCAGAAGAAGACGTTGAAACTTACACTGGATTAGATGCCTCAGTATTTAACACAGTTGAGGCAATGATTGAAAGATTTCAGCCTCTTAGTTATTGGTCTGGGAAACCAGTAAACTCTATAACTTCACACAATCAGCTGCTGATATTTTTAATGCGAGTTAGGAGAGACATGCCATATTTTGACTTAGCAAAGCGATACGGAGTAAGCCATACAACCATTCAAAATATTTTTTTAACATATCTTCATGCTTTCCACCAAATCTTTTTCATTGGCTGCATGAAAAACATACCATCTCTGGAAAAAAATTGTGGCAGTATGCCAAATACGTTTGGAGGTATATCCAACTGCAGAATCATTTTAGATTGTACTGAATTTTTTATCGAAACACTGCGACAAGATCTACATGCAGCAAGCGCCAGCTACAGCAATTATAAACATCGTTTAACAGCAAAGTATCTGATTGGAGTTGCACCTAATGGTGCGATAACTTTTGTGAGCAATGGATTCCCAGGAAGCACTAGTGACAAAATGGCGACCGATCACAGCAAAGTCATCACGCAGTTAAAGGTACAGTTCAAAACATTGAAATAAGCAAATGTAATTTTAGTAAGTTCAGAAATGCAGTTCAGTTTAATTTTGCATTAAGGTTTTTCAAAGACTGATTATATATAATATACAGTATATACCATATGAAAGACACCGCCTAGAAGTTTCATACAATGACGAAGAAATTGATAGAGGACATTCAAAGATATTATTTATAATTTGGTTTCTTGTAGCAGACCGAGCAGTTCTTTTTAGCATTGACACTACATTAATATAAATTTTTATTCAACTTTCTTTTCAGGCTGGAGACTTGATCCTCGCAGATAAAGGTTTCATGATCCATGATCTAATCCCCAAAAATGTCTTCTTAAACCTTCCACCATTTCTCCTAGGCAAAAGTCAGTTTACCAGATCAGAAGCCATATTTACAC
This sequence comes from Trididemnum nubilum, assembly GCA_963965965.1. Taxonomy (NCBI): domain Eukaryota; kingdom Metazoa; phylum Chordata; class Ascidiacea; order Aplousobranchia; family Didemnidae; genus Trididemnum; species Trididemnum nubilum. Next base: position 10,381,348 of record OZ014488.1, on the reverse strand, counting down.
GGAAAATTGCTGGTTGCAGAATTCATGTTGAGCGAGCTATTGAGAGGCTGAGAAATTACAAAATTCTAGCACTAATTACATCAAATCTTCGTCCACACTGTGACAAACTCATACAAGTTTGTGCTGCGTTGGTGAATTTACAATCTCCCATAATACAAGGTATATTTGATGAGATAATAAAGTTACAACAGAGCAGTAGTACGATATATCTGTGACTCATGCTTGCGAAGGTCTACAATTGTGTATTTGCGAATATAATAATTGTTATAATTTCACAAAGCTGTTCTGACATTGTGCCATATGTTATCAGTAGTGGCAAATAAATTTGCATTCTGTGTTTATAAAACTTAGTGCACTTCAAATAATAAATAAGTTAGTCCAGGCTGTATATGCATGCAGTCTTAGGAATTCACCAACACTCTTAAATGACTTACGGGCTTTAACATGTTGATTGTAAAAATGCACTGTTAATTTGCAAATCTAAATCCAAATTGTTGCAATAGAATTCGTATACGCTGTCGCTAGAGCTGATACCGTCCCACAATACCAGAGCGAAGCAGATTTGATGAAAGCTGCAGATCATAATTTGCTCACTTCAACTGAAACAACTTCTCATAAAATTTCAGTTAAAGATTGACAAACTATGAATCTGAATAAAGCTTCTGCTTGCTGAAGATATCCCGCATACAGTACTAGGCTTAGTGAACCTATCGAATTAATTGCCGATCGATTAAGATGCAGGTTTTAAAATTGTTGCAGAATTCATAACCTTATACGATATTGCAAATAACCACACATAATTGCAACCGAGAGCCGACCAGTCTAACGTAGAAGCGAAACTAACCAAAAGCATCTAGGCTGTTTATTGCGAAAGACTCAGCAGCTCACTGTACTTTACGCTACACGGCTTAGAAAACGATTGCGAATCACAGCTATGCTGTCACTGAAGACCTTTCCAAAACTTGATTGCACACTCCAACTGAAGAAAGCCTATTTAGCCATTACAAACTGATAAGCTTTTCAGCTGGAGGTGAAACAAACAAGTCTGTGTAAACCTAGAACTGCAGTTACTGCACTAACTCAGCAGCTCAGTAAATTTGGCTACCTTTGCTTGGCCTAACTTTGCCAGCCATAAGCCTAACTTTGCCAGGCTATAAATTCGCTCTGACTACATTTTAAAGCGCCTAAATCTTTCTAACTTTTAAAAAAGAGCTGTAACAAGCTATTAATGTTGATATCGACCCTTTCAAATAATAATAGGTAATTTTAGTTCGTTGTGGTTAGCGTCGCAATACGAACTGTCCAAATTAACACAGGTTTTCCCATCTGAACAAATGTTGTTTACGCCGTTACTACCTGATAGCTAGGGAAAAATTCGATTGACCAATTAGAAGCGAGTTTGGTTGAGCGGCGTACACTGTTGTACAGTCAACCCTCGATTTAACGGACCTCGATTTAACGGACTTCGGATTTAACGGACTTCGGATTTTACCGTTCCGTAAGCATAGACTGCTGTACATGTAATTGTTACAAGCGAAAATCAATAGCCGACGAAACGAGAAATCGTGCTACATTATCGCAGAGACATAATGATTCCCCGTTTACTTGCATTGTGATAAGCTATGTTAGCAGTTGAGGTGCACACAATTGTAACAGAGTGAGGAACACTGCGTTTTCGTTTAACGGACTTTTTCCAACAACGGACTGTCGTTGGTCCGCATTTGTCCGTTAAACCGAGGTTTGACTGTAGGTTGAAATGCATGGCTTTTGGCTAATGGCACAACAGACAATGGATTGGCACTGGCGTCATAGAGAACTAAAGCATTTAAGACTAGTGGATTTAATTGTGCTGCTCAGAGTTTACTTTCATTTCGTAACAGCATATCATACAGTAATATTGATAGTTATTTTAAGTCTGCATTTATAATACACTGCCAGTCGAAAACCTTTAGTGCTGATATCAGAGCTACCAGTGTAATAACCATGGGAAAATCTTGCATGGCACCTGACCTGACAAAACCAAAGCGAACTAGCAGAGCTGCTGCTATGCTAAACCTGTACAAAACTATCCAAGCTTTCCCATTTGTCCAAACACGTCACGCAACGCTCAGCCAATCAGAAGCGTTTCCGCTCGGTTGGTTTTTCTCTGTTTTCTCGCGACTGACAGCACCTTTCAAAACCGAATTTTTTTTAGTCTGTTGCTAGAAAGCAGCCCCGTAGTGTAAAAAAGCATCTATTTTCCCTTCAGTTGGCCTTTAAGTGCTGTTAACGTACTAAATTAACCTTCGTTAAGTTTTGTTAACTTCCGTTAAGGTTTTTATCGTTAATATCTTCCACCATTTATTTATCGTACCAGTACAAACCAGTTTGCACTGGTAACACTTGATGCGTATTAGCACGAGTTTTAGACAAGAGAGCGAAGAAAAGAGCTCTTTTTGTGGCAAGTGACAAGCTGCAGCCTAGGGGTGTTCAGATTTTGGACTTTTTTAAAAAGTTCATGTTTTCGAAGCTTATTGGTGCACTGGACCTAAAAAACAACTACTGTGCAAAAAAAATTCGAAAATTTTATCTCTTAGCTATCGCTCATGGAGGTTAAAAAAGTCTTCCATAATTGCTCCAAGGGGAATCCCCTTATGACGTCATATTATCTAAAAACTAACGTAATTTTAGTTCTAGAGCAGATAGAAGTGCAAACTCAAGTAATTTCTCTTCCATTAAATGGTTGCTTTATTTTGAGCATAAAGAAGATGACGTCACTGAAGTGATGACGTCATAATATCAAAACACACAATTTAAAGTAAGTAGGTCTAAACAAATGTGGTAAACAAGATAATTTGCTACATTGAATTATTTAGATAGGCTACTGCTGCAATGATACTTTAAAATAATTGTGGAAATTTTAAACCCAGTAGCCTACGTCACTTAAGTTTGATGACGTCATAATTAATTTTGAGCTATTTCTAGGAACTGATTCGCTTGCAAATCATTAATTAGTGTTTACATGTATTACTTGTGGTGACATATTTTTGCATCAGATTACCAGTAATAACGTTGCAATGTATAGTGAGTTACGATTCAAATATTGGTTATTGTGATTGGGACAAGAATCATGGTGTTGTGTGGTATCGATGAAACTGTTAAGAATGTTAGCCTAATACACGTGGAAGTACAGTGCAATCAATGAATTGAATCATATTGAACTAAAAGCTGCCTGCCCATTTTAAAAGCGCACAGTAGCACGACATTACGAAGGCTCTTCAAGGGAAACGAATTATATGCAAACACATTTTAGGTGAAGTTTTACTATTGAACGAAAGCCCCAAACTACCTATGTTCTGCCCGAGTGCATTGTGAATACCACAACTCGCACCGGTATTGCAAGTTACAAGGAGGAGGAAGAATGAGCTAAAGTCGATTTTTTAAAGTCAGCAAATTGTTTTCGGTGTTTTTCTACCACTTGCAAAAGACTTTCTCGTTGTACTTCATTATCAGTTAATATGGCAGCATAATCTGAATACAATTTGACTCCTCTTTCTGCTACATCGTTTACAACTTTAACATTAGCTGCAAACTTTTGACCTTTTACGAAAGAATCATAAGTGGGCCATAACTCGGGTAAATCATAAAGCCAAGCTGTGTCTAATTTTAGGGTCTCGAAAATAAACCAGGTCTCTGGGCCAATAAAGTCTAAAAGTTGAGAATGCTTGTCGATGTTTCTTTTGAAAAGAGGAACACCTCGGCGATACTTTTGTGGCGGTACTATTGAAAGCAATCGCAATGCCATAGACTCTCTAATTTCATTTGTTAAACGAAGAATGCTGGCTAAAAAACGAGAATGCCACTATTTCTTCCGTCAAATACCATTGATGGGAAGAAAGCTTGTTGAAAGCAGCGTCAGTTACAGCCGGGTCTTCCTCTTTATAGCTGATCATATCTTGCAAAAAAGTTAAATCGTTCATTGGAGCATCCAAACCAATACTGCATTTCAGCCATGCAGGTACATAAAAGAGCGCGATAAAAAGATTAATCCGATGAAGTTTTGCCAAAAAATCGCTGTCGTAAGACAATTGATCGGCCCACATAAACATTTTTTGACAATACAAAACTTGGCCCATCCATCTTGCGCTTGAAGTTGGTCCAGGCTTATGATAAAAAAATTGCCGGGAGCAGCTCCTAGCAGTGCCAGGGCATTTTCTGCACATTGCTTGTAGTCACCTCTTATGAAGACTTCTTTGGTAGTTTTCTTTTTACTAATAATCTCTTGCAATTCACATATTACAAGTTTTGAACGATCTTTCAGCCAATCTGACGATATGTTTAAAGTTTGATAATTTTGAGTCCTGTCAATGTTAGGCCAATTAATTTTAAAAGATTTGAAATGGGCATCTTCTGGAGCAGATGAATCGCCAAACAAGCAAGTGTACACAGATCCAATAACAAGTTCATAAATGTGATGACGACATGCATTATAGAAGAGTTTGCGATCTAAACGATTTTCCAAAATTTTGGCGGCTCCATTTTTCCAACCAGAATTGCTTGCTGTAGTGTCAAAAACTAAAGATTTCACTTCTTGCTTCAAATTTAGTTGCTCGAGAAAATCATAACTTGCCTTCGCTTGAGCTTTTCCACTTCCACTGTCTAGCTTCTGCATTCCCAAAAGTTTGCCTTCTTTATAATTAGAAATCCCTGAAACCAGCACAGAAAGTACTTCGTGCTTATCACCGTAACGGTCCTTAGTTAATTTTGCATCCCAATGAAGTGCCAGAAAATCTGAAGGAGCTTCCGTTATGTCGGTAGTAATCTCATTGGAAATTTGCAGTCTGTTTGCTATGCGAGCTCTGTGGGTAGATGAGCGTGAGAGACAAAAGTCGTCAATATTTCCTGGCAAGCTTTAACAAACGAAGCTACTAACATAGTAGCAGCGTTGTCCGAAAGTTTAAGCCTATCCAAAACTTCCGTAATTTCAGGGTTGTTGATGAGATTCTTGGGTACATTTAGTGTTACAAAATTGCTTTGAGAACTCGGAGAAGCATTTTCGTTTGACTCATAGCCCGCACTTGAAATAGAATGTGAACTAGAAGAGCTTACTTGACTGCATAAATCAATATCTCGTTCACTTTCATCACTGCTGGAAACTGGGGCAACAGTTAAGTGAGCTCTTCTTTCTTGGCGTTTGCGAAGGCTTTTCTGGAATAATGCATCTTTTCCTCCGATGACGCCTTTTCTTGCATTTCGCTGGTCTTCATAGAAGTATATATCTTCTTCTTTTTTTTCCGAAGACAACATTTTGTTTTTTTGTATGGTTTCAACTGCATCTGGAGCCCCAATATCCCATAGAATAGATAGAGCTTGAGCAAACTTTTCTCGTTTTCTCCCAGGATCAGATGCACGCGTTTTATTTTTGCAAAGCTGTAGCCAAGTATCATAGTCTTTAGTTAACCTTTTTAATGCATTAATTTTTGTCATTGTTTTGATTCCGGCTCTGGACCAAATCAATAAAACTTCATCAATAGCATCAGATAAATGCTTTCTCACTGGGGTAGTGATAGATGATACTTCCTTCAAATGCAAAACATATCGAAGGATTTGCCCTAATAAGGGCAGTTTGTTTCCACTAATGTGGTCTTCACTTCGTCCAATTAAGAAGTATTTAGCTGAAGCACGGGTTTTGATTTTCTTTCGAGCAGGCTCTGACATTGCTCTAATACTGCTTCATAAATTATTATAGTAGCCTAAATATTGTATCTGCGAAAATTCGTTTATAAATTAAATACATGTCATCCGAAATTAGGTTACTTATGTTATCTAACAATTATGTTGCAATTATGACGTCATCACTTAAGTGACGTCATCTTTTTTATGCTCAAAATAAAGCAACCATTTAATGGAAGAGAAATTACTTGAGTTTGCACTTCTATCTGCTCTAGAACTAAAATTACGTTAGTTTTTAGATAATATGACGTCATAAGGGGATTCCCCTTGGAGCAATTATGGAAGACTTTTTTAACCTCCATGAGCGATAGCTAAGAGATAAAATTTTCGAATTTTTTTTGCACAGTAGTTGTTTTTTAGGTCCAGTGCACCATATAAGCTTCGAAAACATGAACTTTTTAAAAAAGTCCAAAATCTGAACACCCCTACTGCAGCCTCATAAGCCTAGTTATCGCTGTTCACAATTTCCAAAGATTTTCCGATCGCAGCTTCGTTAGTGCATTTGAAATTATTAAATCTTGAAATTAGATTAGAATGTAAAATGTAACTTCCAAAACACAAAAAGACCACCACAGCAATAAATAATTCCTTACAATCAGCTCAACAGCGTCAATACGTGTTTCAGAAGCGAGTGAATCAAAAGAAACATAAATTACACGCGAAATGTTAACGAATTAACGGACTTTATTAACTTCCTGTAATTAAAGCCGAAAATAATGGATTAACGGTAACGGAGGTGTGAAGTTTGTTAACGGACTAGTGGTTAACGAAGCTAACGTTTTGCATTAACTTGCCCACCTATGATTTTATAACACGTGCAGTACTATTGAATTGTTTAGCGAGCTGTTAAAAATTGCACAGTTTTACTTCAGCATAGCTCATAATACCGGCTAGTTGGTCGAGCGGTAAAGCGTTTGTCTCTGGAGCGGGAGGTCTGAGGTTTAAATTTCGGGCCGGTCAAATCGGACACAATGTTGCCAACGGCTCACCACCGCTGCAACGTTTCTTCGAGTGAAGCTATGTTATCCGGGCGCAATTACGCAGAGATGGGCCTCGCAAACTCGTTACACGCTTCGGCGTAATACAGCGAGTATAATAAAAGATTTGATTTGATATAGCTCATAGCGCTAATGTTGAAAGCGTTTTTTTCTTGATGTAGCCACAATGGTCAAAAGAAACAGCGATTTCTTTTTGATTCAGTTGCAAGCATCTTGAAGGTGGTATACAATTTCAATGATGTTACGTGCAACAGTTTTACGACTTTGTTAAAGCTGATTCTACACTACTTAAGAAAGTTAAGGAAACGGCCAAATACTCATGGGCTAAGCCGAAAAATTAAATTTAATAACACTTTGACCTATAGCTAAAATAATTGTTGCTTTCGTTTGTCTTATGCCGTATACGCGATGCAGAACAACTAGCTGTTAATAAATTTTATTAAAAAGGTGTCCTCCTTTTTGGTGATGAAAATATGTTAACCCTAAGTTACGTGATGCTCCAAAAACAGTAATTTGAGTAAACCAAACTGGAGGGGCACAAGCAGTCGTTGAGATACACGGCCCCCGTAGCGACGGCACTGGACCAGAGTATAAGAAATAACTCATTAATAACAATAGTTTGGTTTTGCTGTGCTCGGTTTAAAATCATTTTAAACCTAAAAAGACACATTCTCTTACATAACACAGAATAAAGACACATTCTCTTACATAACACAGAATAAAGACACATTCTCTTACATACATAACATTCTCTTACATACACACACTGGACAGTATTTTTATTTTACCACGTTAATTTTCACAATAGCATGATTTTAAAAAGCGTATGCCGTATATGGTTGCTTTTAGTGACAATGCATTGAGCATTTTGTTTGGTCACAGTTTGTTTAATTCGGTCGAATTTTCATTGAAGCTCGTTTCATTGAATAGTAGCTGTTTTTGAAATGCCACCACACCAATCCAGTTTGATCACCAGGTCCAACGTTGCGATATTTTCCATTCAAACTGGTAAAGGCACAATTTGAGCCATAATACCACCATGCGCCGTGCCATTCAATCGCACAGCTGCTGGGCGCTTCATCATTTTTGCGATCTTTTGTGCTGAATTGGTAAACGCCTTGCAGATGCAAGCTATCACCTGCCAAAACATATTATTATTGAAAGTATTTGTTAACGATTGAAATAATTTCAGGTTGTAGAGGTAATTACATTCGTTATTTATTGTTTTTTATTTTATTTACTAATCAATAATTTCGTTTATGGCTTGTAAGTAGGTAATTGACAGAGGTGGAGTCGAGGACACAAGGCTCGAGGCCAAGGCCAAGGACACAAAAAAAATCCGAGGCCAAGGCCAAGGACAGCCTTTCCGAGGACAGACCCTCTCGAGGCCAAGGACAGGAATGCTCGAGGCCAAGGACCAAGGACACAGCCGCAAGTGTTTTCCAAAAAAAAAGGTCTTCAAAAAAGTTTTTCAGGCAATCTCCAATTTATAGGCGTAGCCAGAATTTTTGATTGGGGAGGCTTAAACCGCAAATCACATGCAATGACGTCATCAAAAATTTGCCTGTTTTTCACTTTACCGGGATTTTGCAAAGGGACAGGGCTTCAACTAATATAGTTGAAAAGTGCAAATATGTAATTTTGGAGACGTTTTGAAAAAAACAGTGTAACTCAAACGTATCACAGACGGGGGTCTGGGGGCGAAGCTCCCAGCTGCTGAGCGATTTTTTGTAATTTTTTGGAAAAAAAGCTATTTTAATGTCATTGAATCACACTTCGCACATGTGTTGAGCCATTTGAAAGCACTAGATTTTTGACATTTGAAAACCAATTAAAAAAATTTAAATTGTTTAATTCTCCTTCTAGTTGCAATTTAAGTTCAAAACACGTTTAACATCTTGCATTTTGGTGTTAAAGTTTAATTGTACGTGATTTGCTCCAGGTAGGGGGAAGTAAGGTGCATTGACTCGTGCAACCTTTTTGCAGTAAATGAAAAGCCACTCGAAGATTTTCCTTAGAGATTTTTGTTTTGTCATGAAAATAACCAGTTATAGAAGTGCATGTTAGGCCAGGGGGCCCAGGCCCCCTCCACTGAAATTCAACGATTTGTTCAATCAGCATTTTCCATGGCTAATTTTTTTAAAAAGTATTTCGTGTGTAAAAACTGGCGAGGTAGAGGTGAATTTATGAATTGTTATTGAAAAATAGTACAATAGATGGATAGTTTCGCTTACTAATCATGTGTCAGGCGCTTAGCCAGAAATTCGCAATGGGGGGCTGTTTTGGGGGTGTGGGGGCAAAGCCCCCAGCCGCCGGAGGCACGGGGGATTGGGGGCAGATCCCCCAGCGCTCAAAAATTTTGCATTTTTTTTGCAAATCTACAGTAACTTAACTTTAGAGCTATTTTAATAAAAAAGAATGCTTTTAAAACGTGGCATAGAAATTGCCAGCGCAACATGATTCAACTGGTTGCATTATCGGGCTATGTGGGAAGTGGCTAATGATAACATTGCAGTTCTCTTGTTTACATGCTGGTAAATCATAAAATCCTATTATTCAATAAAACTCACACGGAGTAATCTATTTCGTCTGTATTTTATAAAGAAAAATAATTGGGGGTGGGGGGCTAATGGAAAGATATTTGAGAGAAGTGATTGGTAATTAACTAACACTGAATAGCCCCCCACTTCATTTCTGAGTTTATAATATATTTATTGATAAAACCTATATTTGGCGTTTTTACACTAGCGATCAAATTTGATTGTTTATTTTTGGGCATTTTTTAAAGTTTTCATTGATTGGTGACTTTAATTTTTGACAAATTAGCCCCCCCTCTGAATATATGTTTTAAAGATGCTTTAAATCACATTTTAGTCAATTCCAGCGCAAAAGACAGTCTCAGAAGAGCTAAAAACGTGTTGTTTTTCTTATTCTGCATTTTGGTTGACAGGCCAATGGTGGGGGCTATAGCCCGCCCCCCCCCCCTGGCTACGCTACTGACCATGTTATTGCCGATCCGGATTTCCATCGCGCTGGGCCCCTGGCACTTTGGAGATTTTTAGCAACATTTTTCTGCCAAATGTAGATAAAGACTATAAAAAGTGTTAAGATTTGAGTGCAGGGCCCTTAGCTGGTACTGCGCCATATTGTGGTAAACCCGGCCTTGGTTAATGCATTACGTTCATAAAAAGGCTAGATGTGATCCTGAGATAGCAACTTTTAGGACGAAAACTATCCATTTCTTCCAGGTTTACGTTTAAATTGGCTGGCAAAAATTGATTTTAGGGGGTCCCGGGGCCCCCCTGGTCTTCAATATTGTTGTTCGCTACTGGTGTAAACGAAAAATTCTAAAAAGAAACTGAAACTGAAGACACAATAGGCTTTTTTGACACATTTTTGTTATTGGTGAAATTTCAATTGGGGGGGAGGTCCGCTTGGCTAAGCCTATGCTCCAATTGCGCAAAATAAAAAAGGTATTTACAAATTTTCCACGAGGTTTCTGGCGTTTTCCGACAAAATTTCAACGGTTCAAAAATAGTGCTGTCCTCGAGCCGAGGACAGGGCAGTTTTCGAGGACCTAGGGCTTCGAGGCCAAGGCCAAGGACTTGAGGCTTCGATGCCAAGGCCAAGGACTTCAAAATGTGTTCTCGAGGACTCCACCTCTGGTAATTGAGTGTCAAAGACGTAATATTAAAGTATGAAAATATTTCCCGGAAAAATTGAGATCGAAAATGATTGTACTAATATTGCGCATTAAATTGAAACAAACTTATAATTCGGTTTCCTTCCAAATAGCTTTGGTATTTGAATAACGGAGTTAATGATGACAGTTTAATTCATTTCTATGCAAATCTACTTGTAGAATTTTCGAGTAAGTTTTTTACTTTCATTAACAAAATTTCACAACAGTATTCAAACATAGCAAAAATTGTGTATCAATGATCAATGTATTTTACTGTTACAGAATCCCTCCGTAACGCTGCTGATGTAGGTGCTGCAGCGGAACTCTGTAGCGTTCACCATATCCGTCTGGCCAACCCACAATTGAAAATTCTCCAAGTTTAAACGTTATTGTTCAGACAGAAATAATATAATAAGGGATAGTATGGCACGGCAAAAAACAAACTAAAGTTTAACTAGAAAGGAGTCAACTAAAAGAGTGCCATTTAAGCGGTTTTCAAAGTAAAATACGTCCGTTTTCCAATTGCTCTACTGAAATGGAATGCCAGAATATAGATAACTTGGCCAAACACAAAGCCGTGGAAGACTTAACAAAAAGCTCGTAATTTTTTTAAAACGTTTGCAGCCAATGGCTACAGGAAATAAAGTGACTGGTGCAAACTGAGCAAACTAAAAGGAAGAAGTGGCCGAGTTCAAAACTAGAGCGGGGCTAACAAAAAAACACGTCAATCGGTGCTGTAACATTTACCCGAGGGGAGAAAGAAATGTATTATCTTTTCTTTTTTGTGATAAATCCCTTCAAAAGAAAGTATTTTGTTTCAAACTAACTTGGCTTGCAATTTGAATTTGTTTCGAAATTTATTCATAAATAACCTTTATCATTTTTCCGCAAGGTCTTTGCAGATGATTTTTTGCAGATTTAAAAAAAGGTCTTTGCAGATTTTCCGCAAGGTTTCTGGCGTTTTCCAACGAAATTTCAACGGTTCAAAAATAGTGCTGTCCTCGAGCCGAGGACAGGGCAATTTTCGAGGACTTGAGGCTTCGAGGCCAAGGACTTCAAAATGTGTCCTGGAGGACTTCACCTCTGTTGTGGTGCTTTATAAAACAAGTGAAAAATCGCTGGACTCTTGTATTAAGGACAGCCTTAGGCTATCCTTAAACAAAAGCTCCCCTCTGCGTGACCACGGAAATGAAGGACGTCAAGCTTGTTCAGTTTAAACAATTTGTTGATAAAACAGCGGACTTGAGTTGGATTCTTGGGAAACTGGGTCAACCTCACATACTTAACATTGGCGTTCACAGCTAAACATTAAAAACGCAAGAAAGAGTACGACATTTTGGAACGAAACGAGTTGCAAGTAAAAACTTAATCCAAAATTTGTAAGGTTGTGCGCGGTTGCTCTCTTCAAGACAAATAAAAACCTGGTTCACTCTTAGTTTTTATCCAAATGAAAACCAAATGAAATCTATTACTCAGGGGTGCCGACGTTTGTTGAGCATTGGGGGAATAATTTGCAATTTTACCCCAAATTTGCCCTATTTTTAACATTGTGGAGGATGAACCTCGACCACGATTTTGTTCAGGTTAGCAAATTAAGTGAAGACCAAAAAAAAGATCTTCACCATAAATGGAACATTTTTTTTTCAAACTCAAGTGAACACCTACGCTCAGATGCACACCAGCGTCAAATTATAGGGGGGTGGGGGATGCAGATGTAGACCATACTAAAAAACTATTGGGGGGGATACAGTCAAATTATTGGGGGGATATATCCCCCATCCCTCCCGGGTTTCGGCACCTCTGCTAATACTAACCAACCAACCTGCAGTTCCGCTGAAACCATCCACATGCAAAAGGTAGTTGCTGCTGCTGTCTCCGATTGAAAACGACCTTTATAGAAAAGTTTTTTCAACTTCATGCAAAAATTAAAATTTAAACCTTTCCGCAAAAGGCTGTAACATTCATTACTGGAATCATCAAGGGTGTGCAATTTACTGTTATCGAATAAATTACCGGTGATAATTCCGAATACGAGTGAAACATTCTGAAGGGCTATAAACTTCTAAGTTTTAGTTCTTACAAGTGACGATTCTTGTGCTGTGATTAAAACCCAGCCCCTGCTATTAAATACTTGTTCAAATTGGTTAAGTTCAAGTTTGACTCAATGGTTTGTAAAGCTAACTATACTTAATTTAGGAACAAAAACGACCGCCAAAATACGAGTGCAACAAAGCATAGCATTATGGCAATTGTTTTTGTTCTTAGATTAAGCAGAAATTCCGACCGTTGTACTTCTATAACTGTACTTGCTTTTGATTTGTGAACATTTTATTTGTTTATTATTTTGAACTTATTTTACCCGGATTATTTGACCAACGCATTTCACATGAGGGAGAAGAGGACAAACATGTTCCTCAACCTATATAACTTTTAAACCGGAGATCATGGGAACATCCAACTTGGCTTGTTAATTGGTGTTTAACAATTTTTTTCAGAAAAAAATTTTTGAAGTTATTGACGTCATCAGATTGACGTGATGTGGCTTTACTAATAGTTCAAATTCTGTTAACAAATTTTTTAAATCTATATGAATCAAAAATTACCTAAGTTCATGTGACTACGTCACAAAAACGTACTGTTTGGCATCATATAAATGAAATAGGGGCCAAACCAATGTTCAAGCTTTTATGAAGTTGATTTGGAGGCAAGCCTTTGCATTGAGATCTTTTTTATCCTCGATATAAAATAAAGTTAACAAATCAAGTTGACTTGCTAAAGGTGGGCGCTTTTAACACTCCAATTTAGCATATTGCTTCTCCCAGTTTTGCAACTTGTTTTCAAGTAACTCTGACGCTTGTTTTTAATTTCGAAATCAAGCCACTTTAATAAACAAACAAAAACAACAACAGCAACCACTTACGAGTATTCCGCATAAGCAGTATTGTTTTCCCAGTCTTCCAAATCAACTCGAAGTCGGTAAGATCCCGAACTTGTGATTTCATGTAGCGCTTGCAAACCTTAACAGAGCAAATCTAATTGGTGATTAAAGTTTCATAGTCAATGATATGGAACTGGGCATCAAAAGGTTCCATTCCCTGGTGTTTAAAAGTCCAACAAAGTAGCCATTAATGTATTTGGACACACAGCAAGGATTGGTGAAACTTCCACCTCGCCTTGCGGTGGAAATCCTTTAAATTTTTGTATTTGGGCAACACCAGCAATTTTTCTGCTACTAGAGGGTAAAATGACACAGCTTTAAAACAATTATAAAAGTGGATACTTGAACATTTAGATCCTGATTTGTATTACATGTGCACAACGATATTAATCTAAAACGAAGGGCAATCGGTCACGTGATTTGGATTTCCGAGCCAAAAAATGCTAAAAATCCGCTTGGTGGTTCAAACGGCTTCAGCTTAAAACTAATCAATTACAAAAAAAATGTAATCTTCGAGCGCATAAAAATCTAGTTTCAGCTTCCAGATTCGCAAGTTTAGAACTTCAACATTACTTTTGTTCTTTTGTAGGTAGGGGGATTATCTTAGTTGAAAGTTCTTTTTCATTTTTAACTTTCTTTTTGTAGTCAAACTGAGCGGTTTTTCTGCAGCTGCAAATATTGAAATTTGTCCTTACTTTAAGGCAATAATTAAACGTAAAAACTTAAAATTCAAACTGCATTAAAATATGATAAATAAAAACATGGAATACAAAAAATTTAAATATGAAGAAGTTAACAACTTTGTCACATATCTCTTTATTTGAGTATATGTAGCGCAATCTCTTACCCAACCAGAACTCTCCATGTTTATTTCCGAATCCCCGCACGTAGTCAGTCCAGTTCAAAAAAAAATCAACAGATCCGTCGATTCGTCGCTGAAAAACCTGCGCAAACAAAATATTTGATTGAAATTTTATTTGATCGTCATCTATTTTAATCTATGTCAATAACCAAAGTTACTGAGCTTACATACAAAAAAATGAGTTTTATTATGTCTGAAAGTTTTAATTAAATGAACGTATTGTTCTCTTTATTTTTACTTCGTTTGCAGTGTTTTCAAGTAAAATTTCAAAATTCTTGACAGGAATTGGTTATTGTAATAACACTAAGCAACAAAATTTTTGTTACTTTAAAGTGAAAAAGTGCTTTATAGTATATTTGGGGCGCTGATTTCAAATCTGTCTTTATTTTTGTGCTAGCACGTGAGATTTTTTAGTTATTAGAGAAAATGTATTGAAATAATGCATTATATTTGGCATAATAATCATTGTAACTTTACCACTGCATTATGTAAGAAACGTGTTTGATGTATTAGTCAACAAACAGGTGTCACAACAATTTTGAATATAGTACTTTAAAAGTTTATTGAGTTTAAACCCATTGTTTAGGTAAAGAGTAGATGCCCATTTTGGTCGGCAGGCCAACGAAATGGATCTATAGCTGCCCCGCTCTCTGGCCATGCTGCTGGGTTAATGTATAGTTTTTGTTGCGCCTCGATGTATTTTGCGTTAAAATCTATTTTTTAGAAGAACTAGCTTTATCATTTTCAAGAAAAATTAGTGATTTTAAGATATCTTTTTGTTTTCGAGTAATTTTTAACCATTTGACCTTTTCGGCGGATGTTCAAGGAGAACTGCACTTATTGCCTTCCCCCTTCTCTTTTACAGGGCTATGATCTTAGACACGTTATTAGTAAACTGGAGACTGACAATTTTACCTCTTTTCTTCACGGTTCATTTGTTCTAAAATAAATCGATTCGTCCAATCAGCGTGACTTTTTCACGGTTCACTCATTCTACGAATATATCCAACCAAATTAGTCGAATACACGTGACCGCAAAAAGCGTTTACAACAAGAACAAACTTTGTTTTTTCAATGCTCTTCTATTTTTCTTTGCACGTCTGTTTTTAGTCTACTAAACAAAGAGTCTACATGCTTAGATGAGAAAACAAAAATGCAAATAATGTTTCCCAAAGATTTGATGCAAAAATTTTATAAAGCGTCTTTTTGTGTTTTTGCGGATTTGTTGCAAACCAATGGAGAAACACAGTTACACAGAGTAAAGAGCAAACCTCCGCCTGATAATATTTATGAAGTTTGTAATCTGCCAAAAAATATTTTGTAAGATCTATATCACTTTGTTGACGGTTATTTATCCTGTTGCAGATACCCTGAAGATCAAATAGTGTTCCGAAATTACAAGCAATGGTTAAGTTTGGTCATATAGTGTAGTAAAATTGCTGTGGTTGCTTAAATATTATTGTGTGGCATGCAGTGCCAGATTTATGTAGTGGGTGCTTTAAGGCCAATATTTGGTAGTGCCCTCATTTTTAAATCGTGCAAAGATTTAATCGTTTCTTTCAACAAAATGCTTGAAAGGTTGGTCGTAACCATAAGCATAGAAAGAAAACAATCATCAGCAAAGGTTAACTGCACCTAAAGTAACAATTTACAATACCGTACAGGACTTTTACGAAAGGGAAGTTCAGGGATACTTTGTACCCGGGCCCAGGCACACATTTCCAATTTGTTCCACTTTCAGTACATAAGGCTATTTAACCTCAGGTCGCTGCTATCACAATATTAAAAATGCTCAGGTACGACTGCGCAGCGTATATTCGAAGTCAAGTTGGAAAGAGTCAAGGTTACTATAGGACGCAGGCAAAATGAGACCCAAAAGTCAATAATAAGTCAGAGAAAAGCTTTTGTGAAAGACATTACGCAGAATGTTTTTTAAGAACTTGAGACGTACTTACTTCTTTTTGATTTTTACTGATGATAGCAATTTAATCATTTGCATGCTTTTTGTTGTGTGATTTGGCATTATGGCAATGGGTAGCATACTGATCAGTGGTGGCCACCTGTGCGGTGAAAGGATGCTCACTTTTTAAGTGGCGTGAAAATGGCCACTTTTTTCCACGATCCTCAACTCCAAGTGGGTTTGTGGCTGCTGCAATTCCGCTGCGCCATGCTTTCATGCGCAGAAATGCGGGCAGTTTTGAACAACTGCGGTATAAATGCTCACTTCTTTTATTTAGTGTTTACATTTTTATTAGCATCAATTGATCCAATTTTGCGGCCAAAAGCGATGATAAAACCTTGCTTTTGCTTGATTTTCTCGTTATATTCATCCGCAAAAATGCCGATTTCGTTTAATCTTTACTACTGGTTCTTCAACCTCGAAACGCATTCAAAAGAGTATATCCTTGAAAGGTCCCAGGGCAAATACTCCTCTCGTTATTAAATTATGATCTCTCTTCTAAAATCTGGTCTTATTTTTCCAAATCCTTTAGCGCCTGTAGGTTATTCCATAGGTTTTCAAAGTGCTCCATACGTAGCCCCAGAACTTTGCTTAAGAAACCCAATAGGCTCTGCAAGCTATTCCTTTATTTTTTTGTTTTTATTTTAGAGATTTACTGTGGGGCTCCGTAAATAATAGTTAATTTCTTGAAGGGCTTCATAAAATCAAAAGCTTGAGAACCCTGGATTATTCAACAGCTGCACAGAACTGGACAGCGCTGTTTCGAGCTTTTAGCTCTCATCAGCAGCCCTCAGCATATCTAACCAAAAGTATTACCTGGCGGGACAAAGCTCTCGGTCAAACCGGATAGACTTTAAGGGCTTGCACAGTGGCAGAGGCTTTGTAGGGAATAAACAATTTTTCACTCGTGGTACTTCACAAAACAAGTGAAAAATTGCTGGGCTCTTGTAGTAAGAACAGCCAGGAGTCGACCACGAAGAACATCAAACTTGTACGGTTTAGTTTCCGTGGTCACGCAGAGGAGAACCCTTGTAGTAGGGATAGCCTATGGCTGTCCCTACTACAAGGGCCCAGCAATTTTTCACTTGTTTTGCAAAGTACCACAAATGAAAAATTGTTTATTCCCTACAAACCGTCTGCCACTGTGCAAGCCCTTAAAAGTTTGTCCAGTTTGGTTGAGAGGTTTGTCAACAGCTAAGATCAAGTGATCATTCTTTTCAGGGTTATCGCTTGGGGTCTCCTATCACCGCGGGTATCTTGTATTCATTCCTAAAAAGCTTTGTAGAAGGGCTAGGTCGGCTACCTGTAGTAGTTCGAGCTTCTCTCGCTACGATACATTCACCAGCGCTACTGCAAATGCCTTATAGGTGTTTGCAGAGCCAGAACTCACTGGCGCTTAGGACGCGGTGACGTTGTTCCTTGTGCTGAGTCAGCTGGTAAAGCAATCATCACTCAGAGCAGCTGTGGATGCTTGAAAAAGCGTCTTCAGCTCTCAATACTACTTCCACTACCATCCCACAAACTCCACAGATTTCCAAAAACCCACAAAAATTCACAAAAAAAAAGCTGGGAAATAAATTTTAAAAAAAATCAGGCCAATATATTTAACGGCTCGTCCCGAAGCTTTTTGCAAACTTACTGAGAAGTATTTCCAAAGTCCTAAGCTACGAGTCAAACGCAAAACGCAATTTCCTGTTCAGCGACATGAAACAACAAAAAAAGCAAAAGAAACTCCAGAAATATATTTCTGTTTTCAATAAACCAACAGGACAACAACTTCTAATCCTGCAATCTGCAACTGGATCCTTGTAGCACGGAATTGATTGCATGTGGCTTGGAGCAAAAATCGGCCTCAAAAGCACAAAAAACGTGCTATTTTGCATACTTTGCAGGCCAATAGCGGGGGCTCGAGCCCCCCCCCTGGCTACGCTACTGCTTACAACTTATTAATCTCCACTTGCTGTTAAAATTTCGTGTCGCTAGATCCAACCGTTCTTGAGTAATAAGCAAAAGTCTGAAACTTCGCACTCGTTAGTTAGAAAATGGCCGAGTAAAACGCGACGCAAATGTCTGTCGTTCCAATTATATTATATTGTTGATAGTGAACCTATCGAATGCTGAAATAGCTCTTTTTTGTTGTGATAACTTTAGAATTCGAATTTGATCTACAGCAGATGAAACTGCCCCTTCCCTTTCATTAAGCTAGTAATCTATGCATCAGACTGAATAGCCTAAATACGCATACAGTAATCTGACATTACCATCCAGTTGTATCCTCCGCTTTGTACTTCGCAGTAAACATGCACAAACTGCTGGTTGACTCTAATTGAATAAAATCCATTTGCGCTGACTCCATCACAATTTGGTATTAGATTTTGCGGTGTTGATGAAGGTGTTGTGGAAGTGTCTGCTGTGGGATTTGTCGGTGATGTTGTAGGCTCTGCAGAAGTTGCCACCGACGAAACAGCTTCAGTGTTGAGTGGTTTTGATGAAGTAGAAGGTTTTAGCGTTATTGATGAGAAAGTTGTTTGATTGACAGCAAACGAAGAAGTTGCTGCCTTTGAAATTGATAAGGAAGTTTCGGTTTTTATAGGAACTGATGACGAAAAATTAAAAGTAGAAGGAGTTTTCGAAGTTACATTTGAAGCTAAAGCTGACAAGTTCTTGCAAAATGTGGACATATTTTCTGAAATAAAATTAAAACATTAAGTTTCAAACCAAATTTTAATTGTAAATTAAATTAAATTTGTTAAAAAAGAATCTACACTTAATTTAGATAAAACTAAGGGTGGCCGGCGGCCCGCCAAGCCCTCAAAAGTGGCCCGGTAATAAATATTGAAATTGGTAGCACACTTGTAGTTCTAAACAAAATATCAGGCATCGGCACTTTATAACTTAGAAGCTTTGTAATGCTGATTCTAATGGTTTAATTTTTTAATTTTTCTGCTTTGAAGATTGGAACTGCGCAAAACGAGCAGAACAAAATTTAAACGTGCTGAAAATTGTTGTTTCGCGAATTAGATTGAATTATGTTCAAAATTATTGACGCAATCGGAAGAAAACCTTAAATCTTTGCTAATCTTTCCCCCCTTAGCTAAACCACTTGGAAAATTTAACCCAGACTTTGCAAACTTTTATACGTCTTTTGGATTTGAATTATAATAAGAAGGGAATGAAGGGTATAAACAATTTAATTGTATTGAATGGTTTTCAACTCTTCGAAGTTTAGTTCTTTCAAATGTCTCCGAAAATGTGCATAATATCATCCAAATCGCGTTAGATAAGTTGTTTTTTCAAAAAAATTACTAAAATGATCGGGCGGATGGGGGTAGATTCCCATAGCCTTTGGCAGCTTGTAGCTCCGTTCCCAAACCCCCATTTGTGATACCACAATTCTGAAAGGTACCAAGTCCTTAATTCTGTCAATTGGTAAAGGAAAATTAGAAATTCAGAAAATAAATGAACTACCCCATGAGTTACATTACAGTAAGGTTTATATTTTAATACCTATTTTTGCTGAGATCTCTTGACTACTGCACAGTCTGCTCTTTTTTCCGATTCGGATCTGTTCTGCTGACAAGACCAAATTGATAATACTGCGCAATGAAACGGCTCAATGCAGATAGCCTAATTGCATTATTGCAGCTTTGTTTTATAAGATAGAACTAGGATGGCGTCGCCGATGTGATGTGTAAGGTTAGAATGAATATTACCTACCATTCCATCACATCCAGTGCCGTCGCCAAAGCAAACGAAGTGAGGGGACACTAGCTGAAAGTGGGGGGGGGGCACTAAAATAAACTGAACTTTTGCATTTAAAAACTGATCTTCAGATCTTGTACTGCTACCAATATGCGCAATTTTAACAATTCTGCTTTCGTGTCTAAAAAAAAGAGAGACCAATAAGGCTGACAGCGTTTCTTAGCTTGTTTCGTCTGCGGCCCACAACCGCCTGAAAAATCTATCTACAGCAGTGAATGCTACCACACACGCAACCAGGATTTGGCTGAGAGGGGTGAACAAAAAGTAAATTTTTGGCACAAAAATTGTCTGGTTTAGACTCTGTGCTAAACAAACTAATACAACTCAAGCGTGTCATAAACGGGGGCATAGACATTCAACCTATAGTGACTGTGTACGTGGGCCTGGGGGCAGAGCCCCCAGCCGCTGGGCGATTTTTGTTTTTTTGCAGCAAAAAAGAAGCGATTTTTACGTCATTTTAATCGCACTTCGCTCGTTTTAAAGCCATACGAATCACTAAATTGCTAAAATTCAGATGCAATTTGAAAAAAGAATTAAATTTCTCAGCCCCTTTAGCTCCCGCTTACTTCAGATCAAGTCTAAAATACGTTTATACGCTCGCATTTTGAAATTAAATTGCTAAGTGACTTAGATGAGGGAGTTTAAGCTCCGTCACCCTGGTTGCGCCACAGATCGCGACCTCAAAAGCTTGAGTGTACTTTAAATATCAAAACAGCTGGTCTTTGAAAAAAATGTTTTCACGTAGGCTACATTGTTTTATGTCATGATCACTAACGAAGTACCGGTAACAATTTTGCAGGCTTACTTCTCTCTTCCGCGACACATCCGTAAAGGTATGTTACTAAGATGGATTATTAGGTCAGATTTATGTACAGCAGTTCTGAGTTGGTTGCCAGCAATTTTGCAAAAAATCAAGAAAACTTCAAAGGAGGATTAAAAAAATTAAATTAAATTTCGTGAGAACTTGCCAAATTCTCAAAAGTTTAGGGGACCTACGCAAAGTGGTCGCTCGCAAGGCAGTCAACGATAAATTATCAGGTTTGTCAAAAATCAGCTCCATATTTTAATGCAATCACAAACACAAAAAATTGTTTATACTGGTTCAAATTTATAGATTATACAGTTGCAAATGAGCTATTGCGACGCGTTTCAACCTTGCTCAAGGAGGATAAAAAAAAATTAAATTAAAAAAAAAAACTTCTCATCAGGCAAAAAACTTCTCATCAGCGTAAACTTCTCATCAGGCAAAAAAAAACAAAAAACTATCAAAGTCTCCAAAAAGTCAGGTAAGCAC
Source organism: Trididemnum nubilum (assembly GCA_963965965.1). Taxonomy (NCBI): domain Eukaryota; kingdom Metazoa; phylum Chordata; class Ascidiacea; order Aplousobranchia; family Didemnidae; genus Trididemnum; species Trididemnum nubilum. Next base: position 10,360,140 of record OZ014488.1, on the reverse strand, counting down.
AGCAATGGAAAAAATTTTTTTACAAGCGTATGAGTAATTACATCAAAACCTGCAGTACAACTCCAAATGCAGGCAAGTTTGCCAGAGTGCCAGAGTAAAGGGTTGGGCTAAAAAGCACAAATGCAGCATTGCATGTGACCACACAACAGGGCGACTTATAAAGACAAGATCAAATAAAATTTTGCGAGAACTTGCCAAATTCTCAAAAATTTAAAAGTTTACAAGCGTAAACTTCTCAAAAGTTTAAAAGTTTTCAAAGGAGGATTATGCTTGAACAAAATTACTTTTTTTACCATCATTGTTGTTGTCCCAAACCCAAACTCAATGAAAAAAGGAGATTTTACTAAAATTGGCTTGGGCTCATGATGTGACAGAAATGGGAGATAATATTCATTCCAACCTTACCCGACGGGTTTGCCAATTATAATTAAAATCAGGAGGTACCTACGTCGTGTTTAAAGTAAAATATCTCTGGAACTACGGGATCGTAAAGGATGGGGTTACCGCCCATCTAATTGTATATGATTGCCCTATAACTAGAGAAACCCGATTGAATTTTGCCTTTAATCCGCTTTTGTTACTAAACGTTTCCAAACGTTTAGTCAAAAAAGTACGGTGATATAGGACGCCGTTGTTGAAAAACTTTTAATTTTTAAAGTTTTCGAAAAGCAAAATGACAAATAAGGATTCAACGACGCTAATAATATTTTTAATAAATCATTTTAAAAGTGCAACCACCGGGGAGGAATCATGTTTTTAATTACAATCTTTCATTTTGGTGTGGATAAAAACGACCTTATTGTGCTACTGGCTGAGTCTTTGACTAACAATCTTTCAAACTGATTTTGGGCGTTAACTCGCAAATTATAGGCGCAGTGTCATTCATTATTATTAAGTATACAGCAACTTAGAATGTTATAATTTAATTGTGATGTTTTTGGCGTTCGCTGGCTAGAGTTGTTAGGTTAGAAAGAGCGCAAACAATTAAACCTAAAAGGTGTTTTTGAGTCACCATGTTATTGTTCTTTGGTTGTTATGACAGTAGATTAAAGTTTATCGTTGATTTTGGATAAAAACTTAACCTTTTTTGTCTTAGCGCACTACCCAAAGCTAATAAGTAATTTGGAATAACAGAAGGTAGGGAGCTCAAGCTGAGGCACGGCGAGTAAACCGGCACGCCAGACGCCTCCTTGCGCAGCTTCTCGTAGCGACGATCGAATAGTGTTAGTCTAAGCAAGTATTTTCCTTAAACAAAGCTGAAAATTGTTTCAAACTCAGGCATTCACAGCAAAATTTGTGGTAGAAAAAGACCAGCAGTGCCATCTAAATTAGCAATTCAATAACTCAACACATTTTAACTTATCCTATGTTATAATGCTCAATTTGCTCATGTTTTGCTTTACCTGTTTTTGTTTTGCTGTTAGTTTCTCGTTTATTTATAAAATGTTGATCATCCAGGTAATCATTTAAGTTTGATGGATTCGTAGCTACCTTCAAATTGAAAAAAAAAATTTAAAACTCAACAAAATTAGAAAAGTATTATTAAAATTTATCGCTGGTGGGATTAGCAGAGGTGGAGTCCTCGAGGCGTCCATGGCCTCGAGGACGTAATCGAGGACAGATTTTGAAGTCCTTGGCCTCGAAGCCTCAAGTCCTTGAAAATTGCCCTGTCCTCGGCTCGAGGACAGCACTATTTTTTGAACCGTTGAAATTTTGTTGGAAAGCGCCAGAAATCTCGCAGAAAATTTGCGAAGACCTTTTTTTGTTTTCCTCAAGTGGAAATCGCTTGAAAAAATTTTTTGAAGATCTTTTTCGCCTGAAAAAAAATTTTTGAAGACCTTTTTTTTGGATTGCTTGAAAAAATTTTTGAAAACCTTTTTTTTGGAGAACACTTGCGCCTGTGTCCTTGGCCTAGAGAGGGTCTGTCCTTGGCCTCGAAATTTTTTTGTGTCCTTGGCCTGGGCCTCGAGCTTTGTGTCCTCAACTCCACCTCTTGTAATTACTAATTATCAATTTTGTCAGTTATCTTCCACCTATAGCAACCAAATAATATGTCACTGCTGTAACACTTACCTTCAACGCCAAAAACTTTGAATGATTATTGCAAATATTTTCAACTTCAAAAAAGTTGAATTATTATTGCGCTTATATGTTACAGTGCTTTATTACGTATCTGCAGCTTTTTCTGTATTCAGCAGGGGCGCAGATAGGGCCGGGACGCGGTGGACCGATATCCCCAATATTAGGAAAAGTTAATCGGTCCCCCCATAGTTTCGACATACGTAACTTATGTTAGCTAGCTACCGACGTCCGACAATCAGCTTATTCACTAATCACAAGTAAAGTTCCGTAGTTCTCGCATTGTAAATCCATACAAAAGGAAAAAAAAACTAAACGCCAATTGCAGCATTGCTTGTTGTTAACCTGCCAATTTTTGCTTTGCGTATTTCTTTTTTTTTTTTTTTTTTATTAAACGCTGCTCGTAGCAGGGCGGTTGCTAAAGTGATGCGGGAATCCAGCTTTGGCGATTGTGATTATGACGTAACGCACGCAATCAAGTTGAAAAAAGGAAAAGCATTTCTCGTTCACATTTCTTGTAGTGTTCTACTTAAATTTCGAGATGGTACTGAACAACTACATAGACTTATGAAGCGTGGTGTTCACGCAAGAGTTGAACATTGTCAGCAGGGATGCTCAATTTTTGTTTGTGAGTGAAACTAATCATAACTAGGCTACTATTGTACTGGTATACCCAGGGCCTCTGAGAGAAAATTTTCCAGGGGGTACGAAGGTCGATATTGAGGCCCCAAATCTTATTGGGCCCCCCAAGCCTTATCGGGGCCCATGCCGTTAAGTAATTTTTTGTCCGATAGGTGTAGATTTTCATTTAAAAGTGAGGGGATAACGATATTCGCATACAGTTAGGACCTTTGAAAAACACAACTAGACATAAAATTGGTTTAAATCCAGCTAGGGGTCTGGGGAGAGCTGTGAGCTCCCCCAGCAGGTGCGGGGCAGAACCCCGGAAGCTTTTGCACTTTTTATGTTTCTCGAGGGTAAAATGCAGCATTTGATCAACATTCCAGTACCAAACTTGCTTAAATTGACAAGCAGAAAAAGTGGTGTACATGAAAGAAAGTACGTGAAGTGGGGGATGATGACATTAACACTATATTATACAATATAATAACTTTAATACTGCAAATCCAAATATTTAAATGACAAAAGTTTGAAGAAGTCATCTGCAATCATAGACTTCACAAACCCAAATACCAATTAAGTTCATACAGATAGAGTGAGTTACTTAATAATAGTAGAAGAGTATATCAATTTTAACTCCGCTCTCTGAGGTTAAAATGCTTTTGGATCTCTGGAAATATGGGCCCTCGTACATTGTTATATCGTAGAATTAGGGCTCTCAAGTCAGAGAAATGTAACAAAACGTTAATTTCGATGCAAGTGTATGGCTTTTGATACATTTTCGTCTTTTTTTAATCAAATCGATCACTATTGGATGCCCTAAAGGCTGTGTAGCAAAAATAGTGATCAATTACCAGGACTGAATAGGCTGACTGATATTTTGGCTGTAGGCAAGTTTGATTACGTGTTATGGTGCGATACCAAAACTTAACGCGGAAACCTGAACTCTTCCAGGCCCCTTGAGCCCGGGCCCGGTACGATGTACCCCCTGAACCCCCCTCTCGCAGGCCCTGGGTATAACAGTAGTAGCAGTAGCATATTTTTTCAGATATCGCTTTTCTGCAGAAGATGTTTTTTTGTACTTGCAGTAAAATAACGGTTTACACCGTACGTCTAGTATTTTTTATCAACGTATATTTCTGACTTGCAACAGTTACCTATGAGTGATCTCAAGAAGGTCACTACTAGTTGGCTTTCTTCGTAATATAGTAGCTCAGGAGCAGGGTAGACCTAACTATCTTCGCTCTGTTTTCATTGTTTTGAATGTTTTTTCACGCTAAACTTTTGATAGGAACGTTGTTTTCAATGCTCAATTTGAATTTGTTTAGTTTTTTTTTTTTTCACAATTCATTGCAAGACTTCCCCTGAATTGTAGTAGACTTGAATGCATACGACAATTACTACAATTTGTTTATTTTGCGGTGCTGTATTGTAGCCGGGAACAGCTATACCCCAGCGCTCCTGAAACCCAGATTAACCAATGGATGAAGTGGACAATATTGCGCAGGGCCCGGCACGCGTTGGAAGTCTGCAAGGTCAAGCTCCACATACGCGAAAATCAAGCCCTTTTTACACTCAAAGATCTTTCTTTTTTTTTGTTTAGAGACACACTTTTTTTGTACCACTGAAATTTAAGTCCCCCTCAATGTTGAAATGCTAGCTGCGCCCTTGGTATTCAGGATTGACGTTCAAAGCTAGATCAACGGGGCTACTTTACAAGACAAGATAAATATATTTAGTCGCTAAATACTGTAACCATGAAATTTCAGACTATAACCAAAACACAAAAAAATCAATGATGGTAAAATAATAATGGCAGTTTAGTTTGTATTTGCGAATTGACCCTGCCGTCATCGAATTTAGCAACCACCCTACATGTCAGAATTGAAAATTGCCAGTTTTGCCGGTAAATTTTAATTTGTAACAAAGCGAATTGTGGCTATTGTGAATATTTAATCTAATGTGGGCTTTTTATAAATTGCAGCCAGCGCTTCTCAAAACATTTAATACTCCAGCAAACAATATGAAACGGAATGTTTTGGGGTGCCGGCCAGTAGGTCCAGCGGTAGCGCGTTTGTCTCCGGAGCGGGAGGTCTGAGGTTCTAATCTCAGGTCGGTCATATAGCACACAGCGTTCGTTACCAACGGCTTGCCACCGCTGCAACATTTCTTCGAAAAGAGCTGCGTTGCTCATGCGCAATGACGCGGAAATTGGCCCCGTAAAGTCGTTACACGCTTCGCGTACCCACATGGTATTACAGCTAATATGGTGAAAAATTTGATTTGGTGCTTTAGGGCCAAGTGGTTCTCCACTCTCCAGTTCCAACTCTTGGGTAAGTTGTGGCAGATAGGTATAGCACTTGCAGTGTAGTATTTTTTGATTGTTTGGCTACCGTATTTTTTGACTAAAATGCGCCCTCGTTTAGAATCCGCATAAAAATCGCGATAAAAAAATACAGGGTTGGCCAAAAAAAATTGCACCCTTGGACAAAGTGTCATAACTTCTTTTTGGAATGAGATAACAGTTTAAAATTTTTACCATTTCTTTACGACAATATATTGCGTAGCTGTGTAAAATTTTATTAAAAATTTCCGTTACATAACAAAATTACAGGTGTTTAAATAGTGAGTATCACCAACTGCAATTGCAAGAAAATTACCACGGCACAAATAGTAAGCGATTGTTTATTCGTTCAATATTGTTCGATGTGTTGTCTGTTTTCTGCAATCACCAACCGCACACGAGGTCGAAACCCATCGATGGCATTATTGATTACCGCTTGGGGCAACGCTTCCCACTCTTGAAGAATGGCTTCTTTAAAATCTATGGTGTTTTCAAATCTTCTTCCGCGGTAAACATTTCACTCCACAGCGCTCCAAACGCAGTAATCAACTGGATTAAGATCTCTTTAAGATTAGATTAAGATCTTTAAGATAAGATAATTTCAAAGTTATTATCATTTGAAAAAAGATTTGTTAGCATTAAGGCATTGTTTCTTCACAATGAGTATAGAAAGGCCAATTATAAAAAAAGTTACGTTACCTGAAAAAAAAACCTTTGAATGCACTTTGTGAAACGAAATTGCAGTCATCAATGTTTAAACGGACGTCATTTTATAACTTCTTGGAATTTCATTGTAAAATTTTAAACATCTACGCAATAAATCGTTGTAAAAAATGGCAAAAATTTTAATTTGTTATCTCTATGCAAAAAAAACTTATGGCACTTTGTCTAGGGGTTCAATTTTTTTTGGCCAACCCTGTAGAATGCACCTTTGAATACAATGCGCATACAGAAAGATACCTAGCGGATTCGGTCGTTTGCAGCTCAGTGCAAAATAATTGATTAACGATAAATACACTCAATCAACAAAAACGACTAAACCTTGAAATAGTAAATGAGTGAGTTTAGCGCATACTCACATACAGCAGGATTGCGCTAGTTTTAATCATTAAACAAATTTTTTTCGAAAATAAAACGAAGGCTTTTTATGATTAGTCAAAACAACTTTTTAACTACCGGTTGTTTAAGGTAAATGCTGATCAAAAAAAACCTTAAAAAAATAATATTCGCCCTTGATTAGAATGCACTTTTGTCTAGAATGCGCACAAAATTCGCGATAAAAAAAAAGAAATGCACGCATTCTATTCGAAGAAATACGATATTTAAGTAAAACTGTTTCTCTAGGTATTTGTTGGCTCTATTCGGTGCCAAAATCGATTTCTTTTTATTTGCTGTTATTTTAATTTGGGCTGATTGCTAGTTTTTAAAATCATGTACACATTTTCTATTGATGTTTAGTTCTTGAAATCATGTTGCACACATTGTCCAAACCTCAGCAGTCTCTTCCAAAGCATTTTGTTAAATATGGCTGTAGTCAACTTTGGGTATGAGCGCTGAATCCATGTTAAATCAATGTAACGAGTAATCTTTGAAGCATTTATTTCAAAAAAAAGCTTGTATAAGTTTTGGATCTGTTTACAAAATGAACCCGCACTCTTTGTCACATTGTTGAATCTTCGGATAAAACGCTTTACGATGATTTTATCTCTGCTAAGTGGCTTCGGTTTCAACATGCAGGAAATTTTCGTGGAAAGAAATCAAACATCAATCGAAAACCTTGGAATATGGTCAACTCCTAAGCTGGTGAGGATTTGTCTAAATGAAAGACCACCGTCGCTTTTTCGTGAGTGGAAGGAAAATATGGATCAACCAAAAGGTTAGTTAGTTAGTAGTAGCATCGTTTTATTTCTGGCCAATCTTTGAACATAAAAAAGTTAGAGTTTCAAATAGCAATTCACCAGAAAAAGGTTACAGCGACAAAACGATGTACGTTTATTATATGCAAGAAAATAAATTTATGTATTCACAATAATAATACGTAAAAGGCATACGGCCGCTGTGCCTACACTACTAAAAACTTAAATCAATAATAGTAGAAATATTGTTACCATTTGCATCCTCATGCTGGTTCTGCGCAAATAGATCTTCTGCTGAGACAGAAATTAAAAGCAAAAAACAAGGGGTTTCTTGGAATTGTCGACCAAATGCGGGTGTGTTGCTAGGCAGTGCCAGACTTACGTGGTGGAGTACCTTGGGGTCAAATTTGGTGGGGGCCCATATTTTTATGATGCTAAAATTAAACCAAGTTTATTTCAAAATGCTTCAAAGATTAGTCGTCGCAGTCGCGCAACCAGAACTTTGTTAAGGGAGGACTTGAACTTAAAGGTCAAAATACTTTTGCTAGAAAAATGAGTCATTTGCGCATCGTGCTGAGAAAGTGGCGCAACTCGTACGCGTATCATAGACAGGGTCTGGGAAGCGAAGCCTCCAACCTCTGGGCAATTTTTCTGCAAAAATGGATATTTTAACGTCACTTGGATCAAATTTTGTATTTTTTAAAAGCCATTTGACAGAACTAAATTGATAAGCCCAGCCTTACCAAGCTCTATTGCTTGCTTTACTAGTCAAGCCCAAAACATATTTAAACGCTTACAATTTTGGGTAAAATTTTCGAAGTGACTTGGTTAAAAGGAAGATCGGATGAGTCCGTCTTTGCCTCCCTCTGCGAAAAAAAATTGCTACGTCAAGCTGATTACGACATGATTTATTTCATGCCAACCCACTCCTTGCCCCCGCAGTAAAGATGCGTCTGGGACATTCAAATGCCAGCATTGCTCTATAATCTACTGCTATGAAAGAAAGTAGTAAAGTTGACCTCACTGGTTTGTTACTAGACAAAAATGTTTTTAAAGTTTTTGTTTTGAGCAATATATCGAAAATGCACAGAACACGAGTGGTGGGTGGTGGCCGGGGGCTATCTAAAACCAGCCTTGGTTCTAGGTAATGACAGAACCTAGTTTCAATTTTAAGTTACTAGTTCCCCAAAGCATTCATCACAATTCAAGTTTACTGAATAAGAGTTTGTATAACGCAATTTTGCTGTGGAGTTTTTTTTTTGGCCAGTGTTCCCCGAATGCTTTAAAAGTTTTTTTAGGCGGCACAAGATAAAAATTTTTGATAACAGCGATTATAGTAGGCTGTTTCGATTGTGCCTATATCCTTCGAAGACTCTGGATACTGAAAACTTTTTCCTATATTAACTTCTCGGTTGGGACCTGATTATTAGTAATAGGTATGAAACATTGGACTGCTCAATCAGCACAGTAACGGCAGAGTTTATATGTCCAAAACCAAGTTATATTTGTGGTACTTAGAGAAGTTGTGGTGCATAACGTGATGGTCCGCACAAACGTAAACCGATCTTTACATAAATTCAACATGCGGCGATTACTTGTGTTTTGAGATTTTGGGACAAAATGTTAATAACTTATTCTTAACGGCAATAGTAACGTAGCCAAGAGGGCGGCAGGGGGCTATTGCTTCCTCATTGGCCAGCCAACCAAAATGCAGAATAAAGAAAATACACGTTTTTAGCGCTTTCGAGACTGTTTTTTGCACTGGAATAGATTCAAGAAATGGTTTAAACCATATTTTGAAACGCTTAATTAGGGAGGATTTGTCAAAAATAAAACTCATAAATCAAAAGAAAACCTTAAACAACGGCTAAAAGTTGTAATTAAATTTAATCGCTCATTGAAAAGTGCTCAACATAAGTTTCATCAAAAAAATGTATAAGCTCAGGAATAGGGGGTGGGGGGGGGTTATTCAGTATTAGCTAATTACCAATCGCTTCCCTTAAACTTCTTTTCATTAGCCCCCCTGTATATATCTTTCTCTATAAAATATAGAAAAAATAGATTACTCCTTGAGAGTTTTAGTAAACTACCGCTATAGGATTTTATGATTGACCAGCTTGCAAATAAGAGAACTGAAATTCTAGCAATAGCTACCTCCCACATAACCCCTTTATGCAGCTAGTATTATCATGTTTTGCACTGCTAATATTTATGTCACGTTTTAATAGCGTCAATTTTTATCAAATGCGGAATGAAATTAAGCTTTTTGTGTTGAAAATAAACAAATTTTTCGAGCGCTGAAGACTCCCAAAACACCCCCCCATTGCAGATTCCTGGCTGCGCGCCTGCCGGCCATAAAAATTCCCAGCAATATCTGAATCACTTTACCTTGATATTGACGAAAACAATTGCCACCGCCGCAGCAAGAATTAAAACCAAAGCCATCCACGTCGCAGCAAATACTTTCATCAAATGTTTTAATTCGGCTCCTGCAGAAGAAATCTTATGTAAATTACAATAAATTTTTAAGAATAAATGATGATTATTATTTTTTTGTTAGACTGAAGTTTTAACACAATTTTTCAAAGCAGTTATTTACCTGTTGTTTGTTGTTTTGTTGCCATAGCAGTAGTTTTTCTGTAGACGGAAACCAAAATAAAAATAAAACAAAAAAATAAAAGTGATAGTTTTGAATAAAAATTGATGATTTAATAATGCAATACTTTATCTAAATAATTATAGAATGATGTCAAGAACTTGACATTAAAATACCTTAAGTCCGTCTTTAATGTAGGCCAGTGGTTCTCAACCTTTTATGGTACATTCTATATTTCGAAAATTTTCATTTCTTTGCTGGGTAACTTAACTTTTAAACTTGGCAAAATTCACAGTTTTTTTTATAAGCGAGCAAAGAAATTCCTCGACCCCTAAATACAAGGCCTTTATAGCAACATCATCTTGCTTTTTCACCAGGCATGCCATGATATAATCTACGCTTAGTTCAGTATGTTTTAATAAGTTCTAGTTTTTTAATTTAATTTTTTCGAGTTCAAGTTCAGCAAAAATATTATGTCTTTCTAGTTCGAATTTAGGCTTGCAAAAACACTATGTCTACTTTTTTACTTCATCGCTCTCTTTTTGTATCCAAGCTGTTTTTCTTGGTCGATCTTAGAGCACAAGTGAACGACAATCATACAGTAGTTTACACGGTATGATCAACTTTATACATTTCTTTCTGACAAGCTTTTAATGTTCATACTTTTTTTGTGAACCCGAACGTTTTATTTGAATTTAAGATTGAGTTCAGAAAAATCATTTTTTCGAGTTTGGCAAAACAACTTAGTTTTTTCGAGTTTGAAGCCCTGATATAATCACATAATTTAGTTATGACATATTAGCTCCCACATACATCCAACGATCTTGTTCGATTCGATACAACATCACTCGAACAAAACGATTTTTACACCAAAGATTAATTAAAAATTCCGATAATAAAAAAAAATTGCTCTTCGGATTTCAAGCTTATTGGCTTTCTTCAGGCGCCCAAAATACTAAATTATCATGACTCATGACAGTGGCCCTAAAAAAGCTCTTGATTCAATAATCTGACCAGGATGTGAGTTGTATCCATGCTAGAAAAACTACGCGATAGAGTTGTCGTAAAAGCAACGCTTCAGCACTCTCGATCACGCTGTAAACAAAAGCAAATTATGGGGACTTCCGTGTCGTTTAGAGTCGAAAGACCCTTTGCTTTTTTGTGCAGATTTACAAATTCCGCAACAAGAGGTCAAAATCGCTATAACTTCAAAACGGCCAAAGGTAAAAGCTTGAAATTTAGAGCTTAGATGAAATACATATGGAACATCTGTCACGCGATAATTGTGTAAATTTTGAGAGCAATCGGTCACGTGATACGGATACGGGTTTCCGAGCCAAAAACTGAAATGCCAATAGGAGGTTTAACCGCTCTGGCTCGAAAATTATTTGCATGAGGAAACAAAAGTTTCGAATTAAAAAGCGCCTGAAAATGCAGTTTCAGCTCCCAGATTTAAGTCATGACAATTCAATGCTTTTTTTTTTTCTTTCTGTTTTTTTTTTTTTTTTTCTGTTTAGAACTTTTTTATAGATACAAAAACTGCGAAACCACCAAAGCTTAGAAACTTGAAATTTGGAGATATAATACGCTTATATGTGAAATTGTGCACCTGCATTTTTAAAGGCGCTACATCTCGTTGTTTGGGGCGGACGTGCCAAAAACTTGTGATAAAGAAGTTTAATAAGTGATTTTAATAATTGATTTTTGTCATGTATGCTTGCCTATGTGTTGCTGTGGCCTAGTGGTTAAAAGCACCAATATTGGAGACCTTTGAGATTGAATAGATCTGGGTTCATTTATTCAGTTGGCCATCAGTTTTCTCATTCCAAAATCAGATTGAATCCAGCACTTTTTTTTTGATCAGGCAAAATCACTATTAATAATTTTTATTTTGACCTAAGATATGATAAGGGGGTTTTAGGTTTCATTCTCGCTGAAGATCCTCCGAAAATCAATTTTTATTCACGGCTTAAGCTAGAGTGTTAGTTTTTTTGATATCAGTGGATATTTAACTGACAAATACTCGGACATAGTTTGAGGGTACCACCAATTCTTAAATTGTAAAATTTTGCAAGGGGGGACGCTTTTGCAGCCTTGACCAAATGCATTTGGTATGCGAAACTACTTTAGTAAAAATTAGGTAATTCCGTCGCCGAAATTACCAAATAAATACTTCGGGGTACCAACCTCCTGTAACCCCCAAAAAGACTCCCCCCAAAAATCAATTTTTTGACGGCTTAAACTAGGGCATTAGTTTTTTTTTAATTCGGTTGACATTTACAGACAAATACTTGAACATAATTTGGGGGTACCACCAGCATTTAAACTACAAACTATTACATGGGGGGACGCTTCTGCACCCGCGACCAGACGCTTATCACATGATGTAGCAGTTTGGTAAAAGCTTTGTCCCAAATTCAGGTAGCTTTAAGCTTTTCTTCTTTTGATACGGATAATACTCGCAAATTCAAGTGCAGACCGAAAAAAAAGGTTTTTGTTGCAATTTGGTAGTGTCTCTGTGCCGAGTTTTGGAGTTTATAGAAATTAAGGGCCTCTTTCTCGCCTAAACGTCCAGGACGCTCTTTTTTGTTGGGGGGCATTTATATCTCGCTGGGGGACGCTAAACTTCGATGGGGGTACGCTAACTCTCGATGGGGGATGTGTACCCCCTAAAATTTAAGCACTGGGTACTACCCCTAGGAAACTCCAATATGAACCCACAAACATTAGTTTTTTGCACGGCTTAAGCTAACGCTCCAGTTTTTATTCATATCAGAAGATGTTTGGAAGACAAAAATTTTGACGTAGTTTGGGGGCACTAAGCCCTACGGAACCTTCCCAAATGGACCCCCTAAAAATCAATTTTTAAACGGCTCAAGCTAGGGCTCTAGTTTTTTTGGATATCAGTATAAATTTAAGAGACACATTTTTTACATAGTCTGGGTGTACCAAGCCCCAGGAACCCACCGAAAATTACTTTTGGAAGCTAAATTTAACAATTGATTTTACTCGCATGGGTTCATGTGTTGTGCTGGCATAATAGTTAAAAACGCCAGTTTTTGAACTTGTCGTGATTGAACAGAACTGGGTTCAAACACTTAGTCGGATATCCGTTTTACCCAAACCACGAATGATTTAAAATTAACATTTTTTATCATCAGACAAAATTAGTTTGTTTACATTCCATACGATTGAGTTCTACAAAGTATGAAAGGGAGAAAGATGATGAAAAGGAACTGGCAGAAGTCTCGTATTATTTTTCAAGTTGGTTTTTTCTCACTCTTGCTGTTTTCTTTAAACAATGGTTTCTCTCATACTCGCTAATGTATGTAAAATATCGAAATTCAGTTCATCCAGTCGCTGGATTCTAAGTTTCAGCATATAACTATCTTTATCTGATCTATATAAGCTTGCTGCTTGTTTTTCCACGTAATTTGCAGGTGGACAACAGTACGTGCGAATATTGCTTATGTAATGAGTTTCTTCAGAACGCGTTTATAGTTTACTCAAACTAATAAAATAATGATGTTTCTATTTTTCTAAGAAAGTATAACGCAAAATGTGGTTGATTATTGCATAACAGTTCCAGAAACATGCTGCTGCACTGTAAAGTTTCTTTGTTCGGATTCGCCAGAGTTGCAGGTCTTGAGATTGGTCTCGAGACCAAATTTTTGTAGTCTCGGTCTTGTTCTCGACTCTTTCGTACCGGTTTCGGTCTTGGTCTAGAACCATTGTGATCTTGGTCTCATAGCTTAAAATTATTGATCTCTTGACTAAGTAATTTTTGTATACGTTAAATAAAATATAGTGAAATTTGTCTAATTCGTCATCGTTTAATTCGTCAGTTTGCTTAATTTGTCACAATTTTGTCAGTCCCGGCATAATTGTCATTTTTACGTGCATTCCAGTTGCTCGTATACTCCAAAAACTTGTCTATAACTTGAACTTTTTATAAACTTCGTCTTTATGTCAGAGCGAGGGACTTCTTTTTGGAGTGGTACAAAGTCATGTCGGTCAAATTTCTGTAAAAACAACCGTATTTTTTTTTGTTTTTTTTTCTTTAGGAACAAAGGAGCTGTGAAGTAACCTTTAAGGTGTCTTCGAGTCGAACAGCTCCAGGAAATTGATAAGAAGTTTAGTTTTAGTTGAGAAGTTATTCCTTATTAGGTTTTTTTTTTTTTGGAAACAAATGAAAGATTCTTGCGGCGATGCAAGCTTTAGATCTCGGGTAAAAAGATTTATCTGTAGGGTAAAAGTTGGTCTGCATTGCGTTAAGTCCTGTAAAACTGAAGACATCTGCGGATATGAAAGCTTTTATTTAATCTTGATAGATTTACTCATTCGGAAAGAAATAATAGACGTCTGCAATGATGTAAGTGTCTAACCTCGGTCAAATATAGCATTACTCCTTCGAGGTGAAATCAAAGATGTCTGAGGCCCAAAATTCAAGATATTCTGCGGCGATGCAAGTTTTAACCCTTGATCAAATGGAATTAACCCCTTCGGGATAAAATGGTAGATGCCTGCGGCGATTTACACTATCAAAACGGTGTTTTGCGTTATACAGGCCAGTGCCGTCACCCAGAGATGGAACCGGTATGGATTTTCTTGACCCGATCCGACCGGTAAATTTCAAAATCATCACCGGTTGACCGGCCGGTCGACCGGTTTTTGACAGAAGGTTTTTGTTCACTGTTCAATGAATCTAATGAAAAATTTTGAAAAGGGGGGGGGGGGTACATGGGTTAGGTGTTAAAATTTGTGACTTTGGACGGGGGTCTCAGAAAAAAAAACGCAAAAAAACATTAGAAAAAACTTTTGCGTTTTTTGCAAAAATAACTCATTTTTAAGACCTTTTTTGGTTAAGTTTCGGTTTGAACGCCCTGTTTTGAGCAGCGCAAAATGTGCACAAAATAAGCATAAAAAGCACTGGAGGGCACAAGCTAAATTATTAGACGTTCTTTGTAGTGATATTTTGCGAAAGGCCAAAAAACAAAGTTACAATTTTTTAGCTATTGGTGACAGATTATTTGCAATTTGCCCAGCAGCAAACGCTAAACTTTTTTTCGGCAGTGCTGCCTTTGCAGTTACAAAAAGATAAATGAGAAAAAAATAACAGCAGAAGATAGGTAACAGTAAAAACATACGAATATCACAATATTTGTACTATTGTACCCAAAAACACTAAAATGATGGAGCAATAACATTATATGATATTGAAAATTATGTCACCAACAGCGTGAAAAAAAAGGAATATTGAAAAATTTTGTCACCAACAGCGTGGAAAAAGGAATAAGCTTACTGAAAAATTATATCACTAACAGGGTAACAGCGTAGAAAAAATTAATAATATGCGTAACAACTAGGCTGCTTCACTAACAGTTTGAGAAAGTATGAAAAGGATCTATTGCAAAACAGTACATAAATCTCTGTGGAGCTAAAAACCTTTTCCAGTACATAATGTTTTGCAATAGATCCTTTTCATACTTTCTCAAACTGTTAGTGAAGCAGCCTAGTTGTTACGCATACTATTAATTTTTTTCACGCTGTTACCCTGTTAGTGATATAATTTTTCAGTATTCCTTTTTCCACGCTGTTGGTGACAAAATTTTTCAATATTCCTTTTTTTTCACGCTGTTAGTGACATAATTTTCAATGTCATATAATGTTATTGCTCCATCATTTTAGTGTTTTTGGGTATAATAGTACAAGTATTGTGATGTTCGTATGCCTTTACTGTTACCTATCTTCTGCTGGTATTTTTTTCTCATTTATCTTTTTGTAACTGCAAAGGCAGCACTGCCGAAAATTGTTCTGAAAAAGCTTTTCGCCAGCTGTTTTTTTTTATTACAAATTTACGAGAAACGAACAGAACACCACATGTCACAATTATTTTAAATGTTAATCAAATTTTATATCCTAACCAAGTTATTTTATTACTTTTACGAGTATTATTTTTGTTGCAACAAAATTACAAAAACGAAACAAAAACACAACATGTCACAAATTATTATCTAATCAAATTTAATATATGAGAGCATTACATAAAAGTTTCAAAATTTGACTAAGCTTTTTATTTAATCGATAGTTTTCAATTCGTCGCCTAGAAAATAACATGCTTTTAATTTCTTTAATGATGCAGTCTAAATCAAAATTAACTTTGTTATGGACTATACTATTTCGATATGTCGAAATACAATATTTTGTCGCACTAAGCAAGAAAGCAATTCCATTTATGATTAACTGCGAATGAGAATGTTGGGCCGTTAAGACACTAAAATCATACAACAAACATAAATTTGAAGACACCGAGGGCAAAGAATACCCAGTTAATTTAAACATCAAAAACATAAAGAAGTTCCACACACTTTGTAACTTAATGCACGAAAAAAACAAATGGGGCTCAGTTTCATCTTGTTGATTAGAAAAAGAACACAAACTTGTACCATGATATGTAGCAACATACAGTTTATATTTTACTGGCATTAAGTTCCATATTATTTTATAATTAAAGGTTTTCAAATAGTTCAGTAATATATCATTATGTATCTGTTTCCACATGTTTGGGATGGAAAAAGGAACAAAAGGGATTAACCTCTGACTCCTTCGTTGTTCAATGATCGTGTAGTAGATTTGTCTAGTGTTCATTGTTTCAATTTCATTTTTACCAAGGTTATGTGAATCAAGTACGTGGAAAAACCTATTATAAAATTCAAATGGTGTAAACGCATGTGGAATCGAGTTACGAGGGAACAGTTTTAGTTTTTTGTCTAACATTTTGCTAGCGTTGTACTCCATCAAAAACAAATGAGGTAAACATTCACCCTGATCAGTTTTGTACAAGTAATAGTTTTTTACTTGTTTTACGTACAATAGTTCCAAAAATAAAGGAATATCCAATATATCATACCCTCCGGAATCCCGAGACTTACTTAACTCATAGATGGTCAGAAAGCAGGATTTAGGAACCACATAATATAATACAATGTGATTGAGTCGATTAATCAATGAACTAGGAAAACAATAAACACGCTCAAGAAATGACAAAATCGGCATAATTTTCATTTTGATAATCACCGTCTTTGCATCATAAGTAGTTCTAGCTTTTTTTAAACGAAAAATTTCTGTTTTAACTTGGCAAATTTTTGGAGAAAATACTCTAGAAATTTCTCTTTTAGAACCAAAAGGTAAATTCAAAACATCAACAAAATCAGACTTCCATTTTACATTACTATCACAACAAATTGGGGGTACCCCTTTGCAGCATACTAATCCATTCAGTTTTTTGTAATTCAGTTTTAAACCCGTCGCTTTTCCAAACTTATCTAGCAATTCGAAAGCCCTTGAAATGGAATAAGTTCCTGACAAAGTCAAAGTGACATCGTCTGCATAAGCAAAATATTTCAGGTTGAAACCTTTAGAACCTGGAAGAAAAACACCATCGATAAAGTCATGTCTCATCATCGACTTCAGCAATGGTTCAAGAAAAAGAAGGAAGAGGTGAAAGCTAAGTCGGTCCCCTTGCCTTACACCCTTTTTCACCGGGAAAAAATCACTAATAAACCCATTAACAATTACTGCAGTTTCTGAGTTTTGTAACAAAGTAAAAATATGGTCACAAAATGTATGTGAAAAACCGCTTTGTTTTAAAACTTCTTGTAAAAAACAATGATCAACACAATCAAATGCTTTATAGAAATCAAGTGACAAGACGTATGTTTCATGATTGCTTTTCTGAGCAAAATCAATTACACCTCTCAATAATACAAGTCCATTTGCAACATCTCTACCTTTTACGGCATATTGCATTGGACCTAACAAATCCGAGAGAACACACTTAATGCGATAAGCGTAAACCTTGCTGGCTTTTTGGTTTGGGAAGCGAAACGTCAAACCAATAAATAAACTCATCGGTAGTACGAAGTCGTTATGAGAAACTATCCCAATGAATGCAACACGTCCGTTATTTTCATTGAAAACACTAAACTGTCATGACATTTGCTAGAAAACATTCAAAATATAATGTGCCCCAGCAGTTTGTAGAAATGCTGCTACTTCAGAACAAGTAATGGTTAGTTAGATATAAAAAAATACGAGCTATGTCTTTCTTGCCCTGTGTAGAGTATGGTAAATTTAAGTTGAAACAAGCTTTTCAAAGGGCAAGATTTTAGTATGTGGTAACAAAGATGCACAGAGCTGGACAGCGCTGTTTCGAGCTTTTAGCTCTCATCGGCAGCCCTCAGCTTCTCTAACAAAGTTATTCCCCAGCTGGACAAGACTTTTGGCCGAACTGGACAAACCTTAAGGGTTTGCAGAGCGGCAGAGGCTTTCTTGGGAATAAACGATTTTTCACTTGTGGTACTTAAAAAAACAAGTGAAAAAATCGCTGAACCCTTGTAGTAAGGACAGCCATAGGCTATCCCTACTACAAGGGTTCCCCTTGTGTGACCACGGAAATCATAACCGACAAGTTTGACGTCCTTCGTGGTCGACTCCTGGGAAATCATAACGACTTCCACTGGCAGTTAGGTGGCCAGTTCAACCACCAACCCTGCAGCTACAAAGCAGCTCGAGTCATAAGATGCACAGAGCTGGACAGCGCTGTTTCGAGCTTTTAGCTCTCATCGGCAGCCCTCAGCTTCTCTAACAAAGTTATTCCCCAGCTGGACAAGACTCTGGCCGAACTGGACAAACCTTAAGGGAATAACTTTGTTAGAGAAGCTGAGGGCTGCCGATGAGAGCTAAAAGCTCGAAACAGCGCTGTCCAGCTCTGTGCATCTTATGACTCGAGCTGCTTTGTAGCTGCAGGGTTGGTGGTTGAACTGGCCACCTAACTGCCAGTGGAAGTCGTTATGATTTCCCAGGAGTCGACCACGAAGGACGTCAAACTTGTCGGTTATGTGGTAACAAATCTGAAATCTGCACCACTTCTACTCTTAAGCTGATTAAAATGATGCTAAACTGCCAGGTAGCGCAAGCCTCTTCTACATGCTTGCTTTATTAGAATCTGATTACGCGATTTTAACGAATATTTTGCACTTTTTTGCTTTGTGCCGTGGCCCAAAGTCGGGAGGCATGGCACAATACTCCCACCCTAAATCCGTCCCTGGATGTGCATATCTTAATGGTCACAGCATATTAGTCACAGCTTGAAACCATTCAACAAGTGCTTTCGAAAGGTGTGGTTAGTTAATACTGATTTTTTATAAAAAGATTTATGATAAAATATATAAGTACATTTCGGTTGTTGCTTAGATGTCTTTTAGTTGCCAGAAAGGAGAATTCTACGGGTTTTTTAATTGGCTTGACCGGCCGGTCGAAGAATCTCGACCCGACCGGCCGGTAGACCCGATCGATTTCCATCTCTGCCGTCGCCAGAGTGAACGAAATGAGGGGGCATTGGCCGAAATTGGGGGGTTCACTAAAATACACTTAACTTTGCAAATAAAAAGTGATTTTCAGATCTTGCACGGCTGCAAGTATGCGCAATTTCAAAAATTCTGCATTCATGTCGACAAAAACTATGAAGCCAGCAGCGTTTCTTATGTAGCTTGTTTCCTCAGCGACCCATAATTGCCTGAAAAACTTTTCTACAGCAGTGAATGCTTCTAGACACGCAACCAAAATTTTGCTAAGAAGGTTGAACCAAAAGTTTGTTTTTTTTTGCACAAAACTTGTCTAATTTAGGCCCCGTGCCAAAGAAACTGATGCAACTCAAGCGTGTCACAAACCTGGCATAGTCACTAAATATGTAGAAATGCAGTGACTGTGGACGGGGGTCTGGAGGCGAAACCCCCAGCCGCTGGGCAATTTTTGTGATTTTGCAGCAAAAAACTAGCAAATTTAACGCCATTTTATTCACATTTCGCACTTTGTGAAGCCATATGTGTAACTTAATGGTTAAAATTCAAAAATCATTGCAAATAATTAAATTTTTTAGCCCCTTTAGCCCCCCCCATTCTTTGTTTAAACGCTCATCTGTTGAGGTTGATTTTTCTGCTAAGAGGGCTTAAGCCCCTTTACCCAGGTTGCGCCACTGACTGCAACCGAAAATCTGGAGTGGGCTCTAAAAATCAAAACAGATGGTCTTTGAAAAAAATAGTTCCACGTATTGTTTCATGCCATAATCGCTAGCGAACTACCGATAACGATTCTGTAGCCTTTCCTCTTCCTTCCACGACACATCCGTAAAGGCAAGTAAATAAGACGGGTTATTGCGTCAGATGCTTACAGCAGTTGGTAGCCAGCAATTGCGCAAAGAATCGAGAAAAGTCAAGGGAGAGTTATGTTTGAACGTAATTATTCGTTTTTTCATCATTGTCTGTTGTCTTGCCGTTACGTGATGTTCCAAAAACAGTATTTTGAGTAAACCAAAATGGGGATACACAAGCAGTGGTTAGGGGGGGCACGGCCCCCTGGCCCCCCGGTAGCGACGGCACTCTACAAGCGTCAAGGAAACGCAAGTAGTATAAATTGCTCCAAATGCTGTTGGTTTGCGGGGGCGGGTGCGGGGTTGCCAGTGCGGGGTTGCGGGGTTTGTGTAAATGCGGGGTTTCGGGGTTTGTATAAATGCGGGGTTGTCCAAATATTCTCAAAATATGTTAATGCGGGGGTTGTGGTGGTCTTAGTCCGAGGTCTAACCCTAATCTTAACTCTAACCCTAAGTTTAGTGTAGTCTTAATCCTAACTCTAACCCTAGCTAGTTGTAAGAATCGAACCCGAAACTTAGTGTTGACCTGAAGAGTGTCTTGCCTGAGTACCGAACCGCCGCAGGTGGTTTGCCTGGTAACTGGCTATGGTTCAAGTGTAAAACTCGACCTGAAGAGTGTCTTGCACGAGGATCGAACCACCGTAGGTGGTTTGCCTGTGAACTGGTTCAAGTCTAAAATTTTACTTAAGTGGTTATGGTAAAGTATGAGTGAATAACTAACCTGAAAATCGAACCCGGTAGTTTCTACATCTAAAATAAAAAGATTATCTAGTTTATGCTTTGGAATATTTTATAAGTTTCTTTTGTACGTTTGGGAATATAAAGTTTTGAGTAACTTGAAACATTTCCTGTCGTGACCGTGCTGTAGCTGAATTTTCGGCGCCGTGGCAAAATCGTGTGGTAAAAAACAGCTGTTGACACGACCTGACCTATCCAACGTGCAGTAGCACAAGAGGTGGCTCGTTAAAGTCTAAAGCTTTATAAGGCTTGCCTGAGAACCGAACTTGTAACCTCCCGACTTCAAGTCTTAAATTAAAAACCAATTATTTCATATCCGATTTGTTTGAGAGCCAAACCACCGTTGGTAGTTCTTCAAATCTAAATTTAGCATATGGTTCACCAGTGAATCGAACCCGGTAGCTCTTGAACCAAACCTAAAAAATAGGTAATTATTTAGTTTATTGTTTGAGTGTCGAATGCAGACAGGTTAAAAAAAAAAAAACTTTCAAATTTAGTTTTATAAATTTGGTTTGTCTTAGAGTCAAACTAATGCAGTTGAATCCTTTCAAGTTTACTAGCGTTTAGAGATTTGGTTTGTCTTCGAATCGAACTAATGCGGTTAAAACCATTCAAGTTTACTAATCTTTCAAGGTTTGGAGTTAAGCTTTTATGTTTGCAATACTGTAGTTATGAAACACTTTAAACATACGCACACTCCGCTAATATAAAAAGCGTCATTTTCCTGTCGTGATGGAGAAGAAATGGCGTAGTTTTATGACGTCACTATTTTAGACGTAAGTTGTGATAAAAGCAATGACGTAAAAAGTCGTGTTGTAAAAACGGTTGACGTTTCGGCTAGTTGGCGTAATTTTACGATTTTACTTTAAACGTAAGTTTCAATAGCACAAACATTGACACGTCTGGACTTGTCTCAAATACAAAAGCAGGTTTTCTTTTTAACTTGTCTTAAAAGTCGTACCCAGATGTCTGTTTTGAATTGTTTAAGATTCCAAACTAAATAGTAATTACCAAAGCAATACTAGGACTCGCCTGAAAGTCGAACCAATGCAAATGGTCTTCAAAGCTACTTGTATTTTAACGTTTTTTCTAAGTTCAAACCCAAATGTTCTTAACATTTCATCTTGCCTGAGATTCAAACCCAGTGTTAAAATTCTTTTGTTTAAAACCCAAGTGTCTTTTTTGCCTTGTCCAAGAATCGAAATTCTCAAAGAGGTCTATCTCACACTTTTCCGCTTTAACTCGGTTTGTATTTTAAGTTACCTGTAATTTGATGGTGTGCAATCTACAAAAACTGTCTTTTGTTAATTTCCCAAAGGGAATACCCCAAAACCTATGCGCAAATTTTTCACACAATTGTTTGAAAAGAGCTTAGTGATCTTTGGCTAGTTTCAAAGTATGTTACAAACATAGGTTATTCTTGAAAATCTCACCAAAACTCCCAAGCGTTTTTTACTCTGACTTACCTGAGGTTTGAACCACTGCAAGGTGTTTTTTTAAAGGAAAATCAAAAGTTTAATAATTCAATGAATGTCTTGTGCAAGAGTCAAACCCAGATATTAACTTATCAACGAGATTAGAGCGTGGCTCACCTGAAAATTGGTTTTCAGAGAAAAATTTTATAGATCACTTGTGTTTCAAAATGGGGTTTGACCTGAAAACCAACGAAGTCGCTACATTTTGGAAATTTCGGTATTTTAGCAAAAGGATCAGTGTAAAACTAAAAAAAAATTTTAAATGTTAAATAAACGTTTTAGTTTCAAAGTACAAAAAAGATTGTTTTTACTGAAACTTTCGATTTAAAATGACAAAACGTAATTTTTTTTACAAAATTATCGCTACGACAACAAAAAACTCGACTAAAATTATGCCGCTTTTACACTTTGGCGAAATTGACGGTGACTTCACAGCGAATCAATTCGCAGCGCAGTCTCCGAGCATTCGCAGCGCATTCATAGCGCAGTCTCCGCGCAGTCTCCGTAGAGTCGCAGAGCATGGCGAATCCTTTGCGAATACGTTGCGAATTGAATTCTACTAATGTAGAAGAAAAAAAATTATTTACTTTCATGATAAGAAAGCAGGTAAAATTAAAGAAAAAAACTTTCTTTAGAAGATTAATTACGCATATTACTTCTGATGAAGATATAAATTTTAGGAAAAGCTTTAATTTAGCAGCAAACAAAAAGCACGAACGTTGTCCGAAAAATCAAAATCGAAAAGAAAAATAACTAAAACCGGTTAGTCTTCGCGACATAGCTATGATGTATTTGCATACCCGAGCGGTAGTAACGCGGTATTTTTTCAATGGTACCATGGTTCACTACCGCGATACTTTACCAATTAAAGGCGCTACTGGTTCTTTATAAAATGCAAAAATTTTATTTAAACCAATGTGAAAAATAAAAGTACTGAATAGACATAGTAATTTGTGGGTAAATTTCAACATCTACGCTCGTAAAAATCCAATAAAATCTTTCAAAACTTTTTAATAGCAAAATTTATTTTGAACCAATCAAATTGTTCTTCGTTTTTCAATGTTTATTGCCCAAACGTAATTTCAAAATCACAAAAGCAATAAAGTGATGAATAACCTTCGAATTACGGTAGTTTTGTTATTGCGTCTTACTACTATTTTTTATTTTGTTCAAGTCTTTATTGTCTCGAATTATTTCTGTGATTGAAGAGAATACATGCTCAGCAAATGGGCACCGTTTTTGTTAAACAGATTGCCCTCAAAGTCAATTTTGCTAAAATATGCTACTTTAATGTCGTTTGACACTGCTGCTACTTTAATGTTCATTTTGTTGCAAGCATAAAATTTAAATACATCCAGCTTTAGAGCAGAAAAACTGGACCATGAATAGTTTTGCGAATATAAAATAGCCGAAGCTGTCTAAAACGTTTTATTTGAGAGACGTTTTAATTAAGTCAATTTATCAATTTGCAAATAACACGCAAAAGGATTAGATGTCTTGCAAAGTGCAAGTTTTACAAAAAAGCAAAATACTTCGGAAATTAACTAATTGTTGTTCTGCGGTATAAGGCAATATTGCTTTTAAAAACAAGCACAAACCAAACGGGTAAGCTAATAATTTCATAACTATAGTGCAACACCACAGCATTTATCATACTACTCGGCTGTTAACAACTGTAGGCAAACTTAGTGTTTTAATTGAATTCGAACATTTTCGGCGTTATATTGAGCGCCTTGATTAAAAAACTAAAAACATGGCAAATGAATAAAGCAATGATCAGTGCACTGTCAAAATTAATTCAAAATAGTAACAACCTTTTACGAACATAAAATTTGGATTTCCAACTGCATCCGGCTAGATTGGCATTTTACGGCTCAGCCAATTTCTAGTAATAAGATAAATTTATTTATTTATTTATTGACGAACTCAAAAAATATCGGTCCAGCAGCACAAAGGCATAGACACAACTACACACTAATCACACCCAAACACACACAAAGCTTTAACCAAGTAGAATCCAATCGTTTGTTCTTGCAGTATCAGTGTATGGTCCAAGTTAGGTATTCTGGTGTAAGTTTGCAAAATGATTATTGTATGGACCGGACCTGAAGTCACTTGATCTTACTAGCGCAGATAACCACACGTTGCAGGAGTTGATACATCGAAGCATGAAATTAGCTTTGTGCTTTCTGATCAAAGCATGAAAAGTAGGCACATTATTTTGGACCGACATGGTAGACATACTTGTGCGTCGAGGAAGATTAAACAATATCCTGTAAGCATTGTTATAACCTACTATTAAACGATTAGATGTCGATTTTCGATAAACGCACCAAACAGTACTTCCATAATGACAAGACACAAAAGTACGAAATAAAGAGTTTTTTACAACTTTAGAGCAACAAAAAAATTTCCTACGTAACTTATTGGCAGAGCCACAAACAGAGCGTATAATTGCTTGTTCATGTCATCATCATCTCCTAAGTCAGAGGTTAATACAAAACCTAAATACTTTATTTTTTTGACACAGTCGATTGAGTTACCGCATAGGTGAAACTTTGGCTCAAAAGACAGGCTCAGACGATTGGTCTTAAACATCATTAAGTAGAAGTTCAATTAAATATAATTAAAATATAAAGCTAGCCTAGGTTTAGTAGCCTTGTAATAAGATAACGGAGTGGTGTTTTTGCATTGTGTTGCAATATGGTTACTGAAAGTAACCTCTCTACTGAAACTATAAATTTTATAATTGCACTATCACAAATCTCATCAAACGACACTCATTCATTCAATCTAAAATTATCCACATCCTGATGCCGTCATCTACAATCTTCGTTTCATTAAAGACAAAGCGAAAGTCAAACCAGCGCTACAAAAACCCAAGCAGTCACCCATCAAATGAAATGGATCCCAGCAATCAGTTTTCTAGCCTATCACCAGCACTATATTGGCTGTCTACTGACTGTACTGCCAGAATCAAACTGTGGACCCCAATTTCAGACACACTATCTCATCCAAACATAGCCCCACATTAACGTAGACATATTAGCTGACATTTACGTTGTCAACCGCACCATCTCTGAACTTTTAAAAGAAAATTTGAAAACAAATTCCAAAGTTACTAGAGTTACAAAAAGTTTCAAAATCATAGAAAATATTGACTACGACTAATGAAAACCCAAGTTTTTGTGCTATCCAATTCCGTATTAATATTTTGTTAAAAAGTTTTCCCATTTTATTTATTTTGATGGTTTTCATCTATTTCATCCATATTTTAATAGTTATATTACCTTCAGGCAAGAAATATTTTAGTTTTAGACCCTACTTTTGCCTAATAGCTGACATTCAACGAATTATTTCTATGCCATTACTTTTCCACCAGTTATTATTTCGCAAAATAAAATTTATTGCTAAACAATCAACTACGTCATTTCCGTTACACCAAATATGATTCGCAGCGCAGTCTCCGTGCATTCGCCAGAGTCGTACTGCAGTCTCCGTGGGTTCGCAGCGCAGTCTCCGTCAGTTTTATGGCGAATGCACTGCGAACCCACGGAGACTGCAGTACTACTCCACGGAAACTGCACTGCGAATTGAAAAAATTTTGAACTGGTTGAAAAAATTTTGCTCGTTGGCGACTCCACTGCAAATGCACTGTGACTCACTGCGAATGCACTGCGAATGCGCTGCGACTACGCAGAAACTCTGAAAACTGAAAAATGTTCAATTCGCAGTGGAGTCGCCGTCAAATTCGCCAAAGTGTGAGAGCGGCATTAATAAACATTATCTATTTTGGTTAAATTTAAGACATTTTAGTAAAAAAATCGGTGTAAAACTAAAAAATTGTTAAAAAATTTAAGATGTTAGATAAACGTTTTTGTTTCAAGGTAGAAAAAATATTAAAAATAAGGTTTGTAGTTTGCAAAAATTTAACACATAAATATGCAAACTATAAAGAGTAATTTTTTATCGTTATTTTTGCAATTCAGGTTTCTATGACTTGATTAATTGCTTCAACGTAAAAAACAGATATTTTTTTCTCTTTAAACAAAAAATTCTACAAAATCATAGAATTAATCAACTTTTTTTGCGTTCGTTAAGAATAACTTTGTTAAAACTATTTTAGAATGGTATGATTCGTTTGTCTTGAATGACATTTTTACCTTAAATATCGTTAAACTAGTTTAACTTATTAATTTTTTTATTGATTTTCATGCTTTAAAGTAAGTGTTTTTGTAAAAATATCTTAAATTGTTTCGCTTTGTTTGTTTTAAATTGCACGTTTTCCTAAAAAATACTGTGTTTTTAACAATTTTTTAGTTTTACACCGATTTTTTTACGAGAAGGTCTTAAATTTAACCAAATTAATCGATAATATTTATTAATTTTAGTCGAGTTTTTTGTTGTAGCGATAATTTTGTAAAAAAAATTACGTTTTGTCATTTTTAATCGAAACTTTCAGTAAAAACAATCTTTTTTGTACTTTGAAACTAAAACGTTTACCTAACATTTAAAATTTTTTTTTAGTTTTACACTGATCCTTTTGCTAAAATACCGTAAAATTTTATTCAGCTACACTCTATCTTGAGTTAAAACAAGGCCTTTTGTTATTTTTTTGGTGTCATTCGATATGAAACCTTGTCTTAATGACTTGACTTATAAAATTGACGTCAGTTTTTGCAATTTTCTTGTTTGCGTCAAAATGTTTTTTGCAGAAATATCTCAAAATCTTACATTTTTTTTATTCAAGCGTCAATTCAATCTTAAAACGAATGCTGTTTGACGAATTTTTAATCTAAATGTCTACACAAAGTTGTGTTTTTTATTAGTTGATCTTGTTTTATAGGAATAAATTCATCAAAATATTTTAAAACTAACTCTTAATTTGTCCTAAGTTTAAATTTTAACAAACATAATTGAAAAGCTTGCCTAAAACCTGAACTTTTCATTAATGTTTTTCTTTGTGTGCCGATAATTTGATCGAAATCTGGGGTTTCTTCGTGATGGTTATTACTTTTTACCTAATATAGTAAAATTTTTGACCGTTTTTGTGTTTTTATGAAAAATGTTTGATTATAGACATTCAAATACTTGCATTTTCTTTGATTTGAATGAGAGTTTTATCCAAAAAAACCGAAAATTCGCCTAAAATTTTATTAAGACATCTTGATTATTGCGATTGCGGGTGGAACAGACTTTAGGATCTTAAATCTTCAATTTTTGACGTGTACTGTGTTATAATATTCATTTTGACCTACTGTACACTGTCGAAGACTTTGTTTGAATCGGTTGAATTCAAACTCCACTCGTCATATATTTTATTGGAATATTTAACACGGTGATAATTTTGTAAAACATTTCAAACATTTAGCTTCAATTCTTATTTGAAACCAATATTTTTCATAGTTATTCCGGAGAATCGTTCAAAATTAAACCTTTTTTCATGATCTCGGTTATAAATTTGCCTGAAAGATAGTTTATGTACTTCGAATCAAAAATTTTTTAAATTCTTTAACATTTTAACGATTTTCTCGTTTGTGGTAATTTGTTTAAAGATATTTCAAAGTTTACAATTTGTTTGTATTAAACAACATTTTGCGAGGTTTTTGAGTAATCGTGTTTACATAGAGATAAATTTGTGAAAAAGTAATTCTATACTAAAAATGAATGTCATTCAATAACTTTTAAGTATTATTTCTCTAAAATCTTGTTTTTTATAAGTTAATATTGTTTTTTATTGGAACAAATTCAATAAATTTTTTTCAGTCCTTGTAATTTCTCTGTCGTGAGCAAAAACTGTAATGTAACAATCAAAAGCGTTTGTCTAAAATCTTAAATTTTTATCAGTTTCTTGTTTATATAAGAATTGTTTGATCAAAAAGACATTCAAAGTTTAAGTCTTTTGACTTGAATAAAAATTTTATCTAAAAAAAAAACGAAAACTTACTTAATATCTTACAAGCTTAAAATATTCTTGTTTATATAGAGATAGTTTTGTGAAAATAATTGAAGTCTTAACGATGATTTTGCCGTATTATTCGATAAGGCGACGGTAATGGCTCCGTGGTGGGGCATCGGGCAAGTGATCGAAAGGTTGCTGACCCCTGGCTCGAACTGATAATGTGCCGTTGTGTTCTTGGGAAAGACACTTTACGCTGATTTCCCATTGCGACCAAGCAGTCTATCCGTTGCGATGGCGCAGCCTGGGACGACATGACAGAACGTGCTAACGAGCTCGTAAAGGCCATTCTCGCTCGCTAAAAAGCGCTAACGAGCAAAAAATCTTCGTCAACTAACTGCCATTTCTGAGCCGTCTCGCCCAACACACGTTAAAACGGCTCGCTCGAATTTCTTTGCGAGATGTTTGTAACTTGTGTTAGAACGTAATAAATACCCATTGTGACGTCAGATGCATTTCTACTTCAAAATAATGCGTTCAAGCGTATTGTATGTACTGCATTGTTATGGAAAAAGATACTATAAGCTATGCGTGATTATTCTAATCAAGCAAATTCTTCAACTGATAACAATTAGTAAATGAACGACAGAATTTAATTATACTTTGGGATCAATCTAAAATAAGAACAACTTTTTCCATGCTATAATTTTTTAAATGAAGTAAAGCGCCCTTGAGGTTGTTGGTGGGTAAACTCATATGTTAACAGTAACTTTAGGTCTTAAGGTTTCAAAATTTTTCAAAAGTGAGCAAGTCGAAGCACTCTTCCTTTTTAGAACCGGTAAATCTTGAGTTGAGACTGGCTGTTTTTAATTTTTTGCCAATATTCAGTCTTATTTGTTCTTGAGTTTGTAAAAATTTTGAGAGCATCAATGTCAATTTCAGCGGGCATGTTTGAAACACTGTTTAATTCCTGTAGCTCTGTCTGCTTAAGTGAAGGCTTTTTTCTTGCTTTTGCAGCATCGTAAAATTGCAAAAGCAAAAAAGCAAGCTTTTTTTAAGTTGAACAACTGGCGAAAAAATTTCTCAATTGCTTGCGCAGAGCAGCAGAGCTTTATAACCTTGAATAGTTGCAATTTTGCTTGCAAGCACAAGAAAATCACTGAAGTTTTATTGTTTTGGATAAGCACGAATTTTAGTTTCTTTGATTAGTTTGAATTTTTTTGTTTGTTTTTGGTTTGTTTTGCTGCCGAGGCTGGCAGTGTTTTTAATTTGTTCTTAAATTTTAAGCAAAATTGAGCCTCGTGTTTTAGAAAATCGTTCTTATAAAACGAGTGTGTTACTGTTTTTGTCAACTTGCACTACTTAGTGTTTCTTTATCAATCGAAACAGCAAATGGTTCTGAATGCAATTCGCTTTTTTTTAGCAGTTTTGATAGCAAACATGGCAACGATTTGAATTAATTTTCAGCAAAAATTCGCATGAGTTAGAAGTTTTCAACATTTCGCCATTAAATTTCTAAACCAAAAAGATTTCTCGCACGCTTAAATAGTGCTTCAAGATCCTCTTTAAGTTGGCGAGGAAAATGTGACGTTTTTTTAGTCGAACTGCTTTCCGCAATCGCTCGAAGAAATTTAGCGAGAAAGAATGACGTAACGGATTTCGCAAGGCTTTACATACACGTGCAAAAATGACCTCTTACGTTTAGCGAGTATTTCGCTCGGTAGCGCCTCTTAAAAAAAACCGTTAATTAAAGCGAACGAGGAAATGTCTGTCATGAGCCCCCTGATCTTGCAATAAGAACCCGAGAATGGGTGCTCTGCGTTGGTGTGGTTAGACAGATGCAGCGCCTGGTTCATATAAACAAATTAAAAATTTGATAACTTTCAACTAGAAATTCTTTTTTTTTTTTATAATGTACAACAAAAACTAATCCAAAAAACTCGTTTGATACTTTAACTTTTTATAAACTTTGTCTTTATATCAGAGTGATTTAATCAAAATATCGAAAATCGTCTGTTTATTCTGAATACTGCTTTTACCTTAAAAGTTATTAGAAATTTTCAAGTCTTTGTAGAAATGATTTGATCAAAGACATTCTAAACCTTCCAACTTCAACTTGAAAATTAAAAATTTTGTAAAACTATTGTATCAATTAAAATGTAGGGACTTCGTTTTGGAGTAGTATAAAATCATATCGATCAAATTGCTTGAAAACAACACTAGGTTTTTCTTCGGGAACAATTGAGAGACTTACTGCGATTTCAGCTTTCAATCTCAGCTAAAAATTGGCGGTGTCTGCAATGCAACGAGTCCTATAAAATTTCTACGGCTATGGAAATTTTTAATCTTGATAGATTTATCTTTTTGAATGAAATTGAATAGATATCTCATCTGTAATGGTGAAAGTTTTTAATCCTGGTCAAATATACTGTAACTTTACTCCTTCTAGGTGATATCAAAGGTGTCTGAGGCACTTCAGGCTTCTAACCTCAAAAGTTTAAGGTTTCAAAGATTGTATTTTTTATTTTATTTTTTACAAGTATTGTAGAAGAAAGAAAGAAATCCAGACACATGAGAAGCAAGTTACCCATAATTATGCAACGCTTAAAAATAGACTTATGTGCAAATTTGGGATTCGTCGAGTGTAGAGAAATAATAAAAAAACTCGCTTTTTCGTCTTGTTCAACGCAAAAAAATATACCAATGTTGATTTATTACAATAAAAACACTGCAAACAAAACATAAGTTTGAATAAAAAACGCTTAGATTTTCGGGAGCGTTTTTTCAGCGTTTCAATCGCTTTGCCGCGCCAGTCGTTGTTCGTCAGTTTCGCACAGCGGATAAACAGTCTCAAATTCGCAGAAATAATTCTAGTCGCTTGTGACCTTGGAGAGGTAGATGTCAAGTTTCATCATTTGAATAACCAGCGAATTGTAGTTGTTGAGAAGATACAAAAAACAACGTCGAGGTCAGGTATTCCACTTTAAAGCGTAGCTGATAGCTGTCTGCTACCACCTCCTGTTGAATTTCTGCTTTTTTTTTCTGAATTTCACAATTAAAACATCATAGTAAACTTAGGATGAACGTCATAGGTCATGACAGTTAACGTGTTTGAGTATTGATGGTGCAATTTAAGATCAATAGACTTTAACTTTTCTATCGATTTTAATGTCACAGATGCTACATCGAGTGAGAAATTCGCTACATCGAAAACAAACACCCAAATGTTTACACGGTTTAAAGACAACATCCCTTTCTTCTTTCTTGCATCTTTTACAATTTCCTTCTTTTTCCACTAGTTTTCTTGCTCCTGCCAAAGTCATTTGTCGATCTTCAGGGGCATCCAACAACGCTTGAAGGAAATCACTAAAGTTATAGAAATTATTGCCGTGTTCTTCATATCTTTGAATTAAAACGCGTCTAATTTTTGTCTCCCCAAATCCTAGCGTTTTCAGAATTCTCACATCTTCTCCATGATCCATTTCATTGTTTATTGATTGCCACATTTTCAATTTTCTGGAATCTGTAAAAGCCGTAGAAGTCTGAAGTTCTGGTTGAGGTTTCAGATATTTTATCAAATTGCCAACGAGTTGAACTGAAGCGGGATTTGTTATAATCGGACGTTTCAAATCAAGGTATTTTTTAACTTCGTTTTTAACAAATTCAACGCCTCTTTTTTTTTAATGTATTCACACAACGGATACCATTTTGCGTGTTCTTGAAAAGGGTCATCAGTCGGTTTCCAATTTTTTAAACCACCGTTGCAGTAAAAACATTTGACTCGATCTCGATCACCAAGGTAGTAAAAACCAGCGTCAGCAAATTCACGACAGGTTGCCTTAATTCGTGCACTTGGCCAGTTGATCGATTCAGTAAAAGTCTCCAATCGGTCAGCATACTTTTTCAGATGCCCGTTTCTGAGGAATAGACATTGAAACTTTGGCTTTTTGTTTGAGGAAGTAGAACAAACGGATAGTGCAAAGGAGTCACAGCAATCACCCATGATGATAGAATATGAAAACGTGTGACTACAGGTGAATTTACATACCAGTTAAGGGTGCGAAAAAAAAACGCTTAATGTGATGCAGGCTTTAAATCTTGGGTAAAAAAAAAAGATTTATACTTCGGGGTGAAAATTGAAGGTGTCTGCAATGCATTAAGCCCTGTAAAACTGAACACATCTGCAGTTATGGAAGCTTTTATTTTTGATAAATTTTGGGATGAAATGCTAGACGCATGTATTAAAGTAACTTCGATGAAATACAGCTTTATTTCTTCGAGGTGAAATCAAAGATGTCAAGGTACAATAACACCGGTAAAATTTAAGTTATTCTGCGGCGATTTAAACTTTCAATCTTGGCCTAGTAGATTTAAGTTCAGGATATACAAGTGTCGAGGAAACGCGTAACGTCCCTTGTGTTTTATATTTCGCTTGCGAGCCATACCTTCAAGACAGACGCAATATAAACTTTTTGCTGAAAATAAGTCCCAAATATAATAAAAGCAATGCAGCTTATAAAACTAAATGTAGCGACTTCGTAGGTATTTAGGTCAAACCCCATTTTGAAACACAAGTGATCTATAAAATTTTTCTCTGAAAACCAATTTTCAGGTGAGCCACGCTCTAATCTCGTTGATAAGTTAATATCTGGGTTTGACTCTTGCACAAGACATTCATTGAATTATTAAACTTTTGATTTTCCTTTAAAAAAACACCTTGCAGTGGTTCAAACCTCAGGTAAGTCAGAGTAAAAAACGCTTGGGAGTTTTGGTGAGATTTTCAAGAATAACCTATGTTTGTAACATACTTTGAAACTAGCCAAAGATCACTAAGCTCTTTTCAAACAATTGTGTGAAAAATTTGCGCATAGGTTTTGGGGTATTCCCTTTGGGAAATTAACAAAAGACAGTTTTTGTAGATTGCACACCATCAAATTACAGGTAACTTAAAATACAAACCGAGTTAAAGCGGAAAAGTGTGAGATAGACCTCTTTGAGAATTTCGATTCTTGGACAAGGCAAAAAAGACACTTGGGTTTTAAACAAAAGAATTTTAACACTGGGTTTGAATCTCAGGCAAGATGAAATGTTAAGAACATTTGGGTTTGAACTTAGAAAAAACGTTAAAATACAAGTAGCTTTGAAGACCATTTGCATTGGTTCGACTTTCAGGCGAGTCCTAGTATTGCTTTGGTAATTACTATTTAGTTTGGAATCTTAAACAATTCAAAACAGACATCTGGGTACGACTTTTAAGACAAGTTAAAAAGAAAACCTGCTTTTGTATTTGAGACAAGTCCAGACGTGTCAATGTTTGTGCTATTGAAACTTACGTTTAAAGTAAAATCGTAAAATTACGCCAACTAGCCGAAACGTCAACCGTTTTTACAACACGACTTTTTACGTCATTGCTTTTATCACAACTTACGTCTAAAATAGTGACGTCATAAAACTACGCCATTTCTTCTCCATCACGACAGGAAAATGACGCTTTTTATATTAGCGGAGTGTGCGTATGTTTAAAGTGTTTCATAACTACAGTATTGCAAAACATAAAAGCTTAACTCCAAACCTTGAAAGATTAGTAAACTTGAATGGTTTTAACCGCATTAGTTCGATTCGAAGACCAACCAAATCTCTAAACGCTAGTAAACTTGAAAGGATTCAACTGCATTAGTTTGACTCTAAGGCTACGTTTCCATGAGACCCGATGTGAAAATCAGACCAAATGAAAATTCCAGTTTAAACCGGTTTTTGCCTAGGTTTTCATTTCACCCCGAAAGTAACGGGCGTATAAATGCTGCGTTGCGATCTGTGATGTCATCATTTCGCTCAGATCACTTGCAGTAAACAGAGATGGAAGCTGTAGCATTGGTTCCAGTACTAGTGGCTAATTTACTTGCATTTTATCAATTACAAATGCAGCTGCTTTTGCAATTGTTATTAAAACTGCAAGAACAAGAAGCAGAGATCATGGTCAACCTGCAAGAAATTTGTAATTTGAAGAAAAAAAGACGGCGATTAAAAAGGTAAGTGGTAGGCCTATAATGTACATATTTTTTTGAGAGTGTGAGTGTTTTTTTTTTGAGTTTAGAATTTTAATTTAAGAATTAGAATGTTAGTAGGCTATTTTAGATGTCACGAGGCTTGTACTTGCTCTGTGCCACCATGGTGCCATTATAAATCGCCATTGGCCGAAAACCCGTACGGGGCTAAAATATAACTCTCAATCCCAGGCTCTGAAACCAAAAACGAGCAAAAAAGTAGTCAAGTCAAGT
Organism: Trididemnum nubilum; assembly: GCA_963965965.1. Lineage (NCBI taxonomy): Eukaryota > Metazoa > Chordata > Ascidiacea > Aplousobranchia > Didemnidae > Trididemnum > Trididemnum nubilum. Next base: position 10,326,044 of record OZ014488.1, on the reverse strand, counting down.
TTTTTTCCAAACGCTCTATAAGGCATGCGCTGGAAGGACTGTATCTTGAAGCATGTTACAAAACACGGCATAAACTTGAGTCAAACACAAGCCTTAACATCAAGACAAAAAATTTAAAAAAACACTCACACTCTCAAAAAAAATATGTACATTATAGGCATCACGCACTTATCCACGGAAACGTTGAACAAATAATTACAGACATCATACAGTTATCTCAGAAACGTTTAGACATCCAACGATAATTAGTATCATTAGCGGAAATTTTTGTTGGACTTAACTCATTAACAGCAATTGCTTCTGGGGCAACAGGGTAGCTTACATCGTTTCCCCAGACCTCCCTAAGTGAGCACTTCAGAGGTTTTTGATACGAAGTAATTTACAATACAATTTTCAAAGTAATAAACACAAGGACGTTTTTTTAGCCCCCTTAAGAAAATCCTGGTTGCGACATTGGTTGCAACCTGTATTATTAGTCGGGTACAAACTAAAAAATGTGAAGTATATTTGAACAAGTTATCCAATAAAGCACATTTGTCAAAGACATCAACTGATAGGCACTTGCCTTTTGTCTGATAAAATATGTTTGTTAAAATATGTTGAACAGTTGAGGTTTGTCTGATAGAAATCAATCATTGTTGCAGATTGAATGCCCGACGAAGATTTTGGAAGAGCCCAGGACGAACTGCATTGTGGTGGAACAACATGGTAAACAAGGTAGTACCAATGGAAGAATGGTGCTTAAATCTCAGAATGGATTATTCTGTATTTATGAAGCTAGTAGACCGTCTACGTGAATTGCTTATTTGTGATCCGCTAGCATTTCGACAAGATTGCATTTCTCCAGAAAAGCGAGTCGCGATTAGTTTATATTATTTAAAAGATCAGGGATCTTTACGAATGATTTCCAATACTTTTGGAGTAGCAAAATCTACTGTTTCTAAGTCAATAAAGACCGTTTGCACACTCATATGTGACCATCTTGGACCTAAATTGATTTCCTTTCCTTCCACTGTAGAAGAAATGGATGTAGTAGCCAATAACTTTGAAAAAAAATGGAATTCCTCAGGTAATTGGATGTATCGATGGAGCTCATATTGCTATCAAAAAACCAATGGAAAACCCACATGATTATTTCTGTTATAAAATGAAATATTCCCTGAATTGTCTGGCTATTTGCAACGAAAAGGAATTTTTACAAATGTCGAGGTGAGCTGGCCTGGAAGTGTACACGATGCAAGAGTTTACGCTAACTGCTCCATAAATAAAGCTTTTATAGAAAAAAGATTACCACGTAATTTAAAAGAAATTGTTCCTGGCCATGCTCTTGTACCACCGGTGCTGCTCGGCGATCCTGCATATCCGTTGTTGCCCAATGTTATGAAGGAATACTCATCAAATTGCAATCGACAAGAAATTGTTTTCAATAACCGGTTAAGGTCTGCAAAAAAAACAAATTGAATGTGCTTTCGGTCACTTGAAAGCAAGGTGGCGTATTTTGGGCAGATGTCTTGATGTAGACCTTGATTTTGCTCCAACATTGATTTACTCGTGCTTTGTGTTGCATAATTATTGTGAGATAAGCAATGCTGAAATATGCCGTGATGATGTTCAAAGGTTGATAACTATTGAAAAACAAACACAATGCTGCGAGCACCATTGAAAAACTGGATAAGCTATATTCATATTCATCTGATCGAGGTAAACAAATTAGAGAAGATTTGAAGGAGTACGTCTTTCACCAATTTCAGGAATAAACCATTTTTTATCGCTGTTGTGTACAAACAATTGACATACGGTATTCCTTTCATTGCCTTATTCTTTTATAATTTGTGTGAACACGACCTCTGCTTCTAGCTTTTATCGTTAGTCATTTTGCAAATGATATCAAAAGTTGAGGTAGTAAATTCTAAATCTCTGCTATGAATAAAGGCTATCAGGGCTCCGCGTTTTATTCCTTTTTTATTTTTTACCCGCATTGCTGTATATGGGTTCTTATGTTAATTGCTTATTTGACTTTCATTATTAATGCTGTGAGGAGTTACGATCTCTGCGGGCCCGGTGAAAAGAATAGGCCTAATTTATGTTTCAGCCAGTGATATACGGATGTGTTTGTTCTTGAATGACTCAACTGTAAACAACTTGTGGTTGAATTCTACGTCCTATAGCTTATTGTGGCCCTGCGCTACATCCATTTTTCAAATTACTGATTTCTTGTAGCGTGACCTCGATGCAGATCTTTGCCTTTTGTTCGCTATCGTTACCTGTACCAAATTACACTTCTACATTGAACTAGTTTGCAATACGCCTACCTATAACTTTACAAGTACAGCAAAGGCCGGCTAGGTAGTCTCATTTTTGTCCCAAGTTACTTAGGTTCAACAGTATGTTACCATTCTTTAAACTGTATGTTACTTTCTACAGTGATTTATTACATTTACCCCGCCAATAACACTATAGAAACTGTTTATTTTGTTCCAGTTTCGGGTTGCTTTCAAGTCGTCTGCGTTCACACAGCCGAAATGAATATTCATTTCTGTCAAATTAACCGAAATGAAAATTGCGCGAAATTCAATTTCAGTGCGGTGCGCTCATGTGAACACTTCCATTGTTTGTAAACTTAACCGACACGAGTTTCTTTGCTTGCGGGCGAAATGAAGTCTCATGTAAACGTGGCCTAAGACAAACCAAATTTATAAAACTAAATTTGAAAGTTTTTTTTTTTTTTAACCTGTCTGCATTCGACACTCAAACAATAAACTAAATAATTACTTATTTTTTAGGTTTGGTTCAAGAGCTACCGGGTTCGATTCACTGGTGAACCATATGCTAAATTTAGATTTGAAGAACTACCAACGGTGGTTTGGCTCTCAAACAAATCGGATATGAAATAATTGGTTTTTAATTTAAGACTTGAAGTCGGGAGGTTACAAGTTCGGTTCTCAGGCAAGCCTTATAAAGCTTTAGACTTTAACGAGCCACCTCTTGTGCTACCGCACGTTGGATAGGTCAGGTCGTGTCAACAGCTGTTTTTTACCACACGATTTTGCCACGGCGCCGAAAATTCAGCTACAGCACGGTCACGACAGGAAATGTTTCAAGTTACTCAAAACTTTATATTCCCAAACGTACAAAAGAAACTTATAAAATATTCCAAAGCATAAACTAGATAATCTTTTTATTTTAGATGTAGAAACTACCGGGTTCGATTTTCAGGTTAGTTATTCACTCATACTTTACCATAACCACTTAAGTAAAATTTTAGACTTGAACCAGTTCACAGGCAAACCACCTACGGTGGTTCGATCCTCGTGCAAGACACTCTTCAGGTCGAGTTTTACACTTGAACCATAGCCAGTTCCCAGGCAAACCACCTGCGGCGGTTCGGTACTCAGGCAAGACACTCTTCAGGTCAACACTAAGTTTCGGGTTCGATTCTTACAACTAGCTAGGGTTAGAGTTAGGATTAAGACTACACTAAACTTAGGGTTAGAGTTAAGATTAGGGTTAGACCTCGGACTAAGACCACCACAACCCCCGCATTAACATATTTTGAGAATATTTGGACAACCCCGCATTTATACAAACCCCGAAACCCCGCATTTACACAAACCCCGCAACCCCGCACCCGCCCCCGCAAACCAACAGCATTTGGAGCAATTTATACTACTAACGCATAACTTCGCTCGTGTTTCGTATTTCACTTGCACGTTAAACTTCAAGACAAATAAATCATCTTCAAGACAAATAACTTCCAGACAAGTAAAAGCTTTAGAGCTTGTAAAACTTTAAATTTTCAAAATGTTTAAAGCGACTTCGTTGGTAGCATTTAATTTAAATCCCACATTGAAATACAAGTAACTTATTAATTTTTGTCTTGAAAAATCTGTGACCAATTCTCAGGTGAGCCATGCTGTAATCTTTATGGTAATTTGTAATTTGGGTTCCATTCTGAGACAAGACAATCATTCAATTATTGAATTTAGATTTTCCTTCAAAAAAAGAAAAACATCTTGCAGTAGTTCAAACCTCAAGTAAGTAAACGAAAAAAAACACGCTTGTGAGTTTTGGAAGATTTTCAAGAAAAATCTACGTAAAATTTGTAAAATACTTTGAAATTAACCAAAGATTGCAGAGTTCTTTTCAAACAATGTTGAAAATAGCGCAAAGGTTTTAGGGTATTCCGCTTGAGAAATTAACCAAACGAAAGTCTCGTAGCTTGCATACGATCAAATTACTGGCAATTTCTAATACAGAAAACTATCAGAAAACCAAGTTAAAGTAATAGTGCGTGAGGTACACTTCTTTGAAAATATCGAATCTTAGACAAGGCAAAAAGGACACTCGGGTTTTAACCAAAAGAGATTTGATTATTGAAAACCCCTGCTGCGTTGCAGACTTTTATTCTTGATCAAATAAATTTACAAATTTTTTTGAAACTGAGGGTTTCCATCGGGGAAAAAATTGAAAATACTGTACCAGCGGCGTTCCAAACTTTTAATGTTGGTCAAAAAATCTCTTTTTTAAAACTTAGTGTTCCCATTGGGAGCAATATTAAAAAACGCGTTCCATACTTTTAATTTTGGTCAAATAAATTTACAATTTTTTTTTGAAAAACTTAGGGTTTCCTTCAAAAACAACATTGAAAACGTCTGTGGCGTTTTAGATTTTTAATCTTGGTCAGTTGAGGGTTTGGAGGTGATTGCTCTGTTGGGGATTGAACCGCTTACACTGGGCTTTGAATGGTAGTGCGTGTTTGTTTAAATTTATTATTCGCAATTTTTTAGATGAGGGTTTCCATAAATGATTATTTTTCTCCTGGGAAGAGTGAAATTGAACATGACACTGGTGTTAACAGCAATAGGTGCGTTATGTCGGTCAGGGTCTAGTTTTCTTTAACCCTATTCGGCCCAGGGGGAATCGATTAGCTCCCCCCCTTCGCTTATTTCGAAATTTTGTTATGAAGCAGTCAAGCCACAATAATGAAATTTCTTGACTTTTCCTAAAATTTACTGCTTCAACTTTCAGTTGTAAAACCATTGTCGTATGACAACTAACTTCGGAGTTATTAAACGTTTCTCAAGGTCGACCCTGCGTTTCTGGCAAAATTTTGAAAAATTAATTTAATCCTGTTAGTCCCCATTGTTCTGTCGTAATTAATAATTTCACGCTTTTTCGTACACTGATAACGTGAATAAGAACGTAAATCCAATAACCTCTTGAACGGCTTTTGTTGCAATCGATGTTCAAAAAGAGTTGTGACAAACTAACAATAGATTTTCATTTACTATTTTGCCTAAGGCATTATAATTTTCATTATGATTTCAAAAGCTCACAGCTAAATTTCTCAGACAGTTTTGTGTAATTTTACCAAATTTCAAACTATGCTTCATTTTTAGCATTTCGCTAATAAATAAGAATTGCGATTAAGTAATATAAACGTATTTATTGATAAAAAAATTGGAGGCCAACATAAGCCCGATTCCTTTTGTGTTTTGCCAATTTTTTTTTTCGCATTGCTGATATGCAGTAGTCAAAAATGTCCATAAGTTATCAAGTGTGTGGCATGCAGTATGAATTTCGGTAGTCTTTATGATCGAAATTTGTTTTTGGTAACTAAAAGAAAGAAAAAAAAACGCAATCAATAAATAAAGTTTTAGTTTCTGCTAAGCAGCAGTATCAGGAGAAAGATGTTCATTTTTTCAAAAAAACATATGCATGATTTTGACTGCCAAAGGTTTTTCATGAAGTTCAAGTGATAACATCCAAAACAGAAATTAGCCCGAGTGTCTTTGCGCGTTACGTAGCAGCACCCTGATAACTTCATTGTGAGCATACGCTTTGTTTTTACCAAATTGCAACAGTTCATGCCTTTGCGATATTCAATAACATTGCAAAAAGTGGAAAGTTTTAGATAATACTTGTTTCGGAACTATTACTTTAAATTTTTACCTTTTTTGTTATTCAAGGTTATTATTACTAAAAGCTTTGGTAAAAAATGCTTTTCGAAGCAATACCCAATAGCTAGTGTAAATTGTTATCAATTTTTTATAAAATTCACATCAAACTAAACAATTATTGGATATGTACATTGTAAAATGTGCTATGTGGTATAATATACTTGTTACCGCTTTTAATATTTTCGAATTAGATGCTACTACAGGCCTACAGCATGGCGTACTATTGCAAATATTACTGAGCTTCACTTTGATTTTTCATTTGTGGTCTATAATTATAAATGGCAACCGTGGCATGCTGAATTTGAAAATTTTATGTTGTTTCATTACTTTTCAATTTTCGCTTTTATTTGTGAACATTCACAACCAACAAAAATTATATTTGCAGATACAAAATATAAATACGGACAACAAATTCTTTAACTAACAGATTTTGCAAATTAAAATCCGATTAGCTGACCATTTAGTAAATGAATTTATACTGGATTTTTTGTGATCATAAATAACTAAGATATCTAAATTCACTGATGTCGTAGGCAAATTTTTAATTGTTCTAATTTACTGCAGTTATCTAACGGCTTTATCGCATACAAACAATATTGCTGGTTCTGGATGCGAGAACAAAAGGAGTACAATAGCTTTGATGATTTTGATCAAAGATGAGAACCGGCCAATAAATTTCTACCCTTGGGATTAAACTATTTTTTTTACTGTTTTTCTAAGCTTATTCAGCACTAATCCCGGTAACAACCAAAGTTTGCAACAATTTGTTATAAAGCCATCACTGAAATAAAATCCGAAATATTATGAAAATAAAATCGTTACATTTGAAAATTAGGCAGTTTTTGTAGAATGATACGAATAGTGATAAAAAAAATGGTATTTCAATCGGTATAAAGATTAATTGTAATTACAATGTGGGAAACAATTTTAATTTTTGCTGTTACTTCTGAAATCATTTGTGATAATACACTAGAAGGTAAGCCCATTGGGTACTATATAAGATTTTGGAAAATCTAATGACGAGCAATAACCAAATTAATGTAGGGTTTCTTATATAAACTTCAAAAATACTACAGAATTCTTGAATTTTTGAGAAAAAAATGCTCTCCAATATTAGACAACGTAATCTTTTGCAAAGTAAGCAAGAAAAAAAACTAATCCGACGCCAAAATCTATTACAGTGCTCTAAATTGACCAAACAATTATTCTAAAAAATGAACCAAGAATCCGAATATCAAGTAAGACAAATTTCTTTTTTTCTTATGATTCAAAATCCGTAAAAAATAATACAAAAAATAGTTTGAAAAGATAACATTTACTACACTCCGTCCGACACATTTTGAAAGTTTTTTCGCAAGTTCGAAGTAATTGCATTTTCATTTACCAAATTGTCAACGGACAGCGAAAAAATTGTTCATTTTTAGAGAAAAAGCTGTCGTTTGCCCATCTGTCTACTACACACGGTGAAAGCTTCATTTTATTGCTAATATTTAGCCGGAAAGCTGGATGTGAATACAAACTTTTTTCGAGTTTCGGTTTTACCAGACCGCTAATCGAACCCAAATCTATTATATCAGCAGAATGCTACGCTGTACTTTTGATTAGGTTTAGCAAGAGTAGCAACAAATGCAATTTTTGCATTGCCAGATGTACCAGACTGCAAATAAAACCCATAATACGAGTTTTCCTAGTGAAAACTCTTACTATATTGTATTAGAATACGAATCTTCAGCATATTAAAAATTACATCAAAATTCAACCAATTTTATTGACGTTTGTTACAGCTATGTCATAAGCATTTACTAACAAAATGTGAATGAGCAAAAATAGTGGTTTGAAGCTAGTTCTTTCATAAGTTTGTACAAAAAATACTAAATTTGGTAGTGTTTAGCAAAAGGAACTAGAACAGTAACAAATATTCAGCTTGCCATTAATTCACGTAACAAACCAATATTTTAGATATTTTAGCTCAATAGAAATAATCTTTTAGTTTAGTTCGTAATTATCTCTGAGTTACTGAATAAAACTCTAGCTGCGATGCCGCGTCACGGCAATCAAACGCTTATTAACATTATGCAGATGAAAAGCAAACCGATCGCTTCTGATAGTCCTTGACTTATTTTGAAATTAATTGAAGATCAAGGTTGCAAATATAATGACAAAAAGTTCAGATTTTTTGTCAGGAAATTGAGCTTCTCGTGGAGCAAAAACGGATTTTTTATCTTTTGTAATTCGGGAGTTATTAGCGTTTGAATGTGTTGTGTAGAATCGATCCCCCCCTGGGCCATTAATCAAAAAATTTTGCCTGGTCCGAATAGGGTTAAAATATTCTGCCACATTTTTTTCAGTCTAATTTCAAAACCGTTCATGTATTTCGCTTTTGTGACCTAGTAAATCACCATTTCGAGTGAAGGTTAATAACGTTAGGTATATACGTCCATTTTGACAGAATAACTAGAGCATTAAAACTCTCAAGTATGTATCGCAGCTGACAAACTTGCTTGTCCTTGTGACACCAAGGTGATCGGAAATTAAACAAATTGGATTATATTACGTCTTGCAAGTAAAACAGCGTTTGCAAATTCTAATCTGGCCGGTGAAAACAGTTGAAAAGATTTTTTGAAGGCGAATTTGCGACCGGCCATCTGAGGTTTACAGATGTTGCTGCAACAGCTAATGACCAGCCTCTCGTTATTTTAATGCAAAAGTCAAAGAATAATATCGACCAACTTGTATTCAAGCTCGCCGCACATTTGCGCACATTGTTTGGAAACAGAATTTGTAGTTTACAGGCAGGGCTCGAATGGTCTCCGCTTAGTCCGTATCTTCCACCTCTTGTCTTCTTTTGGGGTGCTGCTTAAGCAGAAGTGTACAAAGAGAAGCCTTGCTCTCTTAGACAGCTAAAGTAAGCTGTTGAATCATTCACCCAGAGCGTTGCAACATATACACATCGTCGCGTGATTGAGAATTTTGCTGTTCGCATCAATGCCTGCGCAAACTGAAATGGGGCCCATATTGAATACGTAAACTACAAAAAATTTGCATAGGTTAGCAGCATGCTAATGCATATGCAACATAACATAGGCCTAATGCTCCCGCCGAGCAGCTTTGAAATTTTGATTTTTTCTTGTTCACTTTTTGTTTATTAAAATTTTTTAAATCTGGAAGCATTGCAAAACACCCTGTATTATAGCCTATGAGGTATAGCACCATCAGGGCCAATCTTGCTAAGTTACCTTTAATTGCACTTTTCACTGTTCGGCTGCTCTCAGTACAGCCATCGAGCGTTTCTTACTGAGAAAAACGCCTAGCTAAGCAGATTTTTTGTGATAACGCAAAGCGATACGCCGGATGCGTCCTCCCGACTCTGCTGCCACCTGAATGTGGCGTTTCGATGATGTAAAAAGACGCGAGTCACTCGCTGGTTGCTGCTGTTTAACCGTGGGCTGCGTGGCGATACATTTACGCGCCCTTGTCTAGTTTATTAGTCACGCAAATGCAGACAATAGTCAAATTATTTGGAGGAATATATCCCCCCATTCCCCCCGGGTTTCAGCACCACTTTCGAAAGTATCATTACATGTTCTAGAAGTGAGTGAATAAAAAGAAATGTAAATTACCCTCAAAATGTTAACCAATTAACGGACTTCTTTAACTTCCGTTAATTAAAGCTGAAAATAACGATTAACTTTAACGGAGGTATGAAGGTTGTTAGCGGACTAGTGGTTAACGAAACTAACGTTTTACATTAACGTGCCCTACTATGACCTTAACCGTAATTGGCTGTCAAGATGGCAAGATAGCAGCTTGGTTGGTTGGTTGTAATGCTCAGCTCTTTCCTGTATGGCGTAGTGGAATGCTGATGGGTGAGCAACTGAGCATAGGTCGTCTCGTTAGATGATCGGCTTCGTTATTTTACCTTGAAGTATTAAAGCTCTTTGCTTAGTTCGTTGTCTTCTGGTCTAGGCAATTAGATCAACAAACACTAGATTACAGCCATTTATAGGAAAAACTAAGGGAAACACTGTTGCGTAGGCCTTCATGCCAAGTATATTGAATAAAAAAAGATGTGACCCGGTGGGGATCCATTCATTATTTCCCTTCAACAACATCGAACTTATCCCATATCTGGATCTATTTGAACGGTTGTGGTATCTCCACATTACCTCACTCATCGAAGACATTAAAGGCGGTGAATCATCCAGCCAAGTCCAGTGGTTTACTATAGCTAAAATTGAACTATAATTTTTGATATTTTTTGTTTTAATTTTGGGACCGCGGTTGCAAAGATATTCAACAAATACAAAAAGATGTACCCCCGAAAAAAGTTTTTGGAAACTCTGAGTTTTGTTCTTCCCGCCAACACCACAGTAGGCCTTATAGTTTAGAGAACTGTTGTAGGCCTAATTGTTTAGAGATAGTTTATTTCTAAATAGTTTAGGCCTAATTAGAAACTATTAGGCCTAATAGTTTAGAGATAGTGGTTAGGCCTAATAGTTTAATAAGATTACAGTAGGCCTAATAGTTTAGAGAACTGTGGTTTTGGCGGGAAGATCAAAACTCAGAGTTTCAAAAAACTTTTTTCGGGGGGACATCTTTTTGTATTTGTTGAATAGCGTTGCATACGCAGCCCCAAAATCAAAACAAAAAATATCAAAAATTATAGTTCAATTTTAGCTCTTGTAAACCACCGGAATTGGCTGGGTGATTCACCGCCTTTAACTCGGATGCTGAAGAAGATGAATTGCCTAAACGCATGTCGGAACTTTGCTCTTTCTTGTGAAATGCTGGTTTTTGTGCAAGGTAACATTTTTGTTTTGCTGAGCGTGTGATATTGTGCACAACGTAAAAAGTTAGATTTAAAAGATATGTAGCTGCAGCTTTCATGAGAAGTAAAGTTTTATGTCCTGCTCTGGGAACTTCGCTACTTTTTGTCTTTAATTTTGTGGCTCAAATTCGATATGCAAGCCTTGTTTAAACAGAAACGGTATCCGGACACGAGCCCTAAAAACACGAGCCCTAAAAGACAGCAGTCCCAAAAACACAATTCCTAATGGACATGAGTCCTAAAGTACACAAGCCCAAACGGACACGAGTTCTAAAGGACACGAGTCTTAATGAACACAAGCCCTAACGGACACGAGTCCCAAAATACATGAGTCCTAAAGACACGAGTCCTAACGGACACCAGTCCTAATGAACAGGAGTCCTAATGGACACCAGTCCTAAAGAACACGAGTTCTAATGGACACAAGCCCTAATGGACACGAGCCCTAAAAAACACGAGTCCTAAAGACACAAGTCCTCATGGACATGAGTCCTAAAGGACACGAGTCCTAAAAGACACAAGTCCTAAAGAACACGAGCCCTAAAAGACACGAGTCCTAAAAGACACGAGTCCTAAAGGACACGAGTCCTAAAGGACACGAGTCCTAAAAGACACGAGTCTTAAAGGACACGAGTCCTAAAGGACACGAGCCCTAAAAAACACGAGTCCTAAAGGACACGAGCCCTAAAAGACACGAGTCCTAAAAGACACGAGTCCTAAAGGACATGAGTCCTAAAAGACACAAGTCCTAAAAGACACGAGCCCTAAAAGACACGAGTCCTAAAAAACACGAGTCCTAAAGGACACGAGTCCTAAAGGACACGAGTCCTAAAGGACACGAGTTCTAAAAGACACGAGTCCTAAAGGACACGAGCCCTAAAAAACACGAGTCCTAAAGGACACGAGCCCTAAAAGACACGAGTCCTAAAAGACACGAGTCCTAAAGGACACGAGTCCTAAAGAACACGAGCCCTAAAGGACATGAGTCCTAATGGACACGAGTCCTAAAGGACACGAGTCCTAAAGGACACGAGTCCTAAAAGACACGAGTCCTAAAGGACACTAGTCCTAAAAGGACACGAGTCCTAAAAAACATTAAAGTTAAATGCTACATAAAAGTCGGTAAATGCTGAAAAAAATTTGATTGGTAAGAATTCGGGGTTTTTGTTTGCTTTTTTCAGTGACATAAATTCGACTTGCTGTCAAGTAATCCACGAAAATCTTGTAATGTACATGGTGGTAGCTACCTTCGGTTATCAAATACAAGGTTTACTATTGACGGCCCTGAAATAGAACAGTTGCATCTCCTTCATTCGTGACAAATAACGCATTTTTAAACTTTTGTAATTTCATAGATTTATTTTGCATTTGATGTTGTCAGTAGCGGTTTACCGTTACGGTTGCTAGGAGTTAAAACGCAGAAGCAGTTGTTTTCATTGAATTATTTCGTAAAGATGTCATTTAAATTTTAAACCAATGATTTAACCGCCCTGAATGTTATGTTGATCGAGCCTTAATTTACATGTATTTCGACTTGAACCAGTGGTGTAAATCAGTATTCATAAGTAGTGCTTAAATTAAACGTTAATCTGCAATGTGGTATTGCTGTGGCATAGAATTTTTATGTATTTTAGGATATGGCCGAAATTACGGTGTGAAACAAAGTTAAAAACCGGGCAAAGTGGACAATATCAGGCAGAGTGGACAATGAGATTTCACAAAAGGCATAATTACTTTCTAGACCCGCTGAGTTATATAAGCTATAAATTGATCCTGGTAACTTTTCAACTAAGCTATAGGCTATCTACAAAAGTTTTGACTTTACATTCAAATTCTTTAAATACGCCTACTGAAAGAATCAAACATTGATTTACGGTAAGTTTCGATGCTTTGTAATGGCATTTTGACGTCCAATCGTTTTGGCGAGGAAAAACTATGACGTAGCTGCAATCCAACAATAATAATTAGAAGGTATTGGAGATTCGAAGTACAGTACCAACTGCAAACAAGTTGTTGTTGATCTGAACGCAGATTAATGAACTTGTTGAAAAACGGTAGTTCATGCTCCTTAAAACGATGACATAATGCGCTCTTTGCGGTTTTAGAACGCGAAAATTTCTCTCCTTTTCGATGATTCATCGTAATATTATCGATCATCTGTTGCTGTAGTTTGGCAGTTCGTAATGGATGTCGTTTGTAAATTCTTTTTGATATTGGGCTGATAAAAATTTTCTTTCTACGTACAAAATACTAGGAAAATTTTCTAAATAATGTTTTGATTTATTGTGTCATTTTAGTTTTTGTCGCACTCGCAAAAGGACATTATTTATTATTAGTTACAGCGTCATGTGCGAATTTAATTTTCTTAGGGCATTTTTATTGTTATTGATGTTGATAGCTTGCAAAATAGGTAACAACTAGTTAACGATATTAAATTCTATAGCAAAACTATTTCTCTTTTCTCAAAAAAAAAAAAGAATTTCAATTAATTTGAGATTGTTTTAGTTGTTTCGTATTCTCAAAATTTTATCTGATAAATAATGCGATAAACGTTAGATTCAGAAAAGTTCGCTAACTGCGCAACACCACTTCACTGCATTACTGACGTTGATAAACACTTACGGTATGTGTTATTCAAAGCCGTTTGCAACACTGATGAACAGTTCATCTTGATTTCTCGATAATCTCCCTCAAAAAAGTTATTAATAGTGAGCATACTCGCAATCATCGCATATAGAATTTCTTTGATTATTTGTTTAGTCAGTACATGAACTTGACTGGAAAATAAAATTGTCAGTGCATGCGCGGCCGGTATTCTATTTACGTTGAATTCAATACAGTATTCGTTTTTTATCCGCTTTTGTCGTTTTTTTTACGCTTTTCTTCTTCATGAAAAAGTAATGCTCTTTTTGGTAAGCATTTTTATACGTATGTCCGTGTCCACACCAACCAGACAGTCACGTACTGAACAAAACTTTTTTTCAAAAAACGTTTTTTACGAAGGGTTAAACAGCCCTATTTTGAAATATCACTCTCATCGTTTATCATAGGCGTAGCCAGGATTTTTGATTGGGGGCGGCCCAAACCACAAATCACATACGTGAACACCAAGAAAAAAGTCTTCACAGTCCGACTTAAGAGTCTTGATTGGGGGGGGGGTGAAATTTTGTTGGAGACCAATTTAGGATTGGGGTAGGAGACCACACCACAACTTATATAGTGAAGACCAAAAAAAAAAACAACAAGAACAAGTTTTACGGCCTGAAGAACTGAATTTTTTTCGAAAAAAAGGTGAAGAGCAAAAAAACGATAACGTCTTCACGGTCTCGTGCAAGGTGAACACAAACCAAGAAAAAGATGAAAGGATAGCCGTTTTGGCCACAAATTTATTATTGCTGGCATTGCGATTGGGGGGGGGGAGGGCGGGATCCCTGCCTCCCTTTCTCATGCTACGCCTAGTTGTTTATACACAAAATTTTGATCAATATGTACAGTAATAACACTCTACATAATGCACATAAGACTAATAAAAATGCGCACGAAAAAGAGCATACTTTTTCACGAAGAAGCAAAAACCAAAAACAAAATGGACTGAAACGGATTTGGGTAAATTCGCCTTTAGTAAGTAAACATTTTAATTTTGCGACCAAAAATTACGCCATTAAAAAGTCTTCTGCTTTAAAAACGATAAATATATTGTTTAATTTGTATTTTACGGCTTTGAACATCGAAAGAAATGGCTTTTCGTATAAGGTAGTTTTTTAATTTCTCACTTTAAGTTTTATTTGTATTGTCGCAGAAAAGATGAAGCTCAACGGCATGTGAAACTTATTAAAATAAATCACGGCGAGCCAGCAGGCAAACGGAGACGATCGTATGAAATCAAAGATCAACGGCTCCGAAATGCAGCAAGCTGCTGGTCCTCACGCCCTTAGATTACTTGCTGACGATTGCCCGTATTATTTAGTTAAATACAGATCCTGTTTAAAATCCCAAATTGGACAATATCTTAAATTTGAAACAATTCCAAAATATGCCAAAGTTCTTAAAAATATTGCAGCCCGATTGACTTGCACACCAAAGCACTAAATATAGAGTATAATGTTTCCCTGATGTTAGAAATTGTAACAATTTGTATTAACTTTTCATAAATCTTTTTTAATTTCATCATTGAATTAACTACAAACCAGCCGAGTTCTTTTTGACAAAATTGAACGCGTGCAAACTGTCTGAAAATTAAAGTTTGTTTGCAGTCTATGTTTCCTCTAAGCTGCGACGCCGCGCAGATAGCCTTGAACCCCAGCGCAGTACTTCAGTTCTGCCGCGCACTCTATAAGTGTTAATAAGACAAGGGTAATACGTGCTTTCAATCGGAAGCGAGACCATAATTTAGATATCATAAAATTATTTTACAAATGCAAGATTTAAACAACAAACCCGAAATTTTGGACTAAAATGGAACCAGAATGCGGCGAAGACCTTTTTTTTCAACCTTTACTTAAATTTGAGGGGCAAAATTCCGAAATTCCAGACTGAAAGAGAACCAGGTTGCGGCGAAGACCTTTTTTTGGAGCTCACTCGGCATTTTATTCCGCGCAAACCAAGCAAGCTCTGAGAGGAAACGTTGTTTGCAACAAATCCAATAATGAAAGAAAACTACAGTTTTTTGATCTGCAAAAAATCCGATAAAGAATATTGTAACTAATAAAATTTGTTTGGAAGAATTGAAACCGCAAAAGCGCAGTAAATTTGAGAAAACTGCATTTTAAAATTTTCAATGGAGCATTGTGATCAAATTCTTTAAATTATATAATTGTAAGAAATAGAAAGAAAATTTTTTTTACTGTAAGAAATAAAAAAAATCAAATAAAGAGAGTTCAACATCAACGCAGAACAATTTTTCTTGAGAAATTTGTAAAAATGTGAACCTAACGTAACTTACACTTTATGCTAAACATTCTGCTCTTTCTTTCATTTTAACAAAGATTAATAGATTTTTTTGAAATCACCAACTTACATGAAAACGATCTACGGCGCAAGAGCGCAAACAAAAGGACAAAGAGAGACGTTATCCTACGATCTTTGCTAACATTTTTGTGCTTCGAAAAATCATGCCGCCACTTAATTACATTATCAGAAATTATACTTTATCTAGCCACAAGCATAAAATACGACATAGTCATAAAAAATTTTTTTTTAATTATAATTTGTATGTTTTGCAGTATCTTATACGCAAACAAGGTAGTGCAGAAAATTAAGATCAACAAAAAAAGTAATTTTGCAATCAAAACATAGTGTGTATTGAAAACATTGCAGAAACAGGAGTTTAATCCATGAATGAGGGATATGAACTCTACTGCGTTTTCATAAAAATTGTTTGACTTTTTCACTTCAAGTTGACGAAATTATTGGTATTTTTTAAATTTCTGTTATTCAAGGTTTGTTAAAAAGCAAGTTCTTCAGCAAAAATTAAACGTAAAAATTAATCCTAAAACGAATGAATTTTTACTTTTTTATGTAAAATGAATATGAATGATGTAAAATCTTCTGCCATATACAATGAAAAAAAAAAAACAAAACGTAAATATGTTTTATTCTTGCGGTTTTAAAACTCATTCATTAGCGAAAACGTTTGAAGCTATTGTGATAAATTGTCTCTGATAAAACATCAGATCGGTTGAATTTTTCAAATTGGAACAAGTAGAAACTTTGAAATACTCTATTTCAAAACAATGATGGGTGGTATAAAACTTTGAAAAATGATTGTAATTTTAATTTATGTGATGAATAAACCCTTTTGCATCTAAAAGCACGACAAGAAGCTAAAAGTTAGTGTTTGATTAACAGATCAAGAGCAAATCGCCTAATGATGATTGCGAGTGAAAATAATGTAGCCGACGTGATGGGTGGTTTTTCCGCAAAATGCATCCTCAATGTCGTCGCAAGTACAGCGTTATAATAACACTGTGACAGTGCGAGTCATTGTTCAGCATACGCACGGCGATTTCGAAACTAAGTTGGTCCAAGAATCTATTTTTTACATTAATAACAGCAATTTTAAACTTTTATCTCGAACAGACGTCAAATTATATTTCTAATTTTTTGACTTTTATTGTAATTGTAATTACATTTTATTTACCAAGTTACCTTGGCCAGAAGACAGCGAAGTGACTTTTCGGTCTTCGAGTCAAGCTGCCACCTGCCCACCTGTCTATCTCACACGATGGAGGCTTCACACTATCCCTTTATTTGCTGAACGTCAATCAGGGAAGCTGTGAATATCAATTTTTATAGTTTTTGGTTTGACCCGACCGGGAATCGAACCCGAATCTACCGCTTCAGTAGCAGACGCTCTATCCACTCGACCACCGATCGGTAAGTACCTACTGATATTTAAAAAATGTTATTCTAGCTCAAAATTAAAAATAAAAGGTTTGGGGGATCTATTTAATGGGTTACCGAGGGGGTAGCACCAAGGCCACCTAGATAATACAAGGCCTGTCACGCACAAACAGATTAAGCTGTGACGTCATAGCATCTAGTCATAACAAACAGCGAAATGCTATCGCACCGCGGTGTAATATATTCTACATCAAAGAATTTATCACCTTTGCAGCGCAGTAGCGCTGGTGTAGTTGAAACTATTGTTCCTTCTTATCTCAATCTAGGCTCTACTACAAGTTAATACTGACTGCTGATAATTTAATTGAAAGTAGGGCGTACCGAAAAGGTGAGAAATGTATTCCAAGAAAAACAAAACAAATACATGCAAGCACACATCCAACAAAAGTAGAAAAAAAAAACAGAACAGGCAAAAAAGAAACGTTTCCAATGCAAGAAGTACAACTTATGTTGCTACAAATCGAATAATTTAGGTCAAGGTTAAAAGTTTTCTTCTTTTAGCCAAGCGACTTATTGCTACTTCGTCATTTTTTTTGAAGCAAAAGTTATTGAGTATTATATTTACACATGCCCAAACGATCATTTTAATCAATGCACTGAGCTCATGTCCATTTGCACATCTGTTATCATACAAGACATATATGTTCTCGGATTCTACAACCGATATTATAGTGTTCATAGCTAACAAACGCTGTGAATGTGATTTATGAAATTCGTCCATTTCCAACATTTTATTAATAACCACATAACTGACGAGAACAACACTTACAATTTCATAGGAAGGATATATTAACCCTCCTCTTGACAGGCCTTTTATCATACTACTATCAATGGATTGCGTATCGCCATCACTTGACGCAATAAGATCTTTGCAAGTTTGACATTTCAGCTTTTTGTTTGCTGAATAGCAGCAATAGCCAGCAATATAAGTTATAGCAGGCAAGTAATTTTTGCCTTGTTCTGCGTCTTCTGCGGTTATTGCGATAGGACATTGTTGATGAAGTGATGATGATCCAGTGTTAAAATTATCCCAGTCGAAGGAAAAATCTTCAATAGAAATATCTCTTCCTTTTAACGACAATTGTAGTACTGACAGCAAGCGTAACTTCTTTTCGCACTCATAAACCTGACGTAAGGACACATCATATTTCCCTCCTGCAAGTTGCCGGTACTGCCCAAAGCGAGCTTCCAATGAATCAGTTTGAAATTTGCCCAACAACACATATCTTGCACCAAGTTCTTGCAAGCAATAATGGGATATTTCCAGAAGAGCTTGGGTGGTGTGCTTAAGGGCAGAAAAAGTCTCTTTTGTAAGTTTACCAGAAGTATGCACCATTCTATCCCATTGCAAGAGCCAATCTAAGAACTGTTTCAAAAACTCCTTTGACTCTGTGTTGTCGCCAATAATTGGTTTCTGATAATTGTTTTTCAATCGATCGCCTTTGTTTGGAGTGCAAACGTTCACAATATCCCACCAAGTTTTTATTAAGTCTATGAAAGCAGCAGTATTCTGCCAATGTGGGATGCCAAATTTTCCACCCAACTGATGTAGAGCATGCGATACGAATTCATTAAAGATTTGGATAACGAGTTTAACATTTTGACGTTCCAGGTTCGATGGGGATAATGCTTTAGCTGAGAATTTATAAGCATACTTTATGGTTGAATCAACTTCTAAATGATGTAGTTGTTTCAAAGATGAAAGAGAAGCATAAGCACACTGAGAATCACTAGTAACTGACGTAGAAACATTTGCAAAATTAAAATGTGGAAAAACCAAGCATTTGCCCTCCGTCTTTTGATTTAACCAATTATTCCTAATACACTTAAATATATGCACTGTGTCTAATATAAAAAATAGTGGCCGACTACTGTCACAGGGATGAGGATACGCTGTTAAAAGTTGCGGAGGTGATGAAAAATTTGACATAGCCTTTCTATTAATGGCATTATTATCTGTTATCACAGATATCACTCGAAAACCAATGGTTTCGAGAGATTTCAAAGATTTACACAAAAACTTAAACAAATCAATAGCAGTCATCTTGCAAGAGGGCAGCACATGCACGACATCTTTATAGTCAGAAAAAACACTGGTGATCATAAACACAAAAGCTGATGTTGCAGCTTTGGTAGAATCATAAGCAGCTCCCACTAAATTTCCGCCTTTATAATCAAAAAATGGAGCAAGGTGAATTTCGTCTACCAATAAACACACAGTTTTGTCTCTAGGCTGCAGTGCCTTATACTTATTTTTTATGTAAAACATAAAGTTATGCTCAGATTGTTCGTTTACAGGACTAACAGATGAGGATAGGGTTACTTTACGAATTGTTGTTAAGCACGGTAAAATTATCTTTCCACTGTTACGCAAAAAACGATATCCATGCGGAGACAAGTTTTGAAAAATTGACGCAAATATTAAAAATTCGCTAGAGTACACCAATGAGCGTTTAGTTGTTAATTGCAGCTGCTCGATAACAAATGAAATGACAGGTGCAAATTTTGTTAAGCTTCGTTGCAAAGATAGCAGCAGAGTAACTATAAGTTTCAATGTTAAATCAATTGCGTCGTTGCTAACGTCAGTTTTAAAAGCTGGCATATTCATAATAGTGTCACAAACCTCATTGATTTGATGGAGTGAATTCACGTGCATGGGCAATGCATTCTTTCCCACATGTTCGAGCTCCACAGAATGCATGTACGCAGTTAGCATCATGTCATTGTTTATATGCAAAGAACAATCAATGTGTGAGCCGGAAGAATCCAAATGTTTAATATAGCTAATCGACACGCCTTTTGTTCCTTTCGCGTCCATCATGATCATTTGCCATGGCGCTTCAATCTTCAATTTTTGTTTTAAATCCGTGATTGAAGATACATTATTTCTGGTTTGTTGTTCTTCAAAATCTTTTCTGCTTGCTTCCATAGCTTTTACTATATGAAGTTCTTCTTTTCTTAGCAAAATGCTGTCACGGCTTGATCTTTCTGTCGAAGTAGGTTGGGACATGTAGGACGGACAGTTAGGCAACTGTGAGGGAATAGCATCTGAAGCCAGTTTGGGCTTTTTCAGTTTGTAAGACAAAGTTTTTCCAGATTTTTCGTCAAATGCTGTGGTACTCCATAATATTTGGTGTGGTAAAAAATGACGTTCGCAGACCTAAACAGTATAAACTGCAACATTATCAATCAATTACGCTGTTTGCCTGTTTCACAACTTACACGCATTTTAGCAATAAAATTAACAGCACACTAAGAATTTTAACAAGTGGCACACCTTCAGTGATTCATCCGGAGACGTTGAACACCGGACACGGAAAACCGTAACGTTAAATTTAGAAAATTCTAGGACTTAAAAATTAAATTCCTTTCTCAAAACCACAACAGGCTGAGGAATCACGACCACGAACTATATACTTTTACCAAAATATCTACTTCCGTTTCTTTTGTCCCACCACACTTACCTTGCTACTTGGGCTTGGTTCAAAGTCTTTTCTTTTAATAGCTTGAAGCCATTTGTTTTTCAATTCAGGTTCTTTCGGAAAACCAAATACAGTAACTTTTGATAAAGCAGAATAATTTCCATCGCAACGAGGTACGCAACAACGAAATGGCATTGTGATAAGAATTTTATCTTCCAATACGAGTAATACAAAATCAAACAATAACAAGTTTGTACGTGAAATCTGCGTACAAATACATAAATCACATATTGTATTCTCATCAGCCTTAATTTTAAAAACTAATATATTCAATGATGATTCTGCATGGATATTAATACTGCTTTTCGATTGACAGCTGCAGGACTTCTATTGCATTCGCTTGCTTATAAATAATTTTTGTGAACTGCATCTCCAACTTGCTACTTTCAATCAAAATATTTTATAGCCTAGGTTCGGTATCTTGATTTTCGATGCTAGCCATTCTCCACCAAAAGTTGCACTAGAACTTTTATCGAAACCTTTCTGGCATGAACTGCATCAACTCCAATACTCCATACTTAATTTGTCAACTGTATCTATATCTACAACTAGCAAAGTCCTATTTCTATCGGCACTGTCAACAGTTTTCACTTACTGCAGTTAAAACTAATGTTACTTTCGAATTCTTTACGTGCGAAAGTAAGCAAATCTTCAAATTCAAGCTGATCAAACAATGACTACATTGCGTGACGTCACAATCCTCGTGATAGGCCTTATGTTATCTAGGTGGCCTTGGTAGCACCCCCAAACCACGTCAAAGTATTTTGAAAGATCTGCTGATCTTAAAAACAATTAGGTTATTCAAAAAATTGACTATTGGGAGATTTAATTTGGTGGGATGGCATTCCTAAATTATGTCAAAATATTTTTCCACGCATTTCTAATATTGGAATGGCAAACGACGTTAAAGTGTATTTAACAACTTCATAGTGACGAACTTGTAAAAACATCTATCTTGGTTAAGGCATTTAAAAGTCAATTATCGGGGGCACACTTGCCCTAAGTAATTAACATGCCCTAAATAATTAACGAGCTCTAAACAATTATTTCACTTCCACATTGATGATTATTGCACTAAACAGTTAGTAACAAACCGTGACCATACTTCAGAAGCAGAAAACAGTGATCACCATTTTTAAGTGTTGGGGTTTATCCAACTGTTGGGAATCGAACCCGAGTCTACCGTTGTAGTGGCGGACACTCTCCAATCACAATAAAACTTTTAATCTCTCTTCCTTATAGCGTGCTTTGCTAGAGGAAATACTGAACTCTGAACCCCAAAACCATCCGATTATTTTGATACGTAGTTGAATTGGTTGGTCAAAAGAAATTGATACTCAGCCGCATCTCCAAACGGGTCGCTTTTTTTAGAACTCGTGTAAGTAATGACGCGTATGTTTTATGAGTCATACTTTAGGACTAGTGTCTTTTAGGACTCGTGTCCTTTAGGACTCGTGTCCATTAGGACTCGTGTCTTTTAGGACTCGTGTCTTTTAGGTCTCGTGTCCTTTATGACTCTTGTCTTTTAGGACTCGTGTTCTTTAGGACTCGTGTTTTTTAGGGCTCGTGTCCTTTAGGACTCGTGTTTTTTAGGACTCGTGTCCTTTAGGACTGGTGTCTTTTAGGACTCGTGTTCTTTAGGACTCGTGTTTTTTAGGGCTCGTGTTGTTTAGGACTCGTGTCTTTTAGGACTCGTGTCCTTTAGGACTCGTGTCTTTTAGGACTCGTGTTCTTTAGGACTCGTGTCCTTTAGGGCTCGTGTCCTTTAGGACTCGTGTCTTTTAGGACTCGTGTCCTTTAGGATTCGTGTCTTTTAGGACTCCTGACCGTTAGGACTCGTGTCCTTTAGGGCTCGTGTCCTTTAGGGCTCGTGTTTTTTAGGACTCGTGTCTTTTAGGACTCGTGTTCTTTAGGACTGGTGTTCTTTAGGACTCGTGTACGTTAGGACTCATGTCCATTAGGACTCGTGTATTTAGGACTAGTGTCTTTTAGGACTCGTGTCCGTTAGGACTCGTGTCCGTTAGGACTCGTGTCCTTTAGGACTTGTGTACATTAGGACTCCTGACCGTTAGGACTCGTGTCTTTAGGACTCGTGTTTTTTAGAGCTCGTGTCCGTTAGGGCTTGTGTACTTTAGGGCTTGTGTTCTTTAGGACTGGTGTTCTTTAGGACTCGTGTACGTTAGGACTCATGTCCATTAGGACTCGTGTATTTAGGACTAGTGTCTTTTAGGACTCGTGTCCTTTAGGACTCGTGTCTTTTAGGACTCGTGTTCGTTAGGACTCGTGTACGTTAGGACTCGTGTCCTTTAGGACTCGTGTCTTTTAGGGCTCGTGTCTTTAGGACTCGTGTTTTTAGGGCTCGTGTTTTTAGGGCTCGTGTACGGGATCCAACAGAAACATACTTCGCTACTTTTTATCGTATTATCGTGTTGAAAAGAGCTTTTTTTTTATAATTGATATGGCTCTGATACAAATAAACTTATTTCGTAAACGTTTTTTCTTCGATATTAGCTACTGCCTCAATTGTCGCTTTTCTGCTATTCCAAGCTAAATACTATGATTTTTTTTTGATTTTCCGACCATGCGAACGTTTTAAAAATAATGTAATTTGAAGTAGTAGCGTTGATATGCAATTAGTAAAAAAAAATCAGTACAAGTTTAAAATCCATAAATTCCAGCATTACCTTACATACATTTTTGAAAAGTTGAGTAATGGTACAGAACGTGAGAATTGCTCTGTACGAAATGTTCATGTCTTCGAAGCAGGTTTTCATCTGACACTTGTCAAGAGATGAAAACCTGCTTCGAAGACAGAAACACTTTAAACATACATTTTTGTGAAATGAGATATAACAAACATGCATAATCGGCAAGAACATTTAATTATTAGTCAAGATCAAAAAATAACAAAATTTACAAACAAATTTTTACATCTGCGAATTTTTCGTGCTTCATTTGGATTTGCACACTGAGGCCACCCACCCAGTGGTTATACGATGCAACCAATGAGTTCCCATCAACAGTGATCGCCTGTGTGATTATGCAGTGTCCACTCCTTAAGTGGCGTGAAAATGGCCACTTTTCTCTCCCTACAGTATAGCTCTCCAGTCCAGTCGGGTTTGTGTGGAGTAGCATTTTTGCTGCACCATGCTCTCAGCCACACAAAAATTTAGCAGCTCTGAATTTCAGAGACTACGAAATGACTGCATGGTTTCAAACGTTTCATTTGTATTATTTTGGTTTTTTCATTTTAAGTAGTAAATAGTTTAAGGGTCACTCTAGGCTGTGGTAGACGGGTGCACGGAAATTGACTGCAAACCAACTTCTCCTTTAGTAACTTTAATGTTGGCTGTCTGTTGACTTGTTTCGGTGGAAGACGGTAACTCTTGAATAGCCGTTTCATGGATGCTGAATATCTTGTACATTTTTGTTGAATTACAGGTATTACATGATAGTTGCTTTAAACTTTAATTGGCGATAAATTTTCAGGTATTCGGTAAAAATGATGTATGATCGCGTTGCTATGGGAACTGTAGACATGGCTTCCGACGAATCTCATGACGAAGTCGTGACGTCATTACAAGAATACGATTCGAGGTGGTGGATTGGCACGGAAGGCAGTGTAGAGTGTAGGAGCGCCCCTAAAGATGGAATTCCGTCGTTGTTTTCAATTGGCTTCGACTTCACTAAGGTACTACAAGAGGCAGCTGCTCTCTTGATTGATTTCTTCGTTCTTGATTCTTGTTTTTAAAGTCCTGTTGCCTAGTGATTGTCTGGTACTTGCGGGAACTCAGCTTTCGCTAGTATCTCTAGTGATGACTGTTAGGAGTAGGACAGAACCAAAAGTTTGGTCCATTCCGACACCTAATGTTGAAACAGAAATCTAGCTCCTCAACAGCATTCAAAAAATATATATCAAGCTGGCCCTCCAACCAGCCATGAAACTAGGCAAATATGAACCAAACAAGCAAAGCCCGTTCAATTTTTCCGAACCACTGCCCTGAACTCGAGTTTCGCGTAATTTCTGGATGATTAGCAGGGTTGTCGCAAACCAAAATACTGCTAACCCATGATCAAACCCGAAACAATCCTAGCAATTTAAGAAACCAACCGATTGAAAAAAACTTTTACCAGGACACCGGACAAGTAGATTAAACAAATATGGAAAAGGAGAAAAGAATTTTTCATGCCTAATAGGATGCTGGACAAAGGCTCAATTCCGTTTACTAGTAGAATTCCGATTCGCAGTTTGCATTTCATTTATTCCCAAGTTTTGCTTGAATTATGCCAAAACTTTCGTTGCTAAAACGCTTTCTTGTCATTTTAACCATTCCCTTGAGCTCTGATTTTGTATTGGTTTGTCATTTTGACCACCGTAATTTTTTTAAATTGCAATTAGAAATTCCAGACATTTTGTCGATTTTAATTTTATGAAATCACTCAATAGTCGAAGCCTAATCGTCCTTCGTCAATCAAAGTTAAGGCGAGACCGAATTAGAAATCTTAACTAAAGACTTGCTTTTTCTGTGGAATGAACACTACGTCCGTGTATTGCTGCGTCGTTCAGGTGAAACTCACTTGTGCAGGACCTCTAGCGCCTCCGTGCGAGAACTCTGGGCTAACTTGTCTTTGGAATTACTGTATGCCACCAATGATGACGAAGAACGGTATAGTATTCAAGATCACCCGAATCTAATTCGCAATTTGACTGTACAGGCCGCCGATCCTCCACTCTTCTACCCCATTTATTCTTCGCCACCATTTTACAAAAACGTTTTATCTTGAAACTTGAACTGCTGTTGGAAAGGTAGCATGCGACTTTTTGCATTGCTGTGTGTGTGACTTTTTGCATTGCTGTGACTTTTTGCGTAGCATGTGACTTTTTGCATTGCTGAGTCTGTGTATTTGAAGACGTAGACGCTAGGGCGGTCCCATTTTAAAGTTTGCGATTCGCCAAATACGAACAATGCTATAATTTACTGTGATTTATATTTTACTTATTTATTTTGATAGTAATTCCGCTTTTGCATTGATGTGCATTTCTGTTGATTTTCAACCAATGAAGTATTGAAACTTGCTAAGCTCAAATTAACATCTTTTGAAACTATTTTTCTACTTGCATGTACCATCCGTCCATTTTGCGAAAGGAGTTTTATGCATTTGGAAAGTTCTGTTATTGTTAAACATTGCAAAAATTTTATTTGTTTTACTGTATATTGAATTAAAGAACATTTAAATAAGCCTGTAATGTAATGTCTGACTTAGCCAAGAATGTCTACACTATTTTTAACTTTCGAAAACCCATATTTTAACCATTTTTTACCAATTCTTATATTTAAGTATTTTTTGTTACTTTTTTACCTTGTTTGGTTTATGAATGGCGAGAACATTAGTTAAAAGGTTGAATAATTTGAAAAATTAAAAAATCTTGGTATAATATTTGAATGCTCCCAAAATATCCTGCTTAGTGCTTACCTTCTGGGAAGTTAATGGCAGCACAAATTAAAAGCTGTAGCTGCCCAAACCCATTAATTATTACGTAACTGACAGTAATTGTGAGGATTAAACAAACGTTAAATCAGTGTAGTGGCTGACGCAATCGCCCATTTAGTGGAAGACTAGGAGTTTGATTTTAAAAGAGACAATTTCCCTAAAAAATTTTATCTAGTTTTTTATTAATTTTGACTCAAATCAGCCGAAACTCGAGTCCTTACTCGAAAACAAACCCTAATCTTAACCGTTAAAAATGGAAATGAAAATGTGCGGATATACATTCCTCATTTTCGTTTTAGGTCTTCAGCTGAAAAATTTTCAGTAAAATAATCATTACCTTCAATTTTTATGATGGCCAAACCTGGAAAGTTAATTAGCCTATCACAAGGAAACGGACTCCATCAACTCAGAACCCGCTTTGGGTCTACAAAGCAGCAAACTAGATTAGATTCTTTTAACAAAGCATTCAAACAAATTGGTCGTTAGTTGCTTAAACTTCATCAAAAAAATGTATACTTAAATTTGCGTCAAACATCGCCCCTTAGAAGTCTAAAACTTTTTACCTCTCAGTTGCTTTTTTCGCCTACATTATTTTACTTAAAAAAATTAAATTGAAAAAATGAGTGATTACTACAGTACAAGTAGACTACTGCATTTCGTCAGAGCAAAGTTGAAAGAAAGCTCAGAGTACTGGATTTGACGATTTAGAATAAAAAATCAGGAGACAATAGTTGAATTGGAAGAGCTTCAAGTATATGATCGAAAGGTTGCTGACTGCGGTTCGATTCCCGAACCGGCAATGCTTATTTCTCACAGGGGCCAGACAGACTACCGGTTGTGGTGGAAAGGTTCACGCGTTGGTGTGGTTACACAGATCCAAAATGCATAATGCTCAATCCACCAAGCTTTGTCTAATAGAAACGCTCGTGAAATGGAACGTTTTACTCATGAAATTTGCAATGCTTTTGCTACACCTTTCATAAACGCACACGGCATGGTATCTCAATGTATCAAAATTTTATTTCGTACCGATTAGCCATTAGTACCAGAATAACAATTCATGGCAAATAGCAGACGATTTTTTAAAAATACACATCCGAACGCAAATTTCAACATCAAAAATAAATATAAGACATCCACTCATACAGAACACCCTATTCCAAATCTCGTTACTGTATTCAAAGGCTTAAAATTTGCGATTTTACTTCTTCAATTATTTTACAACGAAGCTTCTTTGCATTTTTCTTTTTCTGAGACTTCTGTAGTTCTTTTTTTCGGTTATTGTTCTTTTTATGCGGGAAAAAAGACTAAAAAGGTGAATTATTGCCCTAACAGCAATCTAAAATTTTGTGACAAAACGTCGGGTAACAAAAGATAGGCACTGAAAGTCATCATCGGTTATTCTAATAAGATGATAATCAGCTATTCTTGCAACATAAAAATCTCCAGTTTATAGTTTTAAAACTTATCCACAGAAAATATTTATCTGACGATCCAAACAGGCCTGTTTGTCGTCTTCATATTTGTGATTTTCGATGTACTTATTAAAATTGTCTGTCTATCTGTCAATCAAGAGTTGAACGAATTATGACACTGCTGTACACTTTAAAGCTTCTAATTAGCAATTCCCTAATGTGCTAATGATGTCCTTAAGGTAGTGCTTCTGAGACAAAACAAGTAAACATTTCAGACATTTCTAATTGCATTGAATCAGTACCGCTTTATTCAAAAATATTTGATGTTTTAGCTTTAATTTTGATTGACACATTCATTGATTTAGGCACCCAACTGACATTTGAGTTCTAATCTTCAATTTCAGTTAGCAACATTAAATGTCAGCTGCATCAATAAGGTTAAGTTAAGTCAGTAAATTGAATTAAACACTGCGAATAAATAGTTCGTTGGTAAGGAACGGTACAACTAATGATAAAGACTAGACGTACAAAAAAGTGTTTCCAACTTTTTTGTAAAAAGTATTGTGAGTTCCACCATAAAATTTTTGAAATTACGTAGGCCTAGTTTTACGGAAAAAGCGAAAAACATTTCCTATAAAGAAAAACATTTTGATACTCGCAAAATCTGCTTAAAATCAAAAGAAGTTGGTGAAAACATCATTAAAGTGAAATAAAAATTACGCAAAAATGCAAACACATTATATTTAGATCACAGCAAATTACCACAAAAAAAATTGTAATCTTTTTAAAAACCCAACAGTGGGGATGGTCAGGAGGAAATTTGATTAAGATTTACCCTCAATGATCCCATTTACGGGTGAAACATATTGTACATTTGCCCCTGATGATCCTCTTTACAGGCAAAACAGACCGTTGGGTTTTGTAAGAGTTTTAATGTTTTAGAACTGCGGTAACCTGCTGTGATATTTGCTCCAAGTTAGGTTATCGAGCAGTTTTTGAAATCTTGATATGAACCACAGACATACATTTGCATCAAATAGACATCAGCAAAAACTAATTTTAAACTGCAAAGATTTCATCATAGATAAAAATTTCATAATAAAAATTCGGTAAAGAGGTGTGAATTTTTTTAACCACAAAGAGCATATATGAACAGAAATTTCATTCCCGATAGCATTTTTATTTTATTTCAAACGTTTTTGGTGCATTATGTAAATGGCCCTCCTCAGCAAATTAAAAAGCAGTTCACAGTAACTTTAAAATTTGGAAATGAAAGGTTATCGAAATATTATCTACAAAACACAAATGTTAGAATAATTATAACAACCACTATAACTTCATACATTTGATATTGTGACGTATACTTTGCACCTTTTCCATAGTAAAATCAAGTCAGAAAAAAAAATCAAGCGACACTGAAAAATAATAATAATGTATATGGCACAATATAGACAATAACACACAAAAAAACTTTAAAACATTAAAAAAAAGCAACCGTTGGCGTAAAATTGTGAATTCAATCGTGGTGTTAGGTTTTTTTTATCAATAATGCCTCCTGTGTTTTGGTTTCATATTCATTGTGACAGTTTCAAAATTTCTTTAACAAACTAACATCCAAATTACAATTTTGACAACTTTGGCAAGAAGAAATTAATGTGTTGGCTTATATGGCACTTTTGACTAAGTTGGAGTTAAGCTACAAGTGCTCTCTGGCCCTAATCACCAAGTGGCGCGTTGACATACCAATATATGTTGTGTTTATATGACGTAAACTTATACACCACATTGGATTTTAAAGCAGCAGGAGTTTTGGATTTCAGATTAAAATATGAAAAATTAAAAAACAGATTAAAAAACTGGGTCCACTTGGTAACTAGGGCCAGAGAACACTTGTAGCTTAATTCCAACGCCGTCAAAAGTGCCATATAAGCCAACACATTTCTTCTAGCCAAAGTTGTCAAAACTGCAATTTGGGTGTTAGTTCGTTTAAAGTAATTAGAAACTGTCACAATGAATATGAAACCAAAATACAGGAGGCATTATTGATAAAAAACCGAACACCACGATTGAATTCACAGTTATACGCCAACGATTGCTTTTTTTTTAATGTGTTTTTTTTTTTTTTGGTGTCTAATGTCTATATTGTACCATATGCTGTATTGTTATTTTAGTATTGCTTGATTTTTCTCTTTTTTTTTCTGACTTGATTTTACTATGGAAAAAGTGCAAAGTATACGTCACAATAACAAACTACGTATGAAGTTGTCGTGATTGTTATATTGTAATATTTGTGTTTTGCAGATATTTCGATAACCTTTCATTTCCAAATTTTAAAGTTACTGTGAACTGCTTTTTAATTTGCTAAAGAGGGCCATTTAGAAAATGAGCCGAAAACGTTTGAAATAAAATAAAAACGTTATCGGGGATGAAATTTATGCTGATATGCTTTTTGCGGTTTATAAGATAAAAATTTGTTGAAAAAATGTCAAGGTTCTGCAGATTATGGCGCTTTGTAAACGTTACCATATATTTTTTCTTTTACGGAAATAACTATTCGCACAGATGTTGTCCTCTGTTTGAAAAGGTCTTATTCGGAAACTTTTTCTACTCACTTAGTTACTTGACTCGAAGTTTGAGTCACTAAAGCAAGTGACTTTTTCATCCCGGTATTATAATCCAAAGCCATCTACAGCACTGTTGTAAAAATTTAAACAGTAATCTTTGTGAAAATGTAACAAAAATAAACCGTTCATTTGTTAGACACTCAATGCAAATTACAGAAACGAGTCAAACAACTGCAATGGGTCACGAAATCAACATCACTCTAATGTAAAAAAAAAGTGCAAAGTTATTACAATGTTTAAAGCGTGTGTGATAGAAGTTATAAGCGAAAATAATCAAGTTCTACCTGAACAAAAGCAGATAATATGTGGTAGTCATAGTTAGTCCATCAACAAACGCAATCTGATCTCAACCTCATAGTTACCACTATCAAGCAAATCAAAAGTTACAATGAACAGATTACGTTTAAGGCAGATTTTACCGAAATTTGAAAAACAAACTCACGTTTTCAAAAACAAACGCACGTAAGTGGCTTGCAAAATTTTTAAAAACAAAACCGCTGAAAGCTGCCATTTTTTTCCTAAAAAAGTTAATCATGCTTCGGTAAATCAAAAATAGATTTAAAAGAAGCACGTGAGGAGGGCTAATCTCTGTCGGTATTGGGTTGAGAGCAGGATTCTATCGCTGTTAGCATTTTTTAAAGACTTAATTGTAGGGATCCATTTCAACGCAGTAGGGTATAAAATACCCTACTTTAAAAATAGTCACAACCATTAATTTTTGTGTTACCCGAAAAAAATAGTTACTGAGGGTATAAAATACCCTACTTTTGTAGGGTACAAAATATCCTACTTCAAAAGTTACCGTTTGAAATTCAGAATTGAAAAAACGAAGTTGGAGTAACAAGGAGATTAAACTTAAAGCAAAATAAGCTTTTGTAAGTTTGCATCGATCTAACAGCTCTTGCAAAATATTTCCTATATAAACCAGGGTTGTATTAAGGGTGGCAGGGCCCAGGAGCTCCCCGCAAAAGAGGCCCCTGTTTATTTTCTTTTCAGGGCGCATTTCGGGGCTATATAGACAAAAACCAAAAAAAGGTTTTTGGGCACTTTTTGATCGCAATGTCTGGTTTTTATACTCCACCTCAATCCACTCTGGCTCCCACGAGAGCCAGTGGCAGATTTACGTCGGGGGGAGGGGGGGCACGGAGCATGTGCGGGATTAGGCGGATAAAATGATAAAGTGTGTCCTAATTTAATACAGTCCTGATTTTACCGTAACTCTGAGTATTTAAACTGCGTGCTACATCAATCTGTTTCGGTGTCGCAACTAACTTGCGCAAAATTCGCCAGTCACTGTGACTCCACGAAAACTTCATGGCAAATCAACTATGAAATGAGTTGCAATCAATTCCCACAAAATGTGAAAATACATTAAACGGAAACCAATAAATTTACTCTTTCTAATATACTTCACTGAAAAACTATTTTTGAAACAAGCAAATAGGCTGCGTGGACGTGTAACAAGTGCTTTGACACAGTAGAATGAATCGCAAGTAGTTTGCAACTGTGTTGGCAAAAATGTGTAGCGATATTGTAGAAAAAACGTCAAATTCACACAAAAACACAAAATATCTTGCAAAACTCACAGCATTAAAATTTAATACATATTCGAGTTTTAAATAAGTCAAATGCCTTCAAGTTCGATATGAAAAATTATCTGCAGTGGAAACAGGCAGAGAACGGGATTGATTAACTCTTGAATGGTTGTCCGAATCATTTTCATCAATTCATTGTCCGAATTCGGCTGTCAAAAATTACTTGAAACAAGAACGCCAAAAAATCCCGAAATCAGTGTTTCAAGTTGGAACTTCAACGCAGTAATATTCCTTTTTAAGCTCTTGAATCATTCCATACGGTATTTCAGCCTCGATTAAATCTTGACTCGAGATGGCGCTGTAGTCAATCGCGTAGAAGAAAAACTTTTTAGAAAGTCCGAATAACGCAGTAGCTATCTAAAGATGCTAAAAGGATGTAGACAAACCAAAGAAGAATAAAAAATCCAGAACTAATCATTTTTTGACGTCGAGGCCCTCCAAGTTCGCCTTTGATTCGCTTTGATTTGCGACGAATCATCAGGATGATTATGGCAATGCAGGCAAAAACGGAAAATACCGTGACCGAAAACGCCAGGTTGCCCGGGCGGACGCGGAACTTCTTCTCTTCCGGTGTTCTTCCGGTCACAGCCCAATAAATGGCTGCCACAGTCCAAGCAATTCCAATGCCCAAGAAAACATTGACAGCATTCGAGCCGGTCACATTCCCGATGGACGCGTCCGCATACTGATCTCCCACGGCTGCCACCTTGCTCGCAAAAGTATCTGTCAAAAATCAATGGCGATCAAAAATAAATAAAACAAAAAATCTCAGAATCCAGTTAGGTAGAATTTAACTAGAGATGCTACTAAGCCGGTGCACACTGGTTTCGGCAAATCGATTGCTAAATTACGAGGACCGGCGACAGATCCAGCTCCTGCAAAATTTTAAAAGCACCACTTAGTTAAAAGCGCTCTTTTCCAAAAAGAGATTGGGATTCAATTCTCGATTTCTAGAACTGGACGAAGTGCTACAAACCGCTTCGATATGATCGGCCAGATAAAAATGTCGCAACTGTGTAGCCCAGGGTGAGGACTTGGAAATGGGACCCGCTGACTCGTTGCTTTCGGCTTAATATAGAAAGCATGATAAAAATTTGATTTTAAATTAGAAGAGCAATCGTCGAATATCATAGCGTCATTATTTTCAATTG
This sequence comes from Trididemnum nubilum, assembly GCA_963965965.1. Lineage (NCBI taxonomy): Eukaryota > Metazoa > Chordata > Ascidiacea > Aplousobranchia > Didemnidae > Trididemnum > Trididemnum nubilum. The sequence continues at coordinate 10,293,094 of OZ014488.1, read as the reverse complement.
TCTAATTGCTAGGTCAAACAGGGTAGCAAATCATAAAGCAACAAAAAATATTTCACTAATTGGCTTACTGATGGATATATGGTAATTAGATTAACAATTGGTCAACTTAAAGTTTGCTACGACCAAGCATACATCTTTGTCTTAAATTACAAAAGACAAATGTTTGCATGTCAACATACAAAACACTTGGAAAGCTTCAAAATAAACTTTTAGCTTGCGCAAAATTTGATATTTGAAAAGTTGTGGATTTTTAAATAAACTTTAAGCGGAGAAAGTTAAAAAAGCGTCACGTTAAATGTAAAGATTTCTTTAAAAAACACTTCCGCTCTACTTTAAGCCACAATTACTTCAATTATTTCTTTATTAAGCAAGAGTTACCCGAATGGCCATTTGCGCTAATGCAACAGAAAGCTACATATTTCATTAAGGCCCCTCTAATTCTTTGCTTTTTTTGTTTATACGTTGCTTACTCCTTATGGCGTTCTTTTAAGATCTTTGCATAAAGTTCATAAGTTTGAGCAGTAACGCATTTAGATGGATATTTGTCATGCTCCCACTTTTGCATGTCTCCACCCCATTTTCCATATAAATGATCACCATAAATTAGCACCCCCTCCCAATGTTTTGGACTGAGGCAGTAATCTTTTTGATCATCCCATTTGCGGGTAGATTGCACAAAAAAATGTAGTTTAATTGCCCCGAAAGCCAGCTAAAGTGTTACTTTTGTGCCAAAAACTTTTGCTTTGGTCTTTTCCCGAATTTTGGCAAAAAACATAGCATCCTCGTGATAACCCAAATTCAGCTTTGATTTCAGCATATATGAACCAAAGTTCTTTTTTTTTTTGGTTCTCCCCCCTACCTTAAAAAACTTCTGCCTTCGCCACTGAGCTTGAGAATTAAGTAACAAGCTTCGTACGAAAACAAAAAGACCGAGTAAAAACGAAATTTTTAGCAAATGTAACAGACGTTTTGCTGCGTTAAATTTCATCGCCACAAAGCACTGCTGGCATATCACGTTCTCAGTTAATCAAATTTTGCGGCAAACTTTCTTTTGGGACAAAAGAACCACTTCATACGCAACGTGAAGCTTTAAGCCGTTCAAAATTTTTGTCTTCGCAAAAAATTAAGAAAAGTAATGTTAGCTTTATCAGATAAAACGAAACGTAAGCGCAAAAGCACTTGCGTGACTAAATTATTGTTACAATTGGTCGCTTTTTTAGCATTCAAGTTTACTGAATCTTTGAACTCTACTCAAAAATTGCAGTCGTATCGTAAACAAAATTAATAAAACAAGAGATTGGGCTAAGTTACAGAATTATTCTTCACAAAATCTTACGCTCTAGCTAAAACTTACGCTTATGCGTAGTCAACGCACAAAACTATTTTAATTATTTACGAGTACCTGGTACGCTCGTTCCCATGGCAACCAACGTAACCGCGGTAACGGCGTCGTTTAAATTGATGATGCAACCAAATCCGGAAGCTACGTCACCTATAATCGCTGTTAGGACGCCGATTACGATAATCGAAACCGTGAAGCATGCCCAACCACCAAAATAGTCGGTTGGGGGGACAAAAGCAAATAAAATCTAAACATAACAGTTTAAAGTAAATAGCAAACATAAAAGATACAAAAATTAACAAAAAATCACGTTATCTAACAAAAGTTGTTGAAACAATATACTTGTTCACCTACTTTTGGCATAATGACTTTACCACTGAGCATTTCACACTAAAAAGGCGCAACATACAGCCTACATTGCGCCTGATTATCTTTATACCGCGTTTGCACGTCCTGCTAATGGCTAAGCTAAGCTTATGACGTTTATAAGAAAAAATCGTAATACAGGGAGTCCTCGACTTACGACGTTGATCCGTTCTTGAGACGCGGTGTAACCCGAATTTCAGTGCAAGTCGGAACATTATACGTAAACTACTCCATACATATCATATACATACTGAAGCTTAGTCATTATTCGTTCATATTCGTAATAGTTCGCAATTGTCACGTCATTTACGATACAAATGACGAAAACCAATGAGCCCAAAGCACTATATTTCTTGATCACAAAAATCCAGTTTAAGGGCTTCGATATTACAGTACTGTATCATCATTTATATTTTTATGGAGTGCGTTCGTAACCTCGAAACAGCGTAAGTCGGGACCGTCGTAACCCGAGTAAACGTCATAAAGCTTAGCCGTAAGTGAGACATAAAAGCGCAGAAATTGTTAAATGAGATGGGGCCATTATGGCGAACGTAATTGTTACACTTTGCATGTCCTCAGTTTGCCAGAGACCATATATATTACAGAGGCTGCTGGACAAAGAAGAGTTCGGAGTGTTTTCCAACGACTGACGTCCCAGTGGATACATAACGGCGAATTGAGAGCCGGCATAGTTTGATTAGACTGGCAACGCTCTGACATTCTAATCAAACAGACAACGCTATCACATTCAGGGTTTGCCAATTTCAGGTTTTTGTGCTCACCGATATTGCAGGCAACATAACTACAGTGTTTCCAACTCGGTACGACCTATTGCATTTTTTTGTTTTTCAGCAGACAGGCAGCCATAACTAGTCCTTGAATTTAAAGGTAACTTTATCTATTTGCGAAGTTGTTTTAACCACAAGACAACGAAGTGACCTTTCAGTCGTTAGGTCAAGTTGTTTCCTGCCCACCTGTCTACTACATACGCTGGAGGCTTCATACTCTCCTATATTGCTGAACAACAAGCAAGGAAGCTGTAAATACCAACGATTGGTTTGACCTGGCCGGAAATCCAACTTAATGCCACAATTCGGGCAGCAGACACACTATTCACAGAGAAATCTATTTTACCCGATTTGTAGTAAATGAACTTATTTACAATGAACAGTAAATGGACATTGAGCGGTTCTAGCATCGAAGTATTTGTCAACGAAAACGGTTGTCGGACCGCGCGTTGATTAATTAACTAATTAACCAGGAAAATGTTAATGACTTACTTTCCAAAACACGGTTAGGAAGTGCATGACATAGTCACAGCTGCTAGGAGACTGATTGTTATTCGTGTCTTCCCCTTCTCCATTTCCTGTCGAAATAATTCTTTAGTGATCCTGTTAACACTATCTTGCCCAAGCTCGGAAAAACACTTTTTTTAAGTACCAAAACTTTCGGTTGAGATTGACTGCTCTTAAATCTTTACCAATTTTTACCCTCGTTTGTTCTTAATTTGTTTTTAAATGTTATTGAAGAACAAAGTAACAGAAATTCATTCTTGCTTAGTTAAAAATTGTCTTTTGTTTTTGAACATGATCATTCAAATAGACTTGAGAAAAATCAACAATGGCGTTATAGAAAAAGCCAAGACAGCTCTACTGATTACTTAATGCAATGTTCAAGCCTGGGTTCTAAATTATTTTATCCCATGCCAAAATTGTTCTTAATTTGTTCTTAAACTTTGAGCAAAATGAGTCGTGTGTTCTTATAAAATTGCTCTTAAAAAAGTTTTTGAAAAAGACTTCTGGTAGTAATCAACATGTTTTATGGGAAACACGCCTTCAAATTCTGAAACCGGGTGCCTCATAACTATCCTCACAGCTCGTGACCATGCGGCGATGCATCGGCGACGACTTATCAACCCATCCGCTACATTAGAAAAAAAGTCACTTAAATCAACTCTCTATTAACGGGCAAAATTCCGAACTGGATCAAATCTCAACTAATTGGACAAAATTCCAAATCGAACAAAATCCCTATAGCCCTTTTTCCGATCTACATGGAAACTGACAGTGACAATTATATTTATTTTTTTGATCTCATAGTTTTACCAACAATCTTTTGCTGTCATAATAAACCAAAGAAGAAAAGAACTAAGGGTCTCTTCCCATCATCAATTTATAAATTGAAACTTTAGTCTTCGTTTAAAAAACGTTTGAAAGCAAATTATTTTAATTTAGTTTTTGAGCATGACACCACTGTTTGCAATCAGTATTTCGCAGCTTATTACCTTGGGTTAATACTAATACCTCTGTTGCGTATTGTGATTAATTTTGTAAAGCTATTTTCGTTGAATGTTGCTATGGCCTCTTAGTCAGATTCATCGACACCTGTTGGTGTTATTCAAAGGAGGGTATAAATTGCCTATTGTAATGTCATGAGCCAAAACATCGCCGTATCGAAACGTGTTTAACCAAGTCCCTCTCTAAGTCTTGGAAGAGATACTGCTCAAGATCAGTTTTATTGAAGATTTGAAAACTACTTGAGATAACAAAAAGGTGTCCCAAACCCTGTTTCACTATTCCTCTTATCCACGAAAAAAGATTTAATCCGTTTGACTTCGTACATTTAAAATATTGAACATCGCATTGCTTTATTTTGCAAGAATTTTTGTAAATCGACAATTTCTTGCAGACAATGTTTGATTATGGAACATCGCGTTTTTTATTCTGTAAGAATTTTTGCAAAGTCATCCTTTTCTGATGTCATAAACGTTCGAAACGCAGGGTTGCCTATGGTACGGTGTCAAACGGATTAAATCTATTTTCGCGAATAAGGGGAAAAGTGGAACAAGGTTTGAGGCACCTCTTTATTACCACAAGTAGTTCTCATTTCTTCAATAAAACCAATTTCGAGCAGTATCTCTTTAACAACATACGTTATCTTGGCAGGACGGTAAAATTTGCATGGGTTGATTACATTTTCAATAATGATAATACAAGCGTATCAACCGAACAGGAAACAGCTACCTCCTCTGACAGATAATGCATCTGTGAATTGTTCCCTCCAAGATGAAGTGCCGATGACCATCGCAAGGTTAGCTTTTTTGATCAGTTTGTCAACGGTGCTCTAAACGCAAAAATCGTCGTAGTATGGCACTTGTGATAAACGAAAATCATAAGGTGCGTTTACGTTGGACGCGAAGCAATGCGAAGCGAAGGTTGGCAACTTTCGCGAGTGCTCGCTTACATCACTTTCTCAAAATAGGCCAACCATTCAAAAACAATTTTGACCAAGTGAAGTCAAGCAACCGCTCGCGAAGTTGGCTACCAGTTGAAACCTTTCACAAGTTGTTGATGACGTCAAATTTTGGTTGCTACGCGTCCAGTGTAAACGCACCTTTAATACACTAAGTTTTGTGTTTATTTCCATTTAGGATGTATCAACATATACCCTAAAAAATTTTGAAATCGATCAATGATCAACATAAAAAGTTTCAGAAATTCTTTCAAAACCATTTCGGTCTTACTACGAGTATTTAAAATAATCAGGCTACACCTAACTGATACGATCAGTATTTTAAACCAAAACGTATTTTACTATTTTAAACTTAAAGCCGAATAATCTTAAGAGTGTCTGATATTGATAAATTTAAATCAATTAACTAGATTTTACATCGAAAGAGTTGCTGAATTGAGTTGAATCTATACGGTCAGTCGGTCATCGTCATAAAAGCTTGCTAGAAAGCAAACCAACTTTACAGCATTAATTTAATAGTTGTTTGTTCTCTGTACACATACTATACGATATAAGTCGCACAAACAACAAAAAGTTTACTAAGGGTGGGTTAATAACAGTTTTAATTCCGGGTTTTAGCTCTAGAGCTATATAAACGGACCACCAAGATCGCGAAATATATCGTTCCGTGAAAAGATAAAGAGTTTTTGATTTCAAAGCAATAAGTTCTGCGTAATTAAGCGCTTTTAATTATGCTCTAGAGTCCAGACTCTCGACCAGTGGTGCCGGAACATAGGAGACAGGGGAGCAGCTGCCCCTTCTGCCTTTTTACCAAGGGGGGGGGGGGGGGGGCAAGGGACCAGTACTGTCCGATTAAACTGACGACAAGCAAAAGAGTGATAGAGCTACAAGAAGCATTCCAGTGATTAAATTTTAGACCTATGAGAACCAAAAGAGCCCTTTCTGGAAATGAAATGTAAAAAAAATTTGTCAATCCAAAAATAAATTACAATTATCAATTTATGAAAAAATATCTTTTTTTATTACAAACAAATATCATCCACTAAGTGGCGCTAAAAAGTTCATTAAAATCAATAACAGTAAAATTAAAAAGACTATTCTACTGGAAATTTTAATCTAGTTTTAATTCTAACCCAAATCTTATCCAACTCAAATTCTTACTCTAAAACTAATTCCAAACCTAACCCTAACCCAAACCCTAACTCAAACCCTTATCTTAACTTTTAAAAAAGCAAATGAAAAAAGCGCGGATGAATATTTCTATTTTTGGTGAATTAGTCACTACCAAACAAAATTGCGTGTGTTAAATGACTTATAAATAACGTAAAATAAATGCGCAATCTTGTGGAGTGTATTTGGTTAGCCTGTGACATCCGATTTAGTTCCGTCAGTTTAAACTGACGCTAGGAAGATAGGGTGTTACAAAATTTCAAATTTAGAACTCAAGAATCCCATGTCTGTAGGCCTACTCAAGACATTCAAGTTTCAACTTTGTTTGTAGCCCTAGACGGAACGATCGATGCTGGCGTTACCAGCGGCGGATTCAAGGGATCCGGACCGCCGCTGCTCAAACTGAAGAAATATAAGAAAAACTTCTGACTCATAGAATTCATCGCAATAGATAGAGCAAGATCAACTTTGCCCAGACATAACAGTAAAATATTCGGTGGGGTGGAATAAACATCTCTAAAAATATCTTTTTTTGTAAATAGTAAATGCGGATGAATTAGGTTAAAACTTGTGATTTTTTATATTATATGATTTACCAGCTTGTAACAAAAAGGCTGAAACTTTAACATTAGCCAAAGCCCTCATAGCCCATTTCCACAGCCAGTTCAGAGTTTAATCATGCTTTTTTTGCACTGATAAATCCTATGCCACGTTTTCAAGGCACTAAGTTTTGCTAACATAGGCATAAAATTTAAGCTATTTTTGCGAAAAAATTGCAAAATATCCAAGCGCTGGGGGCCAAAGCCCCCAGACTCCTTTGCCTACGACTGTTGGGGGCGTTGTCCCCGAACCCCCAATGACCAACGGCGACTGAATCTGCCCTTACTTAATTGATAATTCGTTTGTTATTTTTTGGTGTTTATGCGACGTACTCTGTACTCTGGCTTTGTTGAAGTGTATAATATAATTGTTTGACAGCATTAGAGAGCAATGTTTTTGGTAATAACTGAACGTATATTTTTGAAAGTGCCCTTTGAAAAAAGCTGCCCCCCCTGCCGTCCGACTTTCCGGCACCCCTGCTCTAGACTGTATGCTAAATAAGTTCCCAATCAAAGTTGGTTAGTTAAAGAGTGGGACTATAGTTATTAGCTTTGCCAATTAAAATGTTAGTGATTTGGTAGGTTTTTTAATTTTTTTGTTTTTTTGTGATATTAGAGGAAATTGTGTTCATTTTAAATTTAAAAATAACATGTTTGAAACTTTATCACGGGGGAATTTTTCGTGACAAATTTCGGGATTGTGCAAATGGTTGTCCTAGGTTTAAATTTGCTTGAAAATACTGCACTTCAAACATCATTAATCTCTTAATATTCAAGATCTCCATTTAGGATACGCAGCTTGAACGTTTTCATTAAGCATACTAGTCAAATCAAATTAAATTTTTCATTATTACTCGCTGTATTACGCCGAAGCGTGTAACGAGTTTACGGGGCCCATTTCCGCGACATTGTGCCTGGGTTTAACTCAGTTTCTTTCGTAGAAATGTTGCAGCGGTCGCGAGCCGTTGGCAACTCTGTGTCCGATTTGACTGGCCTGAGATTTCAACCTCAGACCTCCCGCTCCACGGACAAACGCGTGACCGCTCGACCAACTGGCCGCTAAATATACCAGTAAATCTCATTAAAGAGTTTATCACATACTTTGAATTCGTAGCTTTCTTCGATTAATATCTCAATGGTTGGATACTGGCCTAATCTGGGTTTTCCCAACTCCGCAATCCTTCTTTCTTCTTCCTCCTCTTCCGTGAGGAGTCGCTGGTCATCCTTCCCATTTATGCCGGAGTCACTTCCACTATCCGTAGCTGAAAAAAAAAATCCGCTATTTAGAAAAACTTAGGAGGCAAAAATGTCACGGCTGATAAAGACAACAACCATCTACAGTATTTACAAAGTTGCCTTTGCCTTGGTCAAGAAGTAGCAAAGTTGTCTTTCGGAGAATCACGGATATAGGAAGTAAATTAATATAGTAGCCTACTATCACTTAAAATGAAACAATACCTGAAATTTTAAACGACGTTCAAGATTATGCAGATCAAATTTGACTGCCACGACACTAAGTTTTCCCTGCGGGTTTTGCATGTTTTAAAAAATTATTTTTCACCATACTGTCCCTAAAAAAATGTCAAAAATATACCGTGGTTTCTGACACGGATTTGTTGATAAAATATATTATTTTCATATTTTATGCAAACCCAGTGGACCCCAAAAATATTCGGTAATTTTTTGTGTTACTGTATTTGATTAAAAACAGTAAAGCTGAATTTAAAATAGTTACATTTTTAAACATGTCGGGCTCAGTGAAGAAATAAGACTTCAAAACGTTAAAAAATGTTACTGTTTAAAAAAAGGCGTAGCTGTTTTTAACCAAATTAAATAAAACAGCCGTGCAAACAGTGTTGTGTACCTGCAATTTTTAGAAGAATAAGTTTAGCGAAGGATTGATTTAACAATTGTCAAGAGAATGTAGATTGTATATTTTACGCAATAAGTTTGTCTTAATTATGAAAAAACGCCCTGTAATTATGCTCTTATGATTCTGCAAGTCCAAATTTAAACTAACGCTTGGCAAATTACAGTCAGTATTGCATACAGCGTGTTGTTTAGAATTGCAATACTAACTGCCAAAATATACTTTTGAAAGATTTCAAATTTGAGTTAGCTTCGGTGAAATCGTTCTATAAACAAAGCAGAAAGAAATGCAACTTACAAACTTATAACATCAAAGCCTTGTACGTAAATATGCAGTAAAATAATAGCATAACGTGCCTTTGGGCATCGGTTAACCACCTAACTATAGATAAACACCGTGCCAATAACCAACTTAAAATCAATTTAGCATATACGTTAGTTTACAAGCAGTCCAAAACACACCACCCAGCTAAATGCCATTTAAGTTTCAAATTAATCAATCAGATTATTTCGTAAGTAAAGTTAGTGTCGTAAAAAATGAATGAAATTTATTTCTGTTTGCACAAATCTACTTTTAATAAGATCAGTCTCGATTAAATAGCAGTGTTCAGTTATTCATTGATTCAAACTAAATAGACTTATAACTAAATAATGTTGTTAAATGAAAATAGTTCTCCCTAAAAATGAATTAGGTTTTCAATTACTCAATGATGAATTGGAAATGCTAATTGAATGTTTAAATCTACAAAACGTAAAAACTTGCATCCCATAGGTGTAATTGATTTTTATGGCCAAAACTTAAATGCAAGTAGTCAGCAAAATTACGCTAGAAATATAATTCAGAAAATATAATGTCTGACTCGCAAAACACTCTAACTATTGGCCTACTTTTGATTTTCGAAAAAATGTTAGAAACACTGAAGAAAAAAAGCTTTTGCCAAATTGGTTTATGATAAAAACAATATTTGAACTAAAGCCTAGCTCTGTTACTCAAAACTTTTTTTTTATGTTATTTTACTAGTTTAGTTACTTCATTTCTTGTAATTTGACTTAAAAAAGACAACCCTAATTTGGGCATAAACGCTTAATTGCAGTTAAATTTCCTTTGAAAACGTTATGTCAATTTGCTTTTTCATGACAAAGCGCAAGTTCGCTTTAACTTATCGGCTTGCAAAAGTATAATTTGGCATATGACTTGCTGTCAGTGGTAATAATAAGCATTAGCATGGTTTCGAATTGATAACACTTGACAGTGTGCAGGCTGAAATGCGTTTTATCGCTATATATAGGCTTGTTGAAATAGCTCTGCCTTGCATTGCAAAGGTATGTGATGAAAAGATGTTTATTTATAACTGTTTTATAAGAAATTACAGAAAGCAAAGTAGTAACGGTATTTGAACTTGTTGAACTTACGCTGCTTGTGCTTAAGTTACCGAAACTTAATGCGTATTTGAACGGACAGCTTACTTAAGTCGTTACGCTTTCGATTAGCCTTTCAACGTGGTCTAGTTTTTGGTCCTTATTCGTTCTTTTTAAGGCTCTTTCACCTTTTCAGAAATGAAATAAAGATGTACCGTCGCCAGAGCAGGCCAGTGGAGGCACAAAAATTGGAAAATTTTGTACATCAAAACCAGTTTTTGCAATGTGTGCTAATGAGAATTAAAAACTTTCAGTTGATTTAATATTTTCGCTTAAAATTGAAGGAAACACTACCAACTTTTACCAGGCAACGATATTAAACTTTACTGTCACTGCACAATGCGGAGTATTTGAGTGAAATATAGAATTTAAACAGGTGGGCACCGCTCCTCGTGCCCTCTCCATCTTTCCCGACACCCTTAGAGTGACCAAATAATGTCAGCAAGCGTAAGTTTAAAAAAGACGAAATCTGTTGTTATGTGATACAAGTTAGTCATTTTTTCTTGGCTAATAGAAGCGCAATTTTGTTTGCTCAGTGCTGGCTAACAAACTGAATTGTTTGACTATTTTTCAGCATCTTGAACTCATAAAGTGCTAAAAATAGTTTAACACCGTATGACATTTTTGTTGTATTTTTTGTTTGCACAATCAATTGGGTAACCAATTATTTGGCTGTTAACATCTTAGAGCTAACTGAAATAATTTCCGATAATACCCGAAAGATTTGATAAATAGTCTGGCAATCGCAAAAAAATACAGCCAGAAAGAAAAATTTCAAGGCATCAAGGTTCATGAATCATGAATTAAAATACTTAAAAATGTGCCAAACTTGACCAGCAAATTTTGATTTAAAGAAGACTGAAGGCAAAATTAAATCTGAAGTTGCCTGACTCTATTCTTCTTGATCCAGTGGTTTCAGCGACATTCTACATCAAACGCGACGCAGGGCCTCCCAAACCATAACTTTTATTGGCAATCCTGACGCTGATAAAATCGGCGACGCCAGTTTAGTTCTATCCAAGGCAACGCCGCTATTAACACTAATCCAAAGAGGCCTATTCTAACCTAGGGCCGTAGGCTACTGCATTGAATTGTCAGGATTGCCAACAGATATTATATTTGGAGAGGCCACTACGTGATGATTGAAGTAGAATATCTCTGGAATGGCTGGGTCAAGAAGGATGGAGTTAACACCAATCTAATCTAATGCGATTGCTGTTACATTTGATACCCCTATTTATTATGCCTTCAGTCCGTTTTAAATCCGCTCAAGGCTTTATCGAAGCAAAAGGATTTTAAGGTGATGGAAAACCGTGACGTGTGGTACACCAATCTTCAGCTGCTACTCCCCGAAAAGGTAAAAAACAAACAATTTGAGAAACAAAACCTCATATCGAACAGTAAGAAAGACCCTTACCATATGCTTTGTTGTGAGTCACTGGTAGGTCCAACTGGATGGAAAAATTGGCGTGTTTGTAATACTTGTTACTATCCACAATTTCAACATAAATAGGCTTGCTTCTATTGGCCAACGAGCACATGCAAAAAACAAACCAAACAAAACACGCGGTTAGTGAACACAACAACAAAATTGTTAAATAAAACTGCTGAAAACACAGCAAACTCAAGCTTGCAATCCCTTAAGATGGCGCTGGATATTTTACCGGGTTCTTTCTTAATGGCGAGGAAAACAAAACGCTCCAGCAAGGAGGCCCAGTAACCACCCTACTTTCAAGTTCTGGACCACAAATAAGGAATAAAATTTGATCTCTTGAATCAGCAAGAATCAGCATGAACATAGAAAAAATGAGGTAGAACTTTTCAACCTCTTGATTGCGATCGGTAGTTAAACAGCATATTTTGGAGATCGCTTGCAGAAATAGTGACTAAAGGTTTCATTCTGCGACCAGAAATGGGCAAACGTTTCTTGGAGACTTTCGAAGCTGTGTTCTCAGTAGGCCTACATGATTCATTGTTTCACTAAAAATCAGCAAAGCGCTTAAACTCATGCTTTGCTGCTTCTTTTAAAAAACTGTCCCCTAGCCACACCTCTTTTTGCGTATTTTATTTTTACCAGTATAGTACTTAAACACAGTAGCACTTAAGTCAGCTTACTATTGTATAGCATTTATTAAGTTATATGTTTCGTACAGTATGTTATGTTACATTGTATGTAGGTGGGAAAATAACAAAATAGCAGAATTCCAGAACTAGAATTCAGGGATTAAATTACTGTTTTGGGATTATTTTTTAAGTTAATCAACTGTAACACAAGAAGTGACAAAAAGAATTTTGCTTCATATTAATTTGAAAAAGTATAATTTTGTTTTTTCAACAAAAATTAAATAATGTATGAGGCACTTAATTTCGAAATTGGGTTTTGTATCACGTTACTTGCCAATTATAAACTAATAGAAAGGACTAAAAATATCGTAAAAACAAATTTTTACGTGCAATTGCTCTAACAATTAAGTCAGTACTCTAGTTACGCCCTAAAACGCAGTCTATTACAGGGCTTAAGGACCAAACCTAAAGAACAAACATTTTTATAGATAGAAAACAGTCATGATAGTTTGTAGGTAAATCATACTGTACTTCGACAAGCAGAGTCTTAAACAAGAGTTTCAATTATGTCAGTTAAATTTAAAAAAATCAAATCGTTATTATACTCCCTGCACTTCGCCGAAGTGTGCAACAAATAGGCGGGGCCCATCTCCGCATCCTTGCGCCAGTGGGCGCCACAGCTCTTTTTGAAAAAATGTCGCAGCGGTGGCGAGCCGTTGGCAGCATTATGTTCAATTTAACAAGCCGGAGATTTGAACCTCAGACCTACCGGTCCAGAGGCGAACGCATTTAGTGCATGTAAATAAGAGTTTGATTATCAGAACACACTTTAAAAGTGTTTTCAACAATGTTTCTTTGCAATTAAGCACGTAGATAGATGCTAGATGTGGATTGACTACCAACCAGATATTACAAATCACTCTTTTTTGCTATACGAGTTTATAAAATGGTTTTAAAAAAACTTTCTAATATTTTAAGTCTTCAAACATATTTTTCAACTGTTTTCATAACTTCCACATTGTTGCTGACTACACGGCACCGTGTCCAATCACTCAATCGCCAAAAGTCACTCTGAGACTACTTTTTGAAACGTTTCTTTGTTAAAATTTTGGACGACCCAAGATATTTTTATAATTTTGAGCACTACACATTTAAGGTAGAAATAGCAATGTAAGATTTAAAATAATTATTTTTGGTAATTAAAGTATTAAATGATATAAAAAATTTATGATTTCCAGTTTGCTAAACCAGATGCGAGTATCGTAGTCCCACGTGCTTGCAAACACATTTTTAGGCAAAAAAGCAACTTTTTAACGCTAATTACTGAATGTCTGAATAGGTTTTTGCACATGGTACTAGCCTAAAACCAGAGTAAATAAAAATATGTAATAGTCATGGCCTGAAGGGAAAATTCTTTATTTGATGTGCTACGACAAACCAAACTGCGAGTGAGGAAATTTAGAAAATTCTTCAACAAATATGATTAATTTTGGAGGTAAAATTCTCAAAGCAATGCAAAACCAGTTGCTTACTCAGCAATGTTAGATTCATCCGAGTAATCCACGCCACAAAACATACGCAAAATCGAATGCATTTGTAAGGAAGGAAATTACTGGCAAGGAACCTAACAGAATGTTAAAACTCTGCACAATGACATAGGCTACCTGCTAGTGCCAACTTTTGCATTTCAATTTTATTTCACCAAGAAGTACCAGCCAGCATACTCGTTTGCTTTAGCTTAACATAATAAACACGATCCAATTAATCAATCGCTTATTTTGTCGCGTCAATGGTGACGGTTAACTGAATTCGAAGTTCAATGGAGACAACATAATCATTCAAATTACTGTAACAGGTCAAGATCTTCGTCTTGCAATTTTTTTACTCTGAGGTTTGGTTTAAGTCTTTTTTAGCTGATTCAGCAGCATAAGTAAATAATAATTGATTAATTTCATCGCAAAAGAAGAGCTATGCTGGTTTCAGGCATATACGACGGCGCATTGCCAACTTGGGAATCAAACTGAGCAAGTTACCTTTCACTTAGATAACATTGATCTAACGTTCTTTGAACAGGGCCAGATCATCCAAGATGACCCTATTATTTAACTGCACCAGATACATATTACTGCTCTATTTAGAGAAACATTACAGTTAGCGCTAGTGATAAAATCAGTGCGTGTATATGAGTGTATGTGACAGTGTGATGGGGTAGGAGTGAAAACTAGGCAATAATTTTTGATGGATCTTGAAAAGGACCAAATCAAGCTCCCAAATTCAGGCTTTAAATTTAAATTACTGTATCTACAGTCTATTTGACAACTTCTATCAATAATACCGAACGTTAACACAACAAAACGAATTTTTTTCACAAGTTTAACCAAGAAACCGTGTAAAAGCCACAACAAACCACAATCAATCATTGATTTAGGGTTAAATTTGAGCCAGACTCACTGCAACTTGCGTTAGAACATGCTAAACAGTGCATTGCAAACCACCCAACCTGATTCAGATGGGCATTTTTCTTTGCTAAATCTTGGCTTGGATAAAACAAGGGCAAAGCTTTTGCTCTTTTCGTAAACTTCGTCGTCAATTATTTGAATGCTAATGGGTTTTCTGTCAAAAATTTATTTGAATAATCTCCTTATTTCAGCGAGCAAAAATTTGATATACAATAGCATCAACTTGTTTATACAGCAGCATAAAAAGAGTTCATACCGTACTACTTACTCAGAAATAAGAAATGAAGTAATTAACTAGAGGCAAGATTAAGGCTAATTTGAATAAAGTTGGATATTTTTTAATGGAGCAATAAGCTGCTTGTTTTCGCAGTAATATTATCTCAATCCAAGTCGATGTACTTCAGGAGGAGGTGGGATTATCTACATGAATCGAAATTTTGCCTAATTCAATATTGCACCAAAATAAACGAACTAAGTAAATTTAGCTGGCTAAGTTGAAAGTTGCATCTATTTTCAGATGAGCTATAAAAAAAAACACTTCTATCAAGCGAAATATAGAAATGATTTCATTGTTTTAAATTTAGCTTGATGCAAAATCGACTGAGTATTGATTGCTGCATTTTTGTTTGTCTTGGCACGATAAGTGGAGATGAGCTATTTTATCGTCCGATCCGTGCCCGCTGAGAAGTCAACATTTTTTAAGTTTTCCGGTTGACGTTTGACTTCTTCCCGAGTACATTTGCTGTTTGTTAGAAGTTACCAAGCAGAGATAATTTTCGAATCCAAAGACGTAACAATGTGATAGCGCGAGTTAAACCCAGATCATGCGAAGAGAGTCGCTCACATCCACGCTGCTGACAAGTTCTACAAGTGAATCACTTCAACTAAATTATTGTGTCATCCTACGGATTACATCAACAGCACGAAAAACTCATTGCATTTGTCCATATTACGAGATACGTAGTTAGCAAGAAAAACAAATTTGCAAAACAAAATGCAAATTTCTGCTTATAAACTTACGTCATTATGGTAATAAATGGTAAACCAGCGAAATTTAACTGTTTTTAAAGCAGCTTGATTTAGGGAGTGCTTTCAATTATTATCATGCTGGTATCTCCCTGTTTGATCTACAACTTACTGCATTGGTAACTTGTGGACTACATAGCGGCAAGTCATACCAGCTAAAGAGAGTCCATCAGTCCAGACATGCCAAAAAAAAAAAAATGAAGCAAGCAAAAACGGCTGCTTCAGCTTCATTTAATTTCCATCCAAAAATTGCATTATAAACGTCCATCTCCTAAATTTTAAGTGTAAGATATAGTGCCCCAGTTTATTTGCCAATATCCGGTTTTGGTAACCAGTAAGATAACCAGCTGAGGCAAAATGGACCACTCATACCATTTTATATAAAGCTCCTACATGCCATGTCTACTATATCATATCTTGCGATGTAGTAATAGCGATGAATATTTCGATACTGTAATTTGAAAGTGATTATGCGATTGGAAGTTTTCTTTAAATTGCTACTGTAATGTGGTTAAAATAATGTGATAGTACAAGCAGCTAATTTAAAAAACTTACGTTGTTTCGTCGTTCAAAAATTCTAATTCTCCACTAACGTCCTCATAATCAACGCCACCGCCTTTTGCTGTGCCACTAACAGTTCGATACGGGACGGTAACCCTGCCTCGGGCCCCTGAATTTCTTTGCACTTCCACTTTCAAAATTCCAACCCCTTCGCTGATCTGAAAAAATAATTTCCAACAGTTCCAGCGAGTTTAAGAAATAAAAAGCGACAATGAAATTAAAAACAGTCACTTACACAATTTTTGTATATTTTTTAAGTTGCTCTGGAAGCCAAAAACCTACGTTGTCTTTTACTAAAGCTTTCACAAGTCAATTTACGGTCGAAGCTCACACTGTTCTTTCCTTAACGTTGATTTCCAACTAAGAAAAGGGGAAAATCAACCTTTAGTTTAACTTATCAAAGAAACGAAAACTAGTTTGCAACTTATTAAAAGTATCGAATATTTTAATAAAAAGCTTGACGTCTTAAGCCCAATTTGCTTCAGCTGGTCGGAAAAGATTTGCTAGGCGGGTGTCGACCTAAAGCAACATGCTCGCAAAAACCGTGCAAGCTTTACTGGCACATACAGCATGGATTTGTGATCGTGACAGTATTTGATAACGTTTAACGATGATATGATAACGGTATATTTTAAACTCACAAAAGTGACCTGATGATGAAAAAAGAACTTCGGTTGAAAGCTATTGGCCACATTTATCAATGTAAAAGTCGAACTTGAATTTGGGAGTCAAGCTAAATTTTCCCGTATACATCAAAAGCGAACAAACAATAATTGAAAAAAAAAAAAGATAGTTTAGTCATTATTAATATTGAGGCTATGCGTCACAAGTTTTTTCACTGATTTACATAATCCGCAAAACGAGCAGAGCTGCGTGGATTATCATGATTGGAGTTTGCGGAATTACCGTAAATACCCGCGTATAGGACGCATTTTTCTTTTTTAGAAGTTGACCTAAAAATCAAGGTGCGTCTTATCCATGGATACTTTTTTTATAAAAAATATACATAGTTTTTCCATCGTTTTAGGGTCAAATATCCACTGCGTCCTATACATGGTATCGTCCTATACGCGGGTATTTACGGTAATCCGATCCCCTGGTTGGTCAAAAATGCTAATGATGCTGATATACAGTATCTTGTTGTTTAAACTATTTCTACAATAAAACTTATAGTGTAGAAAATGAAGAGTTGTGAACATAACCTCCAAAATTACTTCCAAAAACATTACACCGTAACATCACTTCTGTTATGTTAGAGATGTGACTAACAAAACGTTTTCTTAAGACTATTCCAAAAAGTTTTTTCTGTGATAGTGTGTCTCATAATCTGAAAAGAACAGCACCAATAATCTCCGGCGATAAAACGTTAAAAATAAATATCTTTGTAAAACCGTGAGAAGTCTGATTAAATACTCTTCAAATATCGACGCAAAAATACAAATTAGAAAAGTAAACAGTTGTAACAAAACCCCAGCACATACTTTCCGTGTAACATCGAATTTTATGAAAAGACTTTGTCACGTTTAAGTTTCAGTTAAAGCGTTTTTAAGATGCTTAATTCAATTCCGGTTGGGTAGCATTTATTGTATACCGAGTCATAAGCTAAGGCCTCATCCATTGTTCAATTGTTTAGAAGACAATGTAAACGAAATGAATGACGCAAAAGCGTGCCGGAGCAAAATGCCGCACGTCACAATACGTACGCGCAAACGCTGCAAAATCGCTGCACTGCGAGATCTGCAATCGTCTTTTGCGTACCGTGTGTTACGCACAATAAACCACTGACATTTGACAATTGTTTGACGCTATAAGCGTAATCCCGTAGTCAAGCCTTATCGCAGCAATAAAATATCTCGTATACGAAAGACAAACATAAGTGAATAGTAAAAATTTAAGGTCAATATTAGCCAGGCTCAGTTGAAAACAAAGCCACTTTTATGAATATTTGGACAAGAAAAGCGGTATGCTTTCAAATTTGCTTTACTCTAACGACACAGATAACTCTTTTATGTGCCGATGTAGTGTTAAAGTACTAGTGCAAAACTTGTTCCAGAAACAAATCATGTTACGGAAGTAACGCTTTGATTACAAACTGGTTTTAGTTCTTACTGAGGTTGCAAAATTTGCAAAACATAAAAAGTAAAAGATTTTGCCTAATAGTTTGCCAACATTGACTAAAAATTGTTTCGAATTCTTGCTAAAATAATTTTTTTGCCAGTGCTTTTCTTCGGAAATTTACTATTCTAAAGAGTAAGTTTGCCACTGCATTTCCTTTTTAAAATAGGCAAAAATACCGTTACCATAATTTTTGCCTATAGAAGAATATTTAGGTGCAGTTTGGTGCTTCGATTACATCATGATTAAGTACTATATTTAAATGAAGACTTTTACTTTTCCTATACAATAATTTTTCACCCTGTAATTTTTACTCTTGCACAGAAAAATCAGTTCTTGATGGCGTAGGCTCGTCGTTACAGTTTATTAATAGCCAAGGTAGGTAGGCCTAAGTTGAGTGGACACCAAGCCAAAAGTTGTTGTTTTTAGCTGGATGGAAGACCTACAGAGAAAAACAAAAATTTTTGCGATTGGATCCAAGCTTAGCCTCTGCGTTACGTAAAAGATGTTTAACCAAAATTCTTGAACAGTTTTACCTTCATACAATGCAGAGCAGTTGCTATCCCGAGGGACTTGATGCAATAGCCAAATGTGACATTTACGCATAGCGATGCTGTTAATTTATAATCGTGCATAGCAACTAATTAAAATTTTCGCAAGCCAACTCAAGTACGAAAATTTTTTCAAGCTTCTACTGTACGAGTTTCTAGTTTCTACTGTTTGCTAGTAGACTACGTGGGAAAAGAAGGCAGAAATTACAAACATTTTCAATCTTTCAAATAAAAATCTACGACTGATAAAAAAGGAGGGTTTAACCCGAAAAAAATATACAAAATTCACAGCATTACGTGCAGATTATGCGCAAACTATCTGAAACAACTTTTCAACAACTACTACAACAACATTAAGGAGGTAAAATACTGTATATATAGATTAAGTTACATGAAGACTCGCATCTAAAAATTATGCCAAGTACTTAATTCAAAGCTTGCAAGCGATCAACAAGTTAAATGAGTCCACAACTCATCTTTTGCCGTTGTTTTGCGTTTGTTTGATTGCAAAACGATGTAATTTTCACAAAAAATTTGTAACAAAGGCCAAGTCAGAAAAGAATCTCAGTTATGAAACTTGCCCCAAAATGCATTTTGTGACAAATCAAAAGCAGCAACCAGACAATGACGAAAGGTAGTCACGTCTCGAATCGAATTCGTCGAGCGTTAAGTACAAGAGCTTTGGCCAAAATGCTGCAAATATTAGTATCTGCTGAATTCGTGAGAGGGCCACTATACGTACGATATCATGCCTAAGTTGAATTGATCTTTATCTACTCTAACCTATAAAGTGTTTTCGAAAAGCCATTGAAATCGCTTAACCTTTAACCGAAAAAGACTTATAGTGTATCAACGAGTGCTCGCTGCAGCTTTCAAAACCGTTAATTGTTTTTTAACTGTGTTGAACCTTAAGGCGCAAAACCCAAAAACACCATCAAAAACTCAGTAACTCCGACAGCAAGAAAGTTCTCAAAAGATAACATATGTAGCAATGTACCCCAGTCAAGCATGTTTCTAAGCAACGTACCACTACAGAACTTGAACCCAAAATTTCGAAGAATCTAAATCCTCTTTGATAACTCATCAGTGCTAACAACTTTCTTAACCGGGGCTTAAAAAGAATTCAAAATCTTTCAGACAAGGAGAGGCGTTGATGCCATTCATATGGCCACTGGTGTAACTGACGGGGAGCACTTGCCCCCTAATGTGCAAGAGGGCAATTCTAGGGGCAATAAAATTGTAAGGGGGCAAAATTGCAATAAAATTGCAAGGGGGCAAAATTTTAGGGGGCAATAAAATTGCCCCTTAAACTTTGCCTCTCCGAATGGTCTACCCGATAAGTGGCCCATGACGTGTAACAAAATTCCAGACAAGTGCAACGAATCCCGTTGGTGCTTAAGGCATTTTGGGGGGCTTCACCCAAATGCGACGGGAAAAGGCAATAAATTTCTCGGGATTTGAATTTGACAGAAAAATGCAGGGGATTTCTGGTCAAGCTTGCCCTCCTGGTACAAACCTCTAGTTACGCCATTGCAAATAGCAATAGTAAGACTTCCAGTAGCCTTTTATGCATACTACTGAAGGTTCTAAATCTAATGAGTAGCTTTGTGCACAGTAGATGATGATTTTCAAAATAGTATTAGTAAAATGATACAGGAAAAAGAGTAAACATTTTTTGATGCAATATAAAAATAGAACTTAATTTCGAAAAAAAAATTCACTCAAAAAGCAAATCAAATCCCAACGTGCCTTGAAACAGCGAAAATGGTAACGAGTTATGACCAGCTCTATTCTATTTTCTCGTCAAAACGTCCGTGCTCTACACAATCAATACACCGGAAACACACTTTACGAAGGAGAAGGAAAGTTGCAGCAGAGTTGTCGGACCGGGCTTTTCTGGTCGGTATCGAGCTTGAGATTGAAAAATTTCGGTCTTAATTTGGGTTTGCTACGTGCCTTGCATTTCAGGTGCTCTAAAAACTTACTGTAATAAAAATAACTTTGCAACACTGAATGAACACTTCATTCAAGCATCGATACCATTATTAGTAGACCATTGCTGTTGTTGTATCACAGTTTTTTAGTTTTAGTACGTCACAGCATACTAAAGTAATTGAAAGGAAAGGGGTAATTAACCGAATGTGCCTTTCAAACTTATCTTAACTTTCTGGCTTTTTCTTACCGGGTTTTAACTCGAAACCGGTTTTGGGTTCGGGCCGGAACTATTCGGCCAGTTTACATCTCTCGAGTTACAGTGGTATCGAGCCGTAGGTGACGCTGTCATCAAAACAGCGCATGAATTTAACCCACGACTTTCGGCTTCAAATGTTAGGAGCAATCAGCACTCGACTATACCTTTTATAACTTAGAAACTTTGTTTTCAGCGTGGCCGAGAGGGTTAAGTTGTCGTTTTACAACGACCCTAACGACCTTGTCATGCATTCTTCTTGCGCCTCCTTTTTTGGTGTCAACGCTGCAACTTGACATTCAAAACAAAACTCAGAAAGTTCAGGATTCAACCCACAACCTGGTCCCGTTGTTGCTTTCGTGTATAAGGTGCTTAATGATGATTCAGACCACGCGCCAGAGAAAGTGTTTGGGGAGTGGGGCGCAAAAAATTTTTGGGTGGGAACGTTTTGTAAACTAAATAGACGGACGTTTTATCAAGAATAATGACTACGTTACTAATAATTTAATTGTGATGTTTTGACGTTTGCATACGAGAGGTTTGATATTTAATCGTTTTGCGTGCTTCTGGCCTAAAGGCTACCAGCGCGGAAGCCAAGGGAAAAGCCACAAGAACGGCAACTACTTAAAAACAAGTAATGCAAAAAGTTATCCTACCACAGGATTTGAACCTGCAACCGGTAATCCAAACGCTGCAAGTTCGAATCCTGAGGTGACCATTTTCCAGGTTTCCAAAAGGAGAACTTTTCGCATTGCTTGTTTTTAAGTAGTCGCCGTTCTGGTGGCTCTTCCCTAGGCTTCCGCGCTGGTAGCTTTTTTCTAGTAGGCAATGGCTAGAAGCACGCAAAACGATTAAACTACGTTACTGTTTGGCAACTTGAAGCACATTCACTCGATCTGTTTCATAAAAGAGCATTTGTGGTGACCTATTGTTGGGAAAAAGTTTGCTGGTACTCTTGCGCTGGTACAAAAGTTTACTCTCGCTTGGGGGGCATGGCCCCGAATACGCCCCATGGCGCAGGGCCTGTGATGGTTATCTCTGCTCGGTGGCTTCGAACAAGCAGCAAATTCACTCGGAAAGAAGTCAAACGCCAACAGGAAACCTGGAAAATGGTCACCTCAGAAGCGGGTGTAGATTCATTTAAAAGAGCGAACAGCCGGCGCAATTTCGTGCCAGGAGGATAAAGAAAAATCACTACGTCAATTAACTTTTCTTACTTTCATTGTTTGACTGGCAAAGGAGAAGATACCAGCATGGTCGTCATCAAGGATAATAACTTGAGCGATATCGGGGTATTTTAGCTTCACCAGCTTCACAGAGTTCTCATCAGTGTCGAACATCCCATCAGCAGTGCCAAGCCTAACGTTACTGAGGTGGACCGTAAAATATTCATCTTCTTCAAAAATGTCGTCGTCCAAAATCTCAATTTTGAGTTTTTTTAAGGTCTCCCCAGATCGAAATACGATCGTGTCCTCCTTGAAAACGTAGTCAGAGCCTGCATTGGCGGTCCCATCTTCTGTTTTGTAATCCACATACAACGCGTTTCTTAAATCACCCCCTTTCCGATGAACCTAAAAATTGATCCTGTAAACCACCGGTAAAGGCATCTTTTTAGGTACCTCTTATATTATAAGTCTAAAAGCAATTGACTGGTCATTATGTTTCTTGAACCGAATTTAATAAATCTTCTTCAGGTATAGTCGTATAGATACCAGCACATAATATGCAAACAACGGACTTATGATTAATATAACACCGCGAATCCTAGCATCAAATGCCTGGTAAGATGGAAGTTGTTATCCTAGAATTTTGCTTCAAAACCAATATGACTACTTAACAGTAAATGATAATATGACAATAATCAAATATAGCAAAATAATGAAGACTGCATTATATCGACAAAATCATGTAGATTTTTGTGTCAAAAAAAAGAGAGTTTGACACCCGAAGCCCCTGATTTCAATTGAAATAAGAGTATACCACATACACACTTACAGCATACAAACAGCCACAGAAAAGAATACTGCTACAGTCTGGGACTTCAACAAAGCAAGATGAAGAACGTGGTGGAAAGAGTGAAGTTTGGCAGTGCAACCTTTTGTCCCTGCACCCTTGTATAAGAAGGGGGAATGAAAAACCAAAAATAATGATATTTTTCTTGAATAGCACATGTCACAAACAAATAGAATAGGAAATGAAAAAAAAAGAAGCTAATGAAATAGCTGAGCTCTTGACTCCAAGCCAAAACAGTACGTGTAAAAATCCTCGTTCTATATCGAGTTACTAGAGCACGTAGTTCGACACAAACTGGGAAACAGCCGAGATCGCTCGCTCAATCATCGCTAATAGCTTGAGTGACTTTGGTTTGCCAAAGATTACAAATTGCTTGACATTTCTGAGCACGTCTGAAAGTTGCAATCGCGTAGCTTTATAATGACTTTGCTTTTGAAGGAAACTTAGGGCTAATTATGTGTTCTTCTTGCTGATCAATTTTTCTTGGGCAAAAAACTCAAAACAATATAGTGATACCCAATATGAGACGCGAGAGATTTGTAATTTAGAGGAGTTCCATGACGTCATTTGACCTTAGATAATTTTTCTGGCTGGGTTTGATCATCTGGGGCATAATTAACTGTGATCAGATAACAACCAAGAATGTCCAACTTAACGACTGAACTAGATAAAAATAATAGCTGAACGCAAAATCTGAAAATGAGCCAACTGACTAGAATTTTGACGACTTCGGTATACAAAAAGTATAATACAGTGAGAAGCCTCCACTGCGAGTGGTGGACGGGTGGGCACTTGGCAGATGGCCGCTTAACTCGAAGACCAAAAAGTCCCTTTTGCTGCCTCCTGATAAGGCATCTTGGGTGAATAAAGCTGTAATTGCAATTATATTTCTTGGTGAATAGAGGTGTTACATGGATTGTAACTACACCCAAACCAATGGTCCGACACACGTACTTGTGACTTGTAACCTCGGGTGCAAACAAAGTTGTTAATAAAACCTCTTCGGGGAAGTGTCATTTGGAGAAGTGTGATTAACCATCAATGAATCACGTTTTGTTTGACTCCAATAAAACGTGCCTGTCCCATATTTTATAAGGTGTCTTTAAGACAATGGAGAATAACCGACATGTTAAATAATTACAACTCAGTGGTTTCTGCGCATTATTGATATCTTGATCTGGGATCTCATTCAAGAATGAACGTGGATTTAACTACACACTAGACGTTTCGCTTTAATCTTTTCAACTTTTGACGTTTGAAGGGAGGGTTACATGTACGCATTTTGCGCATTGCAGAAGCTGAGATTACAAGAAAGATTTGTTTGTCTTTGCATTTGATCTCAGGATCAGGGCCAAAGCCAGAGGAGAGCCTGCAATCCCCTTTAAAAATGTACTTTCCACTACGGTGTCACACAGTACCTAAAAATGGCAATTAAAAATATGTTCATTGTTAGGTTAAACCCGAACAACGCATCTGGCTGTACAGGACTGAGCTGCGTAGTTCCAAAGTTTTTACAAGTTGTTCACTTTGATTGAAGTCAAAAACGAAAAATTCAAAATTTTCAGAAAATCAACACACACCTAAACTACTCGCTTCGAAAATCGCTTTTCAAGATAGACAGTATTTGTGAATGGTAATGCATCAAAATGCGTGCGATAATCAACTAAACAGACGTGTGGCGTTGGACATTTGCAGAAATATCTCCGGCCAATAAAAAGTTCATGCAAGCATGACGAAAGGTCAGTTTTCTAGACTTTGCGTAGTTATAAATTATTTGATTTTAACATAGGCCAATATTCAGCAAGTTTTGGAAGGAAATTTGAAGTCTAATCAAACCTTTCATTATAGTCGCTGTATTACGCAGGTGGTGCAACGAGTTTGCGTGGGCCTGACTTCGCGTCATTGTGTCCAAGCAACATTACTGCATTCGAAAAAATGTCGCAGCGGTGGCAAGCCGTTGGTAACATTGTGTACAATTTGACCGGTTCAAAATTTTGAACTCCAAGCCAACCGCTCCAGAGACAAAGGCGCAATCGCTCGACTAACTGGCCGAACTTGTACTGTTTTTGACGCAACTTCTATTATTGCAATCAAAAACCTAAATAGGAAATTGTAAATTGCACCCAGAATTCTGCTGAAGCCGAACGATACTTTTGGCCAAATATAATGATATTTGCACTCGTTTACGAGCCCTGTTTAGTAAAAAGAAAAACAGCGGACAAGAATAATATATTAATGGCTCATTCCAATTTGCCTGTCGAGTAGAGCAGAGCAGTGATAAATTAGAACCCTAAAAGTTCAACCCAGAATTTGTGGGTTTTTAAAAAGTCATTTGCAAATAATCTGTCATAATCAAGTCCCTATTACCAATTTCTCCGGGGACATATTCAAAATAAAGTTAGCGGAAATTATTATTCACTACTTAATTAATGTCAAACGGAAATCAACTAGAAATTGAAATTTCAAATTAGGCTGCGCAGAATTTCCAATTAGGCTTCATCTACAGAGAAAAATTCAATCATTCGATCATCATCATCATCACATCACTGGACTACGATTTCATCAAAACAACAAGTAGGCTACTTAATACAAAACGGCCGTAACAAGTCATCTGATCGCTACAAACTGGCCGTGGCTTCTACATTAGGGGTAGTTGGTGGTCAGTAATGGTTGGCGATCAGTTTGAAGCAGTTAATTGTTATGCACTTCAAAAAGGGGACTAAAGTAGCAGATGATACTGGTGCTGCTTTTTAGTGCCTCGTAATGGTTTTACTGCTCGGTACTTTTGCCCTAACCTTCAGCATACTGTTTGTTTTAGTATCAATTGCTGTGTTCTATATGAACTGAAAACTCTCATCGGTTTGCCTTAACTAATAGAGCTTTGGTTGGATAAAAACTACCATGTAAGCATTATTGTGTAAGTCCAGCATAAGCACACGACTAACATAATACCAAAAAGGTTTAGCTGAGAAAAATTTGCTTACAGCGCTAGTGTTGCTGGTGATTAAAGACAGTCATTAAAGCCTACCTCAGCACAATTTCTGGAGGACATTTAGATGGGTCAAAAGGTGAGATATGGTCGATTTTGGATCGATGAAATCAGATTAACTTCTTTAATCTAGGATAATTAAATCTCGCAAAAAATCGATACGGTCAATCACTTTGGATAAAAACCTTAAGTCCTTACAAATAATTCCACAAAGCCGCAGTTTTCCATTACTCGATACGATGAAGGATTGAAAAAAATCTTAGTGACTTCATCGTCCTCCTCTTCCTCCACATCCTCAAGAGCTTCGACCTAAAGAACGTAAAAAGCAATGAAACCGGTGTTGAAAGTAAAGAATAGAAGGCATGTTTACGATTCAACCATACAGTAGGTATTACCAGAGTTCTCTTTGCTAAGGGTAGGCAAATTCTTTTTTGTTTCTTTATTGCATGTGCATTAGTGCTTATAGGTGACGGAGCAGTTAGGTGATCGAACTGACAAATGCAAGTGCGGAAAAACACTTAATTAGGTCGCTCTTAACGTTGTGCAATAGTGCTCATGCGCGACGAAGAAGCAAGGTGATCAAGTTGGCTTATGAAAGTACTGAAAAAAACTTGATTATGACGTTTTTGACGTTGTGCAGTAGTGTTCGTGCGGGACGGAATGAGTTTATCAGCCCTTTGAAGAAAATTCCGGCTTCATTTATTGGTATAGCAGTATGTTAGACTTTAGTATATCGATAATCATAGCATACTCAAAAATTTCCTACATTAAAAAGATGCAGCATGCAGTCTCCACCGTCGATGGGAGATAAATGACAGTGAGACCAAAGATTTAAAATTCTTTCGCCAGCGATACTTAAATCAAGGTAAGTTGGCTAATAAACAGAGGTGGAGTCGAGGACACAAGGCTCGAGGCCAAGGACACAAAAAAAATCTGAGGCCAAGACCAAGGCCAAGAACAGCCCTTCCGAGGACAGACACTCTCGAGGCCAAGGACAGGAATGCTTGAAGTTAAGACCAAGGACACAAACACAAGTGTTCTCAAAAAAAGGTCTTCAAAAATTTTTTTCAGGCGATCTAAAAAAAAAAGTCTAGAAAAAATTCTTTCAGCCGATCTACAAAATTTTAACCATATAAAAAATACTGCTGTCCTCGAGTCGAGGACAGGGCAATTTTCGAGGACTTGAGGCTTCGAGGCCAAAACCAAGGCCTTGACCTTCGAGGTCAAGGCCAAGAACTTCAAAATGTGTCCTCGAGGTCAAGGACGTCCTCGAGGACTCCACCTCTGCTAACAAACACCAAAATTAAAAAAGTAAAAACGTTGACAGTAACAAGTCTTCAAGCAAAAAACTGTCAAGAACAATACCAACGTGGGTCTTAAGTTACTAACCGCTTGCATATGATCCAGCTTTCCCTTATTCAAGATATTGCCAGCTCCTATCATTTTCCTGGTAGCTTGGATCCTATAAAATGCTCTACTTTTGTGCTGATTGTTGAGAGCTTCAGCTGTTGCCAGCCTTGCCAGTTCTTCTATGTCAGCATTAGGATGCTTCTTCTTCAGTTCACGCATGATCTTGACCATGTTTTTTCTGTTCGCATCCGGATCAATGAGCTCTTGATCCGCATCGGAACTGTACGTCACGAATGATTCGTCTTCAAGGTTATTTTCTTCTGTTGCGACCCTTCCGTTCTCGCCTCTCTCAGTAAGATGAATCCGGACTTCGCCGTCGTTTTTATCTTCAGCTTTCTCGGTTGTTGGTTCTCCTTCGGTCTCAACAATTACGTTTTTCCGTCGTGGTCTGTAGCGTTTGTACATGTACTTGTAAAGCAGCAATCGACGATCGGCGATCCAGGCAAAAACGACAAGAATCGGAAAGAAAAGAAACGTCACGACGCCTTCCCAAATATCTACAACACCATATGACGATACGGCAAGAATTATGTACAGCCAAATATAAGCAAGAACACTAGATATGGCTGTAACGAAGAAAACTCGGGGATGCTTTACTCGTCTTACTTCTCCGTCAGGGATTACGTACATGCATATGGCAATGATGATGAAAAGATTAAAGGAGGCACTTCCGACGATTGTTGACGGTCCGAGATCTCCAGCATAAAAACCTTTTCCACATATTTCGATGATTGAAAGCATGATTTCAGGAGCGGAAGACCCAAGCGCCATCAGAGTGAGATTTGACACAGTTTCATTCCATATACGGACGGTGGTTGTTTTTTCTTCGCCGTTCTTAGACTTATAGACAACTTCTTTTTCTTTCGAAGTTATCACTTCAATTGACGCCATGAATCTGTCTGCAATAATGGAAACACCAAGGAAAAGATAACCCAAAGCAAGAAAATACACAATTGCTCTACCAGCAGCATCAGCAGGTGAAAGCAAAGAGGTATTGGCAGGAGGCCAAAGAGGAATGATAATCCCTCTTTCACAAACGCGCGCTTTCTGTGTCCGATTAGGGTCGCACCTATCTAATTCATCTTCTTCGCTGGGTAGCTGACCTAAGGATTCAAAAGGTTGCCATAGAAAAACAAAGAAAAAAAGAGCAAGTCCGGTATAACGACATGAAGATGTCTTTATCAGTTGAATTATGGACCAATGTTTGTTAGCTGTTGATTTAAAGGTATCATTGGATGCAGTTCTTGTAGCAAGAGAAGATAGCTGAAATTGATGGAGCTTCTTTGATGATGCCATTAAAGAAGTAATTAAAAGTTATCCAATTGTACACCAGAACCAGTCACACCATTTCCATAAGTTGAACTACGTTAATGGCTGATTTTCATTATGCCAAATTCTGAAACAAATTGTTTGCTTGAAAAGGGACAAAAATATTAAAAAACAGTTTTTGTTGCAGTCTATCAGGCAGTTTGTACTGGTGTCATTATTAGTCAATAAGCTTAACGATACACTCGACTGAGAAGACATTGCACTGGTTCTCTATTATGCAAACGTTATATGTCACAACTTGTAAACTACTAAGAGACGACAATTTACGTTTTTGCTAATGATCATTTGCCATTTCCTTTTGTATCATGGCATGTGTAGGTTCGTTTGGTTGCCCGTAAATAGTAATTAAGAATTTCCAACGATTGATGTAAGCCTAGCCTATTGATATGCGTCGCGACAACTTTATATCGTTGTGTCCTTGGGAAAGACACTTGACGCTTATTTCTAATTGGGGCCAAGCAGTCTACCCGTTAGGTGGCCCAACCTGATGAAAGACTTGGAAACAGAACCCAAAAAAACGTGATCTGCGTTGGTGTGGTTAGAGCTCATGCAGAGTGCCCAGTTTACACGAAAGAGCAACTTCGCTAGCACTTATGCAATGCAGATGTGCAAAACTGCTATTGTGTTGGACAGTGGAACTGCATTGCTTTTGCTGTGAATGTCATTAGACATCCACAGCCGTTGCGAGAAATTGAGAGTCCGGGAAACATCACGAAGAGATAACTTCTTCACAGCAGGACAGCTATGCTTGTTCACTCCAGCATTAGAGTGAAGACAAGAAAAAGGTCTTCGCCGAATGACCCGGATTTGGACCAATTTTTCTACCGAATCAATCCTAACTGGCTTGCTAGCGCAGCTTCAGAAAACTTTTACAAACTTGGTTGAGATCAATATTGAAACCGTTCGGCCCCCTAAATTTTGGCTGGCTACCCCAAAAACTACCATTCCTGGATACTTCTTACCCCTTACTCCCTCTCAATGACTTTACCGAAACTATAATGCCATGGAAATGTCAAACCATACAACCCTACTGACGTGTTGAAGAACCCAAAATCAAAGGCTATTCCCACACCACTCAAAAAGAGTCACCACGTCATCACACAAGTGACCACTGCCGATAGCTCCCGCTCGGTAGCCACCTATGCCCCGCAGGGTGGGTAGCTAATTTTAAAACACAAAAAAAAGTAGTTGACGACCAAAGTCTATTCCGGAAATATGATAATTAGGGTAAGTTTTTGCAACTTTTTTTACAGTTTCTGACAGCTTTCTAAATACTAAAAATTTATGTAGTACAATGTTTTAAGCTGTTTTTGGGAATTTTAAATAGCAACTTTTTTTCTTTTTTACATGCAACTTTTCACTGCAATTTTTATTAAGTATGGCGCAAAATGTTAGTGTGATTAAAAAAACATGCTATAAAACTATATCAGAACAGTTCTATTGTCTTTGATTTGCGTAACAAAAAGCTATGTGACGGATTACCTGTGTCTCAATGTTATCTAGAACGCAACAGTTGGCTTACAAGTTCGTGCACTGTGGAGCGAACTTTCAGCATGCTAGGCAAACTGTTGACAAAAGATCGCCCTTTCTCCTCATATAATGTTTGCAAATATTTGGCATTATTTGTAAATAAATCGCTGGAGTAAATCACTGTCGTTTAAAATGTTAGTGCATCAATGCAACTTTTTGCAACTTTCGTTAAAAATAAATGTATTTTTTCAATTTTTTAGAGCAACAAAAACTTGCCCTAATGATAATACTTCGTGAAATGAGTTTGTTAAACTTAAAGTTACAGGTACGAGTTACTTTTACAGCACCATAAATGATTTGAGACTTTGTGGTTGATAAATAAATTAATGTTACTCTGCACTAATTAGCATATTATCAATATAGAACGTAAAAAACACAATATCCTTTATTATGCAGTGAAAATCAGTAGCGAAACAATACAAAACAATCAATTGCCATTCACAGGTCAGATTGTCAGCTAAAGAGCTAGATTCGCCTATTGAATAATTAAACAGTAGTCCATAATTTATTTGAACTCTTGAATTTAGACATAGAATATGTATACAATTGCTTTGCGAAGCGGCTTCTTTTGTATGAGATATTGCTGATCCGACGGTCCCAAACGTCAGGGCATTCTTTGAGCAGATATTCGATGGTGTTTTCAGCCCAATGATCCTACTCTATCTGCTCTGAGTAAGTTGTGAATACAGCAGGGTTAAAAGTTTGTTTTCTGGAGTTTGTTGCTCTTGTACCACATTTGCAAGTTACAATTGTCGATGCCAGTCCCCACCCTCCTTTATGGATTAAGGAACCAGACAGTTCGATGCCGGTGCTAAGGCAATACAACCTGACCTTGGCTGTCTGGTTGAGCTCATATCGTTCCCTCATTACTGGTCAAAAACCGGAAATAAAGAATTTAATCTCGAAACATTTGGATCTAAATCGCTTCCTATTTTATGGAACCATGTTGAAACGTTTGTGTTTTGAACAAATGGGGCTCCTGCTCTAGTAACAGTTGTTTTTCTCGACTTCAGATGCTTCTTGGCCACATGAAACCAAAGATGTGCCCGTAGTTCTGGAGCATAAGACGTTGTTCCAAAGACCAATCGACAAGACCGCTGTGTTTCAAATGTTGAAGTCAACTTTTCCTGTGACGACTGGTTATAAGAGTGAAGCTGCAGTTAGCTACAAGCTCCATTTGTTTCTAACGGTAGATTTTAAATAGTCGAGGTTGCCGACTCGACGACAGCCTGGTACTTCGGTAACTGGACAACATAATCTTTCACAGCAACGCCACAGAAAGAGATAAAAAATAAGGAATATTCATTATTCATCTGGGCATTTTAATTTCTATTTGAGGATTAAGGTTAGGGTTTGAGTTAGGGTTTAGAGTAAAGTTGGACGGAAGGTTGGATTCACGGTTAGTTTTAGAGTAAAGATTTAAGTTGGGATTAGATTTAATTGAGAATATGTAAAAAAGCATGGATAGAAATTTCCGGTGAAATAAAACTTTCCGTCTTTTTTTTTTCTTTGTAATTGCATTTTATTCACCAAGTTGCCTTGGCCAGGAGACAGCGAAGGTAGCATTTGATCTTTGAGTTAAGCTGCCAACTGCCCACCTGTCCACCACTAACGGCGGAGGCTTCACGGTTCAGACTGTCCTTTTAAATGCTGCCGTCAAGCAGGGAAACTGTGAATACCAATTTTTTGCAGTCATTGGTTTGACCGGAACGGGAATCGAAACAGAGCTCTACCGTTCCAGTAGCAGACGCTCTTTTATTGCTGTTGGACGAGGCAACTTTCAAACCAATGAAGGGTTTGCGTAGCATTACAAAGTCAGAGGTCGTCTTGCGGGTGTGACGACTGTCAAATAACTCAATGTGTCGCAAAAATTATTTTGAAAGCTGTTGAGTGTTGATACGTACCATATTTATTCTCGTGTTTTCAGGGTCATTTTAGGTTCAGCGAACTACGAAGAAACATTCTTCATGCACTTTCGATTTCAGACGACAAATGAAAGTCAATGTTCTCGGAGTTATTATTTTTTGACCATATGTTTCTAACGCAACCTCGCTCAAAACAATAATTAAACAGCAACAAAAATAATTTTGAAACAAGCATGATCTTTGTTTTGGTAAAAGCGATTGCAAAAGCGATGAACTCCGTCACTTTCCTTCGGGTATTATGGCCTGGAAGCGGTTAAAATCTGTTTTTAATGTATGTTCAACTTGATCCAACCTATGGACGTCATGTGTGGACCAGTGTATTTCTACAGGACAAAATTTCTCCCAAGACAATTGAAAGATTTTGGTCGCAGAGAACATTTGAGTGGCCGTGGACGAGGTTGCGAAACTTGAAAGCTAAATCATGCCGAACTTGAACCAAGTTACCAGACCGCCTCAAACTGACCGCAAACCGACTGACCGCCGACATTTAGGTTAGGGTTAGTTGGCGGTCAATTGGTTTGCGGTCAATTTGCGGCTGTTAGTTCCCGTGGACCCTACCCAACTCTCCACCACATTTAGATACCATCTTTATTCAGCTGATACAAGTCAATTTAACGTATGCACAACGTAAAAGACGCTTCACGCGACGAGTAATTCAAGGCGCATTGTAGCGTACCTCGGGGAACCAACCAAGGTTTCGTAATCAAAAGTCACTAGAAATTAGCCAGCGATTGCGCGGATAATAGTTCGACCTAACAGCAGCTGTTTGTACAAAACAAACAACTGTTTGTTCAATGTCATTCCATAGAAGTCGCCGGCGTAGACACATCAACTTCACAATATTGCCTCAATAATGCTTTAGAATTATTGGGCGTGTGCTGAAATCAGGGGTGCCGAAACCCGGGAGAGATGGGGTGATATATACCCCCCAATAATTTGACTGTACCCCCCCAATAGTTTGAGTGTGGTCTACATCTGCATCCCCCCCAATAATTTGACACTGGTGTGCATTTGAGCGTAGGTGTCCACTTGAAAAAAGGGTTCAATATTTTGGCGAAGACCTTTTTTTTTGGTCTTCACTTAATTTGCTCACGTGAACAAAATCGTAGTCGAGGTTCATCCACCCCAATGTTGAAAATAGTGCAAAATTGGGGTAAAATTGCAAATTATCCCCCAAATGCTCAACAAAGATCGGCACTCCTGGCTGAAATGAACAACTATGGCGTGGCAGCGCTTGGACTAAATAAAAAATACTTGATACTCAGCAACAAGCTTTTTCTAAGTAAGTACTATGTAATGAAATTAATCAGTATTTTTAGTCCTCTTTTCAAAACTCCACATACTACGTTTCAGTACGTTTCTTCACAAGCTGCACACCGTCACATGTAGAGGGACACGAACATTTTTCAAAAGTCTAATCAAACTCAAGTCGGTCCGATTTGAGATAGGATTAATTTTCTACCAATACCGAAATTGCACAAAATGAAAACCAAATTATTCCGCAGCAACAACATCAATTTCAAAATTTTATTGGATGGCAGTATGCAGTCGGGAGTCGCTGTTTAAGGTTCGTTTACACTGGACACGAAGCACCGCGAAGCAAAAGTTGGCAGTTTTCGCGAGTGGTCGCTTACGTCACTTGCTCAAAACAGGCAAACCATTCAAAAACAATTTTGTCTAAGTGAAGTTAAGCAACCGCTCGCGAATTTCGCGATCGGTTGAAACCTTTCGCAAATTGTCGATGACGTTAAATTTTGGTAGTTTCGCGTCGCTTTGCGTTGCTTCGCGTCCAGTGCAAACGCACCTACACACAGGCTCACCGTGTTGGGAAGTCAAGTTCAGGTAAGCAAAGTTGACAAAATTATCAGCATGTTATTATTCTTCTTCAATCACAAATTTAGCGTCAGTTTCGTTAAATACCGAAAATATGTTCGTGTTTTTGTCTTTGTTGCAATCGTATGTTCATTATAATCTATTCTATATTTGATTTTTTGGGAGTACCCCACGGATTCTCTCTAGGTCCCTTTTGTTAAATTTCACAATGTATGTGCACAATGTTTGCATAGAGATGAACTGGCCTACATTTGTGAAAAACTTTTTAATTCAACCTTTTCACGCTTCTGATCAGTTTTATTTTCTAATGCATTGGAAAGGGTAGAACAACTGAGAACATGATTGGGCAACTTACACCTAAGGTTCGGGCTGGCTACGTGGAGGGTTCATATAAGTAGCTCCATTCAGCAATATGCAAATCTTTTCCAAAAAAGATTACGGGTTATGGTTTACATTCCTTTAGCCGCACCATACGCGTATCATTGCAACATGCTGAATTGCAAAATTCATTTTACATTGCCTTCCCTTCTATTGCGAATTGTGAGGACCACAGCTGCGATCAAGATTGAACTGCCATTCATTGAATTATCACTTAAAGCTGGCTTCAACTCAATTTCATTGTCAATCTTTATCTTTGCTATATCTGATAATTAACATTGATAGAAGATTTTAAGTGACAGTCGGAACGTCTTTTTAAAATGCTAGCTCATAATAAGTCCACTACAAAACCATGAAAACTGGAGTCGTTTCACTTGAAACGTATCGATCGATAATTTGATCTTGCCATATCTCTGAACTGCATAATTATCTTGTCAAACTACGTAGCTTCTTCGATCCTTTAACAAATTTCATTTTTACAACATAAATGAAGAAACCAATGCAGTAGCACCCCAACAGTTGACATTTGAAAGAAATTCGATCTTTAGGACTGTGACTAACTCTCAAGGAACAAGAATATACTGTACGTCATTCTAGTTATCTTTTTGACGCATTTCTGAGCAGAAATTCAATGATGCTGAAAATGGTTTTGTTTTACTTTATATTGAATTTATCAGAAAAACTAAGCAACGATAAGATTCTTTGTGTGCTATTTGCGCTGATGATAAAGCAACCAGATCAAGATATCGTATTACCAAATCCATGATTCTATCAAAAAGATTAGCGTAAAACAAAGCATGAATTATCGTTAATATTGATGGACACGGACTAACGATTACTAAAATGAAGCAAGAATCGTCAAATCAAACATTATTTTTGGGTCAAATTGTGCTGATGAAAAAGGAGATTTAATATGAATTATGCCAATTTGTCCGTAGTATTTGTCATAGACGGTTATATTGTAAACACCGTAAAAAGCGAAGTCAACTCAAGAAAAAAAGGCTCAGTGCTCAATTAACCAGTCAAAAAATCTCTGTGTATCATAACACCATCCTCAGTTTAGGGAAAAAAGCTGCGGATCTCAGCTGTAAAAATGAATAACACTTGTTTCTAAGCACTTCTTGTTGAAAACGAAGACTAAAAATATCTGTAGTACTTTTATCTAGCTATTTGTTCAAAAATGCTCACAAATATTTAGCGAAATTTGGCTTTTTGAAACCTAAAAATAGCCAATCGAAACTGATCGGTGAAAGTCGCAACTTTTCGAAACCGAAAGATACTTTTATCATCAAAGAAAAACATTTAAGTTTTTCATTTCAAGCAGTGGGAATATTTTGTAATCGTGTTTTGAGTGTAAACGCTCCAAAACGTGCAAAATACAAATTACAATTCAGAATTTCGTTTCAAATAACGATTAATCATAAATCAACCTAAAAATTGAGATAAACGACGTATGTATGACTTGAAAATTTTACGTAAAACGTACAGGAAATTAAGAGTAATAAACTTTGTCGTTGGAAAGCTTTACCCTAGTGTACTCAGCACTTACGAATGATAGGAGCATAAATATGATCAGCGATAATGGAGCAATGAAACGTTTAGTTTACCTGAACTCTGAAGTGAAGAATTTTTAAACATTACGCTCAGACTTGGTAATCAACTTTTTTTATTATCAGTAAATTTTGGATCTAGGCTGGCTGTTCGAAGATTTTCACGAATGTTCAGCCTCATTTGTTCTTAAATTTCATTGGAGATTTAAAGTGACACAAATTCATTCTTCCTTGGTAAAAAGTTGTGTTGTGTGAAAGTTTCGTCGATTATCAAAGCTAAAGAACAAAACAGCCGAGTCCTCTGCCATAATTGCAAAAGTCTGGTTATTTCGTTGCGATACGTCACTGTAAAACACTAATTGATTTTTTGAACTCTAAATTTGGCCCGTGTTCTTAGCGTTATTTTTTCATTGTTTTGGCTCATAGCAAGCAAAGGTTTTTGACCAGTCCAAAATACGTTTGTGTAATGACCTGTCCAGTAGTTTCTGCAATCACCGACTGTGTTCACAACTTGATTTCGTGGAATCTCACAGCAATGCCTTATTGTCTACTGCTGATTAACAATATCGTTAGCAATAAATAAACGGCAACTTTTTATTTGTTTTCTTCCCGGCAAAAACCGGAGAATGCTTTGCAGAAATAGGTTCGAAATAAGCCCCAATTTATCTGCTAAAATCAAAACGATTGTGGAGATCAAGAAAACAAGAAATTGTAGTAGTAAGTAGAATGTAAGTACCAGATTTCAATCTAAATATTCCTATAAAGTCATAAAACGGTATAATAATTGGTAACCTAGTATGCAAGATTCAACCCCAGTGATTTCAATACAACAGACTATCGCAGTGGTCAAAATCTCGCAATAGTTTCAACATTATGAAAAAAATCACTACATTACTAACCTATAAGCTGTTACACCGGACTATGAAAAAGATATTAAGTTATATTAATTTGACATATGACTCGTGTATTATCTTTTGCACTTTCCCAAAAAAATCGATAATGGCTAATTAATTACAATTTAAATATCTAATCACCATGAAAGAACACCGAAACCTTAATACGTAAATTTTGGGTTGGAGTAATTTTGAATCATGTTTCGGTTACAAATGTCTCCGCCATTAAACCCTGGTCTCAGAATTCTATCTGCACGGCAGAACGGTGATGTCTGAAGATGATAACCTCGGTGTTCGAAGAACTACCTTGAAAAGATTTTTTTTTATAATTTTGCGGATCTAATCAACAGTTGCTTTGACTAAATAGAGTAAACGCTTGTACAAAAACCTTACTAAATTTAATCTTTGACCTCTAAGTGTAAGTTACACAGTATCACTCAAATTTACATGTCAGTATTTTTGAAAATTTCGTAAAAATTTAACAACAGCCAGCCTCAACCCAAAACTTACTGATTCTTATCAAAAAAAAATGGGTACTGTATTTAAAAAATCGCATTATTAAGCCAAAATTTCGGGGTCCAAATAGTACAATATTACTGGAAAGAGGGATAGTTATAGATTATGCAAATGCGATGAACAGATGAGTATCTGATATATTTGTAGCTGATTGAAAACCATTTATTTTCGTAACACTACATCACTCAGTGGGTTGCTTGATTGGAAATTTGTATATATGAGTGTGTGAGCTGCAATAAGACTATGCTGTTGCAATTATATTTCACCCTAATTAAGCTAAGGGGCTTCTGCCTCAGTTTGTAGTTACAGCCTCCCCCGCTTTAGCCAAGTCTCTTAGAAAATTTAACTTAAAATTCAAGCGTTTAAACGTGTTGTGGGCTTGAACAGTACGTAAGGGGGGCTGAAGGGGCGAAGCAATTTATTTATTTCAAGCAACTCAAATTTTAGCAATTTGGTTTTTTCAAATGGTTCTAAAAACGTTCGAAATGTGTTCTCGAAATAACGTTAAAACAGCTATTCTTTCTAAAAAAAATTACCAACCTTGATCCCCGTGATCTTCGGCGGCTAGGAGCTCCGACCCAAACCTCCGCTTGTGATACGTTAGATTATCACCAGTTTGCTCAGCACGCCGCCTATGTGAAACATTTTTCCAACAAAAATATTTTGACAGTTGACCCAAATCCTCCCCACTCTTACTAAAATCCTGGCTGCGCGCCTGCCCTAATTATCTTCTGCGTGATTTGACGTCAGTCTTGCAGCGCTTTTTACTTTCACTATCCCTGCGTACTTTCTGTAAACTCACTAAGTAGCATTATTTTATAGCAATGTAACATATGCGTAAAAACTACTTAACTAGTGCTGTACCTGCTCAATTTTCAAAATCTAGCTCAAGTAGTCAATTGCAGTATGTCTTTTACGTGTCTTTCAAACAAATGGCAAGTGACATACCTTAAAATACAGCGCTTGTCTGCACGTAATTGCCTCACGCGCCTCACGCAATTTGATTAATTAACCCGAAGTACACGTTCGCTATACAATTCTGCTGTAGTAGCCGATAGGAACATGGTGCTAATTTCAATAAGAGAAATACCCAAATTGCCGACGGAAAAATCATTTCCCAAATCTATTAAAAACTTCTCAACTTACTGATTTATTCCTCTCAGTTGTTCGTTACACAAGATTATACGTTTTTTTTTTTTTTTTTTTGGTTGCTGTATAATTTGGGTAAAGAGGTGAATTCCAATACCATATCAAAGCAATAAGCAGCAACTTAGCTGGATTCAACAATCTTAATTAACAGTAAAACATATCAAACGTTTTCAGCTTAAAGCAATCAAGCCCTCATCGGGATATTAATTATAATACATAAACATCTGTACTGACAAAGTTTGAGCTACAACCTCTCTGTTTAAAGACAAACTGAACTTGCATCAATTTCTAGTGGCAACGCTGTATGCATTAACTTTTTCTAGTGGTATAGTTACCTAAATGGGGTCTGGCCTGAAGTTATCATCTCACAGTGTTTGTAGGGGTCTGTCTGCACGCTAGGCCTTGATCTTCTTATTGAAGATATATAAGACTTCGAGCTTTGTGATCCTGAGTTGGAAATTTTTAACGAAACGAAAATAGTAGAATTCTGGGTTAAAAATATGTAATCGTTCCATTTCTAGTTGATGGCAAATTGAAATGGTGCTAAAATGATAGGTGTCGAAATCGTTTTCCACGTTTATGTTCATTTTGTTCAAATTACACTAATTTTAACGATTTTTGTATTTTGCCAAGAGGTAGGCTCAATGCCCCGTTGCCCACACGCGTAGAAAAGCTACCGATGATGAAGTCCATACAGCAAGTATAGTAATAAATAGACTTGCATAACTGCGCGAAAGAGTAATTGAAATTTTCAAATATAAAGTGAATGATTATCTATTTGTCCATTCGCTGGAATTGCCAAAATGGTAGTCACAATCAACTAACACATTAGATACTTGTTTCTTCATCGCATTTCATAGTCTATAAAAATCCTTTTTCCAATAATAATGGGCCCAAAACTTTCGGCCTAATAATGTAGTTTCTAAAATACAGTGCACTCTTCTTTTTATAAAAACCAGTAAATTTTGGGTTGAAACTGACTATTCTTTAAATACTGTATTTACGAATTTTTAGCCTCATTTCTTCTTAATGTTTTCTTAAATTTTATGGAATAAAAAGACACATTTCGAAAAAAGCGCAGTATTTGTCGATTGTCAACGCTGCCTGATCAAAACAATGTAGTCCACAGATCGCTACTAAAAAAATTAATTTTTGTTGTTTTTCTTTTATTTCTTGTTCTAAATAATTTTTTTACGGCGGAATCAGAAATTGCTTTAAATTTTAAGCAAAAATGAGACTTTCGCTCTTACAATATTGTATTTATTGTGAACAGAGAGAAGATGTCAGCTTCTCGATCAACCCTAGATATAACATTACATAATACGCAAAGGGTCACAAACAGAAGCTGACATCTCACTTTTTGTAATTTCGGTGAGCTTAAACGAAACTAAAATTTTAAAAAATGTGATCGTGATCGAAATATTTACGATCAAACAAAAAAACAACGAAACAATTTTTTTTGTTCGTGCGTTACACGAAATTTAGGAGTCAAGACAATGAGATTTGGCAAAAACACTACTTGATCGCTGAAATCAAAACTAGGTGCAGAGTGCACAATACAATGATGCAAGAGTGCAAATTATTACCGCAATTCTAATTGACTTTTACTCTACAAAACTTTCGGTTTTTCCTGATTAGGACAAATTGTAGATAACAACGAGCATCAATTAATCTGCAGTTACAGTTGCTTGTCCTTAATACACTATCTAAAGAGGCATTTAATTCAAGGTTTTTACTGTTAGCCAAAATATTGGAAAAATCCTAAAACACATTCTCACCAAAACTAAAGTTTCCATGTTTTCCGTTTTCACGGTATTGCAGCTCAAAATTAATATTTTTTCTCTTACTTTAGTGTTACCATTTTGTCAGGTTTTGGAGAGCTGGCTTACATTTACAGGAAAAACAGCTTATTTATAATTCTAACCCTTTGCTTTGTCTTTGACAACAACTTTGCGGCAAAACACGTATTGAGAACTAGAAACATGCAGTAACTATTTACAATGCTGTAATTAATTGGCAACTCTGGCAAAATTTCTTAAAGGAAAAAAGCTTTCTGAAGGGAAATTTAAGCTGTTATATCTCGAAAACAGAAGCTCGTAGAAAGCGCTAACTTAGTGAAGTTAGTTTTTGAGGTCTTCAAATTTTTTAAGAGGAAACCGAGCAAAAAAAAACGAACTCCGGCTTGAACGCCCTCTTTAACGTTTTCACTCGTTTTTGATACAGCAAACTTTTGATTATCAATTTATCGTCCATGGCCCAGGAGCAAACACCAACAAAAAATCAGTCAAAGAATAGTTAAGTATTCAGATCAAAGTTATGCAACCGTTTTTTATGCTTAGAAAAATTCAAAATTTATGCTTACTATAATTTCTACCCTGTGGCCTTCCATGTTCAACAAATGTCAGTATAAAGTTACAGTTTTTCCCTTTAAATTTTTTCTCAGTGTTGCTAACTAAAACCAAAATTTTTGAACTAAAACCAAAATTTCCGAACTGTAGACTAACCCAATCGAGATTTTGTGATAGCGTTATTACTAAAAAAAAAGTAATTTTAAGCAATTCAAGTAAAAACTCAGCTAATACTTTAGAAGTTAATTTTGTAGCACATCAATAATATGGAACATTTTTAGAACTGCAGTATTTTGAAAAGTCGGCAAGACATCAAAAACTCAAAGTCGGGAAAGATTAATTTTAGACTTTTCCAAAAGCCTGGATCACATAGTGAAAAATTACACCTGATGGCTCTTTAAAAATACCACGACAGGCTATGTAGCCTACCTCTACAGAAAAATCCAACGTTTTGATAATGTCTGGCAAAACTTTTAAAAGTTTTTTTTCTGTGACAAATATACATTGGCTCAAAAAATGTCTCAACTGAACTCTCGGTCAAACTCTGCAAAGTGCAAACGCGACTGTGCCAATTATCAACCGATTCTTCGTTAGCTAGCAAAAATGTGCACGCTGATGTGCAAAAAGCTGCCTCTGCGCTTGGCACGTGCCCGTCATGCCTGTTGAGTCGACTAGTACATACGCAGACTGCAGAGTCGTTATAGCGAGAGAAGTGTCGTTTGTTTTTCTTGAAACCTCTTTTTCAAAAAATGTCGAACCACTTTGGCCTGGATCAAAAGTTCACGT
Organism: Trididemnum nubilum; assembly: GCA_963965965.1. Classification (NCBI taxonomy): domain Eukaryota; kingdom Metazoa; phylum Chordata; class Ascidiacea; order Aplousobranchia; family Didemnidae; genus Trididemnum; species Trididemnum nubilum. The sequence continues at coordinate 10,251,464 of OZ014488.1, read as the reverse complement.
TCTGCACGGACGCAATTAGGATGCCAACAAAAGAACAACAACTTCAGGTCTTGAAGAATGTTGAACCTACGCAACCAAATGCTCTTTCTAATTTTTGCGCCTTTATTTGGAGTTATTGTATTTTTTTCCTTCAGGTATGACGTAATTTTTGAAAAATCTCAAACCAATACTTTCAGGAAACTTTTATGTATCTGAACAACTATATAAAAAGGGACGAAAAACAGGTCCATGAATACTGTCCTGAATCCATGCTTATTTTGTCGAATGAAATAAATTATATATTTTGTCCAATGAAATAAATTATAAGTATGCTCGGTAATTGCAGTATTAATGTGATTAAGTAACAACTTAAACTTTCGGAGAACGTCAAACATGCTTACCCACTAACGTCGGAGACGGGACATTTTCACATCTACAGTGGAAGTTTAAGAATGTTTAATACTTAGGCATTTACTGGATTGCCACTAGCAGTAATATGTCATCATAAAGCAAATTTGCGTAAAACTAGCAGCAAATTTTTGCGTGCGCACCGAATTAGTGGTGTGAATTTATAATGACTTCGTACACTCCGAACTTCATGCCTTGAAGCTGCAAAATTTCAACGACTAATAAACTTGTTAGCATATTCGCACGCAAATCAAAACAACATAATCCGCGCTTTAATTAGGATAAGTATAAGCTGACGCAAAAGGCGTTTTAGGTTTAGATGGCGTCTCTAATTTCATTGCTACTGAGCTTAGAAATGCTACTCGACTCGTATTCATCATCATTTCACTACGCTACTATACGCCGGACTAATTTCATATCAATTTTTCACTAAAAAAAAGTTTAAGCAAAAAAATGAGAAGAAATAATATTTCTTAACACTCTAAAACTCAAATCGCTGGCGTTGTCCGGCCTTCCGTCAGTTGAAGCAATGGCGAGCAGAGGAGGAATGATGGTATGACCGTTACTTGTCAGCAGAGAAGAAAGTTGTTTTGAAGATTCCTTTCCGAGAATCCGAAAGGATGACAAATGTTAAGCTGCTTTTACCAAACACGTAAATTTAATATGCGCGCGGGTAAAAAATTGTCGCCTTTAAAGCACAGTTTACACTCAGCGTAAAATTATGAGAGGACGTGCGCATCCTTAGTTTATTTTAACCAGCTGGCAGCCTAAACCTTGATATGGCAGTACGCCGGGTGCATCTAATTTCTATTTAAAATAAACTAAAAAATACGATCGTTCGCTCATGATTTGACGCTCATTTTAAGCCTAGCCTAAAGATAACATTTTAAAAGAGCACAAAAGTTTTACGTAATTTCATGGGATCTTTTGCGCTAGGAAAAGTATAAAATAAGTATGCAGCTTGCACAAAAATGCGTATGCCTGAAACGCATGTTCAATTTTTCAAACCATCTCGTGTAAAACTTTACGCACGCATATAGAACCTACTTTTAAAAGTCCTTAGAAAATCTTAAGCAACCCATAAACAACATTACGAGTTTAAGAATGTTTAAATTTAACTGCTAATAAATTAAAACAGAGCAGTACATGTGTATTTTATTAATTTTACAGGCACTTACGCACTACGTAGACAAAGGTCACTCATGCCAACCGCTTTCTCTAGAATATGTAAATATGAGCAAATATGACATGAAAATGTCCAAATATTCATCAATAAAGCGCAGGAGCATATGGCAGACTGATAAGATATTATCACTTCTAAGTTTTAATGTCGCTCAAGACGTAATTTATAGCAAAATGCTATCAAATAAAACCAAAAAAACGTCATTGAACGTAAACAAACCTGCCCTCACATATCAATGAATATAAGCAGGATTTAATAAACACAAATGCTTTTATGAAAAAAACTGATACCTTGCGAACGTATTGCACAATTTTGAATTCTTTAACTGACATGCCGGTACTGGAGTCTGTCGTAACCAAGGGGGCTTCAGCTAGGGTCAAGCCAATTGAAAAGTTTAATCCAAAAATGCAAGAAGAAAGGGCTGGACATTTTAGTACTTCAAAACGGCTTTCAACGCTTAGCAATTCAGTTCGGCAGGGGCTCTGGCCCCCAGCCTATGATACACTTGATTAGCACAATTTTGCTCAGCACGCCGCTAAAATTTCGACATTTTTCAAATAAGAATTTTTAACTTTGGGCTAATACCCCCCCGTGGCACAAACTTGGTTGTGCGCCAGCCCGGTACTGTACTACTGGTATAAACAAAAGATGTTTTATCTATTAATTCGGTCATTTTTGAAACCATGCATCAGGCAGTAAAGCTGTAATAAAGAGTGGCCCAAAAAATGAACTGTAGTATTGCTCATATGCTTCAAGTTACTTTCTGATTAAAACCAGCGTTAAAACGTTTCTCGAGAGGTTTAGCCAGATGCCGACCAGTTGGTCGAGCGGTAACACGTTCGTCTCAGGAGACCTGAGATTCAAATCTCCGACCGGTCAAATCGGACACAGTGCTGCCAATGGCTCGCCACCGCTGCGGCAGTTCTTCGAAAGAAGCTGTGCTGCCTGCATGCGCAATGACGCGGAGATGGGCCCGCCAACTCGTTACACGCTTCAGCGTAATACAGCGATTATAATGAAAAGTTTTAGAAAGGTTCAGCCAAAGTAACAAAACATTCCTCACAGCTACAACGAACTTACTAGAGTTAAATTTTCCAAAAAATTAGTCTATATAAAAACTGTAAACTACTTTTGGACCACTTTGTATAGTGTATACAGTATCACTATGCCACCAACCATTCAACACAAAATGCTCTCGTACAGTGCTTCAGTCAAATTTTACCGCTACATTACTTAATTTAGTTCATGGGAAGCTAAGCTAGATTTTTGTTTAAAAGATCCATATCTTTACGATTAAAAGCACAACAAGACAATGGAGTTTGAGAATATTGATGCTTTGTTATGCCTGTTAAATGAAAAGCTCTTAATAATAATAATCAATTTTTTATTCGAAAATCTATTATTTTAAGCCATAAAATGTTACCAAATCAAAAATAATCAAATGCTGCCCAAGTTTACGATCACTAAATTGACGCTTTAACTAAAAAAACACTGTAAGTTACAATCACACAAAATGACTGTTATTGATTTTCACAAATAATATCACTAGCACGATGTATGAAATCATTTGACGCGTAACAGCAAGTCAAATCTTTCACTATAATCGCTGTATTACGCCAAAGCTTGTAGCGAGTTTGCGGGCCCATCTCCGCGTCATTGCGCCAGCGGGCAACACAGCTCCTTTGAAGAAATGTCGCAGCAGTGGCGAGTTGTTCGTAACAGTGTCCGATTTGACCGGCCCAAGATTAGAACCTCAGACCTTCCGCTCCAGAGGCGAACGCGTTACTGTTTAACCAACTGACCGGTTTACGTGTAGCATAACACAAAATATTGATTGAGTCACGCAACTCAATTAATATCATTGAGCCAACAATTTATTTTGCTAAAAGCAGGCAATACTACAGGGCATTATGCTTTGCTTATAAATATACTTTTTATTGTATAAGTCAGTATTTACGCAACTGGGGTTCATATTCCCTCGTTTTTAGCAGCCTCTGGCAATCGATAAAAACCATGAGTGGGCTCCTAAATAACCTTGCCCGCAAAACGCAACAGTAGGAATGCAATATAACTCGTAAAACTGTGCAAATTTGTTGTAAACTGCTGTAACTTGTAGCGCAAACTGAAAGATTTGGGATTCTATATTCCGAATCGCAAGATCTAAAGCCCTTCCTAAGTAGTTTCAAAGAACAGACCTAATCATGATATAGGTCGTGTTTCCAATTAAATATTGATGAGCAAGCCGTAAACCTACAGCCTAAAACGTTCAAACTAGCTCTAAAGGGTAATATAACTTTAGGCTCCGTTTTCGTCCTGAAAGTGTATATTTAGATAACAGCGTAACAAATAGGCTTATTCGACGACAATAAGCTCATTAAAATATTTATCTTGGACACCCAAAGATAGTTCTAACAAATTCTTTAGAACTCGCCTGATATCTTTATTATTGGTTATTTAATTAAAAATTTAAATCTAAGATATTCTGGTCTTAGCAGACCAAAATAACATCAAGATAAAAACTATTAAAAAAGGTGTCAAACGACGTCAAGCTTTGATTTATTAGTCAAAGGGAAAAAGTTAGAACCATATGGCATCTTTAACATTAGAGCTTTAAGTAACTTGAGGCCCTACGTTTTTTTTTAATTTAAGACTTTAGCAAATGTCTATTTTCCCGTCTTTTACTGACATTCTCCAAATATTTCGTTATGATTTGTTTGGTCCGTACCAAACTTTGAGCTAAATAAACTGTATTTGGTCTAGCCGCCTTGTCATTGCACCGCAAAAAAAATTATGCGGGGCAACTTGGCGTTTTCCAAAAGCAACAAAACAAAAAATTTTAAGCAAGTGACAAGGATAAAGAATGGCGTGCCCCCCTTGTTGCAATTGTTGAAGAATGTAGATCTTGTACATTCTACATTTCTGAAACTCTCTTTACTCGCACTATAAATTTGGGAAGTAATTACATTTTACCAAACTAATGGTAGCAGCAAAAAAAATCATTCCCGAAAAAAAAACATTGTGCCGCCCTTACAATTTTGACGAGTATTCTTTAAACAGTCGATTTTGAGATAAAATCATAGTTTTGATAGTGCTTAATTCATTGCACTGTCTATAGCTCCAATCAACAATAATTTGGTAGGTTGTAATTTAAATAAATTGCTGAAAAGTATACTACTGTTGTTTTTCTTTTTTTTTTTTAATTTTCACTTTACTGTTGTTTTTTTTTAAATTTTGTTATTCCTTTTTTTAGTGTTTTTTGGTCATAACTGAGGTATTGCGAAACGAAGTACTTCATCAACTTTGGCAATTGTGTTGTGGTGTGCTAGTTGCAAGCAAAAATTTGAAAACAATTTTAATTTTGCACGCTCTCTGCTAATTGTTAATGAAGCCAAGAAACAAACTCACTATTTAAATAACCTTTTTATCAAAAATTGTTTGTTTTCTTGTTGCAACTTTTGATTTAAGAAGATATCTGCACTCTCCACTAAACCTCGCGCTGCTCGACGCTATATTTGCAAAATCGTGCTGTAATTGATTTGATTTAGCAGAACTTGTCAACCTGCAAAGTGCATAAGTCAACCAAAGAAACACTGTTGCGTTTATCAAGAACAATGTACAGAGAAATTAATGATAAGCTTATAGACAGTACCCCGAGTCTTAGAGGCACAATCAAACTTTTAATTAACAGCCTAACCCAAAGACATACTGTTTCGGAATCGACATTCGTCTTTTATTCCTCGTCACTGTTGCGTTTATTTACTATTTTTTTGTTATTGTTAATTGCATATTTATTCATCAAGTCACCTAGACCAGGAGACAGAGAAAGGACCTTTCGGTCTTTCGGGTCAAGCTGCCACCTGTCTACGACATGCAGTGGAACTTCACACTGTCCTTGTGATTTGTGAACGTCAAGCAGGAAAGCTGTGAATACCAATTTTTATAGTCTTTGGTTTGACACGGCCGGGAATCGAACCCGAGTCTATCCTTTCAGTAGCAGACGCTCTATCCACTAGACCATTGATCGGTTAAACTATTCATCAGTGATTGCAGCAAGATAGCATGAAGGAATAAAGATTTTTCCAAAGTATATATCTAGTCCGGCAATTTTTTATTCCTTTTTTGTTTCAGCGTCGAAAAATATTCCAACCAGGAAAGTGGACATTTTTCAAAAATCAGCAAAAAACAACAATTTTTTGCTGAAAATTTTAATGTATCGTTGTCGCCAGATGAACACTAAAAATCTTTTACAAAGAAAAACTACATCTACGACATTACGCGGTTAAATCGCGAGGAAAAGCGATTTTCCAGGGGAAAAACTGATTCCCTTTTGAGATAAGGTGCTTTGGGTCTATTTTGCTCCTTTTCTACTCCCGAGTAAACTAAACTCTAAAATCGTAATAAATCACTCATAATAAAATTATATGTTGTTTATCGTGATGCAACTCGTCGTATTGTCTACATTAAGGAAGTTGAAACCGGCATACAAACAGCATAGAGTGAAAAACTCAAAATAAATCTCCGAAAAAAATAATTTTCAAAATTTGTTTAATTTATTGTTCAAAGATAGTTTCTTAATTTCTCTGGTAATGCAGATGTACAGTAACTTGAAGCTACTAAAAATCTAAGCTTGCAGAAGACGATTTTAGAGTACGGTGCAATTTTTGTAGAAACCAGAACATTTTAGTTGACGCTGCCTGTTCTTTAGTTTTTATGAATTATCAGCCTCACTTGTTCTAGATTTGTTCTTAAATTTTATTGGAGAATATAGTGAATCAAATTCACTTTTGCTAGCGTTAAAGCAATCTTTTGGTTTATATCATGATTCTTAAAATACAGTGGTCTTCAGACAAATTAACAATGGCAGTACAAAAAAAACATGAAAATTTTGCTAATTCCTCACAAATGCATTGCATTGGCCGGCATATTTTTGTCATGCTGAAGCTGGTATTGTTCTTAAATTCTGAATAAAAATGAGCCCCACGTTCTTTGTAAAAATGTTCTTATATATGAAAGCATACTGTACTGCTAATATGCTGCAAAATGCTTTTGAACTGAATACTTTTCTGGCTGACAAAATAAGCTGTCCTATCTATTCGGCTAAGGCAGAAAAGGGCTATCATAACTTATTTCAAAAACTTTTAAATACTTGCCTTAATCTTGAACCGCCTTTCCTCCGATGCGGTTGATTTTGTGAACTGAAATTCTGTCTGCCTAAGAACGTCAAAAGACGCGGTACGGATACGCCTTGAACGCACGCTCGCACATACCGTTTAGGCTTTTTCTCTACACGCACGTTCCCACGCACGCGTCTTACGTAAAAGCAACCTCAGCTATTGTCATCAATTCCATTGTATCAGGTTCGCTGTTCAAAGCCGTTGAGGCATGACCATTTTTTCGATTTTCTTGCAAATTTAAAAAGCAAGCTTATCGCGGGTTGCATTGTGCTATTAAAAGGTACTTCTTGCCTCCTGAGCGAGTCCCCATGAAAAAGTGCTAAATGGTCCCGGCAGGAGCGCCGAGAGTGAAGTGTGGACCCGGGAACAGCTTAAATATTGGGGCCCCATATATTTTAATTAGTTACAAGCCACACGTCCTGGTATTTCATTTAGTTACCCAGCGGCGTAAGCATACTAAGACTTTTCAATAAGACGACTTCACGCTGAATAACGACAATTACAGCAAGGAGTGCTGGGGCGAAACCCCCTTTTCTGAATATTTTCTGTGAATTGTAACTCAAAATATGCAATTTTGAGGTTAAAATTTTTTGGAATTTTTTAAGCAGCTCTGAACAGTTAGTATACTTACGTGATAGTTGATACCGGCATTGTTAGAGGCCATATTGTTAGACCTTGACATATACTTTTTAGCAATAGCGTTAAACACTACAGCAATAATTATTTACAATCTCGGAATCAGGCAGTCAGAGGAAGCCCTTCCTGAGCTCGTCAGTGGGAGCCCATATGCAAAACCCGTGGTGTCAGCGGGAGCCCATATGCAGAACCAGTGGCGTACGCAGGATTTTCGTAAGAGGGGGGATGGCAGGCGCGTAGCCAGCAATTTGGAAAGGGGGATAAAACCAGATGAAGACCAAAAAAAAGGTCTTAACTGAGATTCACCCTGTTTTTCTGCACAGATTTAGGTAAAGACCAAAAAAAAAACAGTGGCGTATACACAGGATTTTTGAAAGGGGGGAGAGAGGCGCGCAGCCAGCAATTTGGAAAGGCAGACAGTGGCGTCCCTAAGGGGGGGGGCGGAAGGGGCGGTCCGCCCCGGGTGTCACCATTTTGGGGTGCCACCATTTAATGGTAGGCCTACCAATCGAACAAAAAAGAAAACAACAATATGTTCAACACCATTGGAAATGTTTAGCACATTGAAATAGGCTTAAAAATGATTTAAAGTATGTTTTGAAACATTTATTTAAAAGGGGGGAGGAGAGGAGGGCTAATTTTTCAAAAATATAGATCACAAATCAGCAAAAATTTCAAAAAATTGTCAACACTAAGCAATGAAATTTGATCGCTAGCGGAAACATGCTAAATATAGGTTTCATAAAAAAAGATTAGAAATATGTAGGGTGGGGGTGGTGGTGGCAATTCAGTATCAGTTGATTATCAATCACTTTGACTCAAATATCGTTCCATTTGCCCCCCCACCACTTATTTTTCTCTAATAAACATAGACGAAATGTGTTTAATCTTTGTGAATTTCATTGATTTTATTTTTACAGTACCAGCTTGTAAATAAGAGAACTGAAATTTTACCACTAGCCACCTCCCACATAGTCATTGCCCATTTATGCAACCAGTTGATCAATGATCATGTTTTAGCTCTGCTAATTTCTGCCACATTTCAAAACCAATAATTTTTATCAAAATAAGCCTAAAATTAACTTATTTTTGCAAAAAAACAACAACAAAATTTTCGAGCGCCGGAGGCTCCGCCCAGACCCCACAAACAGATCCCACTGCAGACTTCAGGCTACGCGCTTGAGTCTAATCATTTTTTTTTGCACTGCTAATTTCTATGCCATCAAACTTCTCCATGATGCTACGTTTGAAAAGTATTATTTGCTATTAAAATAAGCCTAAAATTTAGTTGGTTTTGCAAAAAAAAATTAACTTTTTTCGAATGCTGGGGGTTCTATCCCCAGACCCCAATGGTCTCTGGGGGAGCTCCCAGACCCCGAACACAGCCCCTCTCCCCACTGCAGATTTTTGATCACGTGCCTGATACTAGACGTGGGTTGCTCATACTTCCAAGTTCTAAAATCTTAAAAAGTTAAGTCAATGAGCTAGCCAAACAACAGCCGCTATCTACAGCAATAAAATAGTACCACTACTGTATTTTTCAAATATAAGCTTTTGCAGGCTACTACACATTATAAAGGGTGACATCACGAAATTCCACCCCGGGTGTCACCATTCTTAGCAACGCCACTGAAGGCAGATGAAACCAGATGAGAAAGATGAAGGCCAAAAAAAAAGTCTTTACTCAGATTCAATCCGCTTTTCTGCCCACTTTTTCTGCCCAAATTTCAAAGGGGGGGGGCATGGCTCAGTTTTGCGTGCTATTCTGAGGTATTCATTTCATTAATGGTGATTCAAAGGGGGGCCATGGCACAATGCTTTCCTAAATACGCCCCTGAGCAAAACCCGCGAAGTCAGCGGGGTCCCATATGTAGAACTTGCGGAGTCAGCGGGGAGTCATCCGTAGCTAGTCATCAGGTGCCCATCCTTAGCTAGTTCTACCCCACACAAAAGAAGACCTATTTGTTTGCAGAAAACCCTGTTCGAGTTAGAGTGTTGCTTCAATGTTATGATAATATCGGCACGTTGCTTGCACAGCAGCGATCGCTGTTCACTTTTCTGTGTGATCTTGATGGGCCCCCTGAAGTCCATGCGCCCCGGGGTCATTGTTCCCCCCCTCTCGGAAGCCCTGGGAACCGGTATCAAAGGGGTGAAGCAACCAGCCAATTCAGTATAGTTCATTATACAGTACTTGAAATCGAAAAATAGTTTTTGAAATTTTTTGTTCTCCTATTCAACTAATACAAAACAGATATCCTCCCAAAAAAGTTTTTGAAAACCTTGAGTTCGTTCTCCGGGCCTGAAAATCTAGAAAAAGAAGGAGATACCAAACTTGGATTGGTCACGTGATGTTAGTGGAAGGGTAAATACTATATAGTGAAAAGGGCAAAAATTGATTCTGATCAGAAGAAAAGTAAAGGGCATACTTTTTTTCTATTGTACAAACACACAATCAGCGAGTGAGCTTTCGTGACCCGTTTCGACCTTGCTCAAGGGCAGGTATTGGCCATAAGGAGCTCGAAGGCCTTCGCCGGGACTGGTCTTACAAAAAGCTGTCAAAATTGAAATCCAGAGTTCTAATAAACTTAAATGCATTGACAGAAAAACTTGAAATACAATAACAAACCAAATAAGGAAAAATAAAACTTATTTGTTTACTTATTATTATTGTGAGAATTGGCGCTTTATAACAGCGGTAGTTTAGTAGCACCATAACAAAATTTACTGAAAAGCACAAATATGTAGGCTACATATGAAATACCGTGGTTTTTAAAATTTTAGTTGAAATTAAAAAAGAGCTAGTGTTTCTACAGCGACAGCAGGCGCCTGGTATCACTACAGAAGCGCTCAAAAAGTAAACTAACAAACCAAAAATAAAATTTTAGCATTTCATAGAACAACACAAAGCTATCAGAGTATGTATGTTACAATAAAATACGAGACACTTTAACTACATGAAGGAAATAAACAATATGAATTTGTCAGTCACATATTCTTAGAGAAAGGAACAATTAAGTGCAAACGTAAAAAAACTAAGTAAAATTGGCAACAACACAAGGTATGGAATCTTTCAAAAACTGAAGAAAACGAGATCAAATACAAAGCACGCCAACCAAGGAAAAATGACACAAATAAATACAGCCGTGCGTAAACACTCATCAGGCGACAAAAATACACATACAATTCACAAATTTTGTACAACATATATCATAAGCAATTTTAACATTTTCTCCCGGTCGATGCCCTTTACTTTTATTCTGATTAATGCTGTTCAGTAAATACTATTCAGTCGTTCTTTTTCCTTGAAGTTCAGGCTGAGAGAACACGTTCAGGGTTTCCAAAAGATTTTTAATGGGATATCTCTTTGTATTTGTTGAAGATCTTTGCAACTGCAACCCCAAAATAAGAACAAATAATTTCAAAAATTATTTGTCGATTTTAGCTATTGTAAACTACCGGAATTGGCGGGTTGCTTCAGTCCCCTTTGAAAGGGACTTATGGCCTCCTGAGCTAAATGGGTAAATAAGTCCCCTTGAAAAAGTGCTAAATGGGTAATGGTATGAAATAAATCAGTTGTCTCGTTCGCAAATCTTTGTGTTAAAATTTTGATACCGGTATCTAATTAGATATAAAATTTTAACGTTTCCGAAATTAAATTTAGGTCTGTCGCTATAGCGTAATGGCTATACTGTTCTTAGTGCTTATTGCTTGTTTAGAAAATGGTTGATGACAAAATTACCGTGAATTTGCCCTGGCAGCACAGCTTGTTTCGAAGAAACGTCGCAGTAGAAGCAAGCAGGTGGTAACTCTGTGTTCGTGTGCCCCATTTGATCGGCCTGAAAAGTGAATCTCAGATTTCCTGTTCCAGAGACTAACAGCATGCTGGCGACATATACACACAGAACACACAGAAAAAATGTACAGTACACCGCACAATATGTTTTTAGCTGGAGCAGAGTTTCATCTACCCAAAAATTATTGAGTTCAAAAAAAAATACAAAAAATTCTTCCTTGTTTTTTGATTTGGTTTATCCAGTGTGACATTAAAAAATTAAATTCGTGTGTTGTTCTGTTTTTGAATATTAATATTGAGTATTGAACAACCCCTGATTTACTCAACAGCGCTGAGAGTGTTAGTACTGTAAATTATAAGGAAAATACAAACGAGTGAAACAATGACGAGTATGTTTTTGGTTTATTTTAAACAGGAACAGCGCACCGCAGTACCAACGTACAAGCTGATAAAATTAAGAATATCAAAGGATAAATTCTCACATACGCTATTTTACGCCCAGTATATACCAAACCTAAGAAGTAATCAAACTAGAGATTGTAAATAATAATGAAACTCAAAGTTTTGCGCAAAAATGGTAAGGAAAATAATCCACCTACAATTTTTAAACGGCCATATCTTGTCCAAAGTCTGGCCTTCGGGTTATTTGCGGCTCGAAATGAAATTTTATCCGGACGGCGCCCAGTTTTCCGACCGAATTTCTGCAACGCCTGCAGCACGCAAACGAATCTGATCAAATAATACCTTTTTTATAACACAAAATGTCCCGAAATTAAGCCGAAGATAATTTTTTATTACTTGATCACTGGATTTATTTACAGTATAATCTAAATTACATATATTTTTTTACAATGTTGCATTACGTAAATACTACAGCATTTTTTTTTTTTTTTCATTCCACGGTAGATCTCTGAAGAGAGCTAGATAAAAACCTTTTTATCTAAAACAATCTTTTCTAGATTAGTTGAAAAATAATAGCTACGACGTTATTTAAAGCCATATTAATATCAAACATAGAGTGGCTCCTCAAATCGGGACTAGGAGCAAGTGCTGCTTAATTCGTGTTGCAAAGGTTATCTACACGAATTCATTTTGAGTTTGGTCGTTTAAAATGAACCACAAAGAATGTTTATGAGTTGACCTTTATACGACTCCGTAACATGCGACAAAAGCGTAGTGACGCCAATCACGTATTTTAAGCCAGCGTCACTTGTTTGGTTTCAGATTACGTATCGGAATGTAAATACCCACTTCACTATTTAATTAATATAATGTAAAATACAGGTCAAAAGGGCTCGTGGTCATGCGGTCGACCAGCTCAGTTAAACAACCTACGAGCTATTATCCAGCTTTGACTTGAGGAGGAGTACGATTTGAACCAAAAGTTTATTTATTTATTTTTAATTTTTGTGAAAAATAACTAAATAGGGCAGCGCGCTGAAGCAACTAGTTCAACTCACGCTTGTTGTAGACGGGGGTTTGAGGCGGAGCCGCAACCACCGGAAGCTATGGGGTTATATCATATGGAAGCGATATTTGTAATTTTTCGAAAAAATAATCATTTTCAGAGGGAAGTCGGGAAGGGCTGTTACCTCCCCCCAGTAGTGTACGCAGGATTTCGAAAAGGGGGGGAGCCAGAAATTTCACAAAATTTGGGAAGAACAAAGATCTGAGTTAGAAATTGTTCCACTCAAATTTAGTCCGATTTTTCGCCCAAAATTTGGTAAAGAGCAAAAAAAAAGGTCTTCACTCAAATCTAGTTCAATTTTTCGCCCAAAGCCTAGAAGAAACGCACAAAACATGCCCTTTGGGTGATCAAACCTTACGCCCAACTTGCAAAAAGGGGGGCCATGCCTCAATTTTGCTTACTTTTCTATGCGATTTTACAATCCTGACGACCCAAAGTGGGGGGGTCATGGCACAATGGCCCCCCCTAAATACGCCCCTGCCTCCACCTCTCCCCAATTGGCCTGCCGATCAAAATGCAGAATAAAGAAAATACTTCGTTTTTAACACTTCTGAGATTGCTTTTTTGCGCTGAAATAGGTTCAAAAATGATTTAAAAAATCTTTTGAAACGTTTCATCAGAGGGGAGGCTAATCTGTCAACAATAAAACTCACAAATCCGTATAATTTTGGAAAATGGCCGAAACTTGCCAATCAATTTTGATCGCTTGTTGAAAAATGCTGAACATAGGTTTTATCAAAAAATATAAGCTCAGAAATATAGAGGGGCTATTTAGTATTATTTAATTACCAATCACTTTTCTCAAATCTCGTTCTATTAGCCCCATCCAAAAATTTTTTTTTTCTGAAATAATGACGAAATAGAACACGCCTCGAGAGTTTTATTGAATTATAGGATTTTATGTTTTACCAGCTCGTAAATAAGACAACTGAAGTTTAACCATTAGCCGCCTCCCCTATTATAGCCCATTTTATGCAACCAGTTTAATCATGTTTTTGCACTGCTAATTTTTCCGTTACGTTTTAAAAGCATAAATTTTTATCAAAATTGGCCTAAAATTGTTATTTTTGCAAAAAATACACATTTTTTGATCGAGGGCGCCTTCGGTAGCTGAAACTCCAATTCCCAAAACAGCCCCCCATTGCACATTCCTGCCTACGCGTCTGGACCTTTTGATGTTATTCAGATAAAATTTTACATCTTTTTTTAGCCAGCTGAAAAAATTAAATAGTTGAGATTATGAAGTATGAAGAATTAACTGTTCCATTCTCTTTCAACCACCCTAGTTTCGGGTCAAGTCCAAAGTACGTTTAAACTCTTGCATTTAGGGATTAAATTTTCTCAAGTGATTTGACTAAGAATGGAGATAAAGTCCCTTAGCTCTCTTGTAGCTCCACTACTGTTCTTTTTGACCAATGCATCTATGTTGTGGTGCCCCACATTCTCATGTTCTCTCCTTTTTTAAGCACTCTTGCTGTACTCTCCGCTTTTTCACGCCTCTTTTGCAACCCAGGCATTTCGCAAAGCAAGACAATGATTTTCTTGTGACCTTTTTTCGGCAGTTTTGTTTTTCTTTTTCACTTTCTGGACTGACATGAAATCCGATAATTTCAATCAAAATCAATCATCCGATATATGTGTTACTGAAAACCAAAGTCGCATGGCTGTTTCCATTTGCCAAACAGTTTTTCGTAATTGCTGAATTCTTAAATTGAAGATCTGCAACGACTTGCCAATCAGAACAGTTTTGTATTTTCTGCACGGCAGCGATGCAGAGTTATAGCCAAATTCAATAACGCAAAAGAGAGCTACGCCAAACTCTTCCAATTCCTCTCTCCTTGTACTAGCTGAACACTTGATTTAATATTTAAAAAAACTTTATTATTACAATGAATAAAGAAAAGTACAGAAAAACGAAGTAGTCTCAAATTCGAGGGAAAGACCAATTCAGGGCCTTTCTTCCACTTTATAGGGCTGTTTCCTCGCAGTCCATACTCAAAATTTATAGGAAAGGAGGGGGATTGCAAAACGCAATTTACCCAAGTAAAGCAGCTTAAACACTTTTCACACGAAATGGCACTGTTCATCCTTCAATTCTTGCTAGCGAATATTGAGCTCTCAGGCTCCAAGCACAATTAAATAGTTTCAAGCAGTGATAGCACGTGGAAGGTCGCCTTTGTCTATTATTCAAAAGTCCGAAAATTAAAAAACAAATGTAAGCAGCTGGCAATCTACTAGTAGAGGAGATGAGTCGAAAATCGTTCACTTCCGGAATAAAGTGTGAAATTCGGCACAAACCTTCCCCAGGGTGAGTATAACGATTTCCGAAAGGGAGCCGAAAAATCGGTCTTGGGCAACTCCTACAAATGGCCCATAAAGTTATGCTCCAGCCCCACCTAGTGGTTAAAGAAAGCTTTGTTGTTCTAAACAAGCTTACAGGACCAACTGGTGATTTTACGATTTTTATTTATTGTGTTTGCATTTTAAAATATTTTGGCATGCCTTGACGTTACATATGACGTAGATATGACGTCATTTTTGCCCAAATGTATGATGGCAAGCAAAATATTGCTTAGATTGGTGGAGTCCCTCAATGATATTAAACTCTGTTCATTGCTTCAATTATTGGACAAAAATCTTGCGTAACTTTTTATGCGTCTCTTTGTGATGTAATTATGACGTCATGTTTTCCGAAAATTCCAGCAAATTGATAGCAATATATTCAAATTAAAAATATTAGTTAGTGACGACATTTTGCAATCAACTTATTGCTTCAAGATACAATCGCTGCTTGTAGCAGATGACGTCATTTTGTGACGTCATGTTTGCCAAACATTGCAACAAAACAACAGAATGTAATGCAAGCACAATTGTTTTTTAAAAGCATTAGTTTAATGACTACATTTTGTAACCAGTGTATTAATTCAAGATACAGTACCACAACTGCTTATAACAAATGATGTCATTTGGTGACGTCATTATATCTTACAGTATGTGATATGAATGTCATATGACAGTGTTTTGTCCTTTGCTGCAAAGTCGACAAACACAGAAGATGTGCTTTGCGTTGGAACAATGAGAGGACGCGAGCATAATATATTAGCAAAAGGAAACCAAGCGAAAATTGTCAAAGCATTGACTTGTGATCTATGCTCCAAGGTGCATCCTGGGTTGTTAGGCAGCTTGCGCCGTATCAAGGGTGGTTTCGACTTTCGAGACAACGGTTTCAGATTGAAATTATAGTGGCAAACGTTGTAAAACGGTGTCGTTGTCAAATTTGACGTCAAAAACAATAGCCAATTTGTTCGTTGCACGTCATTCTTTTGACTGTTCTTTGATGCAGATAGTGAGACTCCCTTAACAAAACTCTGGTTGCACCCCTGGATAATAGGAAAAACAATGTCTTAGAATGTAGTGTTGTGTATTATCGATGCTTTCGGGGTAATGAATGTAAAGCAAGCACAGTTTGCCTCAAAATACGTCCATGATGGCTGCCTTCTTGATTGTTTTTGCTAGCATTCATTGCCCATTGGTACAGTTTCCCAAGCAAGCACATACTTTTGTGCATACAATTTCGTTCCTTGCACACTTACAATATTTCTTGCACCCGCATTTATTGCAAGTAGGACATGACAAATGTTTGAAGCGTACGACAAGTTAGTTTTACCGGAGAATATCGCGATTTTGTTGCTTGCCAACCCCATGCCTAAACTTGAAGATGGATTTTTAATCAAACCCTGACTTCATTTAATGGCTTGAAAAGCTGATCGTTTAATGAGCTGTTTCACAGGATGCAACATTGGTGGTATATTTTCTGCGGTTCTTCCTCCTTTAGCAAACAGAATTCTTCTCGCAAGATTGACTTCGCGTGTGTTGGTAGTAGAACTGTACAGGCACACGTCAACCTGTTCCAGTGTCTGAAAATCAGAGTCAGATATTTGTGAAGGAGAGTTATCTGTTGATGGAAGACAGTTTTGCAAAAGTAGACGTTATCTCTGGAAACTTTTTCCAGGATTCAAAACACAACATTTTACCTTTTGCACAAGATGAAGATGGGGTATTGCAACCGCTAAAAGCATAAAACAATAATTATCCATTACTAACAGGTGGTCCGAAAGTTTTGCTGATTTCGTGGACGGGAATGAATTCCACCGTTTTTTGAGTTCTAAATTCAATCCAAAGTTCACTTGGTTTTGGAAGACGTAGAAAAGTGTACCCTGGAATGACAACCAGATCTGTATTTACCGTTTCAAAATGAAAGTAAATTGCAACTTTTGGAAGCATGTTTCGCGTGGAGAAATAATCTTTGATCGGCTTCCTCATGAATACATGCTTTTAATTCAACTAAGTCAAGATTGTGATTACATACCACATCTTCATTGCAGGTTGCAACCAATATACGGTTTCTCTGAATATTTGCAATAGCAGAACTTGCAAGCAGAGCAAACACTCTTTTATTTTCATCGCAGCGCAAAAATGATTTTCAATCTTTAGGAAGACGACCACAAGAAAACAATGGAATTCATTCCCGTCCACGAAATCAGCAAAACTTTCGGACCACCTGTTTGTAATGGATAATTATTTTTTCATGCTTTTAGCGGTTGCAATACCCCATCTTCATTATGTGCAAAAGGTAAAATGTTGTGTTTTGAATCCCGGAAAAAGTTTCCAGAGATAACGTCTACTTTTGCAAAACTGTCTTCCATCAACAGATAACTCTCCTTCACAAATACACCTTACTAAATCCTGATTGTCACAGCTGGTGAATTTCAAAAATGCAATCTGGACGTGAGGACACATTAGAAGAACGATATGCAATCAAGTTCTGCTTTAAACTTGAAAAACTGCCATGGAAACGATTGTTATGCTTCAGACTGCTTATGGACCATCTTGCATGAAACGATCATCAGTTTTTCAGTGGCACAAGAAATTCAAGGAAGGCAGGGAGTCCGTGAGGGATGATGAGAGATGTGGGAGGAGTAGGGAAGTCAGAACATCAGAGATAATTGGCCAAATAAACGATTTCATGAATAGGGACCGTCGTGTGTCTATAGAGACACTAAGCACACAGTTTAATGTCAGTGTGGGAGCTGTACACACAATCATTCGTGAGGAACTGAAGATGCGGAAGATTTGCGCGAAGTTCGTCCCAAGAGTGCTCCGGGAAGATCAGAGAGAAAGACGTTGCAATGACAGCAAGGAGATGGTCGAGCTCATTAATTCAGATCCCCAAGTTCTTGATGCCCTGGTATCCTACGATGAAAGCTGGATCTATTGTTATGACCCAGAGACAGAGTTCCCAGTGGAAGCATGCTGGATCTCCCAGACCCAAGAAGGCCAGACAGAGCAAGTCCACCCAGAAACTCATGATGATCCCGTTTTTTGACAGCATGGGCATAATCTACGTTCACTGGGTTCCCACTGGAATCACAGTCAACAAGGACTACTATATTGAAGTTTTAAGGGAGTTCAGGAAGAGATTCCGTCGGAAGTGGCCAGAACTCTTCGAATCAGGTCAGTGGCATTTCCATCAGGACAATGCCCCAGTCCACAACTCCATCCTCGTCACAGACTATTTGACCCAGATGGGCATCAAGACGGTTCCCCATCCTCCCTACAGTCCAGACCTTGCTCCCTGCGACTTTTGGCTATTCCCAAAGCTCAAGGAAAACCTCAGAGGCAATCCTTATTCCACAATCCAGGACATGAAAAAGGCTGTGACGAGGGTCCTAAACACGCTCACACAAGAAGACTTCCAGGGGGCTTTCCAGAAGTTGTTGGAACGGTACAACAAGTGCATTGATGTCGAAGGAGAATACTTTGAAGGGGACTAGAGTTTTTTGTGTGTACGGTTAATAAAAGTGCCCTTACAAAAAAAGTCTGGAAACTTATTGAATGCACCTCGTATCATAACATGCTTGCCTGAAAAAGAAAAATCACATAAAAACAACAACATAGTTTACGCTTTAAATGTACATGTAGACTATAGCATAGGCGTAGCCAGGATTTTTGATTGGGGGGGAGGCCCAAACCACAAATCACATGCAATGACGTCATCAGAAATTTTCAAAAAAGTAATTTTTTGTGGGGCAAAGATATCGTAGAATGGAAGATCTGAAGCCGTAGCCTAATGGCACTTAGCCAGGATTTTGGTAAAGGGAGAGGGCGAAAACTAATTGTTGAAAAGTGTAAAAGTTTAACTTGGAAGACGTGTTGAGTAAGCTAGTGTACTCAAACGTATCACAGACGAGGGTCTGGGGGCAGAGCCCCCAGCCGCCGATGGCTATGGGGGTGTGGGGGTAAAGCCCCCAGCCGCAGGGCGATTTTTGTAAGTTTTTGGAAAAAAAAGCTATTTAAATCCCATTGGATCACATTTTGCACGCGTTCAGAGCCATTTTAAAGAACTAGATTTTTAACATTTCAAAGCCAATCAAAAAAATTTAGTTGTTCAATCCTCTTTTTGCAATTAAATCTCAAAACACGCTTAGAATCTTGCATTATGGTGTAAAATTTTAATTGTAAGTGATTTGGTCTATAGGGGGAAGTAACGAACATTGCCTCCTGCTATACTTTAGCAGTAAATGATTAAGTTCATAATAACGTTAAACGAGGGCCTGGGGCGGCAACTTTTAGGTCAAAACTCTTAGATTTCTCACAGGTTTTGCATATAAATTGTTAAAAATTTGCATTAAGGGGCCCCTGGCCCAGGAACCTTGGTCGTCAGTCAGGGGCCCTTGGGCTCCCTGGTTGCCAGTTAGAGGCCCCGTTGCCCCTTGCTTGTTGGTTAGGAACCCATGGCCCCCTGGTTGTTAATTAAAGGCCCTGGGGCTCCCTGGTCGTGAGTTAGGGGCCCCGGGGCCCCCTGGTCGTCAGTTAGGGACTCCATGACCCCTGGTTGTTGGTTAGGGGCCCCCTGGTCGTCAGTTAGGAGAGCCCCAGGGACCCTCGTTGTCGGGTCGGGGGCCCCTGGTCCCCTGGTTGTTGGTTAGGGGCCCCCTGGTTGTTAGTTAGGGGCCCTGGGGCTCCCTGGTTGTGAATTAGAGGTCCCGGGCCCCCTGGTCGTCGGTTAGGGCTCCGGGGCCCCCTGGTTATTGGTTAGGGGCCCCCTGGTTGTTAATTAGGGGCCTCAGGGCCCCCTGGTCGTCAGTTAGGCACTCCGGGGCCTCCTGGTTGTTGGTTAGGGGCCCTGGGGCCCTCTGGTTGTCGTTTAGGGGCCCCTGGTTGTCGGTTAGGGGCCTAGGGCCCCCTGGTTGTCAGTTAAAGGGTCCCCTGGTTGTAGGTGAAGGGTCCCTTGGTTGTTAGTCAGGGGCCCTTGGGCCCCCTGGTCGTCAGTTATGGGCCCCCTGGTTTTCAGTTAGGGGTCCCGGACCCACTGGTTATCGGTTTAGGATTCCAGGGCCCCCTAGTTGTTAGTTGGGGGCCCCGGGACTCACTTGTTGTCATTAATATTATTGTTAATTACTGTTATGTGCGTAATTACTGAAAAAAAACTGCAACTAAACATCGCCAGGCTACGTTGTCATAACTTTTTGTCGTTAGTGGTATTTTGATTGGGGGGGGGCCCGGGCCCCCTGGGCCCCCCTGGTTACGCCTATGGACTATAGCCTATTGGTCTACACTCTACAAGATAGATCTACCAGTATCATAATGAGACATGGATGGTGTAAGCGTTTAAGGTTTGTAAACAGAGTAAACACCTAAAGAGAACTTTTGACATTTGCTTCCAGCTTTTTGGGTTTCTGCATTAACCCTAAACATACTGGGCTATTTTTACACTCTATTTGTATCGGGGGGGGGCAAATTTGCCCCCCTATCTAAAAATCGATTGGTAAGTGATAGAATCGAGATTTTTTGGTTATTGAAGCTATTTTTTGTTAAATTTTTAAAAATAAATTTTTTGAGGTTGTGACGTCACGAAAACGATGATGACGTCATCAAAACCAGTAAATCCTTATAACAGAATGCAAAATTGCCTAAATGTTGCAAAATGTTAGTTTTAGTTTGGACTTTTGTTATTTCAAAAACATCTCTGGTAAAGTTACCGCAAATGATGACGTCATCATGCATGATGACGTCACATGCATGATGACATCATCATTAATATATTGTGTTGATTATTCTTTGTAATTTTTTGTGACTGAAATATAGTATATTTCACAAAATTATAGAATACTGCAGTATAATTTTCATGTTGTCATTCAGCAGCTGATGAAAATGAATATTTTTTTTTATGCAAACGCAGTTTATTTCAAGAAACAGCAGAAATAGCAATATTTTTGAATTATGACGTCATCAATGGTGTAATGATGATGCAATGAATTTATCAGTATATAAAATATTTTATTCCAGCTGAAGATTAGCATTGACAATGAATACACAGTACAATGAAGAGAATATGCGCACTAATAAGCATGAATTGTGCTCCAAACTGCATAAAACTCCTTAGGTGCCTCTGACAAAGGCAAAAATGACGTCACTTCCGGTTGTCCGGCTAACCCCAAAATTTCTGAAAATGTGTGTTATTAAATTTGATTCAAAGTCAGGGTGCATCAAAGCAAAACTTTGGTTTCGTTTAGGAGCTATATTAAAATAACTGAGAGGGGGGGCAAATTTGCTCCCCCCCCCCCGGTACAAATAGGGTTAAAACCCAGAACTGTCATCGTCAAAACAGATTATGGCAAGTTTTCAGTGGGAGGATCTAAACAAATCATTGATAGCTAGTAAATAGGCTAGGTACTACAACGGTTTTGAAGAAATGTTTAGTCTTTTCGTTTCCAAATTCGGTCTGCTGTACTTCGTTTTTCCTTATACTTTACAAACTTTTTTCTCAAGATTGTTTTGTTAACTAGGCTATTAGCATAGGTAGTCACTAGTCCGTTAATCGTTAATCCGTTAATAACAAAGCCAACTTTTTCATTAACTCGTTAATCCGTTAAAAAGTTTTTTCATGTTAACAGACTAAATTACTGTAACTTCCGTTAAGTTTTGTTAACATCCGTTAAGGGTTTTATCGTTAATATCTTGCACCATTTATTCATCGCATCGGTACAAACTAATTTGCATTGGTAACACTTGTTGCGTATCAGCACGAGTTTTATTTCCAAAAATTTTTCGATCGCAACCTCGTTGTGCATTTGAACTTATTTTTATCTTGAAATTAGATTAGACTGTAAAATGTAACTTCCAAAACACAAAAAGACCACCATAGCAATAAATATTTCCTTACAATCAGCTCAACAGCGTCAATACGTGTTCCAGAAGCGAGTAAATAAAACGAAATGTAAATTACACGCGAAATGTTAACGGATTAACGGACTTTATTAACTTCCGTTAATTAAAGCTGAAAATAACGGATTAACGTTAACGGAGGTGTGAAGTTTGTTAACGGACTAGTGGTTAACGAAGCTAACGTTTTGCGTTAACTTGCCCATCTATGGCTATTAGTCTAGACTCTTCTTCACGGTTATTGCGGGATAACATAATACAAACTCAATCTTCGTTTTAATTCCAGCGCGCTGTGACAAAACAGAACCTGTGATTACTATAATAGCGGTTCAATAATAAAGTACACAACGTTTTCTGCTCATTGAATACATTTTAAAAGTAAGTTATTAAAATTAGCCTATGAAGCGACCAGTCGCGAAGATTAGCTACCGCTCGCGAAGGTTGGCAACCTTCGCAAGTGACGTAAGCGACCACTCGCGAAGGTTGGCGAAGGTCGCCAATCTTCGCTTCGCCTCCAGTCTAAACGTACCTTAACCAGCTAGCAGCCGCAACAGAATTTGTACTATGCGTTGCCTTTGTTGCTTGTAGGTGCTCTTCCAGACATATTGTTCATAAAATAATACCTTGCAGCCACTACTAGGCTATTTTTTATTTCATTACTCAAATTCGCTTATTTACGATGGTGCTGGTATTTAATTGTCTAAACGCGTCTTGACTTCTAGCCTATAACATGCTAGTAATTTTATTCGGCATTTCTCCAGAATGTTTTTTACTGTTCGGAAAAAATGCCGAATATTCTTGTTTTTTCCCAAAGATTTTTGTTCGGCGTTCATATGATCAGAGCATGGAATACCAACATTTGGGAACAAGCCGAATCCCGAAGATTTTGGTTCGTACGAACAACATGGAATGACCCCCCAGCAGTGAATTGTCTTGGCGTGCTTTATTGTTATTTTTTCATTAGATAGAAACAGTTTCGGTAAAAGATGAAGTTTTCATTGTTGATCTGAAAGTCTTTAACCAATACATTAACTGCAAGAGAGGACAATAATGTCCCTCTAACTAACTAACTCTTCCGCCAGGGATCATGTGAGCTCCTGATCAGAGGTGGAGTTGAGAACAAAAGGCTCGAGGCCAAGGACACAAAAAAAATCCGAGGCCAAGGACACAAAAAAAATCCGAGGCCAAGGCCAAGAACAGCCCTACCGAGGACAGACCCTCTCGAGACCAAGGACACAGGAGCAAAGGTTCTCCAAAAAAAAAATTTTTTTTCAGGCGATCTCAAAAAAAAAAAAAAAACGGACTTCATAAAAATTTTTTCAATAATAAGTCACAGAGGTGGAGTCCTCGAGGACGTTCGTGGCGTCGAAGCCTCAAGTCCTCGAAAATAATGCCCTGTTCTCGGCACGAGGACAGCATTATTTTTTGAACAGTTGAAATCTTGTTGGAAAACGACAGAAATCTCGCGAAAAAATTGCAAACACCTTTTTTGTTTTCCTCAATTGGAGCATATAGGCGTAGCGAAGAGGAGGGGACTAAGGAACCCGCACCCCCCCCCCAACTGAAATTTCACCAATGCCAAAAATGTGCCAAAAAAGCCTACTGTTTCTTCAGTTTCAGTTTATTTTTATTATTTTTCGCTTGCAACAGTAATTAACAACAACGTGGATACTACTAATACCGCTGCCCATTAATAATAAAAAAAATGGGCGTAGGAGCTCAAAATGAATTGGGGCAGCACCAAAGTTTTGCCCAAAAAATGACTTGAAAGTTGCCTGACAAATCGATCTTCTTTTTCTGTCCAAGTTGAGGTGACCTCCAAAGAATAAAAAAGGTCTTCACTCAAAATTGAGCCGCTTTTTCTGTCCAGATTGTGGTGACCTCCAAAAAAAAAAAAAAAAGGTCTTGACTCACCTTGAGACGGTTTTTCTATTCAGCATTTGGAATATTTTACGAAGCAAACTTGCCCAAACAACATAAAATTGCCCAAAATTTTGACGCGAAATTGTCCAAAATTTATGAAATTGCCCAAAATTTTGCCCAAATTTTGGACACCTTACACCAATCGGGGGGGGGGGGGCAGCGCCCCCCCACCTCCTACGCCTATGGAGTCAACTGTTTGGTCTATGAATATTTTGCTACTTAGCCTATGACTGACTGCATTGCCATCATACAGTGCAGCCATAGACGCATTATTAGATGTGTAGCGTCAGACTTCAACAAAGCTGCAAGTGGAAGTTTAATCCGATCAATTGGTCATTAAAATAAACACAAGGAGTAGCTCGATAGGATGTTTAACGGAGCTGGTTGACCGCATTGGACGAGTCCTTTGGACACAAACGTTGTAGGTGCAACCAAAACAGGCAAAAACAGAGACTGTCATAGCGATTCAACGAACGAACGATTTATTTTGTTTTTGTTTCTTACATCAATAATCAATAAAACAAACCATGTAAAATATTCTACGCCAGTGAACCATGAACAAAATAGGAAAAAATTGGCGCAATCGAGCGAGTATTTAGTCTACTAATAAAAAGTCTATGATCTGAGGGTCTCCAAAAGACCAAAACTCTACAATGCTATTTTCTGCATTGTGGAACAATTTGCGCGTTGCGCCGCGCCAATTTGCATTTTTTTCCGAAATATTAATCGTAATTCTGTGCGCCGGATATATCTCAATAATATCGCCGTTTCCAGTTTGCACTTGTGAAGTGAGCGGATATAGCCTAAGCTAGCTAGCAGGACTTCCGTAAAAAGGCTGCAATGATAGAGGTGAATCACGTGACTATTATAAAGTTTGAACAGAGAAGTTTACAAGAACATGTATTACCGGTAGCATATCTGATATTGCGTCAAACTGTCAAAGACCTTCTACCGTACCGTACTGGTACGTTCTGACTTTGGAACTCGTACAATTGACAGAACCAGGAACACCCACAGCGCATGCCATCGCGAAAGTTAATTCAGCACATAGTTAAGTACATTTACTGCAGAGTACCTTTTTGCTTTTTCTTGTCACATTACGTTTAGTTCTGCTAAGCACAGCTGCCAGCAGTACCCTAGCTATAGACCTACACTACGGTACCGTATATATGGTACCGGTAGCCTACTCAGTAACCTACTGGTACCATAATACTGTAGCCTAATGTAATTAATTGCCTACTGCACCTGTGTCCCTAGCTAAGATTAGGACTGAGGAAGCTCTTTGATGAGGTTAAATTACTGGTAGTGGTACCCAATCTCTTTAGCCCTCCACAGTTTGGTTAGGTCCAAAATTCATTTCAAAGCATTAATATAAGTTAGCAAGCAAAATTTTGCTAAGGGTAGCTTCAGTAAAAAGTTAAAATATTTTAAAAAATATCTCTGTTTTTGCAGTTGGGTGTGATATGCAAACTTAACTCAAGCATATTACAGATGAAGATCCAGTCGTGAAAGCCCATGGATTCTACCGTTCTAGGGACAATAGGCTATTTTCATGAGTTTTTGTGGAAAATTGCCAATTTAATGCTGTTTGAATTCAGTAACATTTTGAACATTTTTACAGCCATTTGAAACAACTAGGCCTTAATCAAATGGCTAAAATTTGAGGGTTCTTGACAATTGACTGCGACAAACTGACTGCGAACCAACTGACCCAGATTAGCTGAGAAGGGCAGTCTTCTAGGTGTCTAGAAACTGGAAATATTGGACATCGTCAGAGTTGGACATGAGCTTGGTCTTCAAAATTAGATCTTGATCTTAAAGATCAAGATTTTGGTCTGATCTTGATCTTCAAGATCACATTATTTTAATGATCTGATCATAATTTTCAAGATCACAGTTTTTGTGTGATCTTGGTCTTCAAGATCAAGTGGAATGGAGTGTAAAAATGGAATGGAGTGTAAAAAATTCTTTTAGTTTACTGTCTATGATCAACGATGCCAATGTCATAAAAGATAAAATGTCATGAAATAGGATTATGTTCTTGAATGGCGGGATGGCTGAGTGGCAGACGTGTTTGGCTTCAATGGTGAATTTTGTGTGAGAGACCAGGTTTGATTCTTGCGTCGATCAAATCTAACACAAGTTGCCAATGGCCCGTCACTGTTGTGGCGTTAAATTGTGTGCCCATTGCGCTCTGAAGCGGAGATAGGCCCTGCAAACTTGCAGCACCCATAAAGGGCATTTACGCGAGTATATCGGTAATAAATATTTGATATTTTGGATTTGATTTTGCTCTTGAATTTTGTTGGTGCTAAACAAAACTAGCAAAAGTAACTTAAAAGGGTTTTTAAGATTATTTAAACTAGTGAAATAGCTACAAAAAGTTTGTGAGTGTCGAATGTCTTAGGTTATTGGTAAAATTAGCACTGCCATTTCCCATTGATTGTCAATACTGATACAGCATTTACCATAACATTAATAGCTTACCTTCCCCCCCATCATCACTACTACTTCTCTTGAGTGCTAAAAGTAAAGTGATCTTGATCTTCAAGATCACAGTGTTTTGGTGATCTGATCTAATCTTCAAGATCACATTTTTTGGGTGATCTGATCTTGATCATCAAGATCACCAAAAGGTGCTAAGCTTTTAGAGCTTGATAGGTTTTTTAGAGCTTGATAGATTTGTTCTAAACAATCTTGTATTAGCAGCGTTTTTAGCGCTAACGATAGTCTTTAATGATTGTCTACTGCTGATCAAAATTTATCACATAAGCAAAAAATTACAAACTTAACACATATAAAGACCTAGTTTGATTGGATAATCCTTTGACGTAATAAGATCTAAAATCTTGCAATGTTTTCCACGTGATGAAAAAAATTGTAAAAAATTGCTTCTTTTCAAACAATGATACCTGAAAAAGTTCAAGGTGAAATTTCAGTTTTGGTATCGATCTAAGTGAAATTGTCTGCAGAATCACAAAATTATAATCAAATCATGCCCCGTTGCCTAGTTTAGTAATAAAATTTATTGGAAGACAAAAATCTCAAGTCCCGTGATGTTTTGCATGTGAAAAAGAACAAGTTGTAAAAAATGAACAATTTTCAAACAACGATATTTCGAAAATTTGTGGGTAAAATTTCACAGTTTTGGTGTTGATGGAAGCAGAATTTAGTGCAGATTTGGAAAACTATAATCAAAACATTTTCTTGTATGAACTTTGTTTGCTGGATTAATTGAAAGAAGAACACCTAAAATCCCCCCAAAATGCTAAAATCGCAAATTTTCAAACAAAACAATCTCGAAAAGTCCACTGTATTTTTTTTTTTTTGATTGAAGCGGAGTTTACCACCAAAGAGGAGCATGATAGTCAGAACATGCCAAAATGTCTAGTATTATTGCAACATGTGAAAGAGCGAGATAGGCTAAAATCCCATTCATTTTTCTTACTCCTTGATTTTATTAATTCGTAAATGATTACGTCTTCGTAAAACAGTCGATTCTGAATTTGTATCTGATGTTGAATTTGGAATCTTCTCAAAGTGTGATTATGCCATAAAATTTTGAAGTCTGAAGTGACTTGGCGCATGGAACATGCACGATTAAATAAACAAAGATTCACTGATGTCACTGGTTTTCAGAAATTTTTGTTTTGGTTATTACAGTTGTGTATCTGGTTTAAGTTAGGGTTAAGGGTTTGGGTTAGGTTTTTTAAGCTTTATTATAAAATGTCTGCTTGCACAGAACGTGCATCAAGCCTTTTTCCTAAAATTTATGCATATTGGTTAAATTTTGTAAATGACTTTGCTGAGGGGTTGATTCTTTTCAGGCCCTCCACGCAATTCCCCTGGTTCCACTCCTGGTTGCTAACAGCAAAGTTTATTTTATCATCAATTGCGATTCATCGTTGTACAGTATCAAAACTCTGCAACATACTAACAGTCTCAGTTTACACTCTACACACCTATTCAACCTTGAAACTACTTACAACATATGAAGTAGTCTAATAAAGGTTAAACCTGAAACAACTCTTTCTACATCATTTTGTGACATCAACTTTCCATTGCTGTGCAATGCTTTTTGTCTATTGCTTTTGATTATAATTTATTTTTCGTTATTCCACAGTATTTTGCTTTGACATATGGCAGTTCACCTGCCAACTTGTATAATTTGAAATACCGTACATTACACAGCTGCATCATTTTCCACTGGTGGTGGTCATATGACTGCAGGTTGTGCACTGTTAATATATTGGTTAGCATTCGCAGTGCTTGAAAGAGAATATGCTAGGTGGGGACTTTGAGAACACATGGGAACATTTGATAGCAGTTTATATCACTATATCAGCAATTCAGCATATTTAGAGCTGAGCAAGATGGTACTGGTTTTGAGATTGGAGCAAAATCAGAAATGCTCATTGACTGATGGTGCAAAAGCATTATGTGCTTAAACCACTTTTTTCATTTATTATATATTATTGTTACTAGGCTATTCTGTAGTGTTCCAGACCCAGTGTATGAGTAGGTTGACTAATCCTAACTCAACTGGTCAATTGAGTTAATAAGCGACTCTATTCCAGATGCTGTAATGTGCCGGTAGCCTAGGCCATTAAATTTGAATTAGAAAGGCTTTATTGCACCAGTAATTTCAATCTTTTCCTTTTTCTGCCTCAAATCTAGCTCAAACTCAAATGCTTATGCTAAAACTAGTTACCCCAAATCTTGGATCAAAATGAAGAAACCCTAATCTTGACTGACCCTTGAGAAAGCAATTGAAAAGCGCTTGTATGAACATTTCTCAGTTTTATTTTACTCTCTTTCAGTTAAAGTTTTTCTGTAAAATAATTCAACAACGTTGCTGCTCCTATCAGTGGTTTCTGGTTTTGTTCAGGAAATGGTATATCTTTTGATGACGTAGGCTTAGTATATACTTAATAGTAGTTGTAGTTTGTATTATTATGCAGTGGTACATGTTTTAACTTTGTCTGTGTTACTATTTTGGAAGTGGCTAATGTTCACGACATAATGTCCATAATGATGTGCTGGATAAAGAGAATAATTGAACCAAGACTGGGTGCTCATTTGTGCATTTCAGATTTATTTAACAGTAGCCATCTCTTTTAGTTATTCAATTATCCTTGGTCTTTGAGTTTGGAATTTTGGATTAACTAAGGTTTTGGTTAGGGTCACCAGTTAGGTTAAAGTTTGGTTTAGGTTTGGAGCTGGGATTAGGGCGGGGATAATGATTTTTTTATTTTTACTCTGTACTGGTTTGTAGCATAGCGTCTGCCTACTATTTTACGTACTGACACTTCAGCTCAACTGATCAGTGATATTCTTACTATTACTGCAGTATAGTGCTCCAAAATGACGATTGACCAGGCTATACAGCTCAACTGATTCATTTATTCAGCTCAACTGATCAGTGATTTTCTTACTATTACTGCAGAATGGTGCTCCAAAATGACCATTGACCAGGCTATACAGGTACTTGAAAGTTTATACACTAATTCCAATTTTAGACAGCTCTGCTAGTTTGTAGCAACTGAGTGAACCAATTATATTCTGGTGCACAATATAGGATATGATTACGTGAAGATAGATATGCCCTGACTTGCATTTACTCTTCTAATTTATAACAAAATAGTGTAAAAGCTTTAATACTTTGCTTTTTCAGCCTTTATGGTAGTTTTACTTACTGGTTTCTTTTCTGTTGAGTGTGCTACTGTTTCTAACAAAACATGAGTGATTTTGATGCTAACCCTTTTGCTGATCCATTTAAGGATGCATCTGTTACTCAGGCGCAGTCTGAGTCAAAGAAGCCTTCTTTGGAAGATTTTAATCCTTTTGCCGATGATGGCAATGCTGCTAGTCAAAGTGCCCCTGCTGTTGTAGTTCCATCTTCAGGCCCCCCACCTTACAAAAATTATGGTTCTGAAAGTGCTGAGAATTTGTCTGCACCACCTGTTGCTGCTCCCGCTCCTGTTCCAGTTGTTCCAGGACAAGATGAACTCCTTCGTCGACAAGATGAGCTAGAGAGAAAAGCAGAAGAACTGGAAAGAAAGGAATCTGAAATGAAGAATCAGCACTATGCTATTTCTCGTACAAATAATTGGCCGCCATTGCCAAGTTGGTGTCCAATTGGGCCTTGCTTTTTCCAAGATTTTGATCTGGACATTCCGAGTGAATTTAGAAGGACTGTTAAAATGCTCTACTATTTGTGGATTTTCTATGTGATGATTACATTCAACAATTTAATTGTTAGTCTGGTAATTTTTATTGGAAGTGGAGCAAATTCAAATGCTGGTCCGCAATTTGGATTAGCTCTTTTGTGGTTTATAGTGTTTTGTCCCTGCTCTCTCTGTTGGTATCGGCCTGTCTACAAGGCGTTTCGAAGTGACAGTTCCTTTAATTTTTTTCTATTTTTCTTCATGATGTTTTTCCAGGTAAGAAGTTGTTTAATTTTGAGTCTATGGCTGATCTGTTTTCTATTTTGAGTAACAGTGGTGATATTAAAAGTGATCAACAAAGCTGCATTTGTCTGTAATATAATTGCTTGCATTGGTTTTGTGAGGACTAATAGGCAAACAAGTTGTTATTAAAAAGACAAGATATTTTCAATTTTTTTAACTGATTTATTTGCGTGTTGTGCAAATCCCAGCGTATAGTTCCAGTCAATAAAAGGTTAGATGTGTCGCAACTTAAACTATTATTATACCAATACTGATCTATATTTTTAAATACCGGTACCATTTGATGAACAAATAAAAAGAGTGACAGAAATCTAGCTCTCCAATCAGGGGCGCACCCAGAAATCTTTAAAGAAGAGGGTTTCAATTTTTCAAAAAGCAACCACTACCCAATTGCAGTTAATTTATTTTAACTATTAATGAAAATGCATGGTATCAATAGTCAAACAGGGTTTTGTGGTAATAGTTGCATTTTGATACATTTGTTTATTCAGAAACCCTGTAATAACGATTTTAAAAGTTGTTGGTAGTGAAGATGGTGTGCGATATTTCAATATTATTCTTTATAATTATATCTACCAGTAAATTTTGGATTGAGGCTGGCTGTTCTTAAATTTTTAACCTCATTTGTTCATAAATTTATTGGAAAATGAAGTGATACAAATTTATTTTTGCTCGGTTGAAAAAAGTTGTCATTTGTTACAATTCGTGGTTGCTGTTAGACGAATCAACAACGGCAGTATAGAAAAGGCCAAGGGAACTCTGCTAATTACATACTAATGCGTGGTACTATCCAGTTTTCTTAATTATTTTTTCATGTTGAGGCTGGCATTATTCCTAATTTGTTTCAGCAAAAATGAGCCTCGTTTTCTTCTTGAAAAAGTGTGTTAGCTTGCTTAAAACATCGATTGTAATCTTCAAGTACGAATATTCATATCTTGTGAGTTTGTAGATGCAATGCAAGGTAGAGCATTAAAAAGTTATTTTTTTCAGTTTTGTTTTGGAGTAATCATGGCAGTTGGAATACCCGGAGCTGGATGGATTGGTTGGATTGTCACAGTGTCTACTGCTTTCTCAATTAGCTATGGTGTTGGAATTTATGCTGCTATTCAGTCGTCACTCTATACCATCATGGCTGTATTCTGTCTAATATTGTTGAAGAAGGTACTTGACATTTTTTTAGGCATTCGTGCCACATAAAATATGCAGTGATGCAAATCTTCCGCTTTTCGGTGAAATTCGCCGATTTCTCGACCAAATGGGTCATTTTTGTAAATCGCCCAGAACCGATGAGAAAAAATTTGGGGTAAGGAAGGGGGGGGGGGTTGGCAACTGTGAATGCGCGTTCTTTATTTAAAGGAAAAATAAGCTTTGTTTTTGCAACAACAGAGTTACGATTTATAAAAACGTCGTTATTTTTTCGAAGTCACTACTTCATTGAAAATTTACAGCTTAAGAGAAAAAGCGCTAAAGAGCAGCGCAAGAAAACAAAGAGTTGTGGTTTTACGCGAAAAAAACAAAGCGTTCATATTTCGGTGGTTTTCTTCTTACATTTCATCAAAGCGATTGGCAATGCGTTTACTGAGTAACATGGCAAAAAAGCACAGTGGTTTTTGGAGTAAGAAAAGTTCCAATCTTTACGCGATTTTTTGGTTTGAAGAATGAAGATGCAGATGTTGCCTAAAACCCATTCTACAACAGAAGCCGAGCGCGGCGAA
Organism: Trididemnum nubilum; assembly: GCA_963965965.1. Taxonomy (NCBI): domain Eukaryota; kingdom Metazoa; phylum Chordata; class Ascidiacea; order Aplousobranchia; family Didemnidae; genus Trididemnum; species Trididemnum nubilum. The sequence goes on along the minus strand of OZ014488.1, from coordinate 10,219,490 downwards.
AATTGTTCTTTTTTTTTTTCTACTTGTGACGCACTGCACTTGACTTGTTTTGATGAGCTGCCAAGGAAAAAAAATCGCCACACTTTGCTCCGGTGGAAAATATGCTTTATGTTTTGCGATCCATTTTTTCATTACAAAAAAAAACTAAAATTTTAAATTTAGGTTCTTAATTCATTTTCAAAGTTTTTGAACAATTTTATTAAGAAAGCTTTCGTGCTGAATAATGGGTGCAATGCAATACAATATACTGGACAATATCCATTATATTGGCCGTTGGGTCGCACTGCCAAATAGCGTTTTCACTGTAGAAATAGCTATAAAATGCGTGCATGTTTCTTGCCGTGGTTTGTGTTAAGTTTGACTGATGTGATAAAGTCGCTGGAATTTTAAAGGTCGCTGTATGCGATTCAGCTGTTTCATAATAAAATGAAAAACTGTTAGAAAGTACGAATAGCTCTTTGATTGACGTTACTTCGTAATTTTAATAACTTTTTGAAACCTTTAGACTTTGAGAGCGAATAAACTCAAACCTGTTAAAATTAACTAAAAAAAGCACAATCTGCTAAAGAAGTAGATAATTTTTGGTAAATAGTTGCTTGACTTTTAACATTACACTTGGGGTTCTGGAAAGCATAGAGTTGAGTAAATTAAAATAAGTTTTCAATGTGAAGTCATCGTAAAGTTAGACTTTGCAATATCGCTTATAAATTTATAAGAAAATTTGATTTTTTTGTTTTTAGTTTTGTTTGTGTACGTATCTTTTTCCAAGCTAATTGCTAAGGCAGACGTTGTTTTGATTTAGTCCTTAAACTTTGAGAAAAATCAGTAGAAATGTTCATACATGCGCTTATATAAAATTCTTCTTAAAAAAACTATTGTAGTGGGCTAGTTTAGGGTGTAGATTTGATATTTAGGATAGTGTGTCAAATTTCTGGTCAAGATAATATAAGTTACAAAACCCAAAAATCATATGGGCATTTTCAGATCAAAAAGTTATGTTCTTGCGTTTTATTCGATAACTTTTCTTGACATTTAAATTTTGAAAGCCGTCAACCACAAACCTGATCAAGTTAATGGAACACTATGAAATTCGAAAGCGATGTGTTTCAAATCTGACTATTAACAACCATAAACACGCTTAACGCAATTGTGAAGTTCTTTAGTTTTGTAAAGTTAGATACTTTCGCGAAGTCCCCGGTTAGTTTAGTTTTTCCTAAAATAGATACTTTCCTAAAATTTCGTCAAGCTTAGCGGTTTTGAACCCAAGTCAATTTCTATGCATTGTTTGAGCTTGATTGTATGCGAATCTTTTATAGACAATACATTGTTTATTTAAAATAATCATTGGCTGCTTTAGAAAAACAAGAAGGTGCGCAGTTTCGCCCGTTTTACTTATTTGGTGTTTTCTATCTTACTTGTTGCTTGTCTGCTATTACGTTCATTCTACGCAATGATGCACTGAATGATGAATTTTATTCTTAAAATTTTGTTACATGTTTATTAATTTGAAACTATGATGGAATGAGTGTAAAAAATCGATTGCCGTCTTTGGTTGTCACGGCCGGGCCCAAAACGTTAAGATTAAATTTTTCCGTTATGCTATGTTAAATTTCTCCGTTATGCCACCTTCGTTTATTGCACGATTTTGGCTTGATATTTTTAAATATGTTTGGCCCTTCAGTAATAGTAAAGCGACATTTAGGTCTGGCAAAAATTGTCTGGTTTTGGTGTACAGTATACGCGTTCTCTCGGTCGTGTCGCAAATTACAGTAGTGGTTGAGGTAGCTAAAAGCTTGCTATGGTACACTGTTTTTTGAAGATCAAATTGTTGCAAAGCTCCCGCAAATTCTCTTGCGGGTTTAGGCTTCTAAATTGCCTTCATAATTAATTCCCTACTTTACAGGAAGGTGTTTGGATTTTGCAACGTATTCGCCAAAGCGTGTTAATGTGTATTAAAGTACACGCACACATTGGTACATACTCGTACATCACAATTGGAGTTAAGCAAGTTTAAAATCTGTAGTTTCTTGCATTCTTCCTAAAGAACTTTTTTGTTGCGGCACTTAGATTTTTGAAACGCAGATAAAAATTTGTTTCTCTAAACTCAATGTTACCTTGGCTAATTTGAATTTAGTTTGATTGTTTTTGAATAAATGTGTACAGCATGCCTGTATTATTTTGCGGACTTAAGTCTATAGCTACTTAATTTGATCTATATTGCATTTATTTCTGGGACGTCACTTGCGGCTCTATTCGTACTTCAGCAGTAGTTTCATCATGAAGTCTTTTTGGAGTCCCATAGCAATGGCAAACCGTGCTGGAATTGGTTGTGACTTCATTGCGAATTAATTTCTCATAAACAACCCGCCACGATGGCGTAATTAGTTTGAATGCTCTGTGGCTTCACTGATTCTTGGCTGCAAATCTAAAGCGAGTTTGAGTCGCAGTAACTTCGCAATCAATTTCGCAAACGACAATACTGCACAACATTTAAACAATTGCATACCGCATAGTGCTTTCATGTAATGATGACAATTGTCCCTGATTGCTATAGTAGATATGCAGTCTTTTAGTTATTAAAATTGCTGCTGGTCCTAAAGCTTCCGCGTTACGCTCCGGGCCCCTTCTCAATGAGTACGCTTACTGTTTTTTTTAACGCGTATTTTTTTTGCCACGGTTTTGACACAACTAATCACGGTTATTCAATTTTTCTCGTTTTTGCACTTCATCTTGTTGTGGCTCTATCTGAGTTGATAGATGTGGATTGTAGCGATGATTGTGGTGGTAAATCTACGTAAAGTTTGATGCTCATTTAAGGGGGGTCAGGTGAGCTTCAGACGTTTGCTACACAGCCTTTGTTACTGCTAGTGGACTTTTTCAACGACGTTTGCATCATTGATAATATATACAATTTTGTGGGACGGTGAATGGGGGGGCCGGGGGGCTTCGCCCCCCAGACGTTGATAGCATATTTTTAAAAAGCTCGCCGATTGTTTGTAAAGCCGTTTGCATCACTGAGTATGAACGGGACACATCCTGGAATGTAAACGTTGGGCGGAAAAACGAAAATATTCACAATCATGAAAGCTAAAAAAGGTCTCCACGTCCTACGCAGACCAGAAAAAAACTCTTCGCAACCTAGAGTTTTGTTTTTGTGGGAGATGCTGAATTTTAATGGGAGGACACTAATTCTCGTTTAGAGGGCTCGTTCCCCTTACAATTTAAGTGGTGCCTATAAGCATCTCTGAAGTTCATTGCAGATGAAATCGGAAATTTGACTAAAACTAGTTACCGTGAACCTTGTGTCAACTTTCCATTGCTTTTTGTCTAATTATCTTGACGTAAATAAACCCAGAGAGAATGAAATATAATGAAGTGTTTTGCATCAAACTGACCATTAAAGAATGATCAAATAAATGGTTCAATCGAGAAGTTAAGTTTTCTTGGTAGTTATTACCAAAGCATTTGACTCTTTGAATCTCGAGCAACCTTACATTTCACTGTGGCATTTTTAACGTATTTTATGTTGTTTACAGGTTCATTCGATTTACCGATCTACAGGAGCTAGTTTTGAGCAAGCACAGCGGGAATTCGCTACCGGAGCATTAACCAATCCTCAGGTGCAACAGGCTGCTGTAGCTGGAGCGTCTGCTGCAATGCAAACAAGTGTAAAAGAGTATGCTCGTTAAAAGTCGGATTTAATTTTTGGCTAGGAATTGCAACTTCGTTCATTTTACTCAGATCACATGCTCAAGTTGAGGCTCGGACAGTTTAAAGTAGGCTGTTTTTTTCTGCTTTTCAGTTTCCTGTGCATTAAATTGCTCTATAATGAGTAGAAAAAGGATCGATCAGGAAATTGGCTAGATTGTGTTGCAGTGCGGCTATGTAAATGCTCTTTATTGCACAGGTTTGTGTTTGTTGTTTTTATATAGAGCTTTTTAATCTGCTAAAATCAAGGTTTGCCTGCAAATTATATCACATCGCTATTGAACTATTTCTTCAATCAAATTCATGTCTTCATTTTACACAAAATTTATGATAACGTTTTGTGCAGATTATATTTTTTGTGGATATTCAATGTTAAATTAGCATTTTAGAGTTATTGATAAATTCTGTTATTTGTTTTTATATTAATAATGCACATGAAATATTGCTCACGTACTTAAAACGAGGACCGAAGGCAAACTCAACGGGAGTGCCTGAAGTTAGGCCAATTAAATTAGATTATTGTTGACTCCACCCTTCTTGACTCAGCCGTTCCAGAAATATTCTGCTTCAAACAAGACGTAGGTGCCTCCTTGAATGCAATTTTTATTGGCAACCCTGACGTTGATAACATTGACGACGCCATTCCAGTGCTAATCTAAGGCAGCTGTATATACTTTTCATAATCAATTAAGTTGTTGTTAATCATTTAAGATGTTGTTTTAGGGCCGTAATTTGATCCTGCGTATATTTTCCAAGCAATTGAGATTTTTGCATTTGTTTCACCTACAATGTTGCTAACAGAAACATTATATAACTATTTGTATGTGATATGTCCATCGATATTGAATAATGGATATATCATTCTCGGTCATAAATTTCTGAGCAGAACTGAGCTTGACACTAAAAAGTAACAGATGGCCATTTAATTGAAAAAGACGCCATCGCGTAAACAAACTACTAAGCCAAATGCACTTTTCCAAAAAAAAAAAAAAAAAAAAAAAAAAAAGGTAACAAATCCGCTGTTTGAAGATAAGAGCCATAGCAAAATTACATTCTAACGTCGAGATTTTTATTCTGCAGACATATTCAGGAATTTGTAAACAGATTTTAATAGCGTCGAAGCTATCATTTCCAATTTTTTTCTATATTTTTGCATTAATCTTATAGTAACAGGGTGTTCCAAAATGGTTGACCCCATTCTAAATGCCCATATTTCGGAAACTACTGGATGGATCATAATGAAACTACATACATTTTATGTTGAAGGTCATAAGTTTTTTTGGTTAAATTTACAAAGAAGAGTACAAATATTTGTTGGTTCTATGACAGATTTTCATAAATGTTCAATATGAGCGCCGCCTGTGATTTTGGACACGTCGAGTCGGTATTCGAGCTCGTGCCATACTCGCTGTAGCATGTCTTTGGTAACAGTTTCCAGTGCAGCTGTAATTCTCTGTTTCATGATTTCAATGTTAGCTGGAAGAGGAGGTACGAAGACTAGTCCTTTCACATAACCCCAGAGGAAAAAATTACGCATAGAAAGATCGGGTGATCGTGGTGAAATGGCCACCACGACCGATCACTCTACCTTTCTCTGTGTGATTTTTTCCTCTGGGGTTATGTGAAAGGACTAGTCTTCGTACCTCCTCTTCCAGCTAACATTGAAATCATGAAACAGAGAATTACAGCTGCACTGGAAACTGTTACCAAAGACATGCTACAGCGAGTATGGCGCGAGCTCAAATACCGACTCGACGTGTCCAAAATCACAGGCGGCGCTCATATTGAACATTTATGAAAATCTGTCATAGAACCAACAAATATTTGTTCTTTTCTTTGTAAATTTAACCAAAAAAACTTATGACCTTCAACATAAAATGTATGTAGTTTCATTATGATCCATCAATTATTTTATGAGATATGGGCATTTAGAATGGGGTCAACCGTTTTGGAACACCCTGTATTTTAGGTGGTTTTTGCAGCATCATACGTCATAATGACAACCCGTTGTCTATTTCAATGTAATCAACCTTTATATATACCACCACTTTTTAACTTTTCTTCATTCCGGCGTAATTCGTGAAGAGAGCTGGACGAAAACGTTCAATCTGAAACAGCCTTTTTCAAGGCTACTCACTTCTCAAAGAGTGGAAAAGGTAGCTCCGACGCTATTAAAAGTTGTTTTGAAATTCTGTACCACTAATAAGGTTTTTGAATTTAAAAACATATTCACTAGAAAGATTACAAGATTCGTATAGGCTAGGAAAAACTTTTGATGGATAATCGATACCGGCAAAGTTCAAAGCATAACAATTTTGTTAAGTCATAGAGCTCAGTCAATTTCTTAACCGAACTACCACCAAACAAAACAGTCGTGCGAGAAAAAAATATTCTCTGTAGCTAAAAGAACTACAAAAGAACTGCCAATTTTGTAGCTGATCCCGTCTTTTGATGAATTTTTAGACCTATCCACTAATCACTAAAAAGATTTAAAGACAAATATGCGATTTTTAACATTTAAACGTATGTTGGACTTGACCAGTAAGTGTGAAGGGGCTGATTGGACTGAGCAAAATAAATTCTTTCAAACTTTTCTAAATCTTAGTAATTTAGCTTTTTCTAATTGCTCTAAAAACGAGCAAAATGTCATCCAAATGGCGTTATAATGGCATTTTTTGTTTCGAAGAAATTGCAAGAATTGCCCAGCGGCTGGGGGCTTCGTCCCCAGGCTCCCATGCTGGTAACTTGTTCTCTCGCTAGCAATCATCTCTACCAAAATTCTCAAAATCGTTATTATAGAGTTTCTGAATAAACAAATGATGTAATAAAATGCAACTATTACCGCAAAACTCTGTTTGTTTGACTATGATACCGTGCATTTTCACTAATGGTTAAGATAAATTAACTACAATTGGGTAGTGGTTGCTCTTTGAAAAATTAAACTCTCTGCTTTAAAGATTTCTGGGTGCGCCCCTGTCGGAGTTGCCAATAAAAGTTAAACCCAGGAAGGCCCTTACGTCTAGTTTGAACTCGAATATCTCTGGAAAGGCTGGGTCAAGAAGGATAAAGTCGACGCCAATCTAATCTTATACGATTGGCCTAACTTTGGATGCCCCCACTGATTTTTTTAAGTCCTCGTTTGAGCCTTTGATCACTGAAACAGAAAAAGACCCGGTCGTGTATACGTAAGGATGTTTAGGTGCCAGAGCCAATTTTTTTTGTTCAAACGCAATATGAAAATATAGCAATAATCTAATAAATTATAGAAACGTTCTAATCATGTACTGGTAGATGTATGTAATACAGAAGCGCAATTAAAGAAATTAATTAGCGAGATTAGCGTTCCTCTTAAAGAATAACTCTACTGTAGCTGTAAAAGTGTTATTACCTGTTCGTATGTTATTTCAATGCTTTAACTTGCCTATTTTTGTAAACTTTAGCATGTCTTTGAAACTTCGTATGCATGTTAGTTTTCGTGTTTCTAACCCAGTAATGCAGTGAGAATGCGGCTAAAAGTAGTGGTGTTGTTTCGGTCTACTTATGTCATGATCTTATGATTAATCTCTGCAAAAATCTGTTAGCATGAAAAAGCACAAAGCAGTTGGTGTGTTTTGTTGGTTGACCAAATGAAAATAATTTATTTATTTTGTATCATAATATTACACAGTAGGCGGCAAAATAACCCTTCAGTCTGTTTCACCCGTAATCGGGATCATCAGGGCCGGGGGCACCCAGAAATTTTTAAAGGGGGGGGGGTTGAATTTTTTAAAAAGCAACCAGGTTCCAATCGTAGTTATTTAGTAAGTTACAGTCAAACAGGGTTTCGCGGTAATAGTTGCATGATTGCATCGTTACAGCATTTGTTCATTCAAAAACCTTGCAATAACGATATTGAAAGTTGTAGGTAGTGAAGATTGCGTGCAAGATAACAATTTAGCCTTATGGGGGCCTGGGGGCGAAGCCCCTAGCCACTGGACAATTCTTACAATTTTTCAGAAAAAAGTAGCCCTTTTAACGCCATTTGGATGATGTTTTGCACGTTATTAGAGCAAATAGAAAAAGCTAAATTACTAAGACAGGGACCCGGGGGCGAAGCTTCCAGCCGCTGAGCAATTCTTGCAATTTTTCAGAAAAAAATAGCCATTTGGATGACGTTTTGAACGTTTTTGGAGCAATTAGAAAAAGCTAAATTACTAAGATTTGGAAAGTTTGAAAGAATTTATTTTGCTCAGTCCAATCAGCCCCGCACATTTTCTGGTCAAGTCCAAAATATATTTAAATGCAGAAAGATTGCAAATTTGGCTTAAATTTTTTAAACATTACGTTTTTTAATTCGAAAAGCTTGTTAGTGGCACAGAATTTCAAAAAAGCTTTCACTAGCGTCGGAGCTGCTGAACAATGGGTGGTCTTGAAAAAGGCTGTTTTAGATTGAACGTTTTCATCAAGCTTCATGAATCTACGCTGAAATGAAGAAAAACTAAAATGCGATAGTATATATAGAGGTTGATTACACTGAAATAGACAATCGATTGTTATTATGACGTATGATGCTGCAAAATCATATAAAATACTATAAGGTTAATGCAAAAATAAAAAATTTGGAAATGATAGCTCAGACGCTAGTAAAAGCAAGTTTTAAATTCCTTAATACGTTTGCAGAATAAAAATCTCTACTTTTTAATGTAATTTTGTAGCGGTTTTCGCCTTCAAACAGCGGATTTGTTTGCTCTTTTTTTTGTAATAGTGCATTGGCTTATATAGTAGGTTTTTTTACTCAAGGACGACTTTTTTCACTAAATGGCATCTGTCTCGTTTTAGTGTCAAGCTTTGTTCTGCTCAGAAGTTTGTGATTGGGTATAGTATTATCCATTATTCAATGGATATAACAAATACACATAGTTACACAATATATCCGTCTTGTAGTTGAAACACTAGAGAAGCAATATTGTAGTTGAAACAAATACAAAAATCGCAATTGCGTGGTAAATAACATGCTGGATCAAATTACAGCCCTGAAGCAACATTTTAAGTGATTAACAACAAAAGTGATTATTTAATGAAAAGTAAATATGGCAAAGTGTTACAAACTGCGTTATATCAACAAAATTATGTCGCTTTTTGAGTTCCAAAAGGGGATGGTTTCGACCCCTGAACCCCCCCCCCCCCTTGGGTGCGCCACTTATCAGGGGTGTCTATTCCGATTACGAGTGAAATAGACTGTTTGCTTTTAAATTTTTAAAGTTTTGATTTTTGACGTGTACTATGTTATGTTATGATATTCGCTCTGGCCTACGTTGTCGAACACTTTTTTTAATCGGTTGAATTCAAACTTCACGCATCTTAATTATTTTGTCTGATGATAATTAGCATTCTGTGGTCGAGTGGATAAGGCGGCTGCTACTTAAAGGGTACATTCGGGTTCGATTCCCGGTCGGGTCAAACCAAAGACTAAAAATTGGTATTCACAGCTTCCCTGCTTGATGTTCAGCAATGAAAAGAGCAAGTGTGATGTATCTATCGTGTGTGGTAGACAGGTGGCAGCTTACCAAAAGACCGAAAAGTACCTTCGCTGTCTCTTGTTCAAGGCAACTTGGTGAGTGAACATGTAATTACAAATGCAGTAATGTGTACTGTTGTAAATGAGGGGTTTTTAAAGTTAGCTTCAACATCCATATCTGTTGGATACTTTTTTGAGTTTGACACTCGTTCAAAATCAGTGTTGGTTGGTGTTTTTGATGACTGGGGGAGGTAATGTTTAATTTCGTACCGGCAATTCCTTGTATTCTTTTTTCGAAAATTGAAATTCATCAAAACTTTTAAGCAGACCCAAATTCAGTTTAACCCTGATTGGAAGAGCATTAACTCTCTTAAGGCTACAGTTATTGCGAGACAAATTTATTTCATAGCGTAGTAACAGGACGAAGTAGAAATTAATTAGCATTCATGTACAAAGGTGACAGGGAAGTTGCGAAGGACTTTCCGGATGAGTTAGTTTGTTAATTGTCTTTGTCAAGTAGAGTTTTATCAGTAGTAGCTTAAAATTCGTATTACCCGAGGACAAGTTTGATTCAATGTTGGGCGAAAAGCGTTTTTGACGTTTAACCGCATTTTCTTTGTACCAATGTGCTTAAAATTCGTATTACCCGAGGACAAGTTTGATTCAATGTTGGGCGAAAAGCGTTTTTGACGTTTAACCGCATTTTCTTTGTACCAATGTCGTTATCTTTTAATATGCTTGAATTGCAGTTTTTATTGTGCAGTTCTTTTTCTATGTTTTCATGCAATATCCAAGCAACTCAACAGTTCAATGTATTTTAACAACCCTCAACCCTGAATATCTTTTGTCTTACTCGCATTTTAGTTTGATAAGCTCAGTAGCACGAACACAAAAGTAGCTGAGTCGCTTGGTCACATTCATAAATAATGTGTTTTATTCTTGTCAGTAAAAATTTGTTTTTTAAGGATTTTGTTCGTTATTCGTTTTCCTTTTTGGTGAGATTTGAACCGTGTTTCTTGTACCTAGATGTTGAGTGCTAGCAGCGCGGCATGTTGAACCATTACGTCCGTTACTACATGATTTCTTTTGAGGATTGGAGTATTATGGCGTGCGTTAAAATCCAAAAATCCGGATGCAAGTAGTGCTTTCAGTAGTTTAGCATTATCAATAAGTTTCGAATATTCAATAAGTTTTGCATTATCGATCAGTTAAGCACTACATCTCAGTAGCACTTAATTTTAGCTCTGAAAATCTTAGTTTGATGTTTAATTTAGCTTGTCTTCGTTTGGCGTAAGTCTAGCGAATCTGCCTCGCGTTGTTTCAAACCCCAATCTTTTCTATTCATATTCTACCCGACTCAAACTCTCGGCCCTTAAAATATATAGCTGTTATATTATTTTAATTGCAGTGTATTAAGGTACGTTTACACTGGATTCGAAACTACCGAAATGTAACTTGCGAAAGGTTTTGACCGGTCGCAAACTTCTCAAGTGGTTGCTTAGCTTCTCTTGCACAAAAGTGTTTTTGAATGGTTGGCTTATTTTGAGCAAGTGACGTAAGCAACCACTTGCGAAGGTTGCCAGCCTTCGCTTAGCGTCCGGTGTAAGCGCACCTTTATTCAAGACTGAGTTTATTCAAAAGTTTAAGTGCCCAACAGCGCTGTTTCATGCTTTATTGGTCTTCATAAGCAATTCTGTGAACTGTAAGTTGGTTTTACCTTCTTAACAAGGTTGAGCGCTTCTCAGATTAGGCTTAGTTGAACTCAATCAACTTATCGCTCGAATTTTGCGTACCGCCGTGGAGGAAAGTTTCATTTTACAAAAAACCATCCAACTCATCTGCCCTAATTTTGTGTTCGTTCATTTAACGTTCTAAGTTTTACCTTCAAGCTTTTTTTTTAGAAGTGGAATTTAGATGCATAAAATGTTTAACGCCAACGCTATGGAGCTGATTTGTTGTTTACTGTGTAGGCGCCGTATTGCTGCGTTATGGTTAGCGCTGATCGGTAGTGAGTATTATTGACTAGCCACAGATATTTAATTGCCCTAACAAAAACGAGCAACTTTAGATCCTACAAAGCATCGCGATTTTACTGCACTAAAAACAAAAAAAATGTACTTCTTACTCAACTCCGTAAATCAGTGTTTCCCAACCTTTTTTGCTACATTCCTCCTTTGCTGGTTTAAAAACATTTTTTTCCTCCTAGTCTAAAGATGCAAGCTGTACAGAATATATTTTAAATTTTCATCCGCTAATCTAAAAAGGTAGCCGGACTCCGACTCCGCGCCCATCTCCGATAAGAGAGAAGAAAGGCCTACCGACGCTCTCAAGAAAAAAGCATATGCACTCTCTACACTACAGTTAGCTAGTTTCCAATCCTGATTTGCTTGGTATACTAAACTACAGCTATTCCTACGCTATAAACACACTTTTTGACAAGAGCAAACGTAATCCCTTGCCGGCCATTATTATTGAAGTGAACAGCCGCAGCGCGCAGTACAAATGCCACTAGGTATCTTAAAATCGAAGTTTTGAAATTCCTCCCTTGAAATGGCAAAATTCCTCGTTGGGGAGGAATTCCTCCACATTGGGAACAACTGCTTTAAATTAATGTTGACGGCAAGACCGGTTTTTAAGACAGCCATACCTGATATGCTGTAGATAATTAATTGAAAGACGGCACAATTTTGTAATGGCTGTGCAATGGACTAATGCACGCTATAGAAGCTGTACTGTAGTAGTCGAATACATTCTGTGAATTGCTGACAGTCATTCGCAAACCTAGAATGCCATTTGACAAGTTGTGCCTTGCAGCTTCTAGCGTATATATATTAGTATTCCACTTTTTTTAAGGTCATATCGAAAGTATGCAATATTGCTCTACTTTGGAAATTTGTAATGCTTCTACTCGCATAAACTTGTTCATAAAAACCTTTGCGTGCTTTAAGTTCACTTCAAGAACGCTGACCACGATATTTAATATGAATGCTTTTTTACTGGAGTAGTTTGACGTTATTTTGGTACCCGTATGTCAAGGGCTTCCAAAATCTGGGGAGTGGACCATTTGTGCCTATGAAACTTCATCCGGCCCACGCCCGATTTCTATTTTTTAATCAAAAAACGTAGCAGATACGTTACGGAGTCAGCCCAAGAAACGTGGCGAAGACTTTTTAGGGCTTACCGGTACACTTCTTGTTCGACCCAAAGTGCTGCTTAATCAAGCCGAATACCTTGTTTTGGTCTTCCCTTTTTTTATGTTTTTTGTTCCGCAAGCGCATTTGCGAAGTCAAATTTTGCACTTTAAACAAGTTTGGCCACCTTTGTATGTAATTTCATGATAATAGTGCTGCCTTCTTGCGATATAATTCTTTCAAAACTGCAATAATGTGTGCTGTTAAGTATGATGGGTTTTAAAAATTACTTTTGCTCCGGGATAAAATAGACCATTGACGACGTCTAGATTCGTTGATCATAATGGCTCTTTAGTCTCAGATCTTTTGCGTTGACTGTGACGGAGTTGGCCATTGCCAACGTGGGCAGTTTGTCGTATGCTCTGTGCACGAGAGTCGACCTCACTGCCATTTGAAGTCGGCACAAAATCTAAAGTTGGTGTTTATTGTTGATGTAATTAGTTTTATTTTATTCATTTATAATGAGAAAATATGCCACAAATTGTTCATTAGGATAGAACTGGCTGTGCTTTGGGTTTTCGATGATTTAATTGAGGTTATGACGGAATCTGTTTTTTTTGATTTTATCAAGCACCGACTGGCAATAATTGCTAATTTTATGATTTTAAGTTACTGCTGTAGTATCATCTCGTTGCATTTGTACTTAGCTAAAAATCGTACTATTTTAATCCGTTTTTTTTCAGTGCAAAGCTGTGCATAATATCGCACTTGTTAATTGCCTATCTTTGCCATTATGTATTGTCATTTTTATTGATGTATCTTCAATGAAATTCTTACAACTAAGATCCAAAAATACTGTGTCTTGCTTTTAAACCAAGATGTTTCAGTGGAAAAAAGTTAATGAAACTGTCGAATTTGTTGTTGGGTTTCGTGTCTGATCAAAGGAAAGACTTCGAATAGCGAACTTTGTAATCACTGCTCCCTGCGGTGCCACGCACAAGATCTGTTATCTTATAATTTTGAGTCGTAGAGTAAAACTTTGGAACACCATCAAATTACAGTATTTTAAATAGCAATAGAAGTTTTCAGCGACTACAGTATTATGGTTGGGTTTTCGCCAATATAGCTTTAGTTCAAATTAATTCTTCGAAACCTTGCCGTAGGCAAAATCAATGAAGCTAATGGAACACCACCACAAGATTGTTGCTGGGTGTTGGTATTACATAGTTGGCGAACCATTGCATGACATCTCGTTAGCCATGGATTAGCTACAGTGCAAGTTCAATACTCTGATTTTTTTCTGGAAGGGGGGGCAACAAAATCAGTTGTTCAAAACAAATTAACCAAACAAGCACGCACAATAAAAGGATTTTATTTATAAACGAAAATAAATACAGCACATAATTTAACAGAAAAAAAAGAAGTCGAAATGATTAAAAACCAGGTGGATTCCATCTTATGAAGTCATTCACCATTTCGGTTTCGCAGCACTGGATACGATCGCCTTCTTGAGGCACCTCGTCCGCATCAACGATCAGGCCACAATCTTTACCCGCTGATACGCTTTTAACGTCATTGTTGTACGACTTTAACGATGACAAAGTGCCTTGAAAATTGTACAACTTTAAGAACTAGTCTAGTTTTATCACATATGTGGTTACTGAGCAATACTTTTCATCTCAATCTCAAAAATTCATAAGCACTGTGCGAATGAAAAACTTTTCAGGTACCACAAACTTGAAAACGTTTAAGTGAGTTTAAGCCGTTGCACTTCCACACTAAAACCAAATAACAGCATAGCGTAACTAATGAACTCCAAAATTGAAAAAGTCTCATTCTGATGCCGAAACTAAAACTAAATAGACTGGAAGTTGAATAAAAGATCATTGTGAAAAATCATTAGTTTAAAATAAAACCAAAACATTAAACGTTCGTGTATATTATACTATTGGCATTTCTTTGGATGTTTGCATAATTGAATAAACTGAATATGTATAAGTTCTAGCTTTGTAGAGCTGCAACGAAGTGCCACAAGACAGTCTGGGCCACGTGCAAAACCAAAATTCGTTTAATAGTCCAATTATTACTTCGACAATAAGAATCCTATGAGCGGAAATATGTAGTTCTACACTAACGAAAAATAAGCAATTGTGCATGCAACACGATTCTTACCTTCCGCAATGACTTCATTGTTTCGAATGATACGTGACAAACTATCCTTATGAACCGAACCACTTGTCACCATGCAGCCAGCTATGGTAAACTTATCCTTTTTCTTATGAAATTCGAATAAATTCTTTACTGTCGCCTCGCCTGTTAAACAATTCAAGTCAGGTTCATGCCCCAAAAGAAGCAAATTCGCCATGCTAAACACTACATCTAATGGTGTTGCCTCACTTCGGGCAGTTTTGCCAACAAGGTTCGATTAAATTAAAACTTATGCCATGACTACAACAAAAACGTTTCAAAGGGACGCTACCGAACCAATTGAAATGGCAACAGAAGCACTACAAAATTTTGATGAGCCTTAACTTTTTGATACCTTTAGCTGGAATTTTGCATAACTGTGTCGTAGGCAAAATGTCGGAAGTGTGGCAACACCGCCACTGATCAGAAACAAAACTTTTGAGACAAAGAATCCGAAGTTAGGTTTGCCCAAAATTAAAAAAAAAACTTAATTAGATGGTGAATTTTGACTTGTTAAAATTAGCAACATTTTCCGAAATTAGTACGTTTAAAATTGGTTGTGAAAACTTCTATTGACATATCCAACCAAAAATTTTACAAATGCAACTGAAAATACTGGAAAAAAGTCAAAGAATCATGCAAAAAACTTCTAAGCGGGTCGTCAAAAATATCTTCACATTCGCTTTCAGGTGAAATGAGAGTATCATTCAAAACCACGCCAAACTGCTCGTTCAACCATCGCACAGTAATGTGCTACACAATACAGCCTCGGATTCTCTAAACCAAAAAAATCTGCCGAAGAAAACTTACAAAAATTTGTTGGCAGCGATGCAATTTACATACTGCAACCCACTCGACTCAACTGCCAGTTGGTCGAGCAGTAACGCCTTCGTTTCTGGAGCGGAAAGTTTGAAGTTCAAGTCTCGGGCAGGTAAAATCGGACACAATATTACCAAACGGCTCGCCACCACTGCGACATTTCTTCGAAATGAGCTGTGCTGCCTGGGCGCAATACCGCCAACTCGTTATGCACTTCGGCGTAATACTGCCAGATAAATGAAAGATTTTGATTTGAAATATTTATACAATATTGTATTTTATCAGCAAAAACTACCCAGAATGAAATATTCCAAACTCGGCGCAATGTAGCAATACATTTTTGGCTTGACTACGCCAATGTTTAGATAAAAGTGAGGTAGAAACACAACTTCAATTTTTTAACAAAAAATGCCTGCAACCTAAAAATGGCAGACTCAGATTCGATTATCGGTCAAGTCCAACCAAAGATTATAAAACTTGGTAATGACAACTTCCCTGCTTGACGTTCAGCAATAAAAAAGGACAGCGTGAAGCCTCCATGGTGCGTGGTAGAAAGGTGAACAACTTGACTTCAAAGTACGAAAGTTCTTTCCACTGTCGTCTGGCTAGCAGGCAAGGCAACTTGGTGAATGTAATTATTACAATATTGATTTCAACTTTTTTGGAAGTGAATAACATGTTTATTCAAGCGGAGACCTTTCAGTCTTTTAGTCAACCTGCCACCTGTCTACCACACGCGGTGGAGGCTTCACACTAGGATGTTTCATTTTTTCATCAATTTCGAGAAAAGCTTAGTTTGGGCGATTTTATGACGGGGTTTTGGGTACAAGTAACGAATCGAGCGTTTTTTGCGATTATGACGTCATTCACCGGTGGCACCGGCCGTTTGAAGTTTATGACGTCATATGAGGCGCCGAAATTAGCATATCTCGCGAACGGGTCGGGTTAGGAACCTCATATTGGTGTCCAACGACGCAGAATAGCCGGTTTCCTACCTGCTCTTAATACATTTCATACGTCTATCTGCTACTACAAACCGATAAATCAAGAAAAACCGTGTTTTTTAGAAAAATTTGAAATTTTTAACACTACACAGCAATTGCTACAGTTTTTGGTTAGTTGTAAGGATCTAGAAGTTTTTTTTTATATGGCTCAGAATCTTAGTTTTTGAGTTATGTTTCCGATCTTGTTTTGCAGACTTCTTTACTTACACCAGATTTTATTTAGCTCAAGTATCCAGCTCTTTCATGCTTAAGATACCGGTATTTTTAACATTTTTTATTACCGAAGTTCTAATTCACCTAAGAGATGATGGCTGACTAGCGTACCTCTTCCAAATCTTATAACAAACAATTAGTAAGAGAACAATTTTTAATAGTAGATAACATTAAAACATAAAGCATAACACATCAAACAAAGACGGCAATGTGATTTTTAAAACCGCATTATTTTTGCAAATATTCCATTGCACATAAATATGCTCTAATCTTCACATCGACTAAACCACTTGCAGCATTGTCACTAATTTTACTCTGTACAATTGATCTCAATTTACCAATTCTTCGTTCAGTGGAACGGTTGTTGTTATCAATTGTTTTCCAAAAATTGGGACTAACTGAAGTCATGGTGATGCAGGGTGCATTTTTACTTGCGGAAGTGAAAAAATGACGAAGACGGGAGGTCCGATCTTGCAAAAGAGCTCGAGTATTGACCACATCTGGAAACGAAGCAGTTTTTACAGCTTCCATGCAGTATGGTGGCACTTCAGAGAACACACTGAGGGAAACGTTTTTAGGTGAAAGCCAATGAACAGCATGATCCAAAAAATACTTGAAAACAACATCAGCAATTTCTCTATCAATTTCTTGGTAGGAATTCAACAAATCTCTCTGAAAGAGAGTTAACTGTGGTCCTTCAGCAGCTTGTGGTTTCAAATGCATCATTATGAAAGATGGAACATACACAGAAACAATGTAAGAAACCAATCGTTTCAGAGTCGTTTGCTGGTGGCGGTTTAGTTTATCATAGTAAAACAGCAGAAGTCGCAAATAGCCATTTGCGGTTGTTATCCACCTTGAACGACTAATAGATTCTTGCCGATAAGCAAGAAAATTGATAAGATTTTCCGGCACATCCATAATTAAATAGCTTGCCAGAGTCAGCATCACCATTTGGTCACTGCGAAACTTGTCATCTGTTTTATGATCGGATTTTAATTGGCTAAACCATTCCACTTTTGACTTTATATGAAGAGAAGCAATTTGAGTGGTTCGGATGTCAAGTCTTTGTCTTGAAAGATCTTTCATGTTTGGCTTGCCAATATTATGTATCAGATTCATAAGTGCATCACCTTCTAGCGAAGATGGACCCTTTGTAATTCCCTCAAGAGATTGAATGACATGCGACAAATATATCTCGTTCACATGGAACAAACACTCGAGTGTGTGAATGCCATGTCCTACCTTTTCTTGAAAGTACTTTTCTAAACGGACATTTACCCCTGACTTCTTGCCAGTATTAACAGCTGTAGTATCTGCCATTACCGATACAATCTTGTTTATGTAACCGCCACAAATTTGATCTACAATGGTTGCAAATATAGCTTCTCCAGTAACAGACGATGTTTTTGGAAGAGATTTAACACCCATAACATGCTCCGACTTGATGGTTTGATTGGAACCTACACCTTGACCTAGAAAAACGTACCTATCAACTTTATTGACTACTCGACCATCATAGCAAAGCTGTAGAGCTTCAGCTCTGTTCAAGGCAGCTTCACACTCTTCAAGGGAAGTTAATCTGAATTTCTGGCGCTTGCGAAATACAGTAGAAGCTGAAGCAGCAACAGCATCTTTTCCTACAACAGAAAGAATAGCATCCGACTGTTGACGAACAGATAACATGCGCTTGTCTGCACGCACGCAACTCTCATCCTTTAAGTGCAACGATTTTCGTTTTATGGATTTTTTTTCACCAACCGGTATATCTACTGGCGAATACTATTTAGCATCGCCCTTATCTTCAGTTGGATCAGCATCATCGGGATCAACTGTAATTTTAAATGTTGTAGCCAAAGATGAGGAAGTACAAGGTTCATCATCCTCCGAGCTGTTCTTGGGTTTATGAGCTAACCGTTTTAAAAACTGCTTTGTGTGAGTTAAGTCTTTACTGGCAGAAATCATCATTCTACGTTCCCCTCGTTGATCCTTCAAGAAAGATGCTTCCTTTTCAGGTACACGATCTTCGAATGGGCAAGGGCACAGCACTTTTGTTTGATGGATCTTTGGATGATCGCTAATTTTACATTTGCACCTGCTCAAATCAAACAACTCAAATAACCATTTTTCACCTGATAAATCCTTTTCTTTAGTCTTTCTAACTCTTTTTAGAGCAAGGGCATACTTTTTAATAAGTTCCTTTAGTTTAGTTTCAACTCTTTTTGTGGAAATAATTGGAAGACTGGCTTTCCGCCTCAACCCAATCACATCACTGATCAGTTGATTCTTGACGTCAGTAAAGTTTGGTAATTGCAGCAAAAATTTTGGATTGCTTTCGGATTCAGATCTCCTCAAAAAGTTATAATAACCTAAGACTTCTGCTGCTAACGGCAAACGGTCACCTTTCAAATCCTCGTCTAATTTTTGGGTACTGGCTGCTTCGTGCCTAGTAACTGGCATTTTGGAAACTTTAGCTCATATTATATGTCACTCGAAAACTGATTTAGCAATTGATTGCGACCGAAATAATGAAATGTTCTATAATTTTATTATGTCGTAGTAACTAACATATTGTCCGCTAACAAAACTTATTGGGCAAGCTAATTGAACAAGTTTCAGAGCTGCCAATTGCGATAAAAAGACCAATATTTTGCTAAAAAAACGGTTTTTCTTGATTTATCGGTTTGTAGTAGCAGATAGACGTATGAAATGTATTAAGAGCAGATAGGAAACCGGCTATTCTGCGTCGTTTGACACCAATATGAGGTTCCTAACCCGATCCGTTCGCGAGATATGCTAATTTCGGCGCCTCATATGACGTCATAAACTTCAAACGGCCGGTGCCACCGGTGAATGACGTCATAATCGAAAAAAACGCTCGATTCGTTACTTGTACCCAAAACCCCGTCATAAAATCGCCCAAACTAAGCTTTTCTCGAAATTGATGAAAAAATGAAACATCCTACTTCACACTGTCTCTTTTATTGCTGAACGTCAAGCAGGGAAGTTGTAAATCTCAATTTCATAGTCTTTGGTTAGACCTGACCCGAAATCGAACCCGAGTCTACCGTTTCAGTAGCAAACGCTTTATTTTCTTGCCATCAAAAGTACTTACCAACGACGTTAATTTGCTCTACTTGAGGTAATGACGCGCTTAAATTGTCTTTCAATTTATTAATTAAATGATAGATGATGTTGCTCGAAATGATGGTTACGTTTTGCTCCTCGGCCAACTTTTCAATTTCTTCTGACGGTTCGATATTGAAGCAACAAATAACGCCTGAAAGGGAAAGTCGTTAAATACAAATTATGAAACGATAACGTTATTGCAACGTAAATTAAAATAAGCGGCGTCAGATCGCAGTCTCATTTTGTGCAGAAGTGGTTGGACTGTAGAATGCAGAAAAGGACGAATCACACAACGTACAACCATACTTTTTTCTCTTCAAACTTGGGGAATACAAAATTAGTTGGTACTCGTACCGCAGTTAAGACCCTACAATCCCTCGCGCTACGTCAACGGTCATACAATCTCCTACAGCGGACTGGTTACCATAAACAGCGATGGGACATGACGTAGTTATGAATCAGAATTTTATTTTCAGGAAGAATACAACTTTATGATAGTAAGTAGAGCAACGAACACTGAACAGTCACTCACATAATTTCGTCATATTTAAAAACTCGACAAAACCCGACATGTGCTTCGAACGCAATGCCACCGTGACGTAGAGCATCTACTGTACCTTGCCGGGACAACTACAGCAGTACAGCATGCTCAGTTTGCTCACCCAGAATCTCATTGCTTGCGTGGTTATATGGTATTTAAATTCTTGTGTGATGCCGAAGAAGTCTAGAACTTACCATTGAATAATGCGGCACGTTCAATATCACTGGGCTTGATGTTTCCGAGACTAAAATCCGCAATTTTTAGTTCACATTGATCGTTACAGTCGTACGTTTCCAGCACATTTAACAACGCGTCAAGGGAACCGTCGACATCAGCTATAACAAACTGTAATAACCAGTACTTAAAAAGTAAAATTTTTCATGGGGGGACGCTTTTGCAGCCTTGACCAACTTTACAAAAAGTGTACTGGAAATGATATATTTCCATCACCGAAATTGAATGAAGACCAAAAACAAGAAAAAGGTTTTCGCCAGAAATTCAAGTCATTTTTCCCCGAAATCAAGTGAAGACCAAAAAAAGGTTTTCGCCGCAATTTGCGACCATTTTCGGCAGGAAATTTGCAGGATCTTTTAGTACTGGCTGGCTACTTTTACTCTGGTCATCCAGCGCTCAACTCTCGATGGGAGGACGCCTAAATCTCGATGGAGGGACGCTAAATCTGGATGGGGGACGCTATTCGCGTACCCCCTACAATTTAAGTACTGGTTATAACATAACACAGTACTCGCCAAGAATTTAAATCGATCAGTGGTCGAGTGGTTAGAGCGTCTGCTACTGAAGCGGTAGACACGGGTTCGATTCCCGGTCGAGTCAAACCAAAGACTATAAAAATTGGTATTCACAGCTTCCCTGCTTGAGTTCAGCAATTAAAGGGACAGTGTGAAGCCTCCATCGTGTGTGGTAGACAGATGGGCAGGTGGCAGCTTGACTCGAAGACCGAAAGGTCCCTTCGCTGTCTCCTGGCCAAGGCAACTTGGTGAATAAAATGTAATTACAATACAATTACAATTAAAACCCTAGTCTGTTTCACCCAGAATCGGGATCATCAGGGGCGTCTTACTGATTTAAAGTTGTTTTTTTTTAGGCAAACTCCAATCATCTTAATACTGTTATCTGGATGGCAGAATCCAGAGAGCAGAAACGAAGTTTTAGCAATATTTCATTGGGTACAATGCAGGATTCTTTCCTCTTCCTCTTATGTTTTCGCAACAAATGTCAGGGTTGATCAGCCAATTTTAAAGAAATTATCCGAAACGTCTCAATATGCTCTACAGCAGTGGCTCTCAAACTGGGGTCCGCGGGCGTTTAGGGGTCCGCGAAACAATTTTCTGGGACCGCTAAGCACATTCCAAAAAAATCAAAACGACGCTCCTGAATTTGCATAAAATAAGATTTTCATACAACTTATCTTTCCAAACCAAACTTAAACACTATTTGCTATGTAACCTTTACAGGCTACATACACATCTACATAGGCGTCGATTTTTTGTTGATTAAACAAATTCCGAGGGGGCGAAATTTTTTTGCGAACGTAGGTTAAACATAATTCTATTTTAGTCCAGAATTTTGCCCTCAAATTCAGGTGAAGACCAAAAACAAGTGTCTTCGCCGCATTCTGGTTCAATCTCAGTCCGGAGTTTCCAATTTCTTGATTACACCGTAATTTTTGAGTACCAAGTGGTCATTACATGCCAAAAAGCCGTGGGGGCCAGACATATTTCGCCCCCTTGAATGTCAGACCCGAGGGGGCGCCGCCCCCTGCCCCCAAAATCGACGCTAGTGCACATCTATGATAACATAATCAGATCTATGTTATTTAACCAATTGCTTTTTTCGTGTGAAGTCTGCTACGAGAATGTTTAATAGCAAAAAGGATCGTTTGTTTAGCAAATGCTTAAAAGTAAAACCTGGTGGTAGGCGGCAGCAGAGTTGGTTTCAGAAAAAGTTATTGTAATGCGTGATTTCAGTCTAATAAATTGTTTATTCTCCTTGATAAAGTTTGCAGAATCTATTAAATAGTACACAATAAATCCAAAAGTATATGGAGCAATGGTAATTGAAATTGCAAAAACAAAAACTTTGCTCCCTTTCTGCATCTCAATTCTTTTCGTGATAAAAATGAACTTGAGGTCAGTGAAGGTGTTCTCGAGTTCATGAAACGACACAGTTCCAGTCTTGGTGAAGCAGTTCGGCAGTACTTCCCTGACTTTAAAGATTTTTAAAAGTATTGTCGGTTTGTAAACAACCCTATTGGAGCGAGTGTTGGAGATCTGCCTTCACAAGATAATTTACGCCAAGCACTGTTCATTGATTTGGTGAATGACGAAAATGCGAGCTTATTTAGTAAAAAGTTTTGCAGTGACTTTCGGATTAAAATGGCACAAACCTAACCCTAATATTTCGAAGATGGCCTTGAAAATACTAATTCCATTCTCAGCAACATATAAGTGTGAATCTGCATTTTCGGCGCTACTCGCCATCAAACCAAAAGCTCGAAACTAGCTACATGTGATATACGATATAAGGGTTGCTGCGTTGTCCAAAACGGAACCAAACAAAGCTGAACTGATAGTAAAGGAAGCGCACCCGTCGCACTGATGCAATCAAAAACCAACTTGATGTTTTGGAAGTAAATTTTTTACGGTGACCGTGAGCCATTAAAAAAATTGCTACAGGACCGTTGCGTAATTAAAAAAAAAAGTTTGAGAACCACTGCTCTACAGCATTCTGGTCGTATTGTTTTTGATTTGACAAAATGTTGTTATGTTGGTAATTACGAACTGATGTTTTATAGCTCAAATATAAAAAAACTGATTTCAATTCTGCAGCCTTGTTATTTTGCCGAGAGAATTACGTCTACTGTACAATGCTAGATGTCGGGATTGGTAATAAACTAATATTCCTCGCAGGCCAAGTCGAACATAGCAAGGTTTTGACTTGTGCTGAACTTTACAGTAAGTGTAATTGTGTATAGAAGTAGATAATCGGAGGCGGTTTCAGTCGAATCAAGGCAACCAACCGCTGTAAACTGACCACCAACATAGAGTTAGAGGGCGGTCAGCTGTCGTGAACCTGTTTTAGTGGTTATGTTATGTTTTAATGGTTATGGACAGCAAGTCTTCCTGATTTAAAGTCTAAGATATTAGGAAAACGGAATGCTCCACATACGTTTAATTAGCGATGCGGCGAGATTGAATCACTCGACAATTATGCATGACTAACAACTAACAAAGCGAACATAAAGCGAGTAAATCTTATCCAAGCAAGGGTGTCAAGTAAATAACAAGTTTGCGAATCTCACGCATAAACTCATTAAACTGAACCATAGAAAATTGTATAATAATGTGAAACGTCGGATTTCCTATACTTATAAGAGTAGAACACATTAACGTGGATTAACTTTGATCCGAGGGTTAATCAATTCTTTGAAACTGGGAATTGACTAGGCTATTTCTGTATACATCAAGCAGTAGTTCAAGGACTACGTTTATAAATTTATTAAATCAATCATTTTGAACGGTGTGCAAGAAAACACAACATGTGGAGAGAATGGATGAAGAAAGGGGTCCAGTAAAGGCACTACTCTTAGAAGTTGATGGGAGAAAAAAAGGAAGACCGTAAAAGAGGTGGAAAGAAGTACTAGAATGTGATATAACTGCCAGAGGTTTGCAAAGGTTGGATGCTCAAGATCGTCAAAGATGGCGACTAGGCTGCAAAAACCAGCTGACCCCTGCACGCGGGGAACCTCTGCTGGGCTACGGAAATAGAAGGAAGCACATTCCTGGAGCAAAATGATGATGATGATGATGTGCAAGATAACAAAACCTATAATTCGCGACTTATCTTAGAATTTGTAGGTACACTTCACCCAAAATGTTTTGATGAACATCTGTGATAATAAATCAATGATGTTAATTTATTTCAAGCAAACCGAAACTTAAAGGACAAGTTTTCAAAGTTTCATCCTACAAAATATACTTTAAACCATTTAAAAAATATCGAATTTTTCATTGTCCTCGCTGTATTACATCTAAGCGTGTAACGAGTTTACGGGGCCCATCTCCTCGTCATTTCGTCTCGGGCAATACAGTTCGTTCCAAAAAAATGTCGCAGCGGTGGCGAACCGTTAGCAGCATTGAGTCCGACCTGATCAACCCGAGATTTGAACCCAGGCTCCAGAGACAAATACCTTACCGCTCAACCAACAGGCCGCTGAGTTTACCTATAAACAATGATTACTTCAATTTTGATAATTACAATAATTTTACAAAATAACATCGTTACCTTTTATAAGTAAATGCCGTTCAAGAACATCGTCTGTTTTTTCGTATCTCTTCGCAACAAGTTCTTGAATTTTATACAATCGTTGAATTTTGCGATGTTCAGTGGATCGTATTTCTTTGTATTCTCTACATTAAATAAATAAGAAGTGACAATTATTGTTGTAATCGCACTCATAAAACTTTTTGAGTCGAAGACGAAAAAGTATTGCGAAAATGTAGTCGAGTCCACGTCAACTTAAACGAGAACGGCAGGCAAAATCGATCTAGTTTCTCAAGTTCGGGCAGTCACATTAGATCGGCGTTGACTCCATTCTTCTTGACCTAGCCGTTCCAGAGATATCCCACTGTCCAGTCAAGTTAACACTTGCCCTACTGGTAACTCGACAGAAGGCACGCTCGTTACCTCGCGATTTTACGCCTAGCGTTGACCAGGCCAAACTGGTAGATACAAAGTAGCTTAAATTCAGGGTTGCCACACAAATTGCAAAATTTAATTCCAGAACTTTTTTAGGTTATTTTCCAGGACTATTTAAGGCTTTTTTTTACAATACTTAAAATTTAATTTTCACTGTTACCCTTCGATACACTACTTTTTTGTACTTGTGATTGAAAAAAAAAATTGGTGTAAAGCATTTGTATTACTGGTACTGACAATCAACCAGGCGCATAGCCAAAATCTAAAATGGGGGGGGGCTGTATTTCGGTAAAAAATTAACACTATTAAAACATGGCGTAGAAATTAGCACAGTAAAAATATGATTAGACTGGTTGCGTAACAGGCTCTGAAGGCGATGGCTCATGGCAAAACTTCAGTCCTATAGCTTTATTACTGTCAGAAAAGCACAAAATCCTACCAATTGAAAAAACTCACAGGTATTAATCCAATTCGTCTGTATTTTGTTGATAAAAATAATCTGAGAAAGAGGCTAATAAAATGAGATTTGTATTGTATTGTATTTAGGCGCAATAAACAGTTATGAAAAGCATAACACAAGAGTAATAATGAATTATGACATTGCGTCCAGGACTTTTGTGAAGCCAAACGATGGCTTTTGGCAAGATGCAAACAAAAAACTGCAGTGGTTCAAAAACAATGGAAGGAAAAAGAAAAAGTAAATTAAAACAATGAAACCAAAGAAAACGAACCTACAAATACACTAAATTTGAGGGAGGTGATAGGGAATTAACTGAATAAATACTGAATAGCCCTACCCCCTGTATACTTTTTTTCATAAAGCCTATGTTAAGCATTTTACATTATGCAATTGAATTGATTGTGTATTTTAACCATTTTTTTAGCTAGTTACTACTGATTTTATTTTTAACAAATATTAGCCCCTCCCCTCTAAATAAATGTTTCAAGAGTCCATAATACTGCAAACGACTGCATTTGAAGTAGTGCAAAAAACGTCGTATTTTCCTTATTGCGCTTTTTGGTCACCAGGCCAATGGGGAGGGGGGCTATCACTCTCAACGCTACAGCTACCAGCAGTAAAAGAGTATCGCACTGCAATAAATAATTGTCCATGATCCACTTATCCCAAAAATATTCAATAATTCATACATACTGCACTGTAAAGTGCCAAATATTAGCATTTTAACAATTTTAAACGTTTTAAAGGACCTTCGCAATGCAAAATGCGAATTATTTCGGTTACTGGTAATGGCTTTGGTATTTCAAAGTACCAGTTGTTATTAAAAAAAAGGACTATTCTGTCCCGGCAAAGTACAGGAAAACCTTTAAAATATTTTCCAGGACTTTCCAGGACCTAGAAACAAAATTCAAGGACTTTCCAAAACAGGAAAAAAATCCAGCACTTTTTCAGGATGCGGCAACCCTGTAAATTACAAGGCTTATTTGCTGTTACCAGGCCGAGACAACCTTAGTAACTAATACCCAGTAGCTACTACATGAATAAGCTGCGGCTTTATGACCGAGAAGGAAACCATTTAGTACTTTCTCATCTGTTCCCTTTGCTGAGAAATCACTTCTTGTTCAAGCATTCCTTTTTCCTCTTCCTTTAATTTCGTTCGCCATTGGACAACTTCTTTAGCTCTCGCCTAACCAACAAAGAATGGAGTTCAAAAGTGTTCCCACTAAGCCGATTTTTTTCAGCGAATCAGCGATTTGTTGGAACAAGGGCAAATAATGTAGGCAATATAGTAAACATAGCTTTGGAAAATTCGACAAATTTGTGGAAATATGACATTTAGTATACTTAAATACTGGATTGGTGTGAAATTTAGGGTAATAAACGTCTTTTTAGAGCTTTGGGCACGATTGTTCAAAAAAAATTTGGGCACTCGCCGATTAGCCACAAAGTTAGCTGGGAACACAGGTTCAAAAATTGTGTCTAGAATATGTGCATAGAACGCGAAGTGTTGTTTGAAAAATCTGCACATACAGTACTGATTTTTGACAAAGATAGGATTTGAACATACTATAACATTACTACGCATTTTAGTTTTTGAGTTATTGAAGTAGTGTTTAGAAGGATAGTAAATGAACTTTTTGAATAATTTAATCAAAAACAATGCAGCCACAATACTGTAGAACATATTAATTGAGACGTTTCGGTTAATTTCCATTGTCAATCTGATTCAAATGTCAATTTTCCATTGCCAAAATTGTCAATTCTGTTTGAATAAAATAATGATTCGAAGAAATTATCCGAAAGGTCTCAATACATATGCTCTACAGCGTTTTGATCATATTGTTCTTGATTAGACAAAATATTGATCTGCTGACGACTTCAAACTGATGTTTTATAGCTCAAATACAAAAAAAACTGGTTTCAATTCTACGGTTTTGTTTCAATCCAAGAGAATTACGTGTGCTGCATAATGCTGAACTTCTGCCAACGTTTAATATCTACTGTGTAAGTCGTTTTCGGCTGTTTTTCTTCAAATCAAAATGTAATGTATGATGATTATCTTTCAATATCATTTGTTCACCTCGTTTTTCACTTGCAAAACAACATCTCCAGCGTTGGGCACGCTCTTCCAACCGAGAACGTTGACGGGCCACCCGGGCAGAACTTCTATCAGCTGTTTGTTGTTATCATCAAGTCGCTTCACCTTAGCCATGTTAGTACCCGCCACTAACCACTAAGCAACATTAAAAATAATTGTAATTACATCTGCATTTTCCTATTTGCCTTCGCCAAGAGACACTGAAGGATCTTAGCGTCTTCGAAGTCAAAAAGCCATCGCTGTCTTTAGCGATGCTGAACGTCAAGCAGGAAAACTGGAAATGCCAATTTTATTTTTGGTAACGGTTCAATAACGGACGCTTCAATCACTTTATCACTGATCGATCATATTAAAACTATGATGGGCCGACCTGTTAAACAAATTTTCCATTTTTATGAAGTTCTAATTTCTTAACCATATTATCTGATTCTATAAATATTGCTTTGAACCTTAAGACCATTGTGCATGATGACCAAGTTTCATGTCATTTCATCAATGTCGAAAAAATGCTAAAATAATGTTCAAATGTAACTCAATAGATGTGCCTCACGTAACCCAAAAGCTTAATTTCAACTGTACTCAATGCTAATAATTTTAACCTCAAAACAAAAATTCTACTAGCGCTAAATTATCTCTTTCACTCAAACTACTTAAAAAATATATTTACAAAGCAAAAAATTTCAATTCCCAAATCCAATGGTCGATCTTGTAACTGCTAACTTTCAGATGCTATTATGTACAAATTTAATAAGGACTGGTCAAAATTTACGCTATTTTAAACCCGTTCAGCTCGTAGATTAACGTTGTCAGCCAAAAAATAGTGTTGCCCAAACGAAAACAATCAATACTTGGCCTTTAGTGAGGGTGCCTTGTTGGACAATGACGCTTGCGAGCGCTCCTTGAGGTGACATCCTGCTCTCCACCACCACTCCTTCGACGTTGGCTTGTTGATCTGCAGCCAGTTCGAGCAAATTTGCTTGAAGAAGGATGGAATCCACAAGATGGTCAAGACCTAGAAAAGGCATTTGACACTATTTTCCAACTGTTTAATGTTTATGGTGGTAAGTTATGCATAGGGTAGTCAATTCTCGTTAAGTATATCTTTACTACTTGCTGAAAGATATCCTTGAATTGCAATAGCGGCAAGCTTTCGAATGTTTAAAGTATTAGCAAAAACTAAAGTTTGCTTCTGCATAAATGTAAACGCGACTGTAACAAGACCTCAGAAGTCTTTCAAGTTCAGTGACTTAAATCGGCATTAATAAGCTTCATTGTAGACATAATCACAGTTTAAGGTCTTGTTAGAACATAAGTTTTTCTGAAGTTGAACTTCAACTCAAACATGCTCAAGTGATTCTGCTCTAGATACAGCTTTTACAATACCTTCAACACTTATGGATTGGGTTAAAATAACTACGTCTTGATTAACCAAACTGCCAAGGCCAAAAGACGGCGAAGAGATCTTTTCGGTCTTTGAGTCAAGCTGCTACCTGTCCACCTGTTTACCACACACGGTCGCTTTTTATTGCCGTCAAGCAAAGAAGCTGTAAATGCCAAGTTTTTGGTTTGATCTGTCCGAAAATAGAACTCTTATTCTCACAATGTAATGGATCACAACAAGTTAAGGATTTCCATTTGAACGACGTAACGGACATCAACGATGCAAAGTTAAGATAATTGCAGTCGGGCAACTTTAAATTTTACCTTTTGCATCACTTGTTAACTATGCTATGACATGAGATTCTTCGACCAAGGATTTTTGATAACCAAAGATTAATGAATGAAAGCCGACACTAACTCGGCTCGAGTCCAGCAACAAGCCAATAAAAATACATTGATAAGAGCTTCATATTTAATTAAATTTCTAATTGCTTTCCGATCCCTTTCAGTTGCCCAATTTTTCAACTAGAAAAGTCAAAATAGTATTGCAGTTCTAAAAAACAGGTGGATGGGCTCTCGAATCTTTCTTGTTGGAAGTGGGTAGGCTCTGGGACAATATCCGATCAAAGAATTTGTAACAGCAAGTAAAAGTCTTCAGTGAGAGCGGAATTAAGATGAAGATCAAGAAAAAAGTCTTTACAGGGAAGTAGTGCAATTTATGTCCAAATGTCGGTAAGAAGCCATCGCTTATTAGTGAGAATAGACAAAAATCGCATGATTTAAAGTGGAGAGACTACCCACGCCTACCCAGCCATAATAACTAGGTAGGCTAAACCTACCCTCGACGGCAGCATTGGGTCTAAAATATTGGTAACAGTACGTAGATGCTGTCACTATGAATACCTTCTTTCTTCAATGCTGATATTTTCACAGATTGAACGTCGCCACCTAGTTCATCAACAACGATACCGTGTTCCGCTAAACCTTCGTACACTTTAGACTGGAAAAAAAATTGTCATCACATCACAATCCTAAGATGAACCACACGAAATTGAGTTAGTGGAAAACTTTAACACTGCACCATCATGTCTTACAGTGTACGACTCACAGGGCTAGACAAAACGGCCAGTAAAAGTAATGCTGGACACCATTGTTATAAGTTACGATCGAAGTTTAATTGCAAGAATAATAAATCACTAAATTACTCTAGTAATGTTATTATTTTACAGTGAACGTATTTTAGTAGAGCCACTGGAGAGGCAGCTTTCCAACGCTATTGCAAAAAAAAAAGGACATGACAAGTACTAGCATCCCCTTTTTGAAGGCGAATGAGAGCATGAGGGCGCAGTTGAAATCCGCAAAAAGCAATAAGCTGGGCAAAACTCCAAACAAAAATGGAAGAAAATAGTCAACAATAAGTTTTAGAAATGCAAAAAGAAGAAATCGCTTGGGACTTGGTTATCTTTGTCCAATCGATGATCAAAAGAAACGTTTAAAGAGATACAGCTCGATATCGGTTTTCAAGAAATGTCCCAAACCTTTTCCACAATTCCCATCATTCGCGAAAATAAGTTTTAATCAGTTTGATTCCGACCATTGGCAACCCTGTTATTCGCAATTTTGTGACATTCGAAAATACGTATTGTGGATCACTAGGTCTACAGGCTCTCGGGTTCCAGTAGTAGCCAAATTTTCAGATTTGGTTATACGCTACTGACTGCTACCAGCTGGTAATCGCGTTTCTTTGCAAAATTATGCTGCGAGAATTTTTGCAAAATTATGCTTTTGTAATGTCACAAAACTGCGAAATGCAGAGTTGCCAATGGTTTGGAGTCAAAATGATAAAATAGTATTTTCGTGAATAAGACAAATTATAGAAAAAGGTTTGGGAAACCTTTTTAATGCCTCAAGTAGTTCCCATTTCTTTAATAAAACCGATTTCGAGCAGTATCTCTTTAAATAGCCCTGAAACGAGGAATATGCCAGTGGGTTAAAAAATCATAAGATTTTAAACAGTTACTAATACAGTACATTCAATATTGAATTGGATGATATAAGAATTTTCGATTGATTGATGAAACAATCGGAAATAAACGCTATAGCTTAGAAGCAGAGAGCTAGGTTAAACATAACCAATAGAGAAATTTTTATGTCACCCCAGAGCTCACAAAATAACTGCTAAACTGATTACAATTCACTTACCGGGTTAGCCTTCTTGAGGTCGCACTTGTTGACTGCAACAATAGCGGGAACACCAGCGAGTTTTATCGCGTTAATTGATTCAAGGGTTTGCTCCATGACTCCATCATCGGCCGCAACCACCAAAACCACCATGTCAGTTGCCTGAAAAGCTGAAGTTACGGGTTCTAGAAATTAAAAATGATCATCTAACTCAACGAGCATTTAAACTACACGAAAAGATAACACTTTTTACACCGTTTTCTTCTTGGTACTGAACAAAACGGGGAAATCGTTCAATAATTGCGAATTCAGTTATATTTAAATGCACGCAATTTTATCGAAGTCTTGAATATTATTAGAAACCCCTATCGTCGTTTTCAAAAAGAAACCAAATTTACTCGTCACAAATGAAGTCGTGCGTACTTGGCACGTTCCAACGGGAGCTCGGCAGTTTTCTTGCCAAGACGTTAGAGTGATCTGCAATAATCTGGACCACATGCAAAATGGGCAAACTGTTCGATGAGGACTTTATTTTTTGGTTTATCTGTAACTTTCACGTGAAAGTGGAAGCTTGAAATGCAATCTGGAGCAAAATTTAAGTTGTTAAAAAACATTTTGCGGGCCCTGGTCAGCGTTAAATCTGTCACTGCCTATCAATAAACTTGTCACAGCAAAATTGCAAAGGAACACCATTTAAGAGGTACATTACGAAAGCAATCGAACAAACATCAAAATTCTCAGAAAACATTACTAAAAACTGACAAAAAAAAATTTTAAGTTGCATGCCTAAGACAGCTGTTTCGCCGAATGTCAAGGCTCATAAGTTAGGCTAAGCAGGGCCAAAATGACAAATGTTACCGCGGTAAAATTTCCAAAAAAATAACTGTTTTTTCGATAAAACTTCCAAAAAAATAACCGTTTTTTCGGAAGTTTCATCACGGTAACATTTGTCATTTTGGTCCTGCTTAGCCTAACTTATGAGCCTTGACATTTGGCGAAATAGCTGTCTTAGGCATGTAACTTAAACTTTTTTTTGTCAGTTTTTAGTAATGTTTTCTGTGAATTTTGATGCTGGTTCGATTGCTTTCGTAGTGTACCTTTTGAATGGTGTTTCTTTTCATTTTTTTTCTAATACGAGATTACTGCACCAACTCAACTTGGATGGATTTCCTAATGCTACAACTTAGTTGTCCCTTTCTTTTGAATAACCTTTCTGTTAGTTATTAAGCAACATATTAAAAATATAGGCAAAAAGATCTGGCAACGTTTTTAAATTTCGATATCGTTTAAGTTTTGTATGTTAGTCGATAAAATCATTCATGTTTATATGAAAAAAAATCAATTACCAAAAATTTTTTTTCTAACGCTAAAGCGAAATTTTTTGCAATGAATTAAAGCGAGTCTACGGTTACATACATATGACAAGGTCTCGGATTTACTTACTAAAGCCCCTCGCTTTCGCATAGCCGAAAACGCTGCATGTCCAGGTGTATCCAAAAATGTTACTTTTTCGTCAGTAGAAACATCAACTGCAGAACAAAAATCATATCAAAAATAGCATAATATACTATCCATAAATATAAAATTGAATTCTAAAAATCTAGATCTGTCTTGTCCCGTTTTGTTTTGTTTTTCTGCATTTTTCTTGTTCAGTTTTCTGCATAACAAGTATCAGAAAATGAACCCATGAACGAGGACTAAAGGCAAAATCAATGGGGTTATCTAAAGTTAGGCCAATCGCCCAAGACTACGAGTAGATTGGCGTTGACTCTATCCTTCTTGATCCAGCCATTCCAGAGATAATCTACTTCACACACAACGTAGAGGCCTCGAATTGAGTCAGTTATAATGTTTATTGGCTATTGGCAACCCTGACGTTGATAGCTTCAGTATCGTTAGCGACGCCTACCCAGTTCTAACCTAAAACAACGCCGCTACTAGGTAACTGCTTATGTATGTGACAGCTTGATTTTTACTGAGATCGCTAAGCTACCAAACAGTCTACTCTTTTTCCCAGCTCGGATCTGCTTTGCTGAGAAGATCAAACTGATTAGCGCGCAGCGAAACGACTAAATGCAATAGCCTAATTGCGGCGTTGGTTAGAACTGGAATGGAGTCGCTAACGACGCTAAAACTATCGACATCTGGGTTGCCAATAAAAATTACAAAATTAGACTGAATTAGAAGCCTCTACGTCGTGTTTGGAGAAGAATATCTCTTGACCGGCTCGGTCAGAAAAAATGAAGTAAACGCCAATCTTGTCCAATACGATTCGCCTAACTTTAATTACCCCCATTGATTTTGTTTTTGATCCTCGTTTAAGTCTACCCGCATACTTGAAAACTTGTCTAATGAAAGCTTACGGGAGGGATTATATAGATAAATACTTTATTCAATTCATAAAATTTATTCTATTTTTACAACTCAACTGAACTAATGCATCGAATAGAGGAAATTCCTTCGAATGTGAGATTTAAAGGGTTGATGACTTTTGACTAAATTAAGAAACACAGAAAAATTCCGACACTGAAATATCAACGTTTTACTGAACCTGAAAATGCGCCAATTGCTTGGGTTATCCCACCAGCTTCGCCTTCAACTACATTTGTATGGCGCAGTGCATCCAACAGAGTCGTCTTGCCGTGGTCAATATGACCCATAATCGTCACAATTGGAGGACGAGGGGATAAACGGCTTTTGTCGGTAGTGGGAGGACTAAAGAAAACTTTAGTAAATACTTTGAAAGTCATTAAATTTTTAATTAAACCATCGTTGCTTTCGTAGAAACACATATTTCAGAAGAACGTTTTAGCAAGTTTTTGTATTTTACCCCATTTTTTTTTTGTTAAAATTTCAGTTTTACTGCGATTTCTAATTAAAAACCAAAATACCTCCGATGAGCATCCAAATCTTCTTTTGAGATTGTTTCACGAATTTTTGCTTGAGATTTACATCGCAGACCCAAAATCCGCATTGCGGCCGTAACCAGTTTCATGTCATTAATTTCTAAAAATTCCATATATGTCATCATAAAAAAGAACGCATTCTCAAGAAAACCACTGAAAAACAAACCGTAGAAAAGTACGGGATTAAAAAATTATAACTATGGGGAGACATTTTTGAAGGAATTCATATGTTAATTGTGACAAAAAATTTTTACAGCCCCATTTTCAAACAAGAATGATCTGATTCTTCCTTTGTAACAAGGCATTCTTTGATATCCAGTCTTCCTAGTGTCTATTCTTCTAGTGAAATTCAGTTAAATGAAAGATAAAATAGGTTCATAAATGCAATAAAAATCTATTCCACTCAACGTCTTAGATAGCTCAACTTAGCAAACTTGCAGAAGTATGGATACTACTACTCAAATAAAGTTATATCTTTGCTCTTACAGAAGGATTGCTGATTTGAGCTTGGCAAATGATAAGTGAAAACGATTTTTGAAGCTTTTTAGAAAGTCTTGCTTATTCTTCATTTAACAGATTTCAAAGAGCAGAGCAGTGAATACAAAACGATTATGAAATGCTCTTCCATAGAATTTTTTTCAGAAAAACACCTGGATGTGTCCAGTTATAATATTAAGGTTTAGACTCAAAATTGATTACAGAAAGCGAAATAACAAATCTAAAATTATGCAAACCAGCAATCGGTGTTGCCCTTAGATTTAACAAGTCTGCCTGCGCCTCCAAGCATCAATGGTTTTTACATCCAACAAAGAAAAATTAAAATATTCGGCTTGCACCAATTAAAATGGTTAAAAATCGGCTAACAGGTGGTTAATTATGAGACTTCGAATCCGAAAAAATGTTCAATCAAGTTTCATTTTTGCATAAAAGTACTACAATTACAAGTATTAGCCAGAAAAGGGACCTAAAAGTTGAAGCGCCACAATGTAGTTTATTGATCCATCGCACGATGCTGCAAACATCCCAGTCTACAACTACGGAAAACTAATTAAGCTGTAATCTCCAATACTGACTGCAAATAGGTATCCCTTAATCTACAGCATTATTTTCTGCTCAAAAATTATCCCTATATTTTACATATACAGTATAAATTTGGAACTGTCATATCCATTTGTTGTATGTATTACTATCCAAACAAATCCATTTATTGTCATTAAATCATTATTTATTTTGTAAACCAATGTCCCAAGTGCTCTTGTTCTGAACCCCCATAACTGAATTAAAGTTTGGAAGTGCTAATTCATTCAAACACTAGTACACTTCAATATTTTTACGAATCATGAAAACATTCAGATGAAATTAGTGGAAGCTATTGTGAATCAACTACATCAGATATTACGACATAGTACACAATCGGCAGTAGAAGTTCACTCCAGGAGAGATTCTTTGAAGACCCAAGATTTTACATTATTGTAAAAAGGCTTCTTTTTGCTCAATGTTGCTAACAGTGAAAAATAAAAATCATTAACGGTACCGATACGCTGCAAGTCGAACAATAAATCTGCTTGGTAATCACGTTGTTAAAAGGATGATTTCTTTGACTCATTAGACAAAGTATCAAATAATTAGACGTTGTTTCAGATCTAACTAATCGATCAGCATGCGACTTTGTTGGATACCCTTTACCTCATTTATTCTTGTGTATAAACCAGACACTTTGCATCTGTCTAACCACACAAATACTAAGCACCCCTTCTTCAGTTCTTTTTGCAAGTCTTTTGTTAACCTCCTCCACCACAATTAGTAGACTGCTTGGCGCCAATGGTAAATAAGCGTAAAGTATTTTTCTCAAGAACACACTGCCAGTTTGGAAATCATACAGGACCAGCAACCTTTTGATAGTAGCCAACTGAGCTATTGCCGGTGCACTTTTTACAAAAGAGGTACTCAATAAATCAACACTGTATAACTATGAAGTCCATAATACTAACTTGTATGTTTTGACAAATGAAGATCAGGACTAACAACTTCAAATGCAGTGAACACCTGGTCTGCAAGAAAAATGTTATTTTGCAGATTATCATTAGGACGGCCATTTTCACACTCATAATTAGAAAAATCCTTTTGAAAAAAACAACTTTTCCTAATTTCACTCAAAAATTTATCCTAGGATAGTAGCAAAAGCCTTGGTGATTTAAATATTTTCTCAACAAAACCAAGAAGTGCAAAAACATTTATTAAAATCTGCTGGAACATCAGTATAGTGATTTTTTAGATTAATGTTGAAAACTTTGTTACAGCTTCAAATATTGTTAATGCCAAAAAGTATGTTTTCATTTGAAAATGTGCTTTTTATTTGAATTCAGCTTACTTGAGTTTCAAACCCTGAATTAACATTTTGTTCGAACTTCGACTTTACAATTCTGACTACAAAACAGCTAATTGTTGAAGTAAGAACAAGCGCTTTTTGTTGCTTTGAAACTGCACATATAGACACCGTTTTATTTCTCAAGGATTTAACTGGGCAGAGCAGTAATAGCCCTTTGAAGAAATCGAGTAGTTGGGACTTCCGCGACGCTTCGCGTCGGAAGTCCGTATGTTTTTTTCTGGGAAAAATTACGAATTCGGAACAGAGTTTGAAAACGCTGTAACTTTGAAACGGCTAAATGTAGCAACTTGAATTTCACGAACTTCGGTCAAGCGATACGGGTTTTCGAGCCAGAAACTGAAAGGCCAATCGGAGGTTTAAACAGCTCTAGCTCGAAAAGTAATAGCACGAGGAGAATAAAAGTTTCAAACTTAGAAGCGTCTGGGCATGTAGGTTCAGCTCCCAAAGATAAATTATGACGATTCCGACACTTTTTTTTGTTTATTTATTTAAGCAAATTATTCTCTGGTGACAAAAACTCCGAAACCACCAAAGCTAGAAACTTGAAATTGGGACAGATGATAAGTCTAAACATGAGGTTGTGTACCTGCGATTTTGGAGGTGCTACGTCTAGTAGTTTGGGGCAGATGCATACTAAACTTGTGACAGCGAAGTTTATTGCGTGACTTTACTCACGTATGCGCGAGCGCTGTCGTGGCCCAATGGTTAAAGGCGACGGTACGTGAAACCTACCACCTGGGTTCAATTATCTAGTTGACCATCGCTTTTATCAAGCCAAGATTACATTGCATCTACCATATTATTATTTTTTGATTAGGACAAATCGCTTTTACATTTTTGTTTTGACACTGGATATGATCAGAGGGTATCAGGTTTTAATCTCTGTGAAGACGCCCCGAAAACCACTTGTTTAAGACCTCAAGCTAGCGCGCTAGTTTTTTGTTGCTATCAGTAGAAATTTTACAGACAAAACTATTTTGACATAGTTTGGAGGTAGTTACCTACGCGCGCGTGCTGCCGTGGCCGAATGGTTAAAGGCGCCAGTGCTTGAAACCTCAGACCTGGGTTCAATTATCTAGTTAGCCATCGCTTTTATCATACGAAGATTATATTGGATCGACCATATTTTTTTTTTTTTGATTACGACAAAATCGCTTTTAAAATGTTTTGTTTGACACTAGGTACGATCAGAGGGTATCAGGTTTTATTCTCTGTGAAGACGCCCCAAAAAATCAGTTTCTCAACACCATAAGCTAGCACACTAGTTTTTTGTTGCTATTAGTAGAAATTTAAAAGACAAAAACAGTTTGACATAATTTGGGGGCACCAACCAGACAAAACCCCCGCGAATCGACCTCCAAAAAAATCGATTTTTTGACGGCTTAAGCTAGGATGCTACTTTTTTTGATATTAGGAGATAATAAAGAGACATATACCTCGACATAGTTTGGGGGTACCACGCTCTAGGGGACCCACCCAAATATCAATTTTCTGAATGACTTAATTTCGAGTGACAGTTTTTTTTTTTTATATCAGTAGATATTTAAGAGAAACATAATTTGACGTGGTTTGGGGGTACCACCTCCCCACAGATCCTCCAAAATAGACCCCCAAAAATCACTTTCTTGAATGACCTAATTTAAGGTGCTAGTGTTTTTTGATATCAGTAGATATTTAAGAGAAAAATATTTTGACGTGATTTGGGGGTACCACCCCCTCGGGGACCCCCAAAAATCACTTTTTAATTGGCTCAAGCTAGGGCACTAGTTTTTTTTTGTTATCAGCACACATCTAAGAGATGAATGTTTTGACATAGTGTGGGGGTGCCACCCCTCAGGACCCCCAAAGATTAATTTTTTGATTGGTTCAAACTAAGGTGCGAGTTTTTTTTATATTAACAGATACTTAGCAGACAAATACTTTGACATAGTTTGGGGGTACCACTCCCTCAGGGACCCCCAAAGGGGATTCCCCAAAACCCAATTTTTTGAACGACCTAATTTACGGGACCAGTGTTTTTTCATATCAGTAAATATTCAGAGGCAAATATTTTGACAGAGTTTGGGGGTACTAGCCCCCCCCAGAGACCCAAAAAAAACTCCATTTTTTGAATGGCTCAAGCTAGGGTGCCAGTGTTTTTTGCTATCAGTAGATATTTAAGAGACAGATACTTTGACGTGGTTTGGGGGTACCACCCCCCCTTGGGAATCCTCCGAAAACCAATTTTTTGAACGACCTAATATAAGGTACCAGTGTTTTTTGATAACGCTAGATATTTAAGAGACAAATATTTTGACATAGTTTGGGGGTTCCACCTTCCCACCCCCCCTGGGGCCTTTCCAAATAAACGCCCAAAAAATCAAGCTGGAGCACCAGTTTTTTTTTTTGATATCAGCACATATCTAAGAGACGAATGTTTTGACATTGTTTGGGGATACCACCCCCTGGGGAACCCCCAAAATGGACCCCCCCCAATAATTAATTTTTTGGCTGGCTCAAACTAGGGTGCCAGTTTCTTTTTTTCGATATCAACAGATACTTAACAGACAAATATTTTGACATAGTTTGGGGGAGCCACCCACCCCCACCCCCTCAAAGTGGAACCCTAAAAATCAATTTTTTGCACGACCAAATTTACGATGCCAGTGTTTTTCATATCAGTAGATATTTAAGAGCAAATATTTTGATAGAGTTTGAGGGTACCATCCCCCTGGGGACCCCCCAAAGCTCAATTTTTTGAATGGCTTAAGCTGGAGTTCTAGTTTTTTTGATATCACAAAATACTAAAGAGACAAATATTTGCACATACTTTGAGGGTGCCTACCCCCAGAAATCCCCAAATAAACCCCACAAAAATCAATTTTTGAACAACTTAATCTAAAGCTTCAGTTTTATTCGATATTAGTAGGCATTTAAGCGACAAAAATTTTGACATAGTTTGGGGGTAACACCCCTCCGGAGCCTTCCCACATGGACCCCCAAATCCAAAATTCAATTATTTTAAACTGCTTGAACTAGAATGCTAGTTTGGATATCAGTAGATCTTTAAGAGAGAAACTTTTTCACACAGTCTGGGGGTACCAAACATTTATCAAAAAATCACTTTTTAAAAGCTAAATTTAACAAAAACTTTGAAACCACCAAAGTTAGAAACTTGAAATTTGGAGATATGATAAGTCTATATATGAAGTTGTGCACCTGTAGTTTTGGAGTTGCTATGTCACTTGGTTTGTGGCAGACGCTCCAAAAACGGAAAAGAACTTAAATCATCATTTTAATAATTGATGTTTGTCATGCATACACATGTGCTGCTGTGGCCAAGTGGTTAAAGGCGCCAGGGTATGAAACCATTCGTCTAGTTGGCGATCGGTTTTCTAATTCTAAAATTGGTCCGAGTTCAATCGTCTAGTTGGCGATCGATTTTCTAATTCTAAAATCATATTGAATCCAGCACATTTTTTTTCACTAAAGCAAAATCGTTTTTAAATTTTTATTCTGACATTTGATATGATCAGAGGGTATACGGTTTCATTCTCTATAAAAATCCCCCCAAAATCTTTTTTTTTTTAACGGTCTAAGCTTGGGTGCTAGTTTTTTTGACATCAGTAGATATTTAACGGACAAATACTTGGACATAGTTGGGGGGTATCCCCCCAAAACTCCCAAACGTCATTGTGTTGAATGGCTTCAGCTAAGGCTCTAGTTTTCTTGGACATAATATGGAGGTACCAAACCCCCGGAAATTCCCAAAAAAATTAATAGGTTGAACTTAAGCTAAGGCTCCAGTCTTTTTTACATCAAAAGATATTTAAGAGAAAAAATGCTTGACATAGTTTTGGGTACAGCCCTCTGGAACCTTCCCAAATGGACCCCCCCAAAATCAATTATTTTGAACAGCTTGAGCTAGGGCGCTAGTTTTTTTAGATATCAGTAGATATTTAAGAGACAATTTTTACATGGTTTGGGGGTTCCAACCCCCAAATAAACCTCCCCAAAAATCACTTTTTAAAAGCTAAATTTAACAGTTGATTTTAGTCAAATGGATTCATATGCGGAGCTGGCGTAATGATTAAAGGCGCCAGGGTTTGAAATTGTTGTGATTGAGCCGAGCTGGGTTCAAATACTTAATCGGACATCTGTTTTAACCAAACCACAAATGATTTAAATTTAACATTTATTTTTTTCATGACACAAAATCAGTTTGTTTGCATTGCATACGATTTGAGTTTTACAGAAATAACGGTAACCTTCAAACTATGAAGGGGAGAATGATGGTGAAATGGAACTGGCAGAAGTACCATATTATTTCCCCCCGGGAAATAAACATCTAGTTAGTTCTTGAAATAGACAATGAAATAAAATAGCAGAATTGTTTGAATTAGCTATAAAACTGATATATATATATATCAATTTATAGATCTGTGTAAATAGGATTTAAATCAATGAGTAAATTTGATTGTTTGAAGCATCACATCGATACTGCCATAAATTGTTGATAACAATGTTTTTAAATCAATAGTCGACAACATCACAGTAGTCTTTGATCTTTAAAAAATTCAAATAGCAGTTTTAGGTATATGAAAAATAATGCATCTATAAATGGTTTTGACTTTACTTTTGACACCATGTGGTAGGGCAGAAAATTGCAATTAAAGTTTTAGGTTTCTCGAAGGAAGTGGGAAGAAATCATTTTACCAAAAACTTTTTACAGACTTTTTTAAAATTTTGATCCAAACTAAAATCATTATTTTTTACGCTAAAACTAGCCCTAAACCCAACCTGAACCTTAATCCTTAAAAGCAAATAAAAAATACACAAAAAATATTCCTCATGTTTGTTTTAGTCTCTTCAACAGTTACACATAAAAATTTTCAGTAAAATCATCTCTCCCAAAGAAGTGTAATAGTTAAAAACATAGCGTTTGAAATAGTTTTTTTTTTGTTTGTTTATGATTTAAAGTAGTGCAAAAACAAAATGGTCCTGCATTAACTTAAAATTTCTGTTTATGAACAGATCGAAACCCCCACTAACCATACACTTCATCTAACTATTCCAAATCAAATACAAACATCGTCACCTACCAAACGAATTGTTTGTAATTTTTGCTAGATCTGCAATGGAAGCCATATGCGGTATTTCCACCACAGGTAATTTTGGTTTTTTTGCTTGATTTTGCTTCTTTTTCAGGATTTCTTTTTGTTTCTGTGACAAAATGAGCTGGTATGTTAAATGATGTTGCAATGAACACAGATTTTAAACAGCAATACAACCTTAGCATAATTTATGAGTATTTCTCGTATTTCACCAATCTTACCTTCAAAGTTTTATTCTTTACCAATCACATTTACTGCACAATTCAAATATCAACCTCATTCATTTCTTCCATGGCAATAATTCTAATGCCCACCCCTATCATCCCATCTTGAGGGTCCACAACTTTTCGGCACGACCATTTCGGCGCTGTGTTTTTTACTAACACTAACCCTAAGCCCTAACCCTAACCCAAACCCTAAATAAGTGAACTGTCAAAGAGCACAGAATTGGTGCCGAAACGATCTGTGCAGAAAACGTACGGCAACGAAATAGGTGGCGCCAAAATGGTTGCACCGAAAAGACGTGATCCCCTATCTTGATATTATCACTATACCAA
Source organism: Trididemnum nubilum (assembly GCA_963965965.1). Lineage (NCBI taxonomy): Eukaryota > Metazoa > Chordata > Ascidiacea > Aplousobranchia > Didemnidae > Trididemnum > Trididemnum nubilum. The sequence goes on along the minus strand of OZ014488.1, from coordinate 10,177,478 downwards.
TACCATCATCCTATTTGGATGTATTAAAAAAATTTTTAAATGCAATGAGCCAAATCGTGATTAAAACTTCAATGGGCACAGTTGTCAATATCATGCACAATTGCACAGTAGAAATCAAAGTCAATAGAAAACTCAACAGTTGAAAAGGAAATCCTCATCGTAATGTTTTTATTCCTTTTTTTTATAAAAACACGACCTTTTAATAAGCATGCAAATGTTTTTTGTGCTATTATGGCAAGCATGTAACATAGCTATGTAACTTTTGCGCAAACACATTTGGAGCATTACTCTTTCTCTTTACAATAAAAGTATATATGAAAAACTATAGCCTAGTTGTTTAAGAAATGAAGGCTAAGTTACAAATTTTCTACTATTGTAGAATAGGATTCAAAATTCTACATTCAAAAAGATTATTCTAGAAGACATAGGCTGACTATTCTACTTTGCCCATCCCTAAACTGAACAATTACAATCAATGTGGATGACAGCATGGTTGTTCAAGACCAATGATAAGAGTTTTGATTCTTTAATCTTTAAGATAAATTGCACAATTACAAGTAAAAAGAACTGCCACTTAAATCGTGGGGATAGACTTGGGTCTTGGACGTTAAAAAAACGTTGAAGGGAAATGCAACTTGTTTTTGCCAGTACAAATTCGCTTTATTATTTTCTTTTATGTTTATGAAACATACACAGCTTCAAATAGGCTCATACAAAATTGAGAACTAGCTATGGTCAACAATTTAAACAACAAATCAAAATATTTATGAGCACATCAGTTGATTTCCAACAAAAGAGGGCAAATGGCTAAGTCACACTCTGAATAAAACTACATTTTCAATAACTTTTCTTTTAAAAATGAAAAATAGATTTGGGTAACAGCAAACACTCAAACTTGTTCTCATCTTGAAATAAACTTTTAAAACTATAAAACCAGTACACTTAACTGAATGGTCACGGTTTACTTCATCAACTTCTAACAAGCTCAGAAGGTAAGGATCAGGGATATGGGAAAAGACTTTATTGTAGTACTTCACCGAAAATATCTACTTTTGAAACTTATGACCTAATCTAGCCCAAATTCAAATCCTTACTCTAAAACTATCCCCAAATCTAACTCTACCTCATGCCCTAATCTTAACCTTAAAAAAGGAACAAAAATATTCTTCAATTTTGTTTCATTCTCCTTAACCAATGTAAACAATTTTTGGTGAAAGATTCACTCATGGATTAAAAAAAGATATATACCTTAAGCCGCTGTTGATTTACTTTCTGAACTTGGTAAGTCAGTCTTATTTGACTACTTGAAGACAATGACAAACATCGAAAACACTGCATGTTTGAACTCTGGAAAACAAAGAAATAATAAACAACTGAACAAAGTAACACACTGATAGCTATGCTGCAAAATTAATTTTTAAAGGATATATACTGGTACTAGTTGACGTTTTTTTGCTAAAATAACTCTAATTCTGGCATTCTTCCGGTGAAATCATAGTCACAGCAAGCTTGATCTTAAAGCCTTGTTGTTTTAATTGACGTTTCTTTTTTTTATTGACGTTTTATTGACAAAACGTCAATAAAAACAACATGGCTTTAAGATCAAGCTTGCTGTGACTATGAATTCACCGGAAGAACGCCAGAATTAGTTATTTGAAAATGACTTTCAATAAAGTTGATTTCATTTTGCTTTCGCAATAAGCTTTTCGGACAGAACTCTTCAGTTGCGATCTCTGTCTGGTTTGGTATGTGGTGAGCAGGATCTTTTAAAGACCACATGCAGCAAGGAGAAATGCACTCTGCAGTAAGGAGAAATGCATTCTGCAGTAAGGAGAAATGCACTCTACAGTAAGGAGAAATGCGTTTCAAGGGGATTGCAAGATAGTAAGGAGAAACGCAATCTATCCAATGCCAACAGGCTTTGATCATATCGAAACAGTTGTAGAGTGAACACGAACTGCTTTTGCCTGCACAAATCTGTTTTTTTCCGTGAAATATAAACCGCTTTCAACAGACTCAAGTGAAACTGAGAACGAGCTGTGGTTAGGATTTTAAACTGCGAATCAGAATAGTTGCGTGCGCACTGATTGGATTCCAACAAATGTTGGCTAATGGCTGAATCGCTTTCTGGTTCGAATTAAGTCTTACTTTTTGCTTTGCATTTTCTATTTGGCTGGGTTCTAGTTGGTTGAGATCGATGGGTTCCCTGTTCCTGAGTAAGAGTGGTTTTTTGCCTTATTGCTTTTGGAACATGTTGCTTGATGCGTTCCTGAAGCCTTTGAGTAGTGCGACCTACGTACCGACTATCACAGTGGCACACATATTCATAAATAACCATACTTCTTTGATTGGCAGGTAGCACATCCTTTTTGGCAGCAGGTAGCATGCATTGGCTTAAGAAAATCAAGTGTGGTGACACTGCTCCATAGCAATTTTGCACAGCACTTTTGACTTGATGTTCTAATTGCTGAGAAGCTGAGCCTATCCACGGGGCTCTAAGGTACACTGGGCACTTTTCTGGTCCAAAGGGTTTGGATATGTGCTTGAGTACTATATCTTCAGGGTACCCGTTGTCAAGCAAGATCTTTTTGATAAAACCAATCTCTTGCTTAAGCTTGTTTTTTGTACATATCATAAGTGCTCTGTGTACCAGCGTGGCGATTAGGTTCGTTTTCTGTTTGCGTGGGCTGAAGGATTCCCAGCGGATGTATTGACCAGAAAAAGTGGGTTTTCGATATACACTGGTCTCGAAACCAAGTTCAGTTCTTTCCACTAGAATGTCTAGAAATGGAAGTTTGCCATCTTGTTCTTTTTCAAAAGTGAACTTGAGAGCAGGATGTAGACGATTAAGCATGACCAGGAAATCGTCAACCTCACCTTCTTGCTTGAAGATGCCAAAGGTGTCGTCAACATATCGAAAATAAATTGTCGGTTTTTGAACACAGGAAAATAGTTTGGACTCGTGGTATTCGACAAAGATATTCGCTAATGCTGGGCCAAATGGTAAACCCATTGCTACTCCGTCCGTTTACTTGTACATTGTGTCATTGAAGCTGAACTCTACGGATGACGTAGCACTGACGATGACGACGAAGCACTGCAGAGTGCATTTCTCCTTACTGCAGAATGCATTTCTCCTTACTGCATATGGTCTTTAAAAGATCCTGCTCACCACATACCAAACCAGACAGAGATTGCAACTGAAGAGTTCTGTCCGAAAAGCTGATTGCGAAAGCAAAATGAAATCGACTTTATTGAAAGTCATTTTCAAATTCTGCACCACCTCAAAATTGTTCAATTACATTTATTATAATTATGCCTGGTGAACACCAAACCTTTAGGCCTAGTAGGCCTATACCTACGTTTTTTTTGTTGCCATAAAATTTCATTACAGATCAAGATTTACAGATCACTCACACTGCAAATTGCAAAAGAAGAGCAAATCAATTTATATCAGGAATACAATCAAAGTAGCCTCGACAGCAACCCTATCTCATCTCCTTCCCTGTTTCTGATTTTGCAATCTCATTGACTAACAATTAATATATGGAAGTGTCTAGATCACCGGCATAGTTTCCGACACCAAATCGCTGCTGCGGCGGCAGCCTGTTATATTGCTTTTTTCTCATTACTTCGATTTAAATACGGCACTTTGACACCTAAAATGTGAAGCCCAGATGGTGTAGTGGCAAGCGCGCATGCCTGCCGAACCGAGGGTTAGAGTATCGATTTGCACCGCACACGCTTGGAAGAAATAGCGCTAGAGAGCTATTTCGCTGCATAATTCTTTTTTTTTCTTTACAACCTTGCGATCAGAGTTAGGGTTTGGGCAGCAATGCCAGCTTGAGAGATAGTAAATTCAACAGCAAAATGAAAAGACCGGCGCCGTCGGTGCAGCAGCGATTAGATGTTGGAAACCGGGCCGGTGCAGCAGACACTGCCTAAATATATACAGTACCATACTGTACATTCTCATTGCCATGAAAAGTGCATGGATCATCCAATACATAGCTGATTGTAGATTCTAAAATCAGTCAGGCCTACTCATTAGTGGTCGACAGCTCAAGTGTCTGCTACTGCAGACTGAATCAGTAGACTCGGGTTTGATTCCCAGTCAGTTCAAACCAGGAACTAAAAAAATTGGTATTCACAGCCAGCCTACTTGAAGTTCAGCAATTAAAGGGACAGTGTAAAACCTCCGTCAAGTCTAGTAGACAGGTGGGCAGCTTGACTTGAAGACCGAAAGTTCTTTTGATGTCTTACTGTCTTCTGGCCAAGGCAATTTCGTAAATACAATGTAATATGGCCTAGTGATGCTGTCTGCACATTCGATGACAATGACACAGGAGGATAAATACTGGTATGCACTAGGGCCTACCAGAATACAACTACAACATCTTTAGCTGTTAGATTGAATCTGCTCCCACTTACGGTAGGAGTTTACCATTTTTTTAGGTTTCACAAATCGGAGTTGGTGTTTGACTTTTTTCCCATACTGGAAATTATTTGCAAGTGGACAAATACTGTACTGTAGGCTACAGTTTAAAGTCTGATTGACACTTTTACTGTTTTGGTCATAAAGTGGCTTTGGTCAGAAAACACCAACTATTAGAAGTAAAAATATGTTTTGGTCTTTCTCAGTTCTTGAGCTTAACTGTCCTGCCTAGTCAGTAGTGCCTAGCCTAGACTTTCTATTTTCTGTCCAGTGTCTAACACACAGTGGTTGGTGGAGCTTCACAGAATCACACTGTCCTTTAAAAATGCTGAACATCAAGAAGGAAAGCTGTGACTACTAAATTTTTTATACACCTACATGCGTAGGATTGAATTGACCAGAAATCAAACTAGACAAGAGTCAATTAATGAATTATTCTCAGTTCTGCGTTTTAGTAGCAGGCGATTTTTTCACTTACCGGTATAGCCTAGGCCTAGTTGTAGATCCTGCCTGCCTTTAATCAAACAAGATAGGCTATTTTGGGAAGATGCTTCGATTCTTACCTTTATGAACTGAATAGCTTCAGAGCAAAACATTGTTCATATTTATAATAATAATAATAATAATAAATGAAAAAGGAGGTAGTGCTTTTGCACCATCAGTCAATCAAATAAGCATTAATAAGAGGTGGATACTGGGTAGCGCAAGCATAATAGTTGCGCCGCGAGCTCATGCGCAACTAGGCAACTCTTTCGTCTATTTGGCGCTTTGGAGATTTTCCCGCGCCTAAGACGCACATTTGCAAAATAGCTTTGGCGGTGCGCTAAAACCCTCTGTTGCAGCACCGATCTGTTTTATTTGCCCCACTAAATTTTCGAACTCGGCTCTTTAATTTGGCTTTTATTTTTGCTGTGTTAGTCTGCGCGTCATTGTGTTTTTTAATTTTCGCACATTTCGTTCGACGCCTATTTCCGGCACAACACGCAGCTTTTTTGCTTTTTTGCCGAGTTCTAGCGTATAGTCTTTCATTTCATTTTGGGATCTGAAGCAATCGGACGTTTTATTTTGTAAGTTTTAGTCACATGGCATCGTTACTTTATTTTGTTTTGTTGCCTGGGTTAATTTTCAAATATTTATCTGCCGTGTCGGGCCGTGTAGCTCATTATTTTATTATAATTTCTCAATAAACCTCTATCTGCTGGAATTCAGCTTCAATTTGTGGAAACAGCACGGACGGTGACGGCCCCAGTCTCGACTCGCTGGGGCAACCTAAAAACACCAGGATCTCTGAAAAAACCTATCTTTACGCTATAGTTACAGAGGGCGTCTGTAAAATAGAAAGATAAAATATTTGTCTCAACCCAAAAGAATTTTGGAAAAGTTGGATATTGTTACCGTTTGTTGGAAATTCATCTGCTGCTCGCCTTGGTTTTGCATCGCCACGTTTTGCCGGGTTTCAAGTTGCTGGTTCATCATCGGGTTCGATCGCTCTTGACTTCTTTCGAGCGACTTTCATTTCTTTCAGAATCCATTCTCAGCGGTGGAACTTCTCCCTTTGGCATCGGTGAAAGCTTCAACTCTTTGGTTTGGTGCCAGTACACTTTTATTTCTCGAAGCCACATTGTTGCTGCTGCGGAAGACGCTATTCAAGCTCTCCGCCACGTTGAAAGATTGTCTCTACTGCTGTCAATTCAAGCGTCGTTCTCAAACTGAGGTAAAACAATTTGTTTCATTCAATTTTAGACTGCCTTGTCTATCGAGAAGGTATTTGTGTTATTTTTTTAGTTTTGCCGTGTTATTGCGAGTACTGTATAGATAATGTCTGATTTACGTAAATTTTCGGGCAGATCATGCTCGAATTCCAGTCAATCTCGACCTGATGAGTGTGAACTTAGTGTCGATCAAATCGATGACCCATCTGTTAGTAATGCTGAGTGCATAGGTGGGCAAGTTAATGCAAAACGTTAGCTTCGTTAACCACTAGTCCGTTGACAAACTTCACACCTCCGTTAACGTTAATCCGTTATTTTCAGCTTTAATTAACGGAAGTTAATAAAGTCCGTTAATCCATTAACATTTTGCGTGTAATTTACATTTCGTTTTATTTTCTCACTTCTAGAACACGTATTGACGCTGTTGAGCTGATTGTAAGGAAATATTTATTGCTATGGTGGTCTTTTTGTGTTTTGAAAGTTACATTTCACAGTCTAATCTAATTTCAAGATAAAAACAAGTTCAAATGCATAACGAAGCTGCAAGATATTAACGATGAAAACCTTAACGGAAGTTAACAGAACTTAACGGATGTTACTTTAGTCTGTTAACAGCACTTAACGGAAGTTAATTTAGTCCGTTAACATGAAAAAACTTTTTAACGGATAAACGAATTAATGAAAAAGTTAGCTTCGTTATTAACGGATTAACGATCAACGGACTTGTGCCCACCTATGGCTGAATGTCTGACAACTGCTGCTGAGCCCAAAAGTTGGAATGATATTTTTTCTAATTTGTCCAAGGGTAATGATAATGGTTCTATAGCGCCTCTGGGATGGAATCAAACCCCACGGGCCCCGTTCCTTCGGTCAATATCCGAAGAAAAGTTTTGATTATGCGCCGAAAGCTGCTATTAGATTTAAAACGTTTGCGTAGTGCACTCACTGACTGTAGGCACATTCCCTGATCATTTTTTTGAGCACGAATTACGGTATTTCGCTTTCGTGGAAGAATCCTATGAAAATCTTTTGCGCACGTTAGACAGCTTAAATAACGTTGAATTTAAAAAGGAAATGTCTGAAGGAATCGCTGACTTCTTTGAACTATGTTCAAAATTATTCGAAAACTGTCAAACCCGTTTTCTAGAACGTATTAATAAACGTGCGGAAACTAATTCTTATAAAGAAGAGGAAGATGAAATTGAAGCTTCTGATAATGCTTCTCAAATTAGAGTGAGCACATCAATTGTTTCTAAAAAATCTAATCTTGCGCAGCAAATAGAATTTGAACGCAAACTTACCGAAATTGAAACTACAGAGGAAATCGCTAAAGCCCGTGGTAAAGTTCGTGTCCTTGCTGAGGCCAAAGAAGCAGAATCGTTTGCTAAATTACGTCTTGAAAAAGCTAATCTTAATCCGGAAGAAAAACTTGCTGCTTTTGAGGGGAGCTCAATACTTTCCACTTCGCTAAAATCAAATCCTTTTTAAGTTCACGTTCTCGTGCTAAACGTGATATTTCTAATCTTCGCGTAAAGAGCGAAAATGCTGCTAAATCGAAACATTACGCTGAACAAAGAATTGAACTAGAACCTTTGCTTGTAAAACCTAAAGTTCATATTGTTTGTGAAAGGCTGGTTAAAACCACCTAGTTAAAACCCCATGAAGTAATGAGTCGTTTGAATGATCTTTGCTTAAATGATATGGTACCTGAAAATGTACAAATGTTGGGATCTCGCGATTGGCAGACAACTGCTTCTCGACAAGTTTCTGATGTTAATGTTAACCCTTTTAATCAGTTTAATGAAAACCGTGAAAACGTAAATCAGAAAACCTTCAACCCTGTAAAAAATTACACGGCAAGTCGCATGAAAGTTAAAAGCGAGTCTGGGTCGCACGAATCGCCCCAACGACCTCATTTAAACGAAGTTGCTAATAACAATGACTTGATACTACGCACCTACCTCGACAGGCAAGGATGTAATGAATATATTACTTTGGCTTCGCAAATCGGCTATGACGGAAGTAATATCGCCTTCGTCTTTAATGAAAATCAGATCCGGTGATTAATGAGCGAGAGCCCCTTCGAGGAGCGGAGACTCGAGGTATTGAGAGCTTCGTGAGTGGGCCAGCCGCGTGAGATGGTTAATCTGTTCTGCATCCCCACGAAAAATATGAGCACGTCTCGACGCATTGAAAAAGCGCTGGATCGCTTGCGAAAGAGATATGGCGTTTCGGGAGGACTCACATCAGAACCTAAAGTTATGGCGGTGCGTAATGGTTCTTAAGTCTCATTTACCTTGACCTCTTTAAAACTATTTAATGAGGATCTAAATGCCGTGGAAGTTTTTGCGTACGCTCACGATGAAGTTGAAAAGCTCTCTGGACAACTTCTGATTGACACTGCTAATCGTTTGCCAAGTTTGCTGAAAAGAAGATACTTAGACTATCTTAATAAACGGAATTTAAACTTGAACTCTCCCGGTTTCGACTCGCTGCGTGATTTTGTCGTTCACGAGCTTAATACTATGACATCGGAATACGCTCAAGCGTTCTTTAAATCGGATGAAAAAGATGGGTTCCGCGAGTCCACGGGTGGGACTAAAAACGTGAGGGTTCGACAGGTTGCATATGGGAGACATAATGATTCCCAGGCTGTGACCGGGCCCCGCTCTAGGTTTTTTGACGTGGATAAACGCGAGTCAAGTTCTTCCAGTGTACCACGTGGTGAACATGGTCGTTTTAACAAGCCGCCCCCGATTTGTTTCTTTTGTAGTAATGTTGATCAAAGACATTTCTAAGCTGAATGTGAAAAGTTTAAGGCACTATGGAGGATGTTGGAATGATGATGAGGAGGAATTGTATTTCGCTATCTGACTCTTCGTATTAAACTCTATAAAAACTCGATAACACTTGTAAAAGCTCTATAAAAACTTTTATTATTAGCCTCTATAAAACTCTGGCAACACTTTTCGTAAACTCTATAAGAACTCTATACCACTCTATGAAAAACTCTCTCGCCACGCCCAAAACAAGCTATATATACAGGTTCCATTTCTGCCTCTTTTTTCCTAATGGCGTCGAAATTTGGTAAAAAGAAACTAACTTGAGCTCGCAAGCTCACAGATAAAAAAAAGATAGAAAACCATTCGTTTTGGGAAACTGAATCACTCAAACGAGGCAGATATGGAGCAACGTTGATACATCACAAAAACATGACACAAAAACAAGTTGAAGCGTTCGGAATTTGGTTCACTCGGATAAATCATCAGATACGGGATCTGCGTGATTGCAGCATTCAGACACGTTGAACATGATCAGTTCCTTCACGCCACAGCACTTAATCCCAGAGCTAAAAGGCAAACAGTTACGGATGCTAAAAGGTGTTTAAATTGTCTGTCACTTGACCATTTTGTGCGTAATTGTGCGTTTTCTTCTAAATGTCGTATCTGTGGGCCGCAATATCGCAACAAACACACTGGTGCCCTACATGAATGTTATGATGGGGTTAATCTCGGGGCCTCTGACAGGATAGACCAAGTTTCCCGCTCTATTCCCACCCCCAGAAATAATTGCCGGGAAAGTGGCAGCCTGGACTATACTTGTCGTAAACTCAATTCTGTTGATAGTGGGGTGGTCTTACTTCGCACGAGCGTGCAGTCAGAGTCATCAACCCTAACACGCGCAAATCAACTTTGGCTTACGCTCAACATGATACAGCTTCACAGGTGACGCTTACATCCGATTCTTTAAAAAATGAATTGGGGCTAGAGACTAACTCCGACCCGAATGTAAAAATTCGCACTTTATCGGATGAAACTGTGGACTGTAAAAGTCGCACCGCCTTTAAACTCGAATCGCTTCATACCGGTGAAAAATTTGTAATTGAAAAAGCTTTGGTTGTGTCACAGTTTTCAGATGACGTTAGCACTTTGCCACACTCCGAGGATGTTACTGAATTAAAACACTTTCAAGGTACGCATGTCCCGGTTGCTCTGGAACGTAACCGCATTGACGTTCTGATTGGACAGTCTGATAAGCTGCTTCTGACTATCCTTGAGGAACGTGAAGGCGCGAGTCCGGGGGAACCGAACTACGTACTCACTCGTCTTGGGCCCATTGCTAGTGGTGGTCGAGTTTCTGCCTCCTCGGGTTCCTTGTCTACCTTGAGAGTTCAGGTTGAGTCTTATGAAGATGCTGCTCGTGAATGTGTTAAATTGAGACATGAGGTTTCTTCTCTCAGGAAGACTGTGCGGTAATACGAGTGGCAGGACGAGGCACTGCAGCCAACGCTTAATGACGAACGTGCTAGAAATCTTGTTGAAACACATATTAAGGTCGCAAATGGGCGTTATAAAATGCCAGTACCCTTTAAGTCGGAAGTTCTTAAAGTGCTTCCAAATAATTACGAGAGCGCCCTAAAACGCATTTTGTCTTTGTGCCGTAACGCCGCGAAAAACCCTAAACTTAAACAAATTTAATGGACACTTTTACGGAGTTGCTGCGTGAGGAGTGGTTGATTTCTGTTAAAAGTAATTCGCTTGATGTCCAAGTGTGGTACTTGCCGTTTTTTGTTACTAAATCTGCTAAACCTTGAGTAGTTTACGACGGTGCGGCAGTTGCGGATGGTATGTCTATTAATCAGTCTGTATTGGCAGGTGAAAATTAGCTAAATGGTTTGGTAGAGGTTTTAATTCGTTTTCGCTTGGGTAGATATGCTTGTGTCGCTGACATCAGCAAGTATTTTTTCCAGGTAGGGATTCCTTGTGACCAGCAGGATTGGTTTAGAATTGTTTGGTATGAAAATAATGATTTGGATCACGGGAAGCCAAAGGTGTTTAGTTTTACCTGGTATGTCTGGGGGATCAATTCAAGCCCCTATGTGGCCTTGCTTGCGCTTAATCGTTTAGTTGAGGAGAACCCGACTAATGCTTGCTAGTTGACATTACATGCAATTGAAAATAATCGCTGCATGGATGATATTTTGCTTGCTAGTGACTCTTTATCTGATTTTGACATTGTTGCTAAAGAAAGCATAGACCTTATGGAAAGCCGTGGATTTAAATTGCGTAAGTGGGTTTTCAACTGTTATGCAAAATCGATTTTGTTGAAAGTCCCGCGTTTGATCTTTTGTCTTCAGTGAGTGAAATTGATCTGGGATAGCAACCTCTTCCTGATTCTAAGGCGTTAGGATTAGTTTGGGATACTGAAAAGGACATACTTTTAATAAACTTGCGTGAGTTTTGTGAGGCGTCTACTCGTCGGCAGATGGCGAGCCAGCTTGCCAGTCAGTTTGATCCCTTGGAAATGGCGTCGATGTACATCCTTGAGGCTAGACTGATTTTGCAAAAGGTCTCGATGATTTTGCAAGGCTACATAGGATCTCCGGTGCTGACTGGGACAACGTTTTACCGTTGGATGTTAAGGATAAGTGGAAAAAGTGGCTTTTATTGTTGAATAAGTTAAATGACTTTTCTATTTCACGTAATTGTTTTGATGATCGTGGTAAGACGGTAAATACTGCTGTTTACCAGTTACATGGCTTTTGCAATGCGTCCAATGTGGCCTTTTGCTGTGTTGTTTATTTGCGAAGAGTGGTGAATGGTGAATCACAAGTCGCCTTTGTTTTTGGTAAATCTAGATTGGTTTTGACTCATCAGGCTAATTGGGTTCTCGCGCTCAAGGAGTTAGAAGCGGCGAAGCTTAGCTGTGAACTTACTTCTCAAGCTGCGGTGGCGTTGAGTCATTTGAATTGCAGCGTCCATTTGTGGACTGACTCGCAGGTGACTTTGAAATGGATAACTAACCTTGATTTGCACCTTGTTCGCTTTGTTAAGCGCAGAGTTGATAAGATCTTGGCTTTTTTTGCGCCGGACGCGAGGTATGTGAATACGTCCGCAAATCCTGCTGATGTTGGAACCCGCGAGAATGCTTGCGAAAATTCTGAGTTAATTAAATTGTGGATTGAGGGACCTGCCTTCCTCGTGAGGGACGGGAAGACGTAAAATCGCTTAGTCCTGCTCGAGTTGTTCGTATGGCTTTGTGTAATGAAAATGCGATTTTTGAGACTGACTACAAAACTCTTAAACTGATGCAAACTTCGCGTGACCTTTATACGCTGAAAAAGCGGTTTGCCTACTTGCTCGCCTTTGTCGAGTTAGTAAAAGCTAAATTTAGGCTTAAACCATGTCGAAAGCCAGAGTTCGATGCTGCTTCTCTGGACCGGGCCTTTGTTGAGGCTATTGGGTACGTTCAGAGACAGTGCTTTGGACCTGCTCTTGAGGTGTTAAACTATGGTTCCGCGGATGACTTCGAAATATTTATTAGACGCTTGCACAACCTTGCTGTTAATTCTGAACAAACTCGGCAGGTTAATGAATTAAAAACGTTGCGTAACTTGCGACCTTGTTTGGGACCGGATTCAATTTTGCATGTGGAGGGTACGCAAAAACGCCGACCTCCCCACGGATACTAAACACCCCATAATTTTGCGCAGCTGACATGCTTTGACACGTCTAGTTATACTTTATCAACACTCGGACGCGGGACACGCTGGACTTTCGTATACTCTTATGAAGACTCGGCAACGGTTTAGGATAATCTATGGAATTTCTAGTGTTAAGTGCTATCTAGCGGACTGTGCTAAATGCGCCCTTAAAAAGGCAAAACCGATTCGACGGCTGATGGCGGATTTGCCATCTTTTCGCGTTACTACTGTGAATAAACAGTTTAAGCTTTGCGGAACTGATTATTTTGGCCCTATCTTATATAACAAAACAGAAGCCAGTGCAAAGCTTGGGTCCTTTTATTTACTTGCCTGTGCACTCATTGTGTGCACATGGAGGTTGTCACGGAATTGGACCTTAACAATTTTATACTGGCCTTTTCTCGTTTCATTAAGGGCCGGAATAGACGAGCAAGTTTTTTCTGCAATTTTACTACTCCAACAATTATCGTTCCATTTACACGTGAAGCTGTTTTTCTGCAAATTTACTCGCAGCAATGAAAAATTTTGGCGCCGGAAGCAATCATCTGCAAGAAACTAAAAGTTCCATTTACACCTCCGTGCAACAGTTTTTTTTTTTTCCTTAAAAGTGTTTCAGCAATTGAGCTGTGGATTTGGTCAGTAAGACCTTGAAAATCCATTTACACGTGGCGATTTTACGCTCTTGCAGACAGAGTCGGACTACTTGGCTATAATAATCTGAACTATCAGTTGGCATGTTTCAAAAAAGAAAATCGGTAGCAGCTATAGTAATTTAAAATGCTTTCAAAAGGAAAAAAAAACAAAAAAAGCTTAGATTTCATCCTACGAAATTACTTAATAGCATTGTGACGTAGGCACGAGAAGTCAAAAAACTTGCAGCGAGTTGAAACGCCGCCAAAGTTATTTTAATGTTGCGGAAAGTTTTCCGAAATCTCACAGGAAGCCAGTTTCACGTCGCAAGAAAACCCTTTTGCAACGTTTCTGCAATCGTTGCACAGTATTCTTGCTAGGCCATTTACACACAGAAAAAAGTTGCATCAACGCTTCTGCAAACGTTCTTGCAGAAAAAAAACTTGATCGTCTATTTCGGCCCTAACTTGCGAGGTCCTGTAGACACTTTATTATCGGACAATAGAAAATCGTTTTGTGCAGTTGAAAAGCAGCTGCCGTTGCTGCTAGACTCGACTGAATTTCATAATTTTTTGCGGAAACGTTCGATTAATTAAGTTAGGATCCCTCCCTACTCCCCTAGCCAAGCCGTGAGTTGGGAATCTATGGTTAAACTGATTAAAACCGCGCTCAGCCAAGTTTTAGGAGAGGCCAGACGTTTACCCTCTCTTGTAGAATTGCAGACCTTCGTTTCCGATGCTATAAGAATTGTTAATGATCGGCCCTTGACTACCATAAGTGATCCGCCTAATGATCTGACTCCACTCACACCGTCATGTTTTTTAAGCCAGCAGTTATCCCGTAACACTTTCACGATAAGGGGGATTTGCGCCATGATTTTCAATACTGCGCTACGCTGGCTCAGCGGTTTTGGTTACAATGGATGAAGGATTATCTCGCTTGTCTACAAGGGCGTAATAAGTGGAGAACTTTACGTGAAAATCTTGTGGTGGGACAATTGGTCCTTGTAGGCGATGCTGAGGATTTGTCCAAACGGAAGGCCTACCGGTTGGGTCGGATTCATCATCTTCATCCACAGTTGCGTGCCGGTAAAGAAATAGTTCGCAGGGCAACTATCGCTGTTCTAAAGAAAAATGCAGCAGCTGGCGAAATCGAGTACTGTCCCAGTGGGCACAAGACGTCTAAAAGACGTCTAAAACATTTTGATCTAAGGCTAGACCTAAAATATCGTTTGAAAAAGAAAGTCTAAATTTAAGCTAGACTATAGCTCTAAGTGTATGCGCTGATTATATGTATAATAGACGGCTAAAAGTTAACGTATACAAATCGTTCACAAAAAGTCGTTTATTCTTCGTCTAAAATCAGTATGATAAAATACGCTGCGCTTTTTCAATTATCGATTTGGTGTTTTCGTTTATTAGAGGTTTAATAAACTTCAAATAAAAATCGTATATTTTAAGCAAAATAAAGACGTTTAATGCGAGTTTAAATTCAGCTTTAGATTAACTTTATTTTAGATAAACACTCATTGTTAACTGTTTAGATACTGCGGCTAGTATTTAATTAGGTAATTATCTAATTATATACTTACAGCAGTATCTAAGCAGTTAACAATGGGTGTAAATAGCATATATTCAGTTGGAATAACGATTCGAAAAATTGTTTTGAAAAGTACAGTCCATAGTATCGGTATATCAATACAAAAATATCTGCTTCAACTAACCATGAGCTTACGAAGAAAGAGTTACAACAGTATTTTGTGAATATATTTTTGATGCTATTTGCCATCTTACGTTCAAAACGTCTATTTTCAGGCAAATAAAGATTGTTTGGGAACTTATTTCACTTGAGACCATTTGCGTACGTCAAATCATCAACTTGAGATCTTACCATTGAAAGAATTTGCGCCTTACCGATGTTTAAAAAATTTCTGATATTAAAATTACTTTTTGATAACGCGATTTTTCGACTTTTTTTGAAAAGCTCTTTTCAAAAGCTTACGTATTTAACTCTTTCAGCTACAAGTTTACAACCCAAAAATTGTGCTCAAACTCAAACTGGACAGTGAACATGAGTGGTGGGTGACGAAAATTGGAACAAAGATTGTTTTGAACATTGATCGTTCAATATTAGTTTCAAAATAAACGCAGGCTTGCAATTATCTTCTTTATTGCCCGCTTTTCCTTGAGGATTGTGGGAATAGCAGCTCAAAATAAAGCCACCACACTTCACGGTTTTTCATTGCGTCTTTCATTTCGGTAGGGTAAAGTCCCAAGTGATTCTATCAAAGACGCTTAATGCAATTGGTCCATCTCGTTCTAGATCGTCCAACTGATCTTCTTCCATTTGCTTTGGTAAGTAAAACTTGTTTTGGGAGTCTTTCCTGAGACATTCTAAAGGCTTGCAATTATAATTAACAAAACTTTATTCGTTAGGCCGGGTCTACGCTGTACGTAAGATTGTGATCGTACGAGGGTATTTCTCATTTATTTTAAACAGAAATTCGGGAAGCAGGCGTATCGCCTCACTAACATACAAGCTGTCAGTTGGATAAAATAAACTAAGGTTACGCTAGTGGGATCACAATTTGACGCACTGATTAGACCGGGCTTTAAACGGATATTTACTGTACTCTCACGTAAAAATCATTTTGCCTGAGTAAGTTTCAAAAATTTTTAATTCAAAGTTTACACAAACCGCTAGGTGTCATACCAACGCATCTTGAGCTTCAAAATCAAAAAAAGTGGCGAGATGCACAAGATTAAATCGAATTTCGATACAAAGATTAAGCTTCGTGAAACGATGTAATTTAGGCTTTTGCAAGAAACAATTTTGTTTTAGAATTATTTTGCTTTTTTCTGGCTTTGTTTCGTCTTTTATGTTTGTGATTTAAAAATGCTTTAAATTTTTGACTGATGCGAGTTGAAATTGAAGTTTATTTTTTCTCTAATCAGTAATAATGTCGTACGAACAAAATTACAGCTTTATATGCGTCTAACTTCACGTTCGATACTTGATTAACATGAAGTACAGTTATTTATGTAAACGTGCTAAGACAAATTAATTAAGTGATTGAGAAACGAGGATAAAAGTTCTATTACTTAAAACATTTAACCGCAAGATGTCGCGTTTAGGTAAATTTTGCAAAATACGTTGGTTTGCCTTGATAGTTCATTTTTTTTAACAGTTTTGCGTTTAAATTGTTATTTAACGGATAGGGTTATTCAAAAGTTGGCTTATTTGGGTAGTTTTAATTCTATAAGCTTGGAGAGGAAGTTTTTTTTTTAAACTACTATCAGTCACTATGTTGTGGATAAAATAAATACTATATTTTGACAATGTTTAAAATTCCAAAACCACTTGGAGTCCTTATAGATATTTCTAGTTAATTTTTTAACGCAAAGTCAAAAGCTTTTTTTGAGAATTTCGTAGTTCAACATGCGTCGGTCGTACCCTGGGCTTGCTTCTCAGCAAGCTTCCATCTAGTTCTTGCTGTTTTTGTTATATTTTTGACGTCTTTTGCATTTTACATGTTTCTGTTTTTCTCTAAACGATTAACAACAAACCGTTTCGTTTAATCTAAGAAACAATTTTACATCACCATCTGCCTATAGCTTATCATTATTAATTTTCTGTTCCCTTTCTTCGTTACACGTAAGCGTATCAACACATACTCATTGAAAAGGATATAAGATTAGAACAACTATTGTCAACCGTTCTTTTATCACATGATTAAGCCGATTTTGGTAAAAGACTCCGTTTTTCATTCATTTTGGGTTAGGGGTATGAAATGGGGGGGTAAATATACTCAATATGATTTCCCTTACCCTGATTTGAACGAAAAAGGGGGTTTTTATAAAAAATGGCTTGATCACGTGATGTAACTGGAATGGTTGATAATATTCATTCTAACTTTTTCAATCGAAAAGTGAGACAGAATCGTAACGCGGAATGGGCTTTTCGGGTCGAGTTGGGTTCGGGCTTAAGATTGACAAAATGTCGGGCTTTATCGGGCTTGACATACGTACATGTGTTTTAGCTTTTTAGGTGCTATAAAGCGTAAATAAAATAAACTATGCAACACTAAATGACGACGACTTTGTTTAAAAAAAGTTTGTTTAAGCAAAAATAAGATCATTGGTATGAAATTATAAGTATTGCGCTACAATTTATCAGCAGGAAAAAAGTAATTTTCAATCACATATGAGCAATACATATTTTTTGGACCTAAAAATTTTCCAGCATTTTCGGGTCTGGTTTTGGCTTCAAATCAATTCTGCACAAGCGGGTGTGGGGATTCTCACAAGCCCCGTTTGTCAGACTGTGTGTCAGATTGGATTCCTTTGGGATCACGGGTCTGTATGTTGAAGCTCAAGGTATTAGATCGGTCATTGTGCTTATTGCAGGTATATGTCCCCAATGCTACGAGTGAATATCAGACTTTTCTGGAGGAAGTAAATGATGCTCTTCTACGAGTATCAGCTACTGAATCTACAGTCCTTATGGGCGATTTTAACGCACATGTTGGAACAGACACAGATACGTGGAAGGGTGTGATCGGAAAACATAGAGTCACTGGACTGAATGAGAACGGAAGGTATTTATTGCAGCTCTGTTGTAGCAACGGACTCCGCATCATGAATACCTTTTTCCAGCACAGAGAGGTTCACAAGTATACATGGTATCGACCTAGCATGGATCAAAAATCTTTGATAGATTTTTGCATAGTTTCGTCAGATTTGTTTTCTGATGTGCTGGACGTTCGAGTGAAGCGAGGTGCTGAATTGTCAACCGATCACCATCTGGTAGTATATGTTCCTTACGACTTTGGAAACCTTGGCCAAACAAGAAATCCAACAGGTCGTCTGTGACTTACCGAATCAAATGGGAGGCTTTGGATGACAAACAAGTAAGGAAACAGTTTGCATCCAGTATATCATCTAAGTTCAGTCAACTTCCTGATGTATCCGAGGACATCGAGAAGGAATGGATGCTGTTCAGATCAGGGATCATTTCATCAGCTGCTGAAAGTTGTGGGCCAAAACGGCTTAGAGTGGCGGGCGATAGTGAGAAAAGAACACCTTGGTGGAAGCAAGAGGTTAAAGAAGCTATTCGAGCAAAGATAGATGCGTTCAAGGCCTGGCTACAGGACAGATCGTCATCTGATTTGCAATCCCGGTACACTGGGGCGCGAAAAGCGGCAACTTCGGCAGTAAAGAAATCCAAGAAGAAGTCATGGGAAGAGTTTGGTCGTCGGTTGGATTCCAACTATTTTTCGGCAAACAAAGTATTTTGGCAGACCATCCGCCGTTTACGTGGCAAAAGATCGAGTATCACGTACTCTATCGAGGATTCTGACGGTAACATTCTAACGGATGAGAATGAAATCCTTTCACGATGGAGAGAATACTTTGAAGATCTTTTGAATCCTGAAAAGGCATCGACTCGTGACACACACGAAGTGACACATCTAGGGAAGGACGAAGTTTTCACTGCAGCAGAAGTGGCAACTGCAATTAAAGGGATAAAATCTGGAAAAGCTGCTGGTGAAGATGAAATCAGACCCGAGATGTTGAAAGCGCTGACTGGAGAAGGAATTCTCTGGTTAACGCGAGTGTGTCAAGTTGCGTGGAAGCTTGGCAAAACTCCCAGAGATTGGCAAACAGGTGTGATTATTCCGATATTCAAAAAAGGAGATCGCAAGCAATGTACAAACTACAAAGGGATATCACTCCTTAGTTTGCCAGGGAAAATACATGCCAAATGACTTGAAAGGAAATGCCGAGAAATAGTGGAATCAAAACTGGAAGATGGTCAGTGCGGTTTTCGTCCGGGTCGCAGCACCATGGACCAAATCTTCACTCTGAAGCAAATCTTCGAGAAATCTTGGGAGTATGGCAAAGATCTTTTTACATGCTTTGTCGATCTTGAAAAAGCATATGACCGAGTTCCTCGGGATAAACTTTGGAAGGTTTTGCAGGAGTATGGCGTTAATGGTCAATTGTTACGCGCTATTAAGTCATTCTACTGCAGAACCAAGGTTTGTGTTCGGGTAAATGGCAAGCAATCAAAGCCGTTCCATGTGGGCGTTGGACTCCGGCAAGGGTGCGTTTTGTCACCTCTCCTTTTCATTGTTTACATGAATTGGATCGACAAATGCAGCCAAGCTGATGAGTGCGCCACAATTGGAAATTGCAAAATTAGTCGTCTGCTATTGGCAAATGATTTGGTTTTGCTTTCTTCTACAGAATCTGGCCTCCAGCGCGCATTAAATAGCTTTGCAGATGCATGCAACACCGCCGGAATGAAAATAAGCACGGCCAAAACTGAGGTACTTCATCTTTCAAGAAACCCTGATCAGTGCGTATTACAAGTGAATGGAGCTACACTGAAACAGGTAGAGAGGTTCAAGTATCTTGGGGTTGCATTTACGAGTGACGGAAGGCAAGACGAAGAATTCGATACCCGAATAGGCAAGGCTAGTGCAGTAATGCGAGCTTTGCACTACTCGGTTGTCATGAAACGAGAATTGTCGAAAAAGGCAAAGCTCTCAATTTTCAAAGCAGTTTTTGTCCCCATTCTCACTTATGGTCATGAATCTTGGGTAATGACCGAAAAAATGCGATCACAAGTGCAAGCGTCCGAAATGAGTTTTTTGCGAAGAATCGAAGGAGTTACACTGTTTAACAAGGTGCGTAGCTCTGAAATTCAAAAATCTCTTAACATCGAGCCGTTCAGCTTTGATGGTTTGGCCATTGATGGTTTGGCCATGTAAGCAGAATGCCTCAAGAAAGACTCCCCAAACAAGCTTTACATGCCAAAGCAAATGGGAGAAGACCAGTCGGACGACCTAGAACTAGATGGACCGATTACATTGAGGATCTTGGATGGAATCGCTTGGGACTTCGCCCAAGCGAAATGATGGAGGTGATGGAAGACCGTGAGGTGTGGCGGCTTAATCTTGAGCTACTGCCCCCGCAACCCTCACGGAAAAGTGGGTAATGAAGAAAGAAGAAGAAAGAAGAGTTTATCATTGTGGGCTCCCACCGACTCTCGGCCTGCAAAAATCCACTATTTCACAAACTAGATCAACCACTGTAACTTACTACCATCGTACTACCATTGTAACTGATTTAAAAGCCAAAGGTTCGATCAACCATCAAACAAATTGAAATCGCACAAAAGGTTTGGTTCGCAGTTGTAACATTTGTTTCAACGTAAAATTAAACGAAACTAGGAAGGATTTTTGTGCAATTCATGACAATAAATGAATATGTTTACAGAACGACCCATACTAATTTCTGATCTAGGTGTCAGAAATCTCCTAAAAGTACTTGAAGCTGTATTGTAAACTGAAATTGACCATTCCGACAGCTTTCGTATGTTTCCCTGAATTGTATGTGTCATAGTGACCTAAAACCATAGGCGTAGCCAGGGGGGGGGGGCCCAGGGGGCCCGGGCCCCCCCCAATTAAAATACCACCAATGATAAAAATTACGACAACGTAGGCTAGCGCTGTTTAGTTGCAGTTTTTTTTCAGCAATTACGTACATAAGAGTAATTAACAATAACGTTAATGACGATGAGGGAGCCCCGGGGCCCCCAACCAACAACCAGGGGTCCCCAAACTAACAACTATGGGGCCCAAACCAACAACTAGGGGGCCCCGGGGCCCCTAACTGATAACCAGGGGGGCCCCGAGGGCCCCTAACTGACGACCAGGGGGCCCCAGGGCCCCTAACTAACAACCAGGAGCCCTGGGGCCTCTAACTAACAGCCAGGGGGCCCCCAACTAATAACCAGGGGGCCCCAGGCCCCTAACCGAAATCCAGGGGCTCCGGGGACCCTAACTGACAACAAGGAGGCCCTAGGGCCCCTAACTGACAACCAGGGGGGCCAGGGCCCCTAACCGACAAACAGGGGGCCTCAGGGCCCCTAACTGATAACCAGAGGCCCCGGGGCCTCTAACCAACAACCAGGGGGCCCCGGGGCCCCTAACTGACAACAAGGGGCCCCTAACTGACAACCAAGGGGCCCCGGAAACCTTGACTGACAGCCAGGGGGCCCCCAACTAACAACCAGGGGGCCCCTAACTGAAGACCAGGGGATCCAGGGCCCCTAATTAACGACCAGGGGGGCACAGGGCTTCTAACTGACAACCAGGGGTACCCGGGGCCTCTAACTGACAACCAGGGAGCCCCAGAGCCCTTGACTAACGACTAAGGGTCCTGGGCCAGGAGCCCCTTAATTCAAATTTATATTAATTTATAAGCAAAACCTATAAGAAATTTAGGTTTTTTCTATAAAGTTGCAACCCCAGGCCTTCGTTTAACGTTATTCTGAACTTAATGCTATAACACAGGCGGTAAAGCAAACCCCCAATTGAAATACTACCAATGCTAAATATAATGAGAGCATGACCGATACGTTGTCCCTGTCCGAAATTGCAGTTTCTCTAATTTAGGATTTAGGCGTACAAAAGTAAGTAATAATAATGACGACCACGTGTCCACGTAATAATAATGTCATGCAATTCTTTTCGTTTCAAAAAACTGTCAAGTGACTTCACTTAAGTCCTCCACGTTTTGGAAAAAAAGTTATTTTAAGTTTGCTTTAAATGTTTTTTTATGAAAAAACTTAAGGGCGCGATCTTATCTCAAAATCATAGACAAAGCCAGGGGGGTGGCCCAGGAGTAAAAAAAAGCTATTTTAATCCCATTTTACAAACATTTTTAACAAACATTTAACAAGCATTTTTCCAAAACAAACATTTTTTTCCAAATTTTACAAAAATCGCCCAGCAACTGGGGGCTTTGCCCCCAGACCCCCATAGCCACCGGCGGCTGGGGGCTCCGCCCCCAGACCCCCGTCTGTGATACCTTTGAGTACACTAGCTAACTCAACACGTCTCCTAAGTTAAACATTTTCGCTTTTCAACTGTTAGTTATCGCCCTCTCCCTTTACCAAAATCCAAGTTAAGTGACAACAGACTACAACTTCAGATCTTCCATTCTGCGATATCTTTGCCCTACAAAAAGTTCCTTTTTTGAAAATTTCTGATGACGTCATTGCATGTGATTTGTGGTTTGGGCCGCCCCCAATCAAAAATCCTGGCTACGCCTATGCCTAAAACTTTGGGTTTATAAAAATAAATCACAGAAAGTCGCTCAAATTGCACAATATGATGAAAAAACGCATGAACGAAACGCTGAGGCACGATTTTGCCAGCAACCAATCCAAAAATGCATGCAAATACACGCAAGACACGGTTTGTGATTGAAAGATTTGGTTCAACGATGAAACTCAACAAAATTTGGCTGAATTTTGGTATATTTTATGCAAAATCAATGAATGCGTTGCGTATAAGCTTAATTTAAATTTCTCATGTTCATAAATAAGTCAGGATTTTGCTGAGTGTTCGCAAATGTTTTAACCAAACTTGCAAGATGTTCGACGTTATTGATTAGTAAATTGATTTCATTTTTTGTCTGAAATATTTTGAAATACCTTAATTACTTTTTGCCACACTAAGCTGCGTTACGAAGACAAAAAGTATCCCATTTTTGAAAGCACTTATTGTGCAGTATCAGTATCCAGTATATGGATTTCAGCCTGTAATGTCTTCTCACCAAAATTAACCAAATTTTATGCGTCTTTTTTATATTTTTAATCAGTTTACTGATACCGTTCCGCAACTTTTCATTTACTATGGTAACATAAACTATTGCATGTAGTTCTTATTATTCTAGTTTTGCAATTATCCTTCTTAGTCGTTGAAAAGAAATTATGACCAAAACTGCAACTTAAACACATGATTGACAAATCAATCATGACCCATATTGTTTCATCATAGCTCCTTTTTACCGATTTTTGTATTTTCTCCTACCAAAGCATCATAGTATTCAAACTTTAATATAAATCTTTTGTTACCCATTTATAATATGGCTTTCTATGAATGGTGTTACTGGTAGTAGCCACTTTTATGCCCAAATTTGAATGAACAAAAAACAACCGCCTAATCTGAAAATAATAATAAACTGGAAATACATGTACTGTACTATTACAATATATAAACATAAACAAAATAAATTTAAAATTTGATGTGTTATTTTTTTTGCGTTGATAAAATAAAATTTATGAAAACAAGTGTATTTCCGTACGATACATACAGTAATTGGGACTTCGCGTTAGCGTATAGTACCTTTGTTTTTGTTTGCGAATATTAGCAGATGAGGATTGATTTGCTCATAACTAGCAAACGGTAAAACCTAGAAAGTTGAAATTTGGACTCAACATGGGAATTAATGAATGCGTCATGTGTGCTCATTATGGGGATCCTAGGTCACGTAATCGTGAATTGACACACAAAAAAACGTTTAAATATACGATTTTTGGCTTGAAAATTTATTATTTCGCCTATAACTCAAAAACCACTTGGCTTGCACTTTTGAAATTTGTACACAATGTGGGTGATTATAAATGCTTCATGCAAATCTAGTTTGGGAGAATGGGCAAAAAGCGGACGATTTTAGACCGATATATCTCGGTAAATACCGATTTTGATGGAAAATGATTTGTGCTTTTTGAGCACACTATCAACCGTCTTTCTTTTGGTTATGTTTGTTTACCCCACTGAATACTTTTTTTTTTTGTCTTTTTTTCTTACTTTTTTTTCTTTTTTTTTTTCTTTTTTTCTACGGCTATCTACTTTTAAACCGCTCAATGCTCTGTATTCAAAGTTTGAGCGATTGAAGATATCAGGGAGGACTAGTGCAGAAATGAAATTGGGGGTGCCAGGTTAGGGGGATTCCCCTCAATCAGGCCTTCCAAAATTTTGAACTTTTAAACCGTTAAAGCTAGATAGGTCAAAATTTCGGAATAGATAGATTTTAAAAACTAACTAAAATTGACAAAAATTGGGGGTGCCACAATGGGGGTTTTTCCCTTAAACGTGCCTTCCAAAATTCAAATTTTTTAATCTTTCAAGCTAGGCCCACGAAATTTTTAAGGTAAGTAAACACAAAGGAAAGCTAAAATTTGACAAAAATTGGGAGTACCAAAATGGGGGGACCCCCAAAATGGGGTCACCAAAATTGTAGCCTTTTAACCACTCATGTTAGACACATGAAATTTTCAGAGTAGGCAAATATGAAGAAAAGATAAAATCTGACAAAATTTGGGGGTACAAGAGTTACATTTTTTATCCCCCTTAAACATGGCTGCCAAAATTTTGAACTTTTAAATCATTGGAGCTAGATAGATCAAATTTTCGAAATGGGTAGACATTAAAAAAAATTACTGTAAACATAACAAAATTTGGGGGTTCCAAAATGGGGATTTTCTCCAAACGATCCCTCCAAAATTCAAACTTTTTAACCTTTTAAGCTGGACACACGAAATTTTTAAGGTAAGTAAAAATAAAAGAAAAATAAAATTTGAACAAATTTAGGGTTCCAAAATGGGAGGTACCCCCCAACGAGGCCGCCAAAATATAAAACTTTTTAACCATACACATTAGACACATGAAATTTTCAGGATTGGCAATTATAAAGACAAAAAATATTTGACAAAATTTGTGTATACCAAAACAAGGGGATCTCTCTAAAATGGGGCTGCCAAAATTCAAGCTTTTTAACCACTCCTGCTAAACGGATGAAAATTTTAAAATAGATGAATAAAGTTAAAGATAAATAATGACAAAATTTGGGGATACCACAATGAGGGTGTTCTTCTCAAATGGGGCCACCAAAATTCAAACTTTTTAACCACTCACGCTAAACGCATGAAATTTTCAGGATAGGCAAGTGCAAAGAAAAGATAAAATTTGACAAGATTTGGTGCACCAAAATGAAGAGATCCTTCTCAAACAAGTACGCTAAAATTCAAAATGAAGAAAAGATAAAGTTTGCAAAATTTGAAGGAACACAATGGGGGGACCCACTCAAACAAGATTGCCAAAATTCAAACTTTTTAATTGTTTAAGCTAGACTCATAAAATTTTCAGGATAGGCAAATATCAAGGAAAGATAAAATTTGACAAAGTTTGAGGCACCAAAATCGGAGGTCCCTCAGTTTGGTTCTTCAAAATTCAAACTTTTCAACTATTCAAGCTAGAAACATAAAACGTTTACTGTAGAATAGGTTCATATAAAAGAAAATCAGATTAGGTAGGTAAATAAAATATGACTAGATGCCACAATTTGAAAGCCTTCTTTCAACGGGTCCTTCAAAATTTTTAACTACTCAAGCTAGACAAATAAAGTTTCCAAGATAGTAGGTAAAAGTTTAATATAAAAAAATATTGCGGATCTCATACTGTAATGGTTCTCCAATTATGTTGACACCTCCCCCCATTAACTACAAAGTCTAAACGAATTAAATCTATTGGATAGGTTAATATAAATCAAAGATAGATAACAAAATTTGGTGGGCCACATTGAGAAGACCATGCCAAATGGGCCCCTCAAAATTTTTAAATCTTAAATACGATCGACGTACTCCAGCTACACAAATCAAATTTTAAGAGTACCTGTATGTAGGCTAATACTAGAAAAAGACAAAACATGTCAAACTTGGTAATGCCATGTTGGACAATAATTAGCCCGAAGGATAGTGTTAATTAAAGGGTGTATAGAAAACTGGAATAGTTCACCAAGTTATTCTTATCGACCTGTGACAACTTGTGAGTGAAGCATTAACCAGTGAAAATAAATTTTGATTCTTTTCCTTTTTTTTGCAATTTGTCAAATTATATCTCTCGAGAATGAAGTCTACAGTATGTGGCAAAAACATAAATGATTCAACAAAAACTTAAATAAATGCTGTTCTAAATTTAAATGATTTTAGCCCTTTTTTATTTTGATTTATGCTGTTGAGGAAGGAGCTTGGATTTTGAAACAACCGGTGTACCAATCATAGGCGTAGCCGGGATTTTTGATTGGGGGGGGGGGGGCAAACCACAAATCACATCTAATAACGTCATCAAAAATTTTCAAAAAAGGAACTTTTTATGGGAAAAAATATCGTAGAATGGAAAATGAAAAGCGATGGCCTGGTTTGGCATTTAAGAAAAATTTTGCTAAGGAATATGGCTTCAAGCAATGGTTAAAAAGTGCAAATGTCTAAGTTGGGAGACGTGTTGAGTAAACTAGTGTAACTCAAACGCATCACAGACCCCAGCCGCCGGAGGCTATGGGGTCTGCGGGCAAAGCCCACAACCGCTACGCGATTTTTTGTAACGTTTTGAAAAAAGTAGCTATTTTGATGCAATTGGATCACATTTTGCACGTGTTCAAAGTTATTTGAAATAACCAGATTTTAAACATTTTAAAGCCAATTGGAAAAAGTTTAATTGGAAAAAATTGAATCTTTCTTTTACTTGCAATCTAAGTCCAAAGCACGTTTAAAATCTTGCGTTTTGGTGTTAAATTTTGTAAGTGGGCTTGGCCCAGTTTGGACGAAGTGAAATGCACTGCCTCCTGCAATATTTTTGCAATAAAAAATAATCCTTTCGAAGATTTTCCTTAAAAATTCTTGCTTTGTCATAAAAATAACTAGTTGTAGATGTACATGTACAACCAGAGGGGCCAGACCCCTTCAATTAAAATTTAATAATTTGTTCAATGAACATTTCTTCTAGCTAATTTTTTTTTCAAAAGTATTTTTTCACGTAAAAAGTGGCAAGGTACGTGGAGGAGTATTGTTATTAAAAAATGGTGCAATAAATGGTCACGCCTACTAACCATGTTATTACCGGGCCGGATTTACATTTTGCGGGGCCCCTGGTACTTTGGGGTTTATTGCAACGTCTTCCTGCCAAATCTAGGAGAAGACCAAAAAAAATTCTAACCATTCAAGCGCGGGGGCCCCGGCACACCTGATGGTAAATCCTGCCCTGGTTATTGCGTTACGTTCATAAAAAGGTTAGATGAGGGCTTGAGGTAGCAACTTTTAAGACAAAAACTCAATTTCAACAGGATTTTGCATTTAAATTGGTTGGCAAACATTGAACTAAAAGGGCCCGGACCCCTGGTTGTTAATATTATTGCCAATTATTGTTGTACGCATGTACTGTCGTACGCGAAGTTGCTGAAAGAAATTGAAACTGAAGAAACAAGGCTTTTTTGTCACATTTTTGTCATTGTTGGCATTTCGATTGGGAGGGGGGCAGGCCCCCTCCTGGCTACGCCAATGATACTAATACTATAATATGTTGAATTGCAATGCGAAAGAGCGTTTTCAGAGTCATACTTGACTGTTAGTTTCGTTGATGCAACAAAATTTGATTGTGAGTCGCTGGAATTTTAAAGAACGCTTTATGCTATTTCAAATGAAGTGAAAAACTGTTTAAGAACTCGTAAAAAGTGCTGAGATTTGACGTTATATTGTAAACAGTTATGCGAGCTTTTTGAGTTACGTTACTCGAGTATTTTTGATAACTTGGAGAGATTTAAATTTTGAACTCCAATACCCAAAAAGCGATTTAAGTTAGTGAAACAAAATCTGAAAGGGGCGCATTTTAATTATTAATCTGATTATAAACGACTGCATTTTTTACAAATTCATTCAAAGCAATCAGATCACAATTTTAAAGCTTAATAAAGTTCAGTAAAAGTTGGTTAACGCCACGCAGTTCCCAGATATCGCTTGCGATTTCGCGTTCTGTTTGCTGTAATGTGATGCTTGCTAAGAAAGCAAAACGATCTGTATTGACACAAGAGATTAACCCGAATAATTTACGCGTAACTCTTTTCTGCATTGTTCAATCTCAAGAGTGTGACCATTTTATTAGGGTTTCCAGCTCCATTTGCTGTTGTAAGAGATATGAAGCAATTTTGTCGCGATCGTTTCTCTTTAAGTATAATTTATGACCACTTGAGAAGTGGAGCACTAATTTGAGAAACCGTAATCGTTGTGAAAACGTAGCAATTGATGAGTCCTGTTGTTTTGCCGGTGTATAATTTTATTGAAGATTTATTGTTAGTAATTGGCTGTTTACGAGTCAGGCTACTGTGTGTTGTTATGACTCGGTTTAGCGAACGTAGAAATTAGAATATTTTCAGTTTGGATTTTAACGTATTCATAGCTTTTGAAGTGCAAGTTTTAAAATTGGTTGGTACATTATTCGCTCCAATTGTGTGTTTTTTGATTGCATTTGAATACGATATGAGTACCGTTACGGTAAAAATGAGGTATAAGAGTGCTTGAAAAAGATCTCAGCAGCGACAAGCTCGCATTTTTCAAAAATCCAACCGTCAAGAATTTCAAGGATGTTTTGTTTTGTAACTACCATAAACTTGAACATTTTTTTCCAGAGCTAAATTACAGGTACATCTTTGTTCGGTTAATAACATTTCTTTAATATTATAATGTGGAGTCTTGCTGTGTGGCAAGAGAAGAATGAAGAGATTGAAATGATTATTTCATCAAATTGGATTATGTATTGAAATGTTTATTCCATCAAATTGAATTGAAAATCAAATGATTTGATGGCCTCCTTTGGAAGCAAAGCTCCGTCTTGATGACAAATCAACACCTTACCAGAATTGGTGGAAGTATCCTCTCTTGACATTAAAGCACCAGTCAGGTACAATATGAATAAAAATCGTCTTAAATTAAAATAGCACATGATGTTGGTATTTCGCAAATAAAATTATTAGTAATTATGAATTTATTTCATGCATTGCTACAAAATCAGCGCAGCAAAAACACTAAGATTGAAAACGAAAGAATTAAAAAAGGCTGAAATTGTACAAATGTACAAGCACCAAAAATTACAAAAAAAATTAGAGCAGGCCGAGGGCTAATTCGAAGGTTCACGAAAAAACTCCGAACGAAAAGTTAGGTCAGAAATGGTTGAGAGTTTTTTCTGTTTTATTTTTTTGTAGCAGAAAAAATAGTTTAATAACGTTGCAAAAAGTTTGTGACTGCAATAATCGAGAGTTATTCTGCTTTATATTTGCCTGTTATATCGTCTCCTAAAAGTTATGAAATGCTATTTTAGTTGTGTTGGACTACAAATGCTTAAGCAATACTATTTTACATATTGGTCGGATGAATCCAAATTGATTTTACATAAAAAATCATTCCAATAAATATATTGCATTTAATAATAACTAATAACTGATTTTGTGGCCGAAAGTTTCTCACATCCAAGAAATGTTCTTGGTCAATAGTCATTGTAATAATTCTTGAGTATGAAATTCATTTTCATACCAGTATGAGCGCAGTAGGATTTCTTTTACAGTATTGTTATAAGTTGTTTTACAGTATTGTTATAAGTTTTATGGAAAAGCAGTTCTTTTACAGCATTGTTTTAAGTTTTATGAAAAAGCAAGTCAGAGTTCGCGACTTTTGACACAACCTATTTAACGCAGCTTGTTCTACAACCTTGGAGGTGTTTTTAAGCCAAACCCTATTTTTAACCAGGCGCGTTAAAGTCTAAGAAAAAAATCCAGAAAATCCTTGTCTTAAAAAATCCGCTTTGCCCATTTCTTTACCAGAGCAAATTGGTGGAGGTATTGACCTGTTGCACTTTTTATTGCATGACGTCAAATTGCAAATATTAAATAAGTATCCTTAAGCCTTTTCCAAACATTTTATTTGTGAATTTGGTCTGCATTAAAGTTGCTTCAGACCAGGCAACCATTATATCTATATCTCTTTGATTTTCTTCACCCTTCGCCTGCAACCCACTACCAAACTGTTCAATGTTCATAGCTTGCGCTAATCGATTATTAGTTGCCAGTCATAGAATGAACGTACGTAATAATTTCGATAAGATAACAACTGTAAAACTAGAAAATTTAAATCATTAGTCCAAAAATTTTCGCTAATTTTTTCTCGACGCAGCATGGGTTATAGTGCTCTACATGTAATAATTGGGTTTGCCCTATTGGAAGACGCTCTAACCTACACAAACCAAAATACTGTAAAGTTAATTTTAATAAAGAAAAGAGAAAATTGCCTCAATTGGGGGACTGGAAGAATCAATATTATTCGGCTTGTCTTTTTTCTAAAAGTTTTTTTTAGAAGAACAGATTTAGCGTTTCCAAAAACTTTTTTAGAGGGATATCTCTTTGTATTTGTTGAATATCTTTGCAACCGCAGCCCCAAAATAAAAACAAAAAGTTCAAAATTTATGTATTTTGATTTTAGCTATTGCAAACTATCAGAATTAATTGGCTGGATGCTTTCCCCCTTTAGCAATAAACTTGTTGACTAGAGATGGCATGAGCTGACATTTTGGCAGCCCGGACTGTCCGTTGCTTGGAACTTTAGCCTGGTAACTGTAATAAGTTAGACACGGCTGCTCATCCGAAAAATAAAACCCGACCCGCCCAAAGCCCAGTTTAGTTATAAAACTTTAATCACTTTCCACGCATGATTGAAAGATCTCCATTTTGGGAACCCAAATTTTTTCATGTTTTATTTTTATTTTATAGTATATTCTGAAAATTTTCATTTGTCTAACTTAAAAAATTTGGGTGTTTGAAAGCCTGTTTGAGAGAAAATACCTTCATATGGCACCCCAATTTTTTACTGTATGTTGCCTATTTTTAATAACTACCTTTTCTGAGAACTTGACCCATCCAACTTTAATGCGTCAAAAGTTACAGAATTTTGGAAGTTCTATTTTCGGGCAACCCCAACGTGTCACTCCCCATTTCAAGAGAATTCCGGACGTTTTTGATAATTATGTACAATCGATCAACATTTTAAAACCGTTTGTGTCGACCTACGACATAAGGACACACACAAAAGGGCTCATGACATACGGGTACAGACATAAGAGCATAAGGACATAAGGTTGCAAGGACCAAGAGCCCAAGGAGCTAAGAGCGCAAAGACGTAACTCTGCAATCTGTGCAAACATTTTTGTGCTCCGAAAAATAATTATGTAATCAAAGAAGCGAAATCGGTCAATTTTTTAAATAAATTGCAGAAAGTAAAAATTCAAACAAAAAAGACATAAGATTTTTCCCAACTTTCTATAATGGCTACCTATAGTTTGTACACGTTCATGTGATTGTAAAACGCTTTTACTTCGCAGCGGGACCAAAGACTAATTATTATCGTTGGCTTAACGGATAAGTGCAACCGTTAAATGATTGCGTCTGAAAACAATCACTGACCTGTATTTTAACAAAACACGAATTTAAATTCAGAAAATCCTCAAAACTTGACTTTCAAAAATTAAATAAAATACTCATTAAAAAAATAATCAGGTTCGTTTCTTTGATTACATAATTATTTTCCGAAGTATGAAAATTTTAGCTTAGATTGCAGATTTACGCCTCTGCTCTTTTATGTCCTGCGCCCTTATGTTGGGTTTCACTCTGTGTTTTTCGGTTTATAAGTAGATAACAGAAGAAGAAAAAGAAATAACATAAAAGAAAACACAAAAAGGAAATATTAAACTCAAGCCAAAATTTAAAAAGTGTATTATATTGTAAACTACCATTTATAAAAATTTAAAGAAATTCCAAAATTGTTCAGCGCGGCTCAGTAATAAACAAAAAACGAAGAACCAACCAAGCAGTAATTCGTCTGGTAAAAAGACCATTTAGCGGCTTGTTAGCGGGTCTCGTAACGGCCCATGACATCTCTATATTGGCAAAATACTAGTTATTAAGATTTTGGACAGGGAATACATTATCGAAAGGGCTAAAGCTTCCGGGGATCCGGGAGAGCGCTTGTAGCGCTGCCCCAAACCCCCTAGCTGAACTTAATCATACAAATGCATTTCCTCACTTTTAAGTAGAGATTTATATCCGTGATGTGGATAACAATTATAATCTCGACAAGAACAAAAGAGCCCGAAAACGTTTTGGGGACCCGGTATCAGTCCTCGTACTCCCTGAAAAAAGTTCTTTCTGAAGCCTTGGTCTTATCATCCAAGCGCAGGACCCCTGGCATTGTGCCAATGCGCCATATGACAATTCCAGCTCTGCTTGTTCTTAATTTCAATTTCACGATTTATTTTTCGATATTTTTTGCTTGAAGGCCGTTTTGTAACAGCAAATCATAACTGTCAGTGCGATTGAAAAAAACGCAAAAAATCCCCTTTTTTATTTTATAAAACTAGCGGTAGGCTACGGTACTTGTTTATAGGACATATGACTGTTTCAAAATTTAGCATTTTAGCGTGACTCAGCGTTACGGAGAAATGAGAACAAAAAACCATGCCAGCGAAGATTTTAGGTAATAATAGGTTCGTTAAGCACACTAATAAACATCCTAAATAAGCCATATTTTTTTTAGTATTTTTTCTTTGTTTTTAATTGTTTCAAATTACATTAGATTTGAGTCGAAGGTAAATTTGAATCAAGCTGTTGTTAGCTACAGTACTATACCGATTACCAAATAGCTTATTTTTACGTTCTTTTTGTGCAAACTTAAAATGATTTGTTGCTAAGTGATTGTAGTGTATTATTAACCGTAAAAGTTAATTATTGTCCAAATGTTTACGTTTCGAGTGATAGTGTTAAGTAATTCATTGTTTCATAAGTGCTTGTTTGTTTTTAGAGCTTACGCTGCACAAACTTCCTGAACTCACAAACCAAAGAATCTGAAGCGAGGGTCTCAATTTTTGTAAAAAAGTTGCTTTCCAGTAAATCAAAGTAATCAAATCTCTCGAAATCAGAAAGTCCATCAAACCTCTGCATTTTATAAACTGCCGTTGTTATGAGCTTCATTGCAGGGTCAAACCTAGCGAGGCTATTCAGTTATCAAGAAATTGCAGATCATCATCTGCGTGGATCAAGGAGCTTTCAAAAAATTTCAGATTTTCAGATGATAGCCGGTCAAATCCTAATCAATCTTCTGTTTGATGGACGTAACACTAAAATAATAGGGAGAAACTGTAAGGCCTGTACCACAGCAAATCAAGGACCTGCAGATAAGTTGCAATTAGCGCATTGTTAAAAAAATACTTAGGATCTAACTTTGGCATAGAAATAGTATGACGTTTTTATTTTTTGTTTTCGACTAAAAAAAATTGAAAACTGCTTTTGCATTCTAAAAAATTGTTTAGTAATTTAAAACGGGTGAAGCATGCAGCTAAAAGTATGATCGAAATCTAAAAAAAAGCTTGTAAAACATACTGTATCGTCTTCAAATTTCAGAATTCTACAACCTATCGTTTTTGAGATATTTTATTTCTAAGTTAGAGAAAGATCTTACCTGCAGTGTTGCCAGTAAAATATTAATTTTTTATGCTTTGAACTCAAGCCTTTCAAAGTGTTCATTTTGCAACTCTGACCCAGCGACTCGATGCTAAAGTGTTATAATTTGCAATCATGTTCTTTCAAAATACTTGTGAATGGTATATTAAAAAAGTAATTGGAGAAAAGTTTAGATTTTGAACGGTAACGCTGCAGGAAGATCTCTCTCTCTCTCTCTCTCTCTAAATACCTCGGAAATGACAAATTTTAGAAGACTGAAATTACCTGAAGATATGGTTTGGATGATTCTTTATCTTTTACACATATTCCTAGCTAGTATACTTAAATTGCAAAAATTCTGCATGTAGGAACGCTTTTGCAGCCTTAACCAGACGCATTTGGGATGCAGCTGAAATTTAGTGAAAATTTTACTTTAAGTTCAGATGTTGTCCCCGAATTTGATTGAAGACCAAAAAAAAGATCTTCTCCGCAACTTGGTACTATTATCGGCCGGAATTTGGAATTTATTGGTGCTGACAGCCACTTTTTTGTCTAATCGTTCACAGGCTTTCTCTTAATGGATAGCGCTGAAATCTTGATGGGGAGCACTAAATCTCGATGGGGGACGCTAATTCTCGATTAGGGAACGCTAATTCTCGATAGGGGAACGCGTCCCCCTTACAATTTAAGTACTGGTCCTAGCTAAATGCTTCACCCATTTTAATATGTCACATTTTCTATTACACGAAAACGACTGTAATAATAAGTTCTTAAGAAAAAGAGTAGATACAATTGTAAACAGTATTTTGTATCAAAGCTATATAACCTTGGCAAACTTGCCTAACTAGGGCTGACTGCTATTTAGAACTTTTTATCGCACAGGCATCGGTCCGGTGGCGATCTACGAAATAAGGGAGAAGACATAAAGGCACAAGACAAAAGGGCTCAGAGACATAAGGACGCAGGGACATCAGGAAGCAAAGACATAAGGGCGCACAGACTCAGAATTCTGCGCTGATATTTTTGTGTTCCGGAAAATAATTATGTAATCAAAGAAACGAAATCTGTCCATTTTCCAAATAAATTACAACAAATAAAAATTAAAACAAAACAAAAAAATAAAGCGATAGAGTTCTCTAAATTTCATATAATAGCTATTTATAGCACAGATGAATGCGATTGAAAAACTTTTGCTTCTAAAAAGCTAAAAACTGAAAACTAAACAGCTTTTGCTTTGCTGTGGGACAAAGACTGTCTAACTATTTTTTGCTAAACGGATTAAGCGCAACCGTTAAAAGATTGCATGTGAAAACAATCACTGACCTGTTCCACGTTTTTAGTTTTTTGAGAGAATAAATTTTGAAACTCAACTTTATGGGGCGCCGTTTGTGTACCATAATTTGAGCAATTTGTTTTTTTGCATATTTAATTAAATAGCCATTTTAATTAAATGTGGAAAAACAAATATACAAAAAAAAACCGGTGCAAAAGCAAATATGCAAAAATTTTTGAATATTTTTTTAATATACAAAAATTTTTGTGGATTTATTTTTGTAACATCATTTTTTGGATCAAAATTTTTTGCATTACAATTGTTTGTGTCACAGATATTTGTAGATTTATTTTTGATAGCAAAGAAACAACACACGCCGAAATAAATGTGCAAAATTTTGAGACGTAAAAAATGTTGATGCAAAATTTTTTATCGCAAAAAAAATGCGTGCAAAAATAAATCGTCAAAAATATTTGACTATTTAGTTAGTGTCCATAATGATCAAGGGTTGAAATTATGCTGGCGGGAAGGTACGGGTTAATGAACCATCATTTCCTAGCCCAACGAGGCTAGCACCTTATTATAGTTGCCGTCGTCCTGAAGTTCCAGTTTTATACCTTGCTGGTACCTTCCCGCCCGCATAATTTCAACCCTTGATCATTATGGACACTAACTAAATAGTCAAATATTTTTGACGATTTATTTTTGCACGCATTTTTTTTGCGACAAAAAATTTTGCATCAACATTTTTTGCGTCACAAAATTTTGCACATTTATTTCGGCGTGTGTTGTTTCTTTGCTATCAAAAATAAATCTACAAATATTTGTGACACAAACAATTGTAATGCAAAAAATTTTGATGCAAACAATAATGTTGCAAAAATTAACAAAAATTTTTCTGGATTTATTTTTGCAACAACAATTTTTGTGTCAGAAATTTTTGCGCAAAATATTTTTGTGTAGCAGTCGTTTGTCTCTTTATTTTTGCAACGGTTTATTCTGTGGCATATATTTTTGTTTATTTGATTAAAATGACTATTTAAATAAATATGTAAAAAAACGTTGCGCAAATTATAGTGTAATAAATATTCAAAAATTTTTGCATATTTGTTTTTGCACATGTTTTTTTTATATATATTTCTTTTTGCACATTAAATTAAAATGACTATTTAATTAGATATGCAAAAAACATTGCACAAATTAGGGTACACAAACGGCGCTCCATGCAACTTACATTTTAACAAAACTTGAATTTAAATTCAGAAAATGCTTAAATCTTGACTTTCAAAAATTAAATAAAATACTTATTAAAAAATAATTAAGTTTGCTTTTTTGATTACATGTTTATTTTCCAAAGCACGAATAAAATATGTTAGCGCAGATTCCAGATTTACGCCTCTGCGCCTTTATGTCCCCATGCTCTTATGTCGGGTTTCGGTCCGGTGGTATGTCATACCCATTACATTTACTACAAGTATAATTGAAGCACGTTGTGGCAAAAGCTGATAAATGACATTTTTCAAAAAATGAGTTTTTCAAAGATTTCACCTTATTTGAAACAACTCAGATGGTATGTTTTCAGTTCAATGATGAAATTAGAAAAAAATTATGGAAAGTTGGCATAAATTATTACACTTTTCAACATTCGAGATTTTGTCCGTAAACGCAATTAAATTTTCCGTAATACGCAATGAGTCAGCAGGGTGGCCGAGAGGGTAAAGGCGGCATTTTTTACTACGACGCTGATTGCATGATTTCGGTTCAACTGGTCCCATTGTTGCGTCCTTGGATAAGACGCTTTAAGCTGCATTCATGCGGCAACTTTTAGCTTCGAAAATCGGCATTTGGCCTATTATTTTTCATCTCAAATCGAGAAAGAAAAAAACAAGAGCAATTGAGAAAGAAAAAAGGCTGAATGCCGATTCTCGCATCTAAAAGTCGCCCGTGTGAATGCAGCTTTACGAGGATTATTTCTGATTGATGGCTTTGAACTAGCGGCAAATTCAGTGAACAAAAATGTGAAAAAATCCACAGGAACATTGCTCGATCACGGGAAACCCCTAAACATGTGCAGAGTCCCCAAACACAAAGTATAGTTACCGCAATGAAAAATGTGCGGATCATCAAATTGTTTGCTTCTGACGCTGTCCGGTGACAGGAGGACGAATATGTGCAACAACAATATCATATCAATCACTAAAGGATTTATGAGGTTCAAAACTTTAAGTCATCTTAATTTAAAAAACAACAGGTGGGTCCTATTACTAGCCTGCTCTTGCGAGAAAAAAGTTTCAAAGTTTTGATGCTGCGCAAAAATTTTAGTTAAAAGGCAAAAGTTAGTATTTTGTTTTACAGGTAAAAAACTAAAAGCCCGAATTCAGCTTCGTTATTTGTTACTTATTTATACAGTAGTTTTTATTCAGACCTCAAAAAAATTGATTTGGCGTGTTCTGTATTTCAATCCAGTCGGCGTAAAGTTGTGAGCGTACGAGAATCCACGGTTTATTTGTAACAAAAATCCGCTACCCCACCTGCCAATAATTTATGTACAGTATGCGTAACACTTTGCAAGCGCAAAATTAGTTTAGAAAATAAGTTCAAGCGCATAGCCATTTTGGTGGTCTGATAGCCGGAGCCAATAGGGAGGCTGGGAGTCTAAAAACGAAGCCCCCAGCCTTCGAAAATTCCGTATTATTTGCAAAAAATAACTTATTTTTGTGCTTCTTTTAATAAAAATTAAAGGTTTTGAAATGTTGCCTATCAGCAGTGCAAAAACGTGATTAAACCTGCTGCATAAATGGGCTATGGGAGGTGACTAGTGATTAAATTTCAGTTTGCTTATTTACAAGCTCTTAAATCATAAAATCCCTCAGTTTTGTAAAACTCACACGGAGTAATCTATTTCGTCCTTATTTTATACAAAAAGATAATTGGAGGAGAGCTAATGGAAATAGACTTGAGAGAAGTTGTAACTAATATTGAAAATACCCCCCACCCCTTTTCCAGAGCATATCAGTCTGACATTACCTTTGTCTCCTCTAAATTTAATTCTGTGGAAAATCTCAAATATGATTTTTACTAAATCAGTCAATGCTAATATTTATTTATTTGTTCATTTTTTGCAATTAACTGTTGTAACTGCTGCTTTTACTTGTTTGTTTCTTTTGTGTATATGTGTTATCGGCTGCTAAAGAGCGGACCAGTATCTACAAGTTGTAAATTGTGAGTGTAAACCAAAACAATGCGTTTGATACAAATTTAATGGTGAACACACTTCACAATCAACTAAACACAAAAACCATAATTTAATGTACGTAGTTTACATCCAAATTGTGAGATACATAATATACATTTGATCTAAATTATTGACTGCCTGTTTTTCAAGTTCTGCCTTTTAAACGCAATACTGAAAACGCTGTCTGAACTTGAACCGTATACGGTAAAATGAAAGTAAAATCTTGCGTACCTTTTATGTTTGACAATTAACACTTGATGATTTCTGATTTCTGAATATTTACTTTTATTTTTTTGTTCTTTAATTTTTTTCCTTGTTCTGCTTTTCATTTACTTAAGCATTTTGCCTCTTTAGATTTTTTATGATTATTATTATTATTGTTGTTAATTTTTCTGCTTTTTTATTTATTTTTTCTGTTTTTTATTATTTTGGTTTCTCAAAACTTGCTTTCATTTTTTAAAAAGTATTTGGCGTTATCAGGAAGCATAGGTGTAGCCAGGATTTTTGATTGGGTGGGGTGCCCAAACCGCAAATCACATGCAATGACGTTATCAGAAACTTCGAAACAGGAATTTTTTGTGGGAGCAAAAATATCGTAGAATGTGAGATCAAAAGCCGTAGCCTGGTGTTGACACGTAACTAGGAACTCGTTCAAAGGGGAGGACTTAAACCAAAAGTTAAAATCTGAAAATTTCTAAATTGGCAGACGTGTTGAGTAAAGAAGTGTGCTGTACTTCAAACGTATCATTGACGGGGGTATGGGGGCGGAGCCCCCAGCCGCCGAAGGCTGTTGGGGTCTGGGGGTGAAGCCCTCAGCCGCTGGGCGATTTTTTGTAGTTTTTTGGAAACAAAAGCTGTTTTAACGCCATTGGATCACATTTCGCTCGTATTCAGAGCCAATTGAAGGTACTAAATTTTTAACATTTGAAATCAAGTGAAAAAGTTACGTTGTTCAGTCCTTCTTTTGCTTTCTATTTGAGTCCAAACCACGTTTAAAATCTTGCATTTTGGGGTTAAATTTTGTACGTGATTTGGCCTACGTAAAGTGCATTGCCTCGTGCAATATTTTAGCAGGAAATAACAATCCAGTCGAATATTTTCCTTCGAGATTATTGTTTTGTCATGAAAACAACCAGTTATAGGATTACATATACGGCCAAGGCATCCAGGACCTCTCAATTCAAAATTTTGTTCAATGAGCATTTCCCTTACTGTAGCTAATTTTTTTCAAAAGTATATTGTTGCATAAAAACTGGCGAGGCGGAGGTCAATTGTTACTGAAAAATGTACAATGGATGGTTCGCCTGCAAATCATGTAATTGCCCCGGCCGGATTTACATTGTGTTGGGCCCCTGGTACTTTGTGATTTTTCAATATTTTCCTGGCAAATACAAGTGAAGACAAAAAAAATTCTTATGTGAGCTCGTGGCCCTTGGCAGAGTGCCATGTGTTAAATCCGTCCCTGGTTATTGCATTACGTTCATAAAAAGATTAGATGAGGGCCTCAGTTAGCAACTTTTAGGATAAAACCCTTAATTTCACTTGGGTTATACGATTAAATTGGTTGGCAAACATTACATTGTGGGGTCTCCGACCCCCTGAATCAATATTATTGTTAGGGGGGCATTTAAATTGGGGACAATTTAAATATCATTGTAGGGAGCCCAATTAAACTGGTTGGCAAAAATTAAATTGAGTCGGGGCCCGAACCCCCTAGATCATTATTATTGTTGGGGGCCCATTTAAATTGGGGGCCATTTAAATATTATTGTAAGGGGCTCATTTTAATTGGTTGGCAAAAATTAAATTGAGTCGGGGCCCGGCCCCCTGGATCAATATTATTGTAGGGTGCCCATTTAAATAGTATTGAAGGGGGCCCATTTGAGTTGGTTTGCCAAAATTAAATTAAGAGGCCCGCGCCCCCTGGATCAATATTATTGTAGGGGGGGCCATTTAATTATTATTGTAGGGGGTCCATTTGAGTTGGTTGGCCAAAATTAAGTTGATGGGGCCTGAGCCCCCTGGATTAATATTATTGTTAATTACTGTTGTAGGCAAAGATGCTAAAAGAAACTGAAACTGAAGAAACAATAATCTTTTTTGTGACGTTTTTATCATTGGTAGCATTTCAATTGGGGGGGCGGGCCCCCTGGGCCTCCCATTCGGCTACGCCTATGTCAGGAAGTACCTTCACTCAATAACTTTATGTTTTTTTTGTGTTTCCTGGCTTAGTGGTAATACCATGGTGACCCAAAAAAAACGGGCCCCAACTTTAATTAGACCCCATTTCTTAGTGTTTAGTCCAAATGAAATGAAACTTTGGTCATAACTAGTTTATTATACTCAAAACATCACTACAAAACACTAGGGTCTTCGGCCTTTTTTCTCCGTTCTACAGCATGTGTTCTAGATGGCCTCCATTTAGCTCCGTGCATTTCTTGAGGCACAGCACGAAGTTGTCCATGACGTTCTTACAGACTGAATTGGTAATGGCTCACATCTCCTCCCTGATGGCTTCCTTGAGTTCCATGATCGTTCTGGGTTTCTCTGCGTACACTCTGTTTTTAAGATAGCCCCAAAGAAAAAAATCTGGGGGGCTTAGGTCCGGGCTATAGGGTGCCCACTCCAAATCAGTCTTGAGACTGATCACTCGGCCTCCAAAGTTCTCTTTCAGCCAATCTCGGGACAGATTTGAGGTGTGAGAACTTGCTCCGTCTTGCTTGAACCAGAACTTGCTCATGAGCGACGGGAAGAAGGTCTGGAGCTCACTCTTGAAGGTTTTGAGGACCTCCACTTATCGCTTCTAGGTGACTGTCACTGCTGCGCCAGATTCTTCGATGAAGATTGGTCTGATGATACCTCTGGCCGAGATTGCAGCCCACACTGTGCGCTTAGGAGAGTGCAGGGGATTGGTGGCACTCTCCCCCTGCACTCTCCTAAGCGCACAGTGTGGGCTGCAATCTCGGCCAGAGGCATCATCAGACCAATCTTCATCGAAGAATCTGGCGCAGCAGTGACAGTCACCTAGGAGCGATAAGTGGAGGTCCTCAAAACCTTCAAGAGTGAGCTCCAGACCTTCTTCCCGTCGCTCATGAGCAAGTTCTGGTTCAAGCAAGACGGAGCAAGTTCTCACACCTCAAATCTGTCCCGAGATTGGCTGAAAGAGAACTTTGGAGGCCGAGTGATCAGTCTCAAGACTGATTTGGAGTGGGCACCCTATAGCCCGGACCTAAGCCCCCCAGATTTTTTTCTTTGGGGCTATCTTAAAAACAGAGTGTACGCAGAGAAACCCAGAACGATCATGGAACTCAAGGAAGCCATCAGGGAGGAGATGTGAGCCATTACCAATTCAGTCTGTAAGAACGTCATGGACAACTTCGTGCTGTGCCTCAAGAAATGCACGGAGCTAAATGGAGGCCATCTAGAACACATGCTGTAGAACGGAGAAAAAAGGCCGAAGACCCTAGTGTTTTGTAGTGATGTTTTGAGTATAATAAACTAGTTATGACCAAAGTTTCATTTCATTTGGACTAAACACTAAGAAATGGGGTCTAATTAAAGTTGGGGCCCGTTTTTTTTGGGTCACCCTGGTATTGTGTTGTTGCAAATTGTTTTGTCTATACTTGAGGCGTTTTATTTACCATTGAGCAAATAATTTCATGTATGTATGTTTATATAAATATTTTGATTAAACCTATGTTCAGCATATTTCAACCAGCGATCAAATTTGATTGTTTATTTTTGGCCATTTTTTAAAGTTTTTCACTGATTTGTGAGTTACATTTTTTGACGAATTATCCTCTCCCCTCAGGCACGTAGCCAGAACGGAATTTTTGGGCGGAGGGGCAAGCAAAAATTTGGGGGGCAAAGAAAATTTTGGAGAGGCAAAGTAACTTATTTAGACACAAAATGCATGAAAGTTTGTTAAAAATGACGTTCAACTGAAATTATTTGGGGTGGGGACAAAGAAAAAAAATTTGGGGGGAGTTTCTCTCCCCTGGCTACGTCCCTGTCTTTCCTAAATAATGTTTCAAAAAATGCTTTAAATAATTATTGAGTCCATTTCAGTGTAAAAAACAGCTTACGAAGTTCCAAAAACATGGTATTTTCCTTATTGTACATTTTGGTCGAAAGGTCAATTGGGGGAGGGGAGCTGGAGCCCTCCTGTTTATGCTACTAAATAAGCTTATGATTTACTCCCAAGTACATATTAGGCCTGATATGTATCGTAGAATTATGAATTTTTATTGCCTAATGCATATTATTGTATGTCACAAGAAACTAGTGCGTACTTATATCAACGCAATTACGCATTCGTCACAAAGAAAACAAGCTCTTGCTTGCCATCATGCGGCATTATTTATTACAATTTCTAATCAATCGTGGTGTCTTAAAACTGTTGTTCCTGATGCAATGCTAGAGATAACAAGATAAAAACAAAAATTGATGCATTGTGCTGTATATCTTCAAACACATATCCACAAGTAATCTGGAGTTTAAAGTTTATGCATATTTTTTACTTTTGAGTGTTTTTCCAATGTGTAAGTTTTTTAATGCCGGAACGAATTGACTATTCGCAGATAGCGTTATAAAATACTACAAGACGTGTCGTCTACGCAGAACACAGTTTTCCAAAAAAACAGAATAAGCGAAAAAATTAAACCATAACTTTTACTATTTTGAACCCCTAAATTTAAAACTGAAAGATCTTTTGATCTTCAGCACACAATGGTTTTAGAATATTATGCCTATTACTCAAATCATTTGCGCTAAAATGTTGTTTTGCGCTATACAATTTTTGTTTTCGTGTTTACTGTACGCGGTACACTTCCAGACACTGAATAATACTTATAGCAGTATATGATTTATCTACATTGAAGTAAAATAACATACTACAGCATTATTTTATTTCTTTTCTTGCTATATTTCGATTAAATGATGTTCTACTCGGCTACCTGCAGCTTTGAAATGTGAGTTAAGGAGCTTTTTTCTTTACGATTTTATGTATTT
Organism: Trididemnum nubilum; assembly: GCA_963965965.1. Lineage (NCBI taxonomy): Eukaryota > Metazoa > Chordata > Ascidiacea > Aplousobranchia > Didemnidae > Trididemnum > Trididemnum nubilum. The sequence goes on along the minus strand of OZ014488.1, from coordinate 10,134,534 downwards.
CCGAATCATGCAAGCTATTTTGAGTTTTTGCAAGTATTCAAATAAACTTGATTTATTAATTTACTCTGCTGCCATGTTAATTATATTGAAGCGCTTTTTGTTGCTTAGCTGCTGTTAGCGCAAAGCACCTTATTATCATTTGAATACATGCGTTTTTTAGCTGTCGGAAATGAGAAAAAGGATAGCCATCTTTCATTAGACGTCAGGTAGCAGTCCAAATAGGGAAATCTTTTATTAGTCTTTTTACATACGTTTATTAGCAGTTTAGAGAAAGACGTAGAAAACCTAGCCTGTGTTAGTCGTTTATTAAATATCTGCAGCTATCCGTTGAAAAAACGTTGATATTCAATAATCTATTCAACCTCTAATTTAAGTCTACATCCAACCAAAAAGTATCAGTTTTAGGGTTTCAGATTAACGTCGATTAAACGACTTAGAATAAACGTCTAAAAAACCAGTCAAATTTTTGCAAAATAGACTAACAATAAACTACATTTAGAATTAGTTTAAATATGAGATACACATAAACGTCACAAAAACGTCCTTGGGTTTTCATCTATTTGACCTCTATGTAAGACGTCTATTCAACTATGCGGATTTTTGCAAAATAGACAACATTCAGACGATAATTAGACCGTCTAGATTACGTCTTAGAGATAAATCTAGACCCTATTTAAACGTCTATTCAACCGACATTGTGCCCGCTGGGGTATATCCTTAGGGATATTTCCAAGATAGCTCCTGTAAAGAGTGTTTTCTTTTGTTTACTTTTGTTGTTGCGTTTAAGTGTAGGCCTAAATATTGTTGTTGATTTTAAACTGTGCTAGACTGTGCTCTTTTTCTTGTGTTGTCCTTCTCGCTCGAAATATATCCCGAAATTTGAAGTCCTTTGCCGTATTGCTTGCCCTCCGTCACTCGAATCATTGTTGTTGCTTTATTTATATCACTGCATATTTTAAAAGTAAATTGTTCGTTATTGCTCACGTTCATCATAATTTTTAAAACCCCTTTTTTACTTGTTATTTGCACGTATCGGTGCTTTCATTTATTTTTTGTGTTTTATGTTGAAACTTCATTGTTGATTCATTTTCAAGGGGCCGCTATGTTACAGCACCGATCTGTTTTATTTGCCCCACTAAATTTTCGAACTCGGCTCTTTAATTTGGTTCTTATTTTTGCTGTGTTAGTCTGTGCGTCATTGTGTTTTTTAATTTTCGCACGTTTCGTTCGACGCCTATTTCCGGCCCAACGCGCAACTTTTTTGTTTTTTTGCCGAGTTCTAGCGTATAGTCTTTCATTTCATTTTGGGATCTGAAGCAATCGGACGTTTTATTTTGTAAGTTTTAGTCACATGGCGTCGTTACTTTATTTTGTTTTGTTGCCTGGGTTAATTTTCAAATATTTATCTGCCGTGCCGTGCCGTGTAGCTCATTATTTTATTATAATTTCTCAATAAACCTCTATCTGCTGGAATTCAGCTTCAATTTGTGGAAACAGCACGGACGGTGACGGCCCCAGTCTCGACTCGCTGGGGCAACCTAAAAAACCTATCTTTACGCTATAGTTACAGAGGGCGTCTGTAACACCCTCTATCAACTTTGTGAATTGTATTGGCTTCTTATACCAGTGATACCGTTAAGGTAGACGACGGGAAACTCAAGGAGGGTTTACGGGTTTAGATGAATTGTGTTGGCTTCTTATACCAATAATACCGTTAAGGTAAACGACGGGAAACTCAAGGAAAGTTTACTGGTTTAGGTTTGGGGTAGATTTAAAGTTAGTTTTTAAGATTGGGTGAGATTTGTAATTCCTATTACGTAGGCAGAGCTGGGCACCCGCTACTTGAAAAGTAGCGCCGCTGCCGCTATTTGGCAAAAAAAGCAGCAGCGCTGCCGCTTGTCGCAATTTAAATAAAGAAGTAGCGGCGCTGCCCCAACAGCGGCCGCTGCCGCTACTTTAGAAAAATATCTAGCAAAAAGAACGATGGCATTCAAAGACGATACCCAATAGTGAAATTTCAACTATATTTGCGATAGTTACATACAATTCAGGCTTTTAAAGTATTGGTACAGGTTACAATTGGCATTAGCAGGCTTAAACGGTAAACAAGTAAGCAAATCACAATTGAATATTGATTGTTGGCATGCTCCTTTCAAAAAAACAAGCCTTTCAAAACGCTGGTTGGTCAAACCAGCGCTTTAGAAACTACTTTAAGAAGTTGCCCTTGGAAGTTACACTAGGAAGTTAAATTCTTTGTCGCATTTTCTACACAAATAAAAGGCAATCAGAAATGGTTTAAATCACTTAAATAAGGTAAGGTTTTAACACAATGGCATAGAGTATTCAGCTTCTGTACACTTTTGACCCTGCCCTTATAGCTCTGAAGTAATCAATGTTTTTATCATACGCTTGGCCCTCAACCACTATAATAATTAGAGGTAGAGTCGAGGACCTAAGGCCATAGGTGGGCAAGTTAAAGCAAAACGTTAGCTTCGTTAACTACTAGTCCGTTAACAAACTTCACACCTCCGTTAACGTTAATCCGTTATTTTCAGCTTTAATTAACGAAAGTTAATAAAGTCCGTTAATCCGTTAACATTTTGCGTGTAATTTACATTTCGTTTTATTCACTTGCTTCTAGAACACGTATTGACGCTGTTGAGCTGATTGTAAGGAAATATTTATTGCTATGGTGTTCTTTTTGTGTTTTGAAAGTTACATTTCACAGTCTAATCTAATTTCAAGATAAAAACAAGTTCAAATGCTCAACGAAGCTGCAAGATATTAACGATGAAAACCTTAACGGAAGTCAACAGAACTTAACGGAAGTTACTTTAGTCCGTTAACAGAACTTAACGGAAGTTAATTTAGTCCGTTAACATGAAAAAACTTTTTAACGGATTAACGAGTTAGTGAAAAAGTTAGCTTCGTTATTAACGGATTAACGATTAACAGACTTGTGCCCACCTATGCCTAAGGCTCGAGGCCAAAGCCAAGAACAACTCTTCCGAGCACAGACCCTCTCGAGGCCAAGACCAAGGACACAAGCACAAGTGTTCTGTAAAAAAAAAAGGTTTTCAAATAAAATTTTCAGGCGATCTCCAAAAAAAGGTCTTATAGCAAATTTTTCAGGCGGACTACAAAAAAAAGGTGTTCAAAATTTTTTTTCAGGCGATCTACAAAATTTTAACAATCAAAAAATAGTGTTGTCCTCGAGCCGAGGACAGGGCAATTTTCGAGGACTTGAGGCCAAGGCCAAGCACTTGACTTTCGAGACCAAGGCCAAGAACTTCAAAATATGTCCTCGAGAACTCCACCTCTGATAATAATTCCTCGCGTAGAGATACGACTCGAAAATTTATCAATCGACCGAGCTACAAACAGTTCTAGGAATTTTGTGGAAGTGGCAGGTGATTAACATCCCTGTGGTGACTTCATTCAACTTTGATAAAAAAAAGATCAAGCGGTTCAGAACTGGTGTTTATGAATTCGGAGAAGATACGTACGCAGTAATGACATATTCTATAGCACGGGCAACATGCTATTAGCTGCTATATAGATACATGTTAAGTACCGGTAAATGGTTCACAATGCGATTCACGTAACACGTATTGTTTCGACGAGTATTAATTCCATCACTAAATTTTATCTTTCAAACTTATTTATTACCTGGTCCGATTCATTAGTTCGATTGTCTGCGCACTATAAATTAAATTCTCAGTATTACTGTTCACTGTTGTAGCAAAATTTATTTTGCTATGCATTGATGCAGTTACTGTCCAAGTTGCAGTGCACAAACTATACTGTGGTCTGTGACCAGAGAGCCAACAAATCATTTGTCCTACTAAATGCTAGCATGTTGGGGAAATATCGCAAAAAACCGTCTTTGCGATCTACAATTCAGGCCCGGTGCCACGATAGCGTGACTGGGGGGCATAAAGAAATTTTGGGGGGGCACAAAAACTTTAATACCTCGAATTCGATAGTGTGGACCTAAAAACAAAGGTCTTCATTGCGAAATTCCACGAAATCTGGGGTGAAGGCCAAAAAAAAGGTCTTCGCCTCGAAATATGAGCGGAGTTTCACGAATTTCAAGGTAAAACCACAAAAAAAGGTCTTTATTTATTACAAAATCTGCGAAAAAAACGTTCTTGCTAACGAATTCTGGGGTGATGACCAGTATCTTGGGAGTCTCAGGCCTCGAACTGCACTCCAGAGGCACCGAGCCTGTTACTTTCTTTGGGGCACAATTCTCGCTTGGGGAGGGGCACAGTTCTCTTTTGGGGGGGCACAAGCAGTGATTTGGGGAGCACGGCCCCGGGGTGTCGGGCCTGCTACAAGTTTACCGCAATTTATCGAACTGTAACTATCGCATTTTTGTTAAAAATATACTGCATGAAATCGGTTTTATTGAAGAAATGAGAACTATTTGAGGTAATAAAAAGGTGCCTCAAACCTTTTTCCACAATTTCCTTTATTTACGAAAATACGATTTAATTCGTTTGACTCCGTACCATTGTCAACCCTGCATACGCAATTTTGTGACATTACAAAAGGCATAATTTTGCAAAAATTCTGGCCAACTAAGAAACGCGACTACCAACTAGTAGCAGTGAATAGCCTAGCTATCACGAAATCTGAAAACTGGGCTCTTGTCACTGGAACCTGTAAACCCAAGCTACCAGTACTGACCTACAGTACGTCTTTTGTGATGTGACAAAATTGCGAAAAACAGGGTTGCCAAAAGTACTAGTGAAACGGATTAAAACTTATTTTAAAACGTATTCAGTATTTTAGAACGCGTTTTAAAACGTTCTCGTCAAATGGATTAAAACGTATTCAAACGGATTAAAACGTATTTTGTGATATTACAAAACGCATAATTTTGCAAAAATTCTTGCCAACTAAAGGTGCGTTTAGACTGGATGCGAAGCAACCAAAATTTGACGTCATCGACAGCTCGCGAAAGGTTGCAACCGGTCGCAACCTTTGCGAGCAGTTGCGCAACATCGCTTGCTTGCAGGTGCAGGCTGTAGTAAGATAAGCTACTAAATCACTGATTAGAATTTTACGATCGCAGTTTGCTAGAAAATAACACTGGCCAACAAAAAAAATTTTTTTATATGGTGCCAATGATTTTTTGACTGATCTTGGCTAATTTGGGGTCGCTGATTTCAAAAATGCAGTTATTTTTTCTCCATCAGGTCTAGTTTTTTCGCTATGGTACACCAATTAATGAGCGTTTCTGTACTAAAAGATGATCATTTGAATATCTGTAAAAGTTTTTTTACAAAGCATAAGATAGTGTAACATCAAAAATATGTTGCACATACCAATTTCTTTAATAGCTGCAAAAACACTAAAACAACAGAATGATGAAAAGTAGGCTGCCATATTTATGAAGTGCCAACCATAAATTTGTGTTTTAATGATTTGCGGCTATGAGTGGCAACAGAATCACGTTTGATAGACCAGCAGTAATTGGCTAGCATGACGGCATCCCATCTCCCTTGATACCTCTCTTCCATTTCCTTAACGTCTTGATGGAATCTTTCTCCTTGTTCGTCACTAAGTGCACCCAAATTTTCTGGAAAGCGATCAAGATGACTGTTCAAGAAATGAACCTTGATGCTCATTTTAGCACCAATATTTTCGAAAGAGCTCAGTAAGTTAGCTACAAGCTCTTTGTAGTTGGATGCTTTTTTGTTTCCAAAAAGGTATTTTAACTACTTTCACAAATGCATCCCAGGCATAAAATTCTTCTTTGCTCATGGTTGAGGGAAACTCATGATCATTCATTAATTTTCTTATTTGGGGTCCGTAAAAATACCAGCTTTAATTTTTCTATTGTTAGACTGGGAAATTTGCCGCAGATATATTTGAAACATGCACCTTCCTTGTTCAGTGCTTTGACGAATTGTTTCATGACCTCCAGCTTGATATGTAATGGAGGAAAAACTATTTTGGATCTTTCCACTAGCGGTTGAGCTTGTATGTTCTTCTCACCTGGTACCATTTGTTCTCTCACTGGCCATTCTTTTTGTCTCCAATGCTGTTCTCTAGCTCGGCTATCCCACAAGCAAATAAAGCATGGAAACTTGGTATATCCTCCTTGTTATCCCAATAAAAATCCAACCATTTTTAGATCCACACATATGATCCAGTTGTGCTTGTAATAGCCAATTTTTTTAAAACAAATTTAATATCGCTGTATTTTTCTTTGAGTGTTGTAGAATGTCCAAGGGGAATAGATCCAAAATCATTTCCATTGTGCAAGAGAACACATTTTAAACTTCGTTTGCAGCTATCAATAAAAAGTCGCCAATCATTGGGATCATATTGGGTGACACCACGCTTCTTCAGAACGCCCTCAACATTATTGCAAAATACTATATCTTTTTCTTGTGTAAAATAAGGTAGAAATTCAGCGTGACGATTTCGGTAGTAAGTTATAAATGTTCCTGGTTGTAAAAGATTCTTTTCTTTTAGTCTTGATGCCAACAGTTCAGAAGACTCTTTGGACAAGTTCAGATCTCTTGCCAAATCATTTAGTTTATTTTGTGAAAATAGTTGTGGAGGTAACAGAGAAGGTGGAAAGTCGTTGTCTGCAATAGTAGTTTCACTGTCAGTAGAGGAAAGATCATCTTCACTGGATAAAGCAGATTCAAGTTGAGGCAAACCTTCACAAACAGGAATAGGAAGTTCTTCACTGTGTGGAACAGGCCTGATTGCCGAATCCAAACTTGGATATGTTAATGAGGTTTTATTCTTCCTATTGATGCCTTTGGTCTTTATTCCACAAAAGTAGCAGTCACTGTAATGATCTTTTGGCTCTCGCCACACCATCGGAATTGCAAACCTCAAACCTTTCCTTTGTTTCTTTGTCCATTGCCGTAAATGCTCGATGCAGGTTTTGCAAACAATATGGGGAACCCACAATTTGTCTTGATCACCAAGTTTCACTTTGAAATAAGCTAAATAAGCTTGTTTCACAAAATCGGTGATTAGCTTTCGGTTGTGCTCCAATGTGTATTCGCCACATATATAACAAAAAACATTAGGGTCATTTACACAACTTCTTCTAGATGAAGTAGCCATAACTTACTGTTTTAGATGTAATATATCAGCATAAAAATGTAAACTAATATTAGCTTCATATACCGGTAACGCTATGATATAGCAGTATATTACAGCCTAGTATAGTGTGTCTAACTAATGAATATACAGTGGTACATATATATATCTAACTATATCTGTATATCTAACTTGACTATCTATATCTTCTCGTATAAACTGACATGCACTTCCATATCATCACAACTGATAGTTACTGCAAGTGGATATTGCTTATTTAGTTATGCTTATTTTCCAACCTATGCACTCAGCAGTAAACGTGACTGTTTATCAGTGCTAAGCTTTTCAGCTGCATTAGTCTAGTGCAGGGGTTCTTAACCGGGGGTAAATTTACCCCCTGGGGGTAAATTTTGCCTAACCAGGGGGTAAATTTACTGAATTATAAACTAAAGCAAACTTCAATTATCAGTATTGAAAAAGTGATGGTGCTGCCACTGGATTGCCGTTGAGCCATATTTTCGATGCCCAATAGGAGATCACCTGATTTTGGCCGGAAAAACCCTTGAAATTTCGGTGAAGACCTTTTTTGGAGATCACCTGTTTTTGGCCGGAAAAACCCACATAAGAAATTTTGGGTAAATTATAGTGTTTTCATTTGGCAAGGGGTAAACGAGACAAAAAAGATTAAGAACCCCTGGTCTAGTGAGACAGAACGGCAGCTTTAAGACTAGTGATGAAAGACACAAAAGAGTAAAAGGGAGTGTGTAAACAATAGATGTTTATATTTCCTGCCTGCTAAAGCGGCAATAAAAACACTTCTGAAACACATATCAAGTAAATTGCAAGACAAACACATGAAACAGCATCCTACTGAAGACCCTGCTAAACAGCCAATCGCATAGAAACCAAAAATGTTGGATATCTCTAAAAATTGACCTGATAGAGCAAAAACAAGATCATTTTTGGAATCAGCACCCCCAAATTAGCCTCAAACCATTCTTAACTTCTTGGCACCAAAAATTGTGTTGGCCAGTGTAATGTAAATAGTATGTTTCTATGGTTTAGCGCCTATTTATCAGTCCAAAGAGCATAGATGGGCAAGTTAATGTAAAACGTTAGCTTCGTTAACCACTAGTCCGTTAACAAACTTCACACCTCCGTTGACGTTAATCCGTTATTTTCAGCTTTAATTAACGGAAGTTAATAAAGTCCGTTAATCCGTTTACATTTTGCGTGTAATTTACATTTCGTTTTATTCACTCGCTTCTAGAACACGTATTGACGCTGTTGAGCTGATTGTAAGGAAATATTTATTGCTATGGTGGTCTTTTTGTGTTTTGAAAGTTACATTTTACAGTCTAATCTAATTTCAAGATAAAAACAAGTTCAAATGCACAACGAAGCTGCAAGATATTAACGATGAAAACCTTAACGGAAGTTAACAGAACTTAACGAAAGTTACTTTAGTCCGTTAACAGCACTTAACGGAAGTTAATTTAGTCCGTTAACATGAAAAAACTTTTTAACGGATTAACGAGTTAACGAAAAAGTTAGCTTTGTTATTAACGGATTAACGATTAACGGACTTGTGCCCATCTATGCCAAAGAGTATAAGGTTGTTTGCAAAGTTAGATTCGGGATAGCCCTAGGCTAGCCAAGTTAATTTGGATCTAGACAGCTAAGGCTGTAAATCCTAGAGTGATTTTTCATAGCTATGCTGGATCACAGAGCTTCAGTATGATGAATACACCAAAGCAGTAGGCCTAGCCCCACGACACTAAGCTTTTAAAACAAAAACTTTTATTCTGTGCAGCATAGCAGAAGCTATTGTAAGGTATCAGTCCTGTGGTTCTTTTGGTTGAGCAGTTTTTACTTTTTTGTCTTAAATTAAACTAACATATGGGTGTTGTTGTTTTTTCAGAATATAAAATAACCCACAAACAGGCTAGTTTTGAATGTGTTGTTAGTGTTTTTACCCATTGTTTGTATGCTTGTTGTTTTAAAAGTAACCACAATTGAACAATTGCTTGAATACTGGAAAATTTGCAAAAGTTTTTTCACTGTCCACTTGGCCAAGCCAACTTGGTGAATAAAACTGTATTTGAATTGGTTTTAAGCTACATACGAGAGCTGAGATACAAAAACATCAAAAAATTTTATGAAATTTTGGATTGGCCTAATTACAGGGTTGGCCAAAAAAAAAATGGCACCCTTGGACAAGGCGTCATAACTTTTTTTTGGAATGAGATAACGTTTTAAAATTTTTACCGTTTCTTTACAACAATATATTGCGTTGCTGTGTTAAATTTTATTAAAAATTTCCATAAAATAACAAAATTACAGGTGTTTAAATAATGAGTATCACAAACTGCAATTGCATGAAAATTAACACGGCACAAATAGTAAGCGATTGTTCATTCGTTCAATATTGTTCGATGTGTTGTCCGTTTTCTGCAATCACCAACCGCACTCGAGCTCGAAATCCATCGATGGCGTTATTGATTACTAATTGGGGCAATGCTTCCCACTCTTGTAGAATGGCTTCTTTCAATTTTATGGTGTTTTCAAATCTTCTTCCGCGGTAAACATTTCGCACCGGAGCGCTCCAAACGCAGTAATCGACTGGATTAAGATCTCTTTAAGATAAGATTAAGATCTTTGAGATAAGATCATTTCAAAGTTATTATCATTAGAAAAAAGATTTGTTAGCATTCAGGCATTGTTACGTCACAATACGTATAGAAAGGCCAATTAGAAAAAAAAAAGTTACGTTACCTGCAAAAAAACCTTTGAATGCACTTTGTGAAAAGAGATTGCAGTCTTCAATGTTTAAATGAACGTCATTTGATAACTTCTTATAATTCCATTGTAAAATTTTAAACATCTACGCAATATATCGTTGTAAAAAAATGGTAAAAATTTTAAATTGTTATCTCAATGCAAAAAAAGTTATGGCCCCTTGACTAAGGGTGCAATTTTTTTTGGTGAACCCTGTACTAAAATTACTTCTGTGAATAGGAACAAACGGAATTTTTTCTTCTGAATGTCTTCTTAAAAGTCTTTATGTTTCTGAAGGTTTGTGACCGTGATCAAGTTGAACTGGAAGCATTGGTTTTGGACTCCCCCAAGTTTTATAATCATGAATATTGTAGTCTGGTAGTGATTTTTCACTCCAGTCCTACGTGATGAAAATAGAAGTGTCAAGTGTGTTAAACATTCATTTACTGTGTCTTTGTGTAATATCTGGATTTAGTTGTTTGTGAATTTCAAAACATTTTTACTGTCTCTTAAAATTTTAACTGCTTTACATGGTGAATAAAGTGACAAAGTAAACAGTTTTAAGTCTGAAGTTTAATCATTACAATTACAGTCGTGTAATCAGATGAACTAGAAAGCCAATACCGTATTTACTCGATTGTAAGCCGCAGCTTATAAAGTTTTTCTTTCCATCATGTTTGCGGATTAAATTCAAAGGCGGTTTACATTTTTTTTGCTTAGCGATTTGTTGCTATGCCGATACGGTATTTTGTCTGATGCTATGTCTTCCACTGTCTAAACAAGGAAGTTGAGAGTTGTGACGTGCATTCTAAATTGTCACATGCATTTATGACGTTCATTCTAAAGAAAAAAGGAAGTTGTTAGTTTTATTTAAGAGATTAGCTTACTGGTATACAGTAAATGCGGCTTACATTCAAGGGCGGCTCAAATTAAATTTTTAACACTATCACATGCGGCTTACAATCAAGGGCGACTTACAATCAAAGGCGGCTAACAATCGAGTAAATACGGTACATATCTATCCAGTTGAATGTGAGTTCTATTTTTTGCTGAGGTTACTATTATTAGTAGAGAAGTAGTTGTCAAGCAAGTTCTTTAATATTGTTCCATTCTCATTGGTCACCACTAAACAAAAAACTTGATACAGCATTTATAACAAAATAATTGGACTGGGGAAGGAAGCGTCAGTTACATGAAAATGTGAGAACAGCTAACAACACTTTTATTCAGATGCTTGAGTAACAATTTTCACATAAAAAAATCTAAATATTTTTTTTTATCAGGGGCATAACAAAAAACTTGCTAAGAAGAGGGTGCTTGACCTTACAGCTATAAATTTGTCTGTATCTTACAAACGATGGTTTGGAGTGAAGCCCTTGGAGGTAAACGCGACCGTCGCAGCGTACTGGTACCACAAGAAAATGCAAACTAATTTTGAATAAAATGCTCTCGAAAGCATTTAACTTAGCACTAAACATCGATAAGCGCTCCGCTAGCGAATAAAACACCAAACGTAGTTTTAGAAGCTGACTTTTCCTCAAAGTAACTGCTGGCATTACTGTGCTAAATTGTTGTCCTTCGATGATAGAGTTAAATCATGCAAAAACTGCAATGTTTTTTTGCTTTCTCCAGCAAATCAACACAGCAATCCATTGCACAATAAGCAAAAATCAACTACATAACTGATGATAAATCCAGCTTTTAGATTCACTCATAACGTTAACATTGGGAGTCTTCATAAACAGCACTAAATAACTAATACAAACAACTGTTTAAGCAGACGTGGAGTCGAGGACACAAGGCTCGAGGCCAAGGCCAAGGACACAAAAAAAATCCGAGGCCAAGGACAGCCTTTCCGAGGACAGACCCTCTCGAGGCCAAGGACAGGAATGCTCGAGGCCAAGGACCAAGGACACAGCCGCAAGTGTTCTCCAAAAAAAAAAAAGGGAGTCTTCAAAAAAGTTTTTCAGGCAATCTCCAATGTATAGGCGTAGCCAGAATTTGTGATTGGGGAGGCCTAAACCACAAATTACATGCAATGACGTCATCAAAAAATTTCCTGTTGGCACTTAACCAGGATTTTGCAAAGGGAGAGGGCTTAAACTAATATAGTGTAAATACGTAACTTTGGAGACGTTTTGAGAAAACTAGTGTAACTCAAATGTATCACAGTCGGGGGGTGTGGGGGCGGGGTCCCCAGAGGCCGGAGGCTTTGGGGGTCTGGGGGTGAAGCCCCCAGCTGTTGGGCGATTTTTTGTAAGTTTTTGGAAAAAAAGCTACGTATTTTAATGCCATTGAATCATATTTTGCACAACTTTAGAGCCATTTGAAAGCACTAGATTTTTAACATTTGAAAGCCAATTAAAAAAATTAAATTATTTAATCCTTCTTCTAGTGGCAATTTAAGTCCAAAACACGTTTAACATCTTGCATTTTGGTGTTAAAGTTTAATTGGCACATACATGATTTGGTCCGGGTAGGTAGAAGTAAGGTGCATTGTCTCGTGCAACATTTTAGCAGTAAATGAAAACCCACTCGAAGATTTTCCTTAGAGATTTTCGTTTTGTCATGAAAATAACCTGTTATAGAAGTGCATGTTAGGCCAAGGGGCCCAGGCCCCCTCAGTTGAAGTTCAACGATTTGTTCAATCAGCATTTTCCATGGCTAATTTTTTAAAAAAGTATTTTGGGCGTAAAAACTGGCGAGGTGGAGGTGAATTAATGAATTTTTATTGAAAAATAATACAATAGATGGTTAGGCTTACTAACCATGTTATTGCCGGGCCGGATTTATATCGCGCGGAGCCACTGTCACTTTGGAGATTTTCGCAACATCTTTCTGCCAAATGTAGGGAAGATCATAAAAAGTCTTAAGATTTGAGCGCAGGGCCCTTAGCTGGTACGGCGCCATATTGTGGTAAATCCGGCCTTGGTTAATGCATTACGTTCATAAAAAAGCTACATGTGATCCTGAGATAGCAACTTTTAGGACGAAAGCTAACCAGTTCTTCCAGGTTTACGTTTAAATTGGCTGGCAAAAATTGATTTGAGGGGTCCCGGGGCCCCTGGTCTTCAATATTGTTGTTCGCTACTGGTGTAAGCAAAAAACGCTAAAAAGAAACTGAAACTGAAGAAACAATAGGCTTTTTTGTCACATTTTTGTCATTGGTGAAATTTCAATTGGGGGGAGGCCTGCTTGCCTAAGCCTATGCTCCAATTGCGGAAAACAAAAAACGTATTTGCAAATTTTCCGCGAGGTTTCTGGCGTTTTCCAACAAAATTTCAACGGTTCAAAAAATAGTGCAGTCCTCGAGCCGAGGACGGGGCAATTTTCGAGGACCTAAGGCTTCGAGGCCAAGGACTTCAAGATGTGTCCTCGAGGCCAAGGACGTCCTCGAGGACTCCACCTCTGTGTTTAAGCTTACTAAAGGTATCAACACATGCTTGCCTGAAACAGAAAAATCACACCAAAAAAACAACATAGTTTACTCTTTAAATGTACCGGTACCTGTAGACTAGCCTATTGGTCTACACTCTACAAGATAGATTTTCCAGTACCATTATGAGACATGGATGGTGAAAGCGTTTAATAGTAATAGTAGTAATAGTAGTAATTACATTTTATTCACCAAGTTGCCTTGGCCAGGAGACAGCGAAGGGACCTTTCGGTCTTCGAGTCAAGCTGCCACCTGCCCACCTGTCTACCACACACGGCGGAGGCTTCACACAGTCCCTTTGATTGCTGAACGTCAAGCAGGAAAGCTGTGAATACCAATTTTTCTAGTCTTTGGTTTGACCCGACCGGGAATCGAACCCGAGTCTACCGCTTCAGTAGCAGACGCTCTATCCACTCGACCACTGATCGGTTTAAGGATTTGTTAACTGAGTAAACACTTCACAAACTTTTTTCTCAAGATTGTTTTTATACCTACGTATAGACTCTTCTTTTCGGTTATTGCGTGGTAACATACAATAAACTCAATCTTCGTTTTACCGGTAATTCCAACGCGCTATGACGAAACGGAATCTGTGATTACTATAATAGCGCATCAATAACGAAGTACCGGTACGCAACGCTTTCTGCTTATTGAATACATTTTAAAAGTAAATTATTAAAACTAGCCTATGAAGCGACCAGTCGTGAAGATGAGCAACCACTTGCAAAGGTTGGCAACCTTCGCGAGTTACATAAGCGACCACTCTCGAAGGTTGGCAAAGATCGCCAACCTTCGCTTCGCGTTGCTTCGCGTTGCTTCGCGTCCAGTCTAAACGCACCTTAAGAAACGTGATTACCAACTGGTAGCAGTGAGTAGCCTAGCTATCACGAAATTTGAAAACTGGGCTATATTGTCTCTGTAACCTGTAAACCCGAGCTACCAGTACTGACCTACAGTACGCCTTTTGTAATGTCACAAAATTGCGAAAAGCAGGGTTGCTAAAAGTACTAGTGAAACGGATAAAAACGTATTTTCGCGAATAAGAGGAATTCGAAATTGTGGAAAAGGTTTGGGGCACCTCTTTATTACCATAAGTAGTTTTCATTTCTTCAATATAACCGATTTCAAGCAGTATCTCTTGACAATAACGAAGAACACCTGCATCAAAATCAACTGTCTAGTTTGTGCATTCTGTACGAGTAAGAAGGTGGTGTTTAGAAACCGACTGTCAAGTAGCATAAGTACTTACTACTTGCTTTCATAGAAAAATGATTGGTCTTGTTGTATGTGAAGTTTTAGTTTCTTGCAATTCTCTCAAAACGATGACAACTGATAAACTTTAATTACGCATTGATTATTATTGTATGTTAATTTACACACAGAATTTAATTTGGCCCACCTCCAGACCACATCATTTGTTGAATTTTGGTTCAGAAAAAATAGGACTGTGTACGATAAAACTCGCCTTTATTATGTATATATTATATATCACATAACAACGACAAAACATCACAAAGGTAGTATGGTTTGTTCCACTAAACTAAAATAATGTAGTAGCAAGAGCAGAGTGAAAAAAAATTGTGAAGACTCCAAATGGTAACGCGTAAAAATTTAAATTAAAAAAAGTCTTGGAAGGAGTTTATTAGCAGTAGCGGCAGCGGCAGAAAATTTGCTTAAAAAACAGCGCTGAAACGTTGCCGCTTTTTTGACTAAAAAAACAGCGGCGCTGCCGCTTTGCGCTGGTGACGAAAAAAAGCAGCGGCGCTGCCGCTACCGCTAAAAAAGTAGCAGCGCCGCTGTGCCCATCACCATCACTGAATTCACTGTACGTAGGCCATTACCGGTATTTGGTAAGGTGTTGGCTAGCAGACAGCTAAGATTTGAGTCAGAAATACAGATTAGTAAAACGGCAGAGGCTGCTGTTACATACCTATGCATATGGTAACATAAGATCAAGAATATATAGTAGGCTAATATGAAATTGGAGGCCTACCGTACCTTATGGCGACCTAACATCAACAGGTTGAGTATGAGTTAGAATAAATATTAGGCCTATCTACCCAGTCACATCACTTGACCTATCCAATTTTGATAAAAACCCCTTTTTCGTCCGAATTGGGGTTGGGAGAATCAAAGTCTATTTAATCCCCCCCAGCTCTATTTTATCTCCCCAAATCTAAAATAAATGAAAAAATGGGGGTTTCACTAAAATTGATGTGGTCACGTAATGTGACTGGAATGGTTGATCATATTCATTTTCTGTTCTAACCTTATCCAACAACAACCTTAAGTTAAACCTAACCCTATCCTTACTTAATCCTATTTCCTAATCTCGACTCAAAACATAAACTAAAATCAAAGGTTAATTAAAAAAAAAAAATGAGGAAAGAAGTGCCCACTCCACCAGTCCACTGTCTGACAGTCGAGGCTAGCCTACTCAGTAGGCTTCTACACTTATGGTATATTTTTATAACATGACCAGTGGCATTGCTAGGGGAGGGGGGGTCCGGGTGTCACCATTTTGGGGTGACGCCATTTGTTTTTTCTTTTGAGACCCAAAACCCACTGATTGGTTGGCAAAGATCTTTTTGTTTTAGTCATCACTTACAGTACTTTCGCACTGAAAACCAACTCGTTTTGCATCAAAGACCTTTTTTTTTGGTCTTCAGCTATTGGTATATTTGGGCTGATAAAGGGTGGCACCATTCTGATTCTTAGTGACGCCTCTGAACGTGACAACATTGAAAATACAAATCATGTGATAGTATAAGACATTTTATTGTAATATAAAGCCAAAAGACCTAACTCTAAACCTTATTAACTCTAATCCTAGTCGTAAACCTTACCTAAACTCTCTGCTCTAACTGCAAACCTTACCAAATCTCTAACTAGTAACTGCAATAATCAAAATAAAAATCTCGGAAAATTAATGACATCACCAGAATAGTTAATCGTGCGTGTTCAGTGTGCCAAGTCACTTCATATTAAATAATGGCAGAATGGTGGGTTTAATAATCTTGTAACCTGATTATGATAGTCTGTGTAGTAAGATAGGCTAGCAGCTAGACATTGTTATTTCATACTGTATCCGAGGGTATTACCATAGCTATGGTACTGTAAATTAGTAAGCTAATTTATCAGTTAACCTGTTACCTGTTATGCTGAGAAAGGCCTAAAACTATCTAAAAGCCAAGGTTACCACTGGTTTCATCACAGCGACTTTGCCACAAAGTGAGGGTTAGGGCATGATAGCTCTGAGGATGGTAGGCTACCAGTAGATTTGTTTAATGACTGCCATTCTCATTTAGCAGTCAATGCTTTAATTTTAATAATGCAATAGTACAATGGGGTTGGCAGATAGGCCCAGTGCCTGTTCTGTCTATAGAATGCCTCAGTCACGTAATCATCTTGCGACAAAATCACTGGCAACCAAAGCATACTGCCTAGATTTCAATTCGATAGGCTCAGCTAAAGCTTGGAAAGCTTTTTGTATCCAGGCAGAAATAAGACTAGAGTTTTAGTTTTACAAACTTCAGCAACAGCACAAAGCAAACAGCACTGGTACAAAAGGTTTGCATATCAAAAGCAAAAGACATGGTAAAATGCTGAATTTCATAAAATTCTAATCTATGCAATGCTAGTATACTGTAGTGCATGTTCTTAATTTTTAATTTGTTCTTAATTCTACTGTCTGTCAACCTTTTTGGATTTGCTTTCTTTCAGCTATGATATTGTATTTTCTGTTGTTGGTCTTGTGCTCAGTATTTTAAAATCCCAGATCTGACAACTCACATCTTATAAGATTGTTAATAATACTGTATTTTCCAGCTAAAAAGCTGATTTTCTGTACCTAATTTTTTAACCTAATTTTCTGGAGTCTGCTTATTTGGCGGATACACCTTAAACCAGACAATATCGCAAATCAAAATGTCAATGCACGTCAATTAACAGCACAATAGTCGATTCATAGCAGTTTGCCTTGTTTTGCACTTTGTACTATTGGTACCTATTTACACTTTGCACTACTGCATTTTGCACTTTGCACTCTTGGTATCAAATTTACATGTGCGATTAAAGGGATAAAATTTGCGTTTTCTGCTTCAAATTGGCACAAAATTTTATAATGCCGGACGGCAAATAAATCTTTGCTTCACGGCACCCATCAAATTTTCTGCCTCGGCTTTTTGGGCGGTAATATGGTAAAACCCTCATTTTATGTGCTAAAATTTGGTCTCGGCTTATTCGACAAGTCGGCTTAATAGCCGAAAAATACAGTACCTATGTACTGGTATGTATTCAGTATTTGTTTGGGTGTTTATATTCATTGTAATTAGGGCATTTCTGTGGCACACCAAGGGGGGTTCAGGGTCAAAACATCCCCCTTTTGAAACTCAAAAAGCAACATAATTTTGTTGATGTAACACAGTTTCTAACACTTAGCCAAATTTACTTTTAACCAAAAAATCACTTAAATTGTTGTTAATCACTTAAGATGTTGTTTTAGGGCTGTAATTTGATCCTGCTTGATATTTACCAAGCAATTAATATTTTTTCATTTGTTTTGCCTACAATATTGCTGGCAGAAACATTGCGACACTATTTGCATTTGATATATCCATAGATATTGAATAATGGATATATTATACTCCATTGTAAACTTTTGAGAAGAATAGCACTTGACACTTAAAAGAGATAGACGACTATTTTAAGAAAAAAGTCGCCCTTGTGTAAAAAAACTACTCAGCTAAATTCACGTTTGCAAAAAAAGTAAACAAATCCACTGTTTGAAGATGAAACCTGCAACAAATTACATTCAAATGTCAAGTTTTTTAATCTGCAAATGTATTCAGGAGTTTAAAACAGATTTTAAGAGCAATGGGGCTATTATTTCCAAATGATTTTTTCTACATTTTGCATTAACTTTATAGTCTTTTAGGTGATTTTTGCAGCATCTTGCATCATAATGACAATCAATTGTCTGTTTCAATGCAATCAACTTTTATATAAGCTTCTACCACCAGCATTTTAGCTTTTCATTCCAGCAGAGATTTGTGAAGAGAGCTGGACAAAAACTTTTAATCTAAAACAATTTTTTTCACCGCCACCCATTTCTTAAAGAGTGGAAATGATAGCTTTGACACTATTATGCTATTTTGAAATTCTGTATCACTAACAAATTTTTAAATTAAAAAAATATTTACTTAAAAGATTGAAGCCAAATATGCGATCTTTCACCATTTAAATGTATTTTGGACTTGACCAGTAAGTATTCAGGGGCTGATCGGACTGAGCAAAAACAAATTCTTTCAAACTCTTCCAAATCTTAGTAATTTAGCGTATTGTCTAATTGCTCTAAAAACATGCAAAATGTCATCTAAATGGCGTTAAAATGGCTGTTTTTCTCCAAAAAAAAAAAAAAAATCCAAGAATTATCTAGCGGCGAAGCCCCCAGACCCCCATAGTAGTAACTTGTTCTCTAACACACAATCTTCACAAGCAACAAGTTTCAAAATCGTTATTACAGGGTTTTTGAATAAACAAATGTTGTAACAAAATGCCATTATTACCAAAAACTCTGTTTGACTATACTACCGTACATTTCAGATTTTCATTGATGGTTGAAATAAATTAACTGAAAATAAGTCTGGTTGCTTTTTAAAAAATTGAACCCTTTCCCCTTTAAAAATTTCTGGGTGCACCCCTAACGCATTTGCTGTTTTACTGTTTTTGTAGTATTCTTCTAGGTCTACTGAAACTCCAGCAATTTTGGTTTGTTCTCTTACACCATGATTCTCTGCTCTGGATTTTTTTGTAAAATGACTAGCTTTGGACAACATGGTCTGAATTTAAACAGCTCCCCTAGCGGTTGGTTTTCAGTTTTAGTATTTATGTTTTTATGAAGTGGTTTTTCAGTTTTGGAATTCATTGAACTCTTTCATAATAGAAAAAGAATTTAAAAAAACTTAAAACTGAAAACCAGCCACTGAGCTATGTTCCCACTAACTTTTGGCTAATTGGCAAGTGCCCAAATTTTCTTTAAACATTTGTGCCCAAAGCTCTAAAATGACGTTTATGTGCCCTAAATTTCGTACCAATCCAGTATTAAAGTATCCCAACTGTCATATTTCCACAAATTTGTCGAATTTTCTAAAGCTGTGTTTACTATGTTGCCAAACATTATTTGTCCTTGCTCCAACAAATCGCTGATTTGCTGACAAAATTCGGCTTAGTGGGAACACTGCCCCTGAGTCACTGTCTGAAGTTAAAACTAGTGTCCAAAGTATAGTCGTTTTATGATTTCTCCTACAATTTTTGATTTGTTTCCCTAATCACCCTGGCTACCAGTATCACAAGAGTTATGCGTATCATTCATTCTCGATATGAAAATAGTAGGCTATTTCATGTAATTACAGTATAACCAGTTTAACCACATTACATTGATTTTTGATGTTCTGGTACAATATATATACAACATTTATTCAAGCTCAATCATCACAATTACAAACAGCACCATTCGTGAACTGTAAAGTTAAAGAATTGTGTAAGTTAACTACAAAAGCATAAGAGCAATCATTTAGCCTATTTCAAGAAGTACTGGTGTATGTGAAACTCACAATCTTGGTGTCACATGCAACATAAAGCAACAAAGGATTCTTGAAATGCTTCATTTATTACAACTACAAAAAGAAAGGTACAGTTACTTGATCAACTGTGACGTTGTTACACTTAGCTCATAGGCATTGCATTATTGCATCATTAAAAAGTGAAGTCTTTGCGATGAGTTGTTGCTTTCGGTCACTTTCTATTTTTGCTTGTTCTGTATTCAATTTTTTGCTCCCCATGATGGTTCGCCATTGCAATAATTTCATGCATCCTGGGGTCTGGTGTGCCCCTTTCAACTTTTTAAGAAGGAAGAGACTATTTTGCTTGTTGAGGTAAAATAGTAATTTGCCTCTTTTAGGGTTAGGGCTATTTTGGCACTGGACGCAAAATAGCATTTAGGGTTATTTTGTCTTTAGAGGCAAAATTGCCACTGCCTTTTAGGAAACACTGGGGTAACTGGTAATCTTTTGTCCTTAGCTTTATTATATTCCTTGCTATATATAATGTACCCTCTAGTTAGTGTGACATTTTTTCAACCTCTTATTGATTCAGTTTGGTCTATGCCAGTACAGTACAAAATGTTCATAATTTGTGTACTATGTATCTCGCACCTTTAACCATAGGTGACAGTACCTGTGTACCATATTTCAGTTCAATTTTTGAAGCGTACTGTACCTACGTAGGCTACCACAGTATGTTTTTTTGTGTACCATACTTTCAATCAATCTGGTTAAACAGTGATCCATTAATAACACATGCTACCTATGCTGATGTGCTTTTTTTTTTATATTTGATTTGTGTCATACCAAAAGATAAGTTTAGGGAAGCGTTTTTTAAAGAGTGAATGATTCAACGCTGGGTGATATAAATTTTTGTGAGGGTGAACCAAAAAAAGGAAACTGGTAGGTTAGTGTGAGTAACAGTGATAACACCCTTTTTGCTAAAAGAAAAAATGTCTTGAAGCTGTAATGTGTACAAAAATAGTCTATAAAATTGCGCTATTTTTATTGGAAATTCATTTAAAATCTCTGAACCTTGATAGCTCGCCCTCATACTCCTAGTTTTTTAAAAATTATTTGGAATAATCAATAAACGTATTTTCATCAGGGTAAGATGACATAAGGAGCTCTTTAATAAGGGTGAACGGAATCAAAGAAGTTAATAAGCAGTGGCTTAGGGGTACTTGAACTTAATAACATGTTGAACTTAATAACTGCTGAGCTTTATATGTTGATACTTCATTCAAGAACGTCAAAATCTTAAAGAACAAAAAATAATGTTATATTTAGAGGTGATTTTTCATGCTTCAGAAATAGTTTTGCGATAAAATAATGACAATTTGTGTGCTAAAATTATGTTTTATTAAAAACAAGGACATTGAATAGGCTACTACCACAATGATATTTGTATTTTCTGGTATTTTTGTACAGCAAAGATATCTGAATTTGTCTAGTTGGTCAAATTGATGTCAATGTATTGGAAACCTGGTTTACGTGTCGCCATTCATGAGGCATTGTTGCAATGCGATTCATTAGTGCATTTCTCCTCAAAATTGTTTGATAGGTGGCGGAAAGAGGTGAATTATAGCAGCGCTGCGACTTGACACTGTCAAGTTGCTGTTTTCAGAAAAGAAACAAATAAACAATTAGAAAAAATTATAGAACATTTCATGTCCTGACACCGGATGAATTTTTGTTTCAAGATCTCGAAAAAATGATAAGTGAGGAAATGAGGATGCAACTGTAAATATGTGTCAATTTCAGGTTTTAATACACGCAAAACTGTCTCAACATTATTAGATTCTGATATCTGTCCTCAGACCTTTGCTGGCTACCCATTTGTCATTACTTATAACTCGCTGGAAAAGGCTTATAGTGTTTCATCCCAGTGAATGATGAAAACAAGTTTAGTAGCATTTTGTGCATTTGAGTATGGTTACTATTTAGTCATTTATTACTAAAACTAACAAGTGAAATAAAAGATTTTCAAGTTGGGAAATGCTCATATGCTATATCCTCCTTTCCATGGCTACCAGTGCCCCCGATAGAATTAACGCCAATACAGATCTAGCAATTGATGCTATGTCATGTATTTTTAATGGACCTTGACTTTTAGTTGCAGATGTTGAGGCATGGGACATTTATGCGTCGTCGATTAGGTGCAAGGAGTATTATGAGCCTGGACTTTTATGTGCCAGAGGTCAAAAAACAATTTTTTGTATTTCAAAAAACATTTTTTTCCTACAAAGTTTTTCTCCAAAAAAATTTCTTTTTCGAGAGTTTTTTTGCAAAAAAGTTTTTAAAAAATTGTTTTTTTTTCAAAAAAAAGTTTTTGTTTCAAATAATTTTTTTTTATAAGTTTTTTTTCTCAAAAAGACAGTTGTTTTAAATTTTTGTTTTTAAACATACTTTTATTTTTAAAAATATTTTCTTTTTCAAAGAAAAGCTTTTTTCAAAAAAAAAGTTTTTCAAACAAAAAAGTTTTGCTTTGATTAAAATGTTAATATCTTTGAAGCTTTTCATCTCACACTTGTCAAGAAAAATCGTCAGAATAGATAGTGCAGGAAAAAGAGCAGATATAGAAAAAAGCCGAGCAGGGATTGGCGGAAAAAGGATCAATGAGAGAGTGTCATTTGTGTACAATCTTTAAGCTGTACATAAATTCTTTTTGTCAGCAGAGGGCGGGGTTAGAAGTTAGGATAAAAGTGACTACCGAGCTTGTTTTCCTTCTCTATCTATCATTACCTTCTGTGCTCTGGCTCAGGCCCTGGGTGTGGTCCAATTTTTGAATCTCCTCGGAGTTCCTCCATTACCCTAACCTTCTCTAAGATTGCGGTAAAACAATGACAGGTTGGAGGGCTACCCTCGATAGCAGCACTGTGTTGTGCAAAATTGAGAAAGCTCCTCTTGATATGTCTTTCATCTACCCTTTTGTTTTTGTTGAATGGAATGCAGTGAGTGTGATGAATTTAAACTATAGCACAGGCTTGAAACATTTAACATTAAAAATTGTCAAAAATGGCTGTCAAGTCTGCAGCCACCCTGTTCAACTTCAAAAGTTCTTGAAGCAATTCTGAAGAAGTTAACTGCATGAATTTAACATTGTTTTTACTACAGTATAAGTGTATTCACAACAAGGTGTAAAGATTAAACTTAAAAATATCCAGTTAGACATTGTTTTTACTATATTTACAACAACGTGTTAACAATTTTGTACTGTATTGTTTGGTAGAGGTAGACTCAAAATCACAATCAAACATTGCGTGGCTTGCTACTTGAGCCAACATTTCACAAGCAACTAATGCCCATGCGCTGCAAAAATTGAGATCTTGGGCTGGAGATTGCATGCGTTCAGATTAGGTAAAAAAAACTTTGCAAACATGTAGTGGAAAACATTCAGCTCTACTTCCATCTATCTGCTTTTGAAGCCACTATTATTAAAACTTCTAACCCTCCCTCTGCCAGCAAAAAGAATTCATGTTTTCAAGGTTGTCAAAACATTTAAGAAAATAGAAGATAATGTTGTAATTAAAATCTGATATCGAGCAAATATGCAATTGTACAAATGCAGGTATATTTTTAAACTACAGGAAAATTTATCAATAAGCAATTAAGCACACAAGAAAAAACGTAACAACAAGTAGTAGTTCACAACCAAATAAGTGAGTGTGGTTTTTGCTCAGTTTGCTGCATTACTAAGTTTTTTTGGTAAAGCCAATCTTTAAGAAATTGTGAGATCAGGACAAAGATCTTTCCATGTTTAGCAGGCATATAGTTAACGCATTGTGAATAATTTAGTTTTTTGGAATAAATTTGGGATTCAAGTCTTGTTCGAGTACTGCGATATCATTGATTTTGAGGGACTTGACATTAAGTCGTTTTGGTGGTTGCTAGAGGTTTGCATTAATGATTATAATTAATTTTGAAAGCAGGCTCTCTGAGAGCGTTATGGGACTTAGTCCCTTTAACTAGGATGTGTTTCGTCACTTCTCTTCTTTGCTTACATACTTACTGGTATTATTGTAGTGTTTGAATGGCATCAACAAGACAGCTAAACTATTAATGATCAGAGTGCTGTCTGCTGCGATAGAAGATTCTACTGTAGAATCACTTGAAGCTGTTTGCATATCATTTTGTTTTTTGTTCATTCCACTAAATCTCAAACTTGCTAGCATGTATTCAACGGCTTATTGCACTATTGTAGTTACATTTACCCTTGCCAAAATGAAACTCCACGACGTCAAAATTAGAGTAGTTCTCGCTTAAAGCTTAAATCAGTATTGTGAAAATGGCAAGTTAGTTGAAATGCCGGAAAAGTATATGTAGTCAGTTGGAGCAAAAAAAAACATCAGGGGGGTAGTTGGGTAAAAAAAGTACCCCATGCTCCAGATCACAATTACTACTAATTTCTAATTTTGGCAAGTGGTATTATTAGAGAAATACATATGCATCTACCAATTACAAAAAAAGGAATTTGCAGTTTTTTAAATCCCAACGTATGTAATTTTTGTAAAATTGCATCAAAATTAGCAAAAAAATGTTTTTCAGCTGGTCTTCAAAGTTTTTGATATGTTTAATACTGCTGCAAAGTTGAGATTTAACTTGAGATTGTGTAAGAGTGTGCTTACTAAGGTTTTATTGACAATTACATTTGGCATTATAAGTATAGCAACAACAAGTAATGGTGGATGATTTTTTTACCAAAAAATTTCGCTGCTAAATATGGTATAAAAAACATCCCCCAAAATTTGGAAAAATGTTTTTTCAGCAGTTTAAAGATTTTTGTAAAGTGTGGTAATGGTTTTTTTCAAGCCAGCTTGACACTATGACTAATGACTGAAATTTTGAGTCTAACATAGGGTAGAAGATGAAGAGATAAGTCATTGATTATCATTTTTTATTCCAGGCAACTACCTACTGTGTTTCACTATGGTTAGTTTGAATAAAACTGTTAGCAAAGACAAACCTTAATTTTAGAAAGCCTGCAGTGAAAGCTGCCAGTTTACTCAAAGTTTTAGTATTTACAGTTAAGTAAAAGGTTAAAACAGTATTGTAATTTCAAATAAAAGTATCACATCAGCAGCCAATCTTGATTAAGAATAGAGAAAGAGAAGAGGGCCAGAAAAACCCACCCTCACTGATGAATTTAGGGGAAAAGCATACATGCAGTTTTCCTGTAAGAGCAGTGCCATGTCTTTATTTAACTCTTTTAAAAAGCAGCACAAATAACTTTTCAATTTCAGTTTTTTGTAACACTTAATGCAAATTTACTCTTTGGTAAATCAAATCAAAAGTATTTGCTTATTTGTATTGCATTCAGCAGATTGCAAAACCCAGCATAAAGAAACAAAAACACTTGCTAATTACTTCACCAAGTGAAAATTGACTTAACATGTAGGTTTAGTGAAGAGCTAGGTGTTTGTAATGTTATTGCTTGCTTTGTGTAAATGCATATGTTCTTGCAGGTCCACCTTTCTTTTGTGCAAAGACATACTGATTAACAACAAACATCATGAAGATTGTAACATTTTGTTATTAAGTTGTATCTATCATACAATCTGCAATATAGTCATGAACATTTCATAGTTATACTCGTGTGTATGTTGTTTTTTTCTATCCAGATAACAACAAGTCTTAAGACTTCAGTTAACTACATTATTAGAATAATCAGTTAGCAGTCTTTTTAACAATGTGTCAACACAATTTTCTGACAAAATCCGCATCCACAACCAATGATGATTGTTATTTGACATGTTAGATAGCACATATTCTTGCTTCCTACTCGAGGAAGAAGCAAGTTCTTGTCAAAAATTTGTGAGGATTTGACTATCTACCTTTATCGAAACTCTAAAAACAAAGTTATGACTAGCTGATTTTTTTTTACATCTGTGGGTGATTTTCCCCCCCTTTTTTTTTGGAAAAAAAGCACCTGCATTTTGTATCAAAAATCCTAGCAAGGGCATGGTAAAAGCAAAAGTGGTCTGTAGCAATAACATAGTAGTACTTGCAAGAGTGCCTCTAACAAAACTCTGACTGAAGGTTTTTGACTTGAGAGTTTGGAGTAATTGCAAAGGGTTAGAAAAGTGCTTTTTTTTGCCCCAGCTGTCTATAGTTCGGACATTGATTTAAAATTGTGGATGAAAATACAACTATCTGTAATTTGGCAGGTCTTACGGTTTTCTATTAACACATCAATTTACTTGCATTGATATCATCCTCAGTCTACTTGCTCCATTGATATGGGATGTAATAGCTAAGCCATATAGCAGAGGTGGGGGTAAGTGCTGACATTCTCCCAAAGGTGTCCTTCCCATACATAACTATTTTGCCATCACTTATATTAGAACCCTGCTCAAAAAATAACAAATAGAATAAGTGAAACCCATTTTGTAACAGAGCTTATGTACTCTAGAGGGCAGCTAGCTACAATTATGTATCCTGGGTGTGATGAAACTGTATGTGTATGACTTAGTCTAAGTTAGATGAAGAAGGGAGTGGAAGTATGTGGTAAAGCAGCTAAATTTGGAGTGGCTGCCTTAAAAAACTTTTGTAATATTCAGAGACTTGATTTCACTGTCTATTGAAAATGGCAGAAATTGCCTAAAAAAAGAATATCTGACATTTTTGCAATTATTTCCAAAAATGATAAGTTTAGACCTATAGTTCCTCTTGAAGTTGAATATCCTATAAACTAGGCTGATTCGAAATATTTTGACTCTAGTTTTAATTCAATGCAACATTTGTAGCCAGGGTTGGACCAAGTTTGTGGAATTTGGTTATATCATCATGGAAATGGGCCATGTGGCTGGCTAAAACATCAAAATTTTTCAAAAAAATGTTCATCATTCTTTAAGTTATCCCATTTAGCATCACAAAATCACTAACCAAAACAAATTTAAGAAAAAAACTTAAAAAGTCTTATACCCTAGTGACTATTTCACCAAAAGTTTTTAAAAATGACTGTGAGGTAGCAGTTACCTCACATATCTGCTTTCCCATTAGTCTAGTGGTTCATCAGCATCTGAATTCACACATAGCCTATCCTGGCCGCCCAGCTGAACCTTCAAACCACACACTAGGGCTATTTCAGCACTAGCCATCATACTGTGTTCTCAGATTACTCTAATCAAAGTCTGACAACATGGTTACCAGAAAGAGGATTCTCGACCAGTATCACACTGACACTTCACTTAGCTCAACCGCGTTGCGCTAGCATCACTAAATGTGGAGAAGCAATATGACATGACATTAGCAATTTACCACAATAGTATGTTATAAGCATATTTCAAACTTGTTTGTTATCATCATGACTCGGAATTCTAATCCGAAACTTTCATCAATATCCGAATCCAAAACCTTATCTGAAATTTAATTTAACTATCCTAATCCAAAAATAAGCAATTCAAACTCATCAAAACATAAATATTCCCCAATCTTTAAAAATATTGGTTATACTATACCATAATATTAAAAATAAAATTCTTTTCTTGTATACAGTACTTGCATTTAGTATAAAGAAAGTGATACTCAAATACTCGACAGTATATACCAGTATACAAGACATGTACTTTCAGTAGATTAACTTGTCCTTGAAAAAATACAAACATATGACTACACATCTTACCAACTTGTAAATACTGTAATTGTATATATTCCTGCATGCAATAAGACCTATCTATGTAGTTCATTGTTTATTTGGCATACCCACTTTTTCACATCATTACACATTTAATGTGCCAGTCTGCCAGTGGTTTGGTACTAATACTAACCTGGCAATATATGACCAACAATGGTAAAAGTCTACAATAAAGCATTATTAACCCCAAAGAAATCATATCAATAAACCAAAAGAAGCCGTAACTATAGGCTATCCACATCTGACATTAATATTACAAGCACTTTGAAGAGCCCATTTTTAAGAAAATAGTCAAATGCAATGCCATGAAGAAATAAGGGATAACTCTGTAAAAAAATCATGGTATAAAAAATCTGGTAGATCTGGGACATTGACAATGCAGCAGATGCATGAGTGTTACTACAATTATTCATGATAAAAATGCAAATTAAACAAAACAAGGTGTATAAATTATAGTAACTATTTTGAAAACTTTTACTGCATAGCAGTTTATAAGCACAAATTTTTTAGGTTTCACTGCACTGGTAATTCACTATACTCTTAAACTATTGAATTATTTCCCACACTAAACCTGTTAAACCAGCAAACAAACACTGAACACTAATTTCCGTAACACTTACAGCAATTCATGAAATTGTTACCAGGCTAATCTGGTTGTAAGAATTACATAACATGTTTATAACATGTGAGCTTGTAACCATATTACATATTATTCTGATATATTTACATAACATTATAAGTGCGCATACAGTGTTGATAACTGGTGCTCATTAACATTATCAATAAATTTAAGCTACAGATACAGTGCAAACTTAATTTATCAAGTCATTCAGCATGTTATTGGGAGTTCAAACCAATTATACAACCAAACTGCAAAAGAGATTCAAAACAAAGCTGACAAATTTATTTCTTTTTGTTGCAGTACTAAGTACAGTATTTCTCTGAGCTAGACAAACCGTATCCGAAATTGAGATATGCTTTTTTGCTGCTGGATCTTTAAGCTGCTAGGTTGGTGGGTAACCAACGTCTATTACCAGCTGTCAGCAATCATAAGTAAACCTAATATCCAAGCGCTAACAGCAAGTGCACTGGTGCATGCAATTAGTCCCCAAGAACTAGCCTACTGGTACCAGTCTGCCAGTAATAACCCAAATTCTAATTCTACACCAACTCCAACCACTCAAATTTGTCTATCATTAAAACTCCCATGGCTGCAAGGGTTCGGACTTGAGTTAGCAGGTTAGAGCTTACGATGATAGTGTAACTAAGAAAATTAAAGCCTACAGTTTTAATGAGGGGTTTAACCAATAAAGTTGACCAAAACTGCACAATATCAGATTTAAAAGGTAACTTTATCTTTTCAGCAAGACATGTCACAGTACTTATTACGATACATGCAATCATTTGATAATGAAACAATCGTGTTAATAATGTTAATCGCACTGCACAGATACCCGTTAATACCTGAAAGCTAGCACTAACAGCTGATACCGACTTATCTCAAATTAATCTGTTAACAGTACGCTTTGTTACCGAGTAACTAGATTTAAAAAGCAAACTGGTGGGGTTAGTATAACTTTCTTTCAGTTTCATTTAATTAAGCCTACCCCACAAAGTGCTGTATAAAAAATGGTACTGGCGCCAATAATATTTTTGAAGAGCAGCCTTACATTTTTTCATTGTTGAGAAGGATTTTTCGTTTGCTAATTTTTTTCCATACAAAAATACAATATCTGAAAAATCTGGATCCAAAAGCACAGCATATTTACCATCCTAAAACCGAATCCAAAACTGGAAAATTTTGAAAAATCCGGAAATTCTCAATCTGGAATCCGACTTTGTGTACATCTCTAATGCATAATACATGTTTTTGTTTGCAAATTTTGGCAGATGAGAATTGATTTGCTTATAACTAGCAAACGGTAAAACCTAGAAAGTTGAAATTGGTACTCAACAAAAGAATTAATGAAAGCGTCATGTGTGCCAATTTCGGGGATCCTAGGTCACATGATTGTGAATTGAAACACAAAAAAACCCATAAAAAATGGCGATTTTTGAGTTGAAAATTTATTAATTCGCCTATAACTCAACAACTACGTGACGTGCAAAGCTGAAAAGTTGAACACAAAGTGGATGCTTATGATTGCTTCATGCAAACTGAGTTTGGGGACATCTGGTCACGTAACCAAAATTTTACAGGTCAAAAATGGGCAAGAAGTTGACAAATTTGAATTGATGTATCGCGGTAATTACCGATATTGATGAAAAATGGTTTGTGATTTTTGAGCATATTACACCTTTCTTGTGGTGATGTTCCTTAACCCCAACTTGAAAACTTTTTTGTTTTCTTTTGCATTTTTGTTTTCTTTTTCTTCTGCCTTTATCTACTTTGAAATTGCTGAATGCGCTGTTTTCAAAGTTTAAGCGATTGAAGATATCAGGAAGGACTTTGGTGCGACAGAAATCGGGGGTGCCAGGTTGGGATCCATCTCAATTGGGTCCTCCAAAATTTTAACTTTTAAACCATTTGAGCTAGATCGATCAAATTTTTAAAATGGGTAGATATTAAAAATAAACTAAACCTAACAAAAATTGGAGGTGCCACAGTGGGGATTTCCCTGCAAACGGGCCCTCCAAAGTTTAAACTTTTTAATCTTTTGAGCTAGACACATGAAATTTTTAAGGTAAGTAAGTACAAACAAAAGATAAAATTTGACAAATTTTGGGGGTGCTAAAGTGGGGGTCTACCGACTCCCCTCAAACAGAACCGCCAAAATTCACACTTTTTAGCCAATCATGCTAGGCAAATAAATTTTCGGGGTAGGCAAATATGAAGAAAAGTTCCCCCCAAACGGGCTTTCAAAAATTTAAACTTTTTAAGTGTTTAAGCTGGACACATGAAATGGTGGTCCACGAATTCTCAACTTTCCAATTTGAAGCAACTTGCTTCAAAATAATTTTGCATTTCTGCAGCATCAGCTTATTCTGAAAGGTGTTTCTCCATTGCCGGCTTAACTGTGTGCGAATTAAGAACGCATGTAATTGGTGAACATTTAGAAGCACACAATGTCATGCACTACAATAAAGTGCTGCTTTAATTAAGCTAATTGTTGAATAAATTTTTTCTGGATATCGATGGTGGTTGACTGGTTGTTCACTTTTTCAGCAAGTTAAGTTAATTTAAACCAGAATAGGATTCGATATTCAGGATTAGGTTTTAGCTATTCAGAATAATTCTGGATTAGCCAACTATTCTGAAATGCCCATCCCTATTTAATACAAATTTTAAACCCCCAAAACGCAAAATTAGCCTAGGCTACCTGCCAGTAAAGCAAATTACTATATACAATGTCAGTCAATGAAAATGAGGAATATTCATTCAAATATTAACGTTAGGGTTTGAGTTGTGGTTTGTGTTAGGGTTGGATTTGAGTTTGGGTTAAATTTTGATCAGAATTAATAAAAAATGGAGATAAATTTCCAGTAATATAGTCTTTCATTATTGAAATGATTAATTTGTTTTGAATTTTGGCAGATATACTGTAGCAGTTACTTTCATTGAAACCATTCCCTTAGGCTAGTAGTTTAGGAAAAAAATATGTCAAGTTTTTTTATTCCTGGATTTCCTGTTGTCCCTGAAACTAAGAAAATTGAAACTATGCCGTTTTTAGAAGCTTGTGAAAAAATTCCAAGCCTATTCGATTTACTTGGTGGTAAAGTTTTTTACCCTGTCAAAAATGACATTATCGGAAATATTGAGAAGATCAAAAGGCGGTATTTACAAAATCCTATTCAGTTTGCTACTTTAAATGATGTCATTGAAGTTGAAAGGCATGAAACTGATAAGAAGTTAAAAGCAAAAGATGGCAATGGAATTGCAACAAATGCTTTAATGTGGCTGAAGCGGGGACTCAAATTTATTCTTTTGTTTTTGGAACATTTTCTGAAAAATGACTACGATAAGCAAAATCCAGAAAATCTTAAAGAATGTGCTAGAATTGCATATAAGGGATCACTTCAAGAATACCATGGTTGGATGGTCAGTCAACTGGTTTCAGCTGCTACAAATGCATGTCCATATCGAAACGTGTTCCTAAAGTCATTATCTACTCATGAAGGTGTTAACGAAGAAGAAACTCTGAAGCGAGCTGCTGAATTTTCAGTAAATTTCAGGGAAAATGTTGATGCTGTTTACGAGCTATTTGATAAAACAGGAGTTGAAAAATTTCACAAAGTGTGATGCAGTCTTTAATTTTTAGTTATTTCTGCCAATTTAAACTAAATTTTATTTTAATTGCTGTTGTCATTTAATAGGTTTAAATTACGTATACTCTCTACTTATCCACTTTCTATTAATAGATAATTAGTGTTTGTTTTCAATTACAATTTTCAAACAAATATGTAATAGTATGCTAACACAAGTTTGTTAATGCTTGTTAAACAACCAAAATTAAAAATTATTTTCAGGATGCCTTAGTATGAGTGTTTGGCAATTTTGCAATCTCTCTTCGTGCATTGTTGGTAAATTTAACCAGGCTGAGCTAATAATCAGTTAGATTTGTTACAGATTTGTTTCTGAATATACTACGTTTTCAATTACGTATCCTTTGTGCAAATGTTTGAAGAATTGGTAAATGTTTGTTGATTCTAATCAAATTTAGGTATGAAATTCAAGTACTAGCCTATTGTTGACCTGCAAATGCAATCATCATGTTATTTTTCGATTTCACTTCCAAGATGTTTGTGCAATATATAGTGCATTATTATTATTAGCGATTAAAATTAATGCACATGTTAATTTACAGTTTATTAAGTAATTCAAGCTGAAATTGATGCTCAGAAACCAGAGGCAAATTTGGTTTTCAGCTCAGAAAGATCTAGAAGATTAACTCTTCCCTAAATGTCGTAAAGTATGGAGCTTGGTACGGAAAATTAGTAGCTGGGCATATCGTGCTAACTACTTTTGTAGAGCAGGGGTATTTTGTAGAGGTAGTCTACTACGCATATTCTCTGGTATTTTTTTGGTTGTTTTAGATGTCTTTTCCTCCAGAACTTCACTGATTTAAAACATATTGGAGCAGTCTGGATCACTTATGATTGCAGGTTCTAACTTTTAGCAATGATCCTATCTTCATTTGCAGTTTGAACCTCAAACTTCTACTTTACCAACTAAACAGGGTTTAGGTGGGCAGCGATGTACCAATTATGTTGTTTTAAGAGCATAACTTGCTTTCAAAGAGGAATTCAATTCAGCTTAAGGATTTTTTTCACTGTTGGTGTGAGAGGTCCCCACGGGCATACAGGTGTCATATTTCAATGTTGCTAGAATTTTGCCTCGAGGACTGTTGCACGTAAAAGTTGCTTTGTAAGTTACAGTATTTCCAATGTGGTACT
Organism: Trididemnum nubilum; assembly: GCA_963965965.1. Taxonomy (NCBI): domain Eukaryota; kingdom Metazoa; phylum Chordata; class Ascidiacea; order Aplousobranchia; family Didemnidae; genus Trididemnum; species Trididemnum nubilum. The sequence goes on along the minus strand of OZ014488.1, from coordinate 10,101,614 downwards.
ACAGTTATCGTGAAAACACATCAAGACTTGCTTTTGGCTATTCATGTTCCACACCATGCTCATGACTTTTGGTCATTCTTACATTTATAAATACAATCATCTAATTTAAAGCTGGTTTTTTAAAGCTGACATTTTTGTGTGTCCTGTTTGTACTTGAAAGTAAAGAGTAGGGTGATTCGGCAATAGCATTCAGCTTAGGAGTGTAGTAGTGGTATTTGTTTTAAAAGGTTTTAAAAATTGTCTTCACTAAATTAAAATTAACGTTTTTTGAGCTTTCTATGGCCTCCCTTTTTTATACAAGTAATGACTAATTTTATCTCCGTAGTTTATTGAAAACTAAACTTTTGTATTAGTTACTACAGTACTTAAATTGTTGGGAGGTACGCGGGGGGATGCATCCCCCCATCGAGAGTTAGCGTCCCCCCATGGAGATTCCAGCGCTGGATAATAATACAAAAAAGTGCCTGTCAGCACGAATAAATCCTAAATTACGGGGGAATGCAGTACCAAATTGCGGTGAAGACCTTTTTTTTTGTTTTTCAATCGAATCCGGGGACAGAATTTGAACCTTATTCATAATTTCCACGTAATTTCATTCGCATTCCGAATGCGTTTGGTCAAGGCTGCGTAAGCGTCCCTCCCATGCCAAATTTTACAGTTTAAGTACTGAGTTACAACTTATTCGTAATTTTTAAGAATATTCTGCGACAGAATTGTTGTCGAAATAAAGCAAAGGCTCAGTATTGCTAAATACAATGCAGTTTTTGTAGGTGAAGGTTTTGTCTCTCTTTTAAAAAAGTTAAGCTTGTAGCACAACAAGGAAAATTGTTTTCTTGTACCGCAATATTTTGAAAACAACTAGAAGGTGAAGATAGACCTTTACCAGTATCTTAGTGAACTTGACTTGAATGCCATTGTAAGTCGTATTTGCGATGATACTTTAAAAAACTATTACAATTATTTTTTCTTGCATTGAACTCATGTCAACTACTGTTTCCCCACCTTAGTTTCGAAACAGAGATATTTGATGATGCTAGCGGATGCTACATTGAATAACTTTTATATCGCATGGTTGCACTTCTGATTGTTTCGATTTTGACTATTTTCAAGCTGAATATACTGGTACTTGTGATAGAGTAGCCTACCTTTGTTTTCAAGGCTGATAAAATTGCACAAGATTTACTACGTGCAATTTATTTAACCGCTAATGTTTTGATTGTCTTGTCTCTGTTGGCAAGTTGCGGATCTTATAATTTTCAGTTTTCTATTCAATCGTCTTTTCTGTTGTTTTTGACCATGTGACACTGCATTCTTCGTTAATGTTCAATTTATAGAGGGTAATTTGATTCACATTACTTTGTCTGTTATATTCCTTATCGATTATTTATTTTTATAGTACGTTTGATTTAAGCACCAATTTTTTTTTTGATCGAAATATATTGGTTGAAATTGGATGTTATTTTAGTTAAAAAGCGTCACGCTAATATTGACTTGCTTTTTTAGATAATAATCAACTGAAAGACTTTACATGTTAGAAGATGAATTTCTAAGACTTGATAAAATGATACTCTTTCGATTGTATTGCCAGTTATGCGAAGCATTTCGTAAATTTAGGTGTATCTGCTACCTGTATCACATAACTGATTTAAACGGTTGCGTGCGTGAGGAGCTTGGGTTTTCGGGATGCAATTTACTAAATACTGGGTTAATTTGTTTGCTAGTCTCTGGCGCGTAATCAAAATTTTGCTTAATGGGAGGGACTTTAACTCAAATTAAAAAATTTGTTCTAAAAATGTCATTTAAGCAACGTGTGTTAAGCAAACTCTGGTGCTATTAAACGTATCACTGACGAGGTTTGAAGGTGGAGCTACCAGCCGCCGAAGGCCCTGGGGGTCAAGCCCCCAGCCGCTGGACGATTTTTTGATTTCTTGGACAAAATAGTCAGTTCGCGCCATTTGGATCTTATTTCGAACGTTTTTAGAGCCATTTGAAATTACAAAATTGTTAAAATTGGAAGTTATTTGCAAGAATTAAGCTGTCCAGCCTTTTCAGCCCCCATTACTTACAGAAGAACAAAAAACGGTTAAAATGCTTGTAAGTTCTTTTGAGGTTTAATTTTCTTGGTGACTTAGTTCCCTCTCTTTGGCTGTGCGCCACTGGCCCAGTCTTCTCATCCTTACTTAAGAAGGTGTGATAGCTCAATCGCATTGATGATGATTTCATGGTTTCAACTCGTCTCAAATGTTCCATGTTCGCTACTCTTTAAAACTGTGTTGAATTTTCCATGCCTCCATCGAACTATGTGTGTACTTTTTTTGAAACCGTTTTAGGAAGTTTTTGTTGATTTCGTTTGAGCATTGAGCCATTGTGAACCGTTGTTTGCAAAGCTTCTTGAAAGGTAAAATTGAGCTCAGAATTTTTGTTTTAATAAGGTCATTTATGTTAATATTAATTTAATTGTTATGTTTTGAAGTCATTTATTTTGTTCCTTATTTAATTTTGTGGCAGTAATGGTTTTTAACTGTGGTTAAGCTCGATATGTTGTTAAATATATTTTTTTCTGGAAACTCTCGTGTAGAATTGTGCGTTAAAATAGCTATTTTACGCAATTTTTTTTTTCTATCAGTTAGTGTGTGGGACCAAATGTGGTCAAAATAAATGGACAATGAAATGGTCAGGTTGTTTTTCAAAGAAATGTAATCTGGACATCAATACCAATAGGCGGCAATTGCTCAGCTTGTAAAACATCGGGCTAATTGTCGAAAGGTTGCTGACTCTCGGTTTGTTTCCTGGACTGACAGCAATGTGCCATTGTGTCCTTGGGAAAGATCTTTTATGGTTTTCAATAGGGCCAAACATTCTATCCGTTGTGGTGGCCCAGCCTGGCGAAAGACTTGCAAACATGATCTAGAAAAGTGCTGTGCGTTGTGTGGTTTGACACACTCGGAGTGCTTAGTTCGTAGGCATGAATGAATGACTGGCACTGGTCCTATTTTAGTACTTTACATATCGTTTCGAGTTGGTCAATTTTTTTTTTATTCATGTATCTCGGAAGAATTGACACTCAAACAGCTACAAAATGCTTGAGGCTTAATCGATACGGTAGTGATAAAACTTGCGGTTAATTTTACTTGGTTTGTGCAGTGGAGATTTTTCAGACTGTATTTTTGTTATATATAATTTTGCAAGAGAAAAGAGACACGAAGCGCGATTGGATTATTGGCGATCTTGGACATCACTTGTTAGCCCATGTCGCTTTGCAAATTTTGACATTCGTTATGTACTGTTGCTAACGTTGGGTATATCATCGTAATCCCTTGATTATCGGCAATCTCGCACCAAACTTAAACAAAAAAAAAAAAAATTAAAAAGTCGGTGACCTTTAGGTCTGGGCTACAATTGTATTTTATTTCGCTAGTTTTGCAACCAGTAACTGTTTTTTTCAAAACCTGTATCATGACTCAGTATGACACAAGTTTTTGCCCTCGTCACCTAACCACAAAAATAGTCATCGTATCGCAGGAATAGGCACGACGTTCGTTTTGCACTTCAAATAGTGAATGAATAGAATGACGGTAACAAGGGTGGGGTTAAAAGTACTATTATTGATTTCAAAGTGTCATTGCAGTAAAAACGTGCCGTGTTACGCTTTTTTGACGTGAAAGCGATTTTTGCAACATATTTTACCTTTATGATTTCAAACTAGGATCAGTTGTGCGTTGATATTTTAAGCTTAGATCTTAGATACAGGGTGCGGCATAAATAACGCCCTTTTATATCTTTTAATTTTGTTCCCAAAAATCATTTTTTTTTAGTTTAGAAGATCACCAATGTGGATATTGAATTAGATCTTTAATAAATTTGAGATATACCTTTTACTTTTATTTATCTTTAAAATGCATTCATATTATAAAGAAAAAAAAAGATATTAAAAAAGGGCGTTATTTATGCCGCACCCTGTATATTAGGGTTGGATCCATTTATTTGGTTTTTAATTTTTAAATTCAAATTCATTGACTTAAAAAAGCTAAATTCATATTTACTGACTTTGAAAAAATTAAATTCAAATTCATTATTGACTTTGCGAAAGTTGATTTCAAATGTATTTTGACTTTAATTTGACTGATGTAAAATTTAAGTTTAGTTCTTTAAATCTGTAGTTACGACTTCTAAATTCATAAAATTCGATATTTCAAACTTAACCCATTTTTGACAAACCAGACTGTTAAGAAACTAACTTAGATAGGAATAGGATTAGAAAAAAGTAACATTTTCGAGTAGTTCTTGCAAGTTGTGCAAAAGAATTTTACTCAGGGAATCTGTAAAATTAAGTATGCCTAACTCACCGCATGAGACAGTAGGCCTACCACATGTACAAATTCATAATTTTTATCAGAAAAAATAAGAAACGAAAAAAGGATACAATAAAAGCTCAAGGACAAGTTTTGAACAGTTCGTTGTGTTCTGAGTCTTTTTGACCAGTTTATAAATCGCTACTTTCACAGTGTAAGTTCTGATTTGAGAAAATCAAATTCATCGAACGTTTAATTGACTTTGCGAAAACTAATTTCAAATTCTTGAACTTTGCAAAAGTCGAATTCAAATTCGTCAATAATTTGTGAGCGGAATCAAATTCAATCTAACCTTAATATATAACTGCAATGTCTGAGTGTCTGTTTTACCGATCACGCGTATTACGTGGGCGTGTTCATGCATTTTGTCCTTTTTTTCTTATTTTGCTTATATATTACATAAAATATCACGCAACGTCATACGCTTTTTCCGTAAAATGCACCTTTAGCATTTAAGTCACTAGTACGTTAGAAATTTACTCTTAGCAGAGTTAGCGTTGGATTATTGTCTTGAAAGGGGCGATAGGCACATGCTCACTTTGACGCCCTCTGCTTGCTAAATCTAAGAATGTATGCGGTACCGCAGAACTACTGCGGCACAGCTCAACTTCATGGGTTTGTAACGCTTCGCCACTGTGCTTCTGAAATGCTTCAAGATCATTAATCAGTGTAGTGCCTGGTATTGAAAAAGCTGATTTTGACGCCTTTAGTGCGTGAAGTTTCCAATACAGTTAAATGCTTTTTATTGTGTGCAATCGTATTCGCTTACTATTTGTACTATTGAGCTGAGAAATGCTCTGAATAAATATATACGTACGTAACACTCGCACCCAAAGAGTGTGTTGCAATCATTGTTTTTAATACTTCAGCATAGCCAGGGCTGCTCAGCCCGTGGCCCGCGAAGCTGTTTTATGTGGCCCGCGAGGTTTTTTTGCGCGATTGATTTCCTCATGGAAAGGCTTACTTAGCATTTTCTGGCTAATAAAAAGGTCTGAACCAAAACCTTCTTTTGTTTGGTATTCGCGAAATCAGTTCGGATTTGCGGCGAAGACCTTTTTTTTTGGTCTTCACCTTGTTTTTGGGACAGATTCCCGTAATACTGGCCAAAGTGAGCACCGATTTTGTACAACAAACTTGCAATTATTTGAAGTTTACTCTTGGCAAAAATGCATGTGGCCCGCAATAACTTTTCTCCTGTAAATGTGGCCCCTACCAGTAAAAAGCTTGGGCAGCCCTGGCATAGGCAGTGTATACCTAACTGCAGTTTGATATCACGTACCAATTTAATGTCCATGCATGGGATAACCATGCACTCTTACGTAAAAGTACCGAGCTATTTCTTTGAATTTCGATCAGCCATTTCATAAGCGAAATGCAAAGAAATGTCAGACTTACTTACAAAGGTGGAGAATTTTTGTGCAAAGACTAAGACACCATATTTAGTCGACAGAAATTTATTGATGCCAGCGTGGATCTCTAAAAGGCGAAATGCATGAACAAAGCAAGCATCATTAACCGACACATCATGCACTTCAATAGTCGAAAAAAACATGAAAAAAGCGCTCAAACATTTCATACCGGAACCATGAGAATTAAATTGAAATTGCTTAAAAAACGATAAAGGCAAAAGCAACGAGGTTTAAAAAAAGGCAATCGTAGTAGTATGAAATGACGTTGACTCTAGTCTTTTCGACCCAGTCGTTCCTGAGATATTCTACTTCAAACACCACGAAGGGGCCTTCCTAATTAATAAGTTTTGTTGGCAACCATTAAGTTCCAATGCAACAGCCTAGCCAACAGAGAAGTTTATTAACCTATAAATAGGTTAAAAGGCTTTGTGGTTTTGCCTAAAAGCGCCGTTTCCCTAAAATTGAACAAAGGTGGCGTCGCCAATGTTGTCAAGGTTGCCAATAAAAACAAAGAATAGAATGGGCCTTACGTCTTGTTTAAAGTAGAATATCTCTCGAAAGGCTGGGTCAACAAGGATGGAGTCAACGCCAGTCTAAATAATACAGTTGCAGTAAATTTAGATGCTCCCCCAATAATTTTGCCTTCATTCCTCGTGTAAGGGAGAGCGAAATACAAGCTCCTATTTTGGAAGTAAAAATCTTTGACGTGAATTCTAATATTTTTTAGATTATATCAAGTTGGTCGATTGCTAGCTTTGTGACAGTTAATTTACTAATTGATAAAAGAAATGAAGAAACAAGGAAAAATGTCCGGTTTAAACGGCGATACCTTAACTAAAAAATTTCGAGAATAGTGCACTTGATTTCAACGAACAGTAACGCATCAATACAAGCAGAATAGTTGCTTTCGTTTGACAGAATAACATCTATAAATTTGCAAAAAACGGCCAGTTGATCCGGTGTAAGTATACGCGTTTACCTCTTTAAAGTTCAAACTCGGGCCCCCGCTGCAACATTTTCTTTGCAAGAAGCTGTGCTGTCCACATACGCTACGACGCTAAGATGGGCCCCGCCAACTCGTCAAACGCTTCAGCGTAATGCAGCGAGTATAACAAAAGATTTTTAACTTGAAAATTGTGAAAATACTGATTTAATTAGGGCAAATAGTTTTTTTATAGAAAGCACAAATCAAGAATAAAATAAGCTGTAATTTTTAACATTGAAACGTTGTAATGATAGCTTACCAATTATGAAAAGGAGCCTCTACCACTCCACTCACTGAAGCACTACCTCTACCACAACAACAAGCTGCCCAAAGTGCGGCTCGCGACTGATTTCGAGATTTCTTGTAAGTTTCTTTTAATGCTTGCAATTTTTTTACCAATAAATTGTTTTTATTAAATGTGTTGACGCTGGTTTTTTCAAACATTGATTTCGATTAATTCTTTGTAAATGATATTTGGTTACTACCAGTACTTATAAAACTGTAAAATTTTGCATGGAGAGACGCTTTTGCAGCCTTGACCAAACGCATTCGGATGCGAAAGTGCTTTAGTGAAAATTATGTCTTTTCGTCCCCAAACTCTAGTCAAGACCGAAAAAAAGTCTTCACCGCAATTTGGGACTAAATTCGGCTGGAATTTGTGGGATTTATTCGTGCTGACAGGCCCTTTTTCGTCTAATCAACCAGCACTCGAATCTCGATAGGGGGACTCTAAATCTCGACGGGGGGACGCTAACTCTCGATGGGGGGACGCGTCCTCCCGCATCCATCCTACAATTTAAGTGCTGGTTACTACATAAAGCACGTTGGTCACTACATAAGCAAAGTATAAGTTTTTCGTTTCACTGTTTATATTTTCATCATCGCCCAATTTGCACTTAAAAACAAAATGTCACCGCAGATCCATACCTCACAGACTGTGAAAGATAATGTTCAGTAGTACAACTATTTGGGGAACAATCGTTGCGGGGATTGCAGTCTCCCACTTAGCCAAGTAATTCAAAGTTTTACCAAAATAAGCTGGCCATATCGTTTTTTTTAACCGGACCTATACAAGTGAGGATAAATTAACTTTTAGCATTTCGATTCTTTAAAGTGGCTATAAAAAAATTGCGTTAAATGGCTATTTTTTCAATGTCATCGCAAAAATCTCCCAGAGGATAGGGATTCGCTGCAAGATGTCGTTCATGATGCATTTTAAACGTGCAGCAGTTTATTCAACATGTTGAGCGCTGGACACTGTACTAACTTCAACATAAAAAATGTTAAATTCTGAGTATGATGGTGCTGTGCTGCGCACAATAAACAGGATTGTTTTTGTTGTGTAATTAAAAGTTCTTCCATAAACTCTATACTTGAACGAACTGTAATTTTTGATGAAAATAAAAAATGTTAAATTTCATTAACCCTATTCGGCCCAGGGGGGGATCGATTAGCTCCCCCCCTTCGTTTATTTCGAAATTTTGTTATGAAGCAGTCGAGCCACAATAATGAAATTTCTTAACTTTTCCTAAAATTTACTGCTTCAGATTTCATTTGTAAAACCATTGTTGTATGGCAACTAGATTCGGAGTTATTAAACGTTTCTCAAGGTCGACCATGCGTTTCTGGAAAATTTTTTGAAAAATTAATTTAATCCTGTTAATCCCTATTATTCTGTCGTAATTAATAATGTCACGCCTTTTCGTACACTGGTAACGTGAATAAGAACGTAAATCCAGTGACCTCTTGAACGGCTTTTGTTGCTATCGATGTTCAAAAAAAGTTGTGACAAACTAACAATAGATTTTCATTTACTATTTTGCCTGAGGCATAATAATTATCATTATGATTTCAAAAGCTCTTAGCTAAGTTTCTCAGACAATTTCGTGTAATTTTACCAAATTTCAAACTAAGTTTCATTTTTAGCATTTCGCCAACAAATAAGAATTGCGATTTAGAGGTATAAACGTATTTATTGATAAAAAAATTGGAGGCCAACATAAGCGCGATTCCTTTTGTTTTTTGCCAATATTTTTATTCGCATTGTTGATATACAGTAGTCAAAAATGTCCATAAGTTATCAAGTGTGTGGCATGCAGTATGAATTTTGGTAGACTTTATGTTCGGAATTTGTTTTTGGTAACTAAAAGGAAGAAAAAAAAAACGCAAATTATAAATAAATTTTTAGTTTCTGCTAAGCAGCAGTATCAGGAGAAAGATGTTCATTTTTCAAAAAAACGTACGCATAATTTTGACTGCCTCAGGTTTTTCATGAAGTTCAAGTGATAACACCCAAAACAGAAATTTGCCAGTGTGTCTTTGCGTGTGACGTAGCAGCATACCAATAACTTGATTGTGCCATCCGCTTTGCTTTCACTAAATTGCAACATTTCATAGATATTCAATAACATTGCAAAAAGTGGAGAATTTTTGATAATACTTGTTTCGGAATCATTATTTTCAATTTTTACGTTTTTTGTTATTCAAGGTTATTATTGCTAAAAGCTTTGCGTAAAAAATGCTATTCGAAGCAATAACCAATAGCTAGTGTAAAATATTGTTAAATTTTTATAAAATTTACATCAAACTAAACAATTATTGGACATGTACATTGTAAAATGTCCTATGTGATATATTATACTTGTTACCACATTTACTAATTTTTTATTAAATGCTACTACAGGCTTACTGCATGGCGTACTATTGCAGATATTACTGAGTTTCACATTGATTTTTCATTTGTGGCCTATAATGATAGGTGGCAAACGTGGCATGCTAAATTAAAAAAAAGCTGTGTTGTTTTATTTCTTTTCAATTTTCGCTTTTATGTGTGTACATTCACAACCAACAAAAATTATGTTTGTAGATGCAAAATATAAAAACGGAAAGCAAATTCTCTAACGAACAGACTTTGCAAATTACAATCCGATTAGCTGATCACTTAGTAAATAAAATTATACTGAATTTTTTGTGATCATAAATAACTAAGATATCTAAATTCACTGACGTCGTAGGCAATTTTTTAATATTTCTAATTTACTGCAGTTATCTAACGGCTTTATCGCATACAAACAAAATTGCGAGTTCTGGATGCGAGGACAAAAGGAGTAGAATATTATATAATACAATAGCTTTGATAGCTTTACAATAGTAGAATACAATAGCTTTGATGATTTTGATCAACGATGAGAACCGGCAAATACATTTCTACCCTTGGGATTATACTATTTCTTTTTTACTGTTTTTCTAAACTTATTCAGCACTATTCCCAGTATTAACCAAACTTTGCAACAATTAGTTATAAAGCCATCTCCGAAATAAAATCTGAAATATTATCAAGATAAAATCGTTACGTTAGAGAATTAGATAGTCTTTGTAGAATGATACGAATTATGATAAAAAGAATGGTATTTCAATCAGTATATCATTAATTGTAATTTCAATGTTGGAAACAATTTTAATTTTTTCTTTTATTTTTGAAATCATTTGTGATAATACAATAGAAGGTAAGCCCATTGGGTACTATATAAGATTTTGGAAAATCTAATGACCAGCAATAAACAAATTAATGTAAGGTTTCTTATTTAAACTTCAAAAAAACTGTAGAATTTTTGAGAAAAAAATACTCTCCAATATTAGACAACGTAATCTTTTGCAAAGTAAACAAGAAAAAAACTAATCCGACGCCAAAACCTACTACAGTACTCTAAATTGACCAAACTATTATTCTAAAAAATGAACCAAGAATCCGAGAATCAAGTTAGACCAATTTCTTTTTTTCTTATAATTCAAAAGCCCGTAAAAAAATGGTACGAAAAATAGTTTGAAAAAATTAACATTCACTACACTCCGTCCGACACATTTTGAAAGTTTTTTTTGTAAGTTCGAAGTAACTGCATTTTTATTTACTAAGTTGTCAACAGACTGCGAAAAAATTGTTCATTTTTCGAGAAAACGCTGTCCTTTGCCCACTTGTCTACCACACACAGTGAAAGTTTCACACTGCCCTTTATATTGTTAATATTTAGCCGGAAAGCTGGATGTGAATACAAACTTTTTTCAAGTTTTGGTTTGACCAGACCGGTAATCGAACCCAAATCTACTGTATCAGCAGCTCACGCTTTATCCATTCGACTACTGATAAAAAATGATAAGATTGGTGAGACAAACAGTGTTGTTATATGCAGAATGCTACGCTGTACTTTTGATTAGATTTAGCAAGAGTAGCAACAAATGCAATTTTTCCATTGCCAGATGTACCAGACTGAGAATGAAACACAAGGTGCGAGTTTTTCCAGACTACGAATCTTCAGCATATTAAAAATTAAATCAAAATTCAACCAATTTTATTGACGTTTGTTACAGCTATGTCATAAACAGTTACTAACAAAATGTGAATGAGAAAAAATAGTGGTTTGATGCTAGTTCTTTCATAAATTTTATACAAAAAATATTAAATTTGATAGTGCTTAGCTAAAGGAACTAAAACAGTAACAAATATTCAGCTTGCAATTAATTCACGCAACAAACTAATAGTTTAGATATTTTAGCACAATAGAAATAATCTTTTAGTTTAGTCCGTAATTATCTCTGAGTTACTGAGTAAAACTCCAGCTGCGATGCCGCGTCACGGCAATCAAACGCTTATTAACATTATGCAGATGAAAAGCGAACCGATCGCTTTTGATAGTCCTTGACTTATTTTGAAATTAATTGAAGATCAAGGTTGCAAATATAATGCAAAAAGTTTAGGCGTTTCGCCAGAAAATTGAGCTTCTCGTGGAGCAAAAACGGACTTTTTATCTTTTGTAATTCGGGAGTTATTAACGTTTGAATGTGTTGTGTCGAATCGATCACCCCCCTGGGCCATTAATTCAAAAATTTTGCCTGGTCCGTATAGGGTTAAAGGTTAACTCCGCGCCTTAAGAATTATTTAATTTGGTAGTATTTGGGATAAAAGTGATCCAAGAATTTTATGAGAATTTTTCAGCCCGTTAAAGCTCTGAAAAAGTGTAATGCATAGCCCGCTTCTCAAAACGTTCGGGCACTCCCGCTTTATCATAAACTGAAGTTACACAGCATATCCAAGCAAGCAAAACAGCTGCCATTAAGACTAAAATTGCTTTACATGTAATACGTGAAAAATATCAAGTTGTGAGATTAAGGATAAAAAACAGCAAAATAATTTGATAAAACACAAACTGTCGTTAAGTATTAACCGTTATCCTTAATGTTTGTAGTGGTCCACTATCACCTTTAACTTCAAAAGAGTCACATAGCCCCACTCTTTTAAGAAATCGCCAACGTTTTACCCCAAACATATTGTCATGTTTTATCTCTTTCCACGCAACTCTTTTAGTCAGGTAAGCTCTAAGTCGAGCATAATATTTGCAATGGATTACGTTGAAGCGCAACGAACTTTTAAAACGCAATGCAACCTCTGAATTTTGAGATTTAGACAGAAAGAAACGGTTTACAGAGATTTGTAGGCTTTTCGTCAATAAATCGGCGAAAGTTACCGAAAAGCCGCAAGTTGGCATCAATAAATTTTAGCACTAGAGAAAATAACGTTAATTTTTCGAACAGACTGTAACCACAATGAATATCCATATTTTCAAGAGTGCATTACATTTGAAAGTGAAATCAAAGATAGCCAGCACTGTCGCCGAAATATATGCGTCGTCAAATCTCATATGAGTTGTGAAATAATTTTTTTATGTATAAAAGTAACAGCAATAGTTAACTTTTTTTATTAAGAAGTTTTTGAATACCGATATAAATTTGCTGTTGATATTTTAGCGTTTAAGTTCATGATTCAAAGTTGCATACGAGGATCGAACATTTTTATAGTCTTTGGTTTAACCGACCGGGAATCGAACCCGAGTCTTTACCGCTTTAGTAGCAGACGCTCTAACCACTCGACCACTGATTGGTTTAAAAAATAAATATAATTCACAGTGAATTAACCCTGGCCCGGCGCCTTTGGGGGGCATTCCGGAGCCGTGCCCCCGCAAATGACTGCTTGCCCCCCCCAAACGAAAATTGTGCCCCCCAAGCGAGGACTGTGCCCTAAAGAAATCAACAGGCTCAAGGCTACTGGAATACAAATCGAGGCCTTAGACTCCCAAAATAGTGCTTATTGCCCTAGAATTCGTGAGCAAAAACTGTTTTTTCGCAATTTTTGTAGACTCAAACCGGATTTCATGAAACTTCGCGTAAATTTTGGGACGAAGACTTTTTTTATTTATATTTTATTTTAATATGAAAGGTCTTCACTTCTAAAGATCTTCACTTTAGAATTCGTAGAAAATTGCAAGATTTTTGATATGAAAACCAGCATTGTGGAAATTTTTGAACTGAAAACCGTTTCTTTTTTTTTATTTTTACCTGAGCATTCGTAAAAAATCGAACGATTTTTGAGATGAAGACCAGAATTTGAGGAAATTTGTGAATTGAAGACCTTGTTTTTTGTTATTCATCTCAGAATTCGTGGAAAATCGAACGATTTTTGAGATGAAAACCAGAATTTGCGGAAATTTTTGAATTGAAGACCTTTTTTTTTTGTTCGACACCTTTTTCGTTTAATCCACACTCTTGAATTCACGTGAATAAAGTTTTCGTACCCCCCCCAAATTTATTTATGCCTCCCCAGTCCCTCTATCGTGGCGCCGGGCCTGACTTAACAATATGTCGTCCACCCGAACCAAGTGGTAGTGTACGTATCACTCGTTGCTTCATAATTTCAGATGATCTTAATGTTTAGGACCACCAAAAGGACAAATACTCTAAGAATAGCTGGCTGAGATCTGTTACTTTATCGAAAAAACACAAATCCTTACTACTAATATTTTTCCAAAGAAAATTCGAGCCAAAAAGTTGGAAACAACAAAAAATCCAAAGAGAGCTTGAATTTGTGCTATGCATAGCGCCTCCGTCGCTTTCTCATGAAAGCGGAATAAATACGTCAAAAGCAAGATAAAAACCATCAAAAATATGTAGACGAACAAGACTTGGGCTCAGCTGAGCAAATGCCAGGCCGCAGGAACTGACATGTGGGACAGACAATCTTTTTACATGAGGTTTTGCAATGGTGTTGAAGAAAATTTTCAACACCATTTCTTCATAAATATTAGCTATTGCATCACGGAAGCTTGTATCACGAATAGCATTACCGTATAAAAGTATTCATTACAACCGTGATATTTTTATGACAAAATGTTGTTGACTTTTTTCATGAACACCATTGCAAAGCCTTGCGTAAAAGGTTGAGAGTTGTGAGCAGTCGAGGCGGGCTTTTCGGATTAGGTTCGGGCTTAAGATTGAAAAAATGTAGAGTCTAATCTACACATACTTGCCGTGCGTCTTTTCAATTACTGTAAAAACGCCAGGAAATTAAAATAACTTAATTACAGTGACTAACGACTTCGATAGAGCATCAATGCCATTATTATTACATAATCGTTATGATTACGTCACAATTAATCGGCAATGGGTAGTTTTATTTTAACCGTATACGAGCAACAATCGCTTAAATTTTTAATCTAACTTAATTTCGGGCCTAGTTTGGTTTTAACTCATTTTTCGGGTTCAGGTCTGCACTTCTCGGCTCGTTTACACCTCTGATGCGCGATACTCTGCCATGTTAGTCGTGCGATTTGATGCTAGATGCTTTGCTTTATTTATGAAACAAACTTAATTTTTGTTTTGTCGAGTAGGAAAGAAAAAGAAAAAAAAAAAAAAAACGCAGAAAACATGCAAAAAAAACAACGTTTTTTTTGCATCTCTATCACGATTACGGGTAAAACAACCAGCTGGTCCTTAAATCTTTTGATTTTGATTCTTATATGTGGTGAGCTTTGTGTTATGATACGCTTTATAAACACTGTTATCGAGCATTTTTGAATCAGTTGAATCCAAGCTTCATTTAATGTATTTTCAAAAATTAATTATGTAGATTTCAAACTGATTTGTTGAAGAACAAGATTTATTAAACGTCCAATCAGCCAAAACTTACATAAAAGGATATCGATTTCGGCACCGAATAAAATCATCATCAGTCAAAAATAAAAAAGAACCAAATGGACCCAAACTAGCCAAACAATCAAAATTTCCTATTCAAAGCTTCCGCAAACCACCCAAAAATTACCGCTTGTTGACGAAAGCGAATGAGTCGGAAGCAAAAGTAAGGTAAAAAAAAACGAGTCTAAAAACTAGCAACTAGCTCGAATAAACGGCTGCACATACCAGTAGGTGTAAACGTAAAAAACTGCTGTCACATTCTGCACATAAAAGTGTATAAAAGTATACAACTACCGGTGTATAAAAGTGTTGAGAGTGCTGTCACTAACCAACGCTCTGGAATGCAAAGCAGATTTATGCAGCAAACAAGAGAAGAGCAGAAGCAATGAACATTGACGTCAAAAAAAAACAAAAAACAAATAAAACAATGGAACGTAAATTATTAAATTTAGGTAAAATGGTTTTGTTTAGATTAATCTGGGCTTTCAGTTTACTCTAATCAATTACATTTCACACATATTTTAGGCAGTGTTCGGCAAACTCCAGACAGTGGCCTAGGGTCAGACCATTTTGAACTTGTTACAGGGCCGTGTACTTTTCGCTTAATGCCTTGATATTTTTGCAATGCTAAAATATTCAGATTTCATTTCATCCTCAATTTCGAGATGGGCATGCTACCGTTAAAATACGTTAAATGCTAACGCTATTAACCCTATTTTACACAGGGAGGGGGGATATTTTTGTTCTTGTCTCGTATCATTTTGTGTCAAATCCCTTCTGGAAAAATATTTGTATTTCAAGTCAACTTGAGTTTGAGTCAAAGTTCATATCAAATAACTCCTAAAAATTTGAAGTAGCAAAAGCAAGGGGAAGTGTCCCGTTTTTTAAAGATTTTCCAAAGTCACTTTCCGAAATCTGATCAAATTTTTCGGCCAATACTTTTTTGGCAAAATTTTTGGCCAAATAATATATTAGCTTGCTGCTGCAAACAATTTTGTTTCAAAGGTTTCAAATTTTAGTAAAATGCAATATTAGAGCATTACGCCAAAATTGAAGTAAATTAGGTCAGTTTGCAGCTTATGGCTGTATTCTCGTAGCCAACAAAATTGCCCTTTTAAAAAAAGTAATGAATGTGGTTTCGCGACAACTCTGCTGTACGTTGTCTTCAACTTTAAGGGTTATCCTTGTATTTGCAGTGTTATTCTTGTATTTGCTGTGTATTTACTCAAAATAAATTTTAATTAATTTACTGCACAGTGGAGCACTTTTGGTCCACAATCATAAAGAAACTAATACAAGTTTGCAATGTATATCAATTCATACAACGCATCATGAAGAAAGCTTATCATATGTCATCTAACCATATTACATCATTCACAATAATAAAACACCTCTACAGGGACGACGCCAGCTTCGCAAAATCGGGGGGCAAAATTAAAATCGAGGAGGCAAAGCTTTTTTATTATTCCTGAGTTGGATTGAGGCGAAAATCCGAAGGCTTTTTCTGCCAAACTCAGGTGATCCCCCCCCAAAAAAAAGAAAGGTCTTCGCCGAAATCCGAAGGCTTTTTCTGGCCGAAATCACAAATTCAAACGTTTTTTCCGGCCAAAACCAGCAAATTTTTCTTCCCCCCCAAAAAACGTGGGGGGAACAAAAAATAAATCGCGGGGGCAAGAACAAAAATTGGGGGGGCATAGCCCTCCCGCTGGCGACTCGCCTGCACCTCTAAAATCATAAAAATAATGCTCCCAACAGGTTGTTTCGTCGTTACGCTCCACAGGGGGAAAGGGCAAATCGAAAAGGTAAACTTTAAGTAGAGTCTGGACGATAAAAGAATTAGTTGAAGTTCGGCAATTAATAAAAGGTTCTACTTTTTCAATTATCGCGTTCAAATATGAGTTTTTGCTGGGCAAGGAAATATTTTTCATGGAATTTTTTATTTTAACCTGTTCCATATCCAATGTGATAGGTGTTAGGTTGGTTACACATTTTAATGATTTTAGAGGTGTATTATTTTTGTTAACAGGCTCTGACCTAGCGTCATCGTTCTCTTTCTTTGGTTTGCTGCAAAAAGCACTGATTACTTTGCTCTTTCTTCTGAAGTCGAGCTCTATCACTGTGTAACAAACACCTACCAGTAGTACCACAATGGATATAGAGAAGGTTAAAATCAAAAATTTCATGAAAAATATGCCGTTGCCAAACAAAAAGTCATATTTGAACGCGATGCTTGAAAAAGTAGAACCTTTTATAGATTGGTTAACTTCTACTAATTCTTTTATTGTCCAGATTCTACTTAAAGTTAACTTTTTAGATTTGCCACCAGCCCCTAAGGAGCCTAACGGCGAAACAGTCTGCTGGAGGTATTATAGTAATGATTTTAGAGGTGTTTTATGATTGTTAACTGCTCTGACCTAGCGTCAACGAGCTCTTTGTTTGGTTCGCAACAAAAAACACGTATTACATCATTATATCAGCTCAAATAACTAAAATAGCTTGGAATTTTTGTCATGTCTGAATATTTTCGTCGACCCGATATAGGCGTATATTGTTTACATCATTATATCACTTGCTACCGTAGGAAAACATAAAAATAGACACCTATACCGCTACACAAGAAACTACTCTAAGTGGGTACTAATTGGTTGCATTTTACCACCGGCTGGATGTAGACTTTCCTATTTTGTATTTCGCACCCCAGCAAAACACTTGGGGAGTTTTTCATTGGCTAAAAACCATACGTGAGCAAGTTAACGCACAACGTTAGCTTCGTTAACCACTAGTCTGTTTACAAACTTCATACCTCCGTTAAGTTAATTCGTTATTTTCAGCTTTAATTAACGGAAGTTAATGAAGTCCGTTCATTCGTTAATACTTTGCGTGTGATTTACATTTCTTATTATTCGCTCTCTTCTAGAACACGTAATGACACTGTTGAGCTGATTGCAAGGAAATATATTTATCAGAGGTGGAGTCCTCGATGACGTCCTTGGCCTCGAGGACAGATTTTGAAGTCCTTGGCCTTGGCCTCGAGGCCTCAAGTCCTCGAAAATTGGCCTGTCCTCGGCTCGAGGACAGCAGTATTTTTTGAATTGTTAAAATGTTGTGGAGCGCCTGAAAAATTTTTTGGAAAACGTTTTTTTGCGGAGATCGCTTGAAAAATTTTTGTGAAGACCTTTCTTTTTTTTTTTTTGGAGAGCACTTGCGCTTGTGTCCTTGGTCCTTGGCCTCGAGCATTCCTGTCCTTGGCCTCGAGAGTGTCTGTCCTCGGAAAGGCTGTCCTTGGCCTTGGCCTCGGATTTTTTTTGTGTCCTTGGCCTTGGCCTCGAGCCTTGTGTCCTCGACTCCACCTCTGATATTTATTGCTATGGTGGTCTTTTTGTGGTTCGAAAGTTACGTTTTACAGTCTAAAAATAATTTCACGATAAAATAGGTTCAAATGCATCAACGAAACTGCTAATGGAAAATCTTAGGAAATTGCGAACAGCGATAATTAATAGTGTCACGAATAATAATTTTGAATGGCAGAGATATGATTATTTACTGTATTTTAATGCGTACGTGACTGATTTACTGCTTTTGCCGCTTCTTTTTGATTTAAAATATTTGGGATATTCTGGATAATTCTTTTCTAGTATTTTCTACTGTCTTCTATTAGTCACCGGAATTATTAGTTATTTACTTGTCTTAATTGCTATATTTAGACTTGAAGTTTGTGACGTCACAATTATGCTACGGTTGTGTTTTCGTAATCGCCTATATTTTTTCTATTGTGACGTATCATGGATTGTTTTGGGATATTCGATAGCTTTTACCTTGGTATAAATAGACGGGTTGTTTTTCATTTTTTATTCTAATATTCTGAAAGTGGATGATTTTTAGGTATTCGTTTCGTAGGCAGTTAAGCCGAGTTTGTGTATCTGGGGTTGGCTCGTATAGCCGTTTAGTAAGAAGTGTTAATGGAGCGATTTTGCTCAGTGAGTTGGTTTGTGTTTTAATCTTAAATAGAAGTTTAATTTAAGATTGGTGTGCTGCTTTCTGAGATTCAAGAAGCTAAAGGAACTGTCAACTGCCATTTTCGATTTGTCAATTAACATCTCAGTCGTTCTCTAGTTTCAGTCGACGTGGGCAATTCTAGGGATTAAAGGTTGTACTCTAGCCAAGTATCAATGACCGAGACAAATAGACCTATGAGGCTGCAGCTTATTATTTGAAGCAAAAAAGAGCTCACTCCATCGCTTTTTCTTCTATAAAACTCATGCAAATACTCAACAAATGTTACCAGTGCAAACTGGTTAGTACGGGTACGATGAATGAATTGTGCTAGATATTAACGATAAAAACCTTAACCGAAGTTAAGCAAACTTAACAAAAGTTAATGTCGTAATTGGCCAAAACTATGGCTTTTATTCACTTAAATGCATAAATACATCTAAAAACACAAACGTAAATGATAATATTACGTAACAACTAAGCTAAACTTGGAAACATAACAATATTAGTAAACTCAAATTCTAAGGTTGTAACTTAACAATACATGCGTCTGGCTATTCAACAACTAAACAGTTTTGTAACACAGGAAAAGGCGTAACAGAAAACAATATGCAAATTAACGGCTTTTTGAGTACAGCGCTTTGCATCGCGCGTCTCTGATTACACAATAACACTGTAGAAGCAGTTGCTCTTTTCAGATAGCCAGGTTCGATACCTGATTACGACATTCTCCCCCTATCAAAAAAAAACAACAACACAATAAAGAAAACACTAATCTATGCGTCATACACATTATGGCCATATCGTTGAGGAGGTCTGCGTACTTGACCTGAACGCCTTGGAGGTGCAGGAGAGCTGTCAGAAGAAAGAGACGGAGATTCAGAAGTGACATAATCGTCTATGTACAAGTTTTCTCCAGGCAGATTGGTACTTTCAACATCGTTTTGCTGCTTATCTTGAGAATTCACAGGTGATGTCGAGCTGGAACTGTTCGATCGCTGAGTGGTTTGGCTAATGGCTGGACTGCCGCTAGTGTTTTCAATTGTTTGTGATGGGCAAGAGGCGAAGTCCGAAATGGAAACACAGGATTCTCGGCCATCGGCAGAACGTACTCTGGCAAAATTGGGGTTGGCTTCCAGCAATTCTACCTCATCTACTAGAGGGTCACTCTTGCTTCTTACAAATCGCCGTACGAGAACGGGTCCCGGTTGGATAAGCCAAGATGGGAGAGATTTCCCGATCATACTCCAACTCGAAAACCCAAGAAATCGTTCATGGGGAGTGGCGTTTGTCGCAGTGCAGAGTAGGGATCGTACTGCGTGCAGAGCTTCAGATAGAACAGCTTCTCACGATGAAATCTGTAGCTTGTGCGTTCGTAATAAGAGCCAAATTGTTCTCCAGACAGTTTGATTTATTCGTTCGCACTGGGCATTTCCGGTAGGGTGGTATGGGGTGCTAGTAGTAGTAGCAATTCCTCTGCAGTTAAGATATTGCTTAAGCTCTTTAGAAATAAAAGCTGAACCTCTATCACTATGTATACAAGCAGGAAAACAAAACAAGCAAAACAATTGACTTAAACATTTGATCACTGTAGGAGGAGAAATGTTATTGCAGGCAAATGCGAACGGATAGCGGCTAAACTCGTCTACGACAAAGAAAATGTAGTTGTTTCGCCCGGCAACTGGCTCCTTGAAATCCACACTAACCCTCTCCCGAGAGCGCGTTGACTTGATCAATGATTCTGAAGATTTGCTGTAATATCGAGGCTTGACTTTAGCACAAATGCGACAGTTGGTACAGACTTTCTTTACCTCTTCAACAGAATAGGGTAAGTTCTTACTTCTAATAAAGTGGGAAAGGCGCGAAATACCAAGGTGGCCCAGTTGTTCATGAATCTTGACAAGGTCTGGCTTGATAGGACCCAGGTAGGAAAGACGTGACAAGGCGTCAGGGGGAAGGTTGAGTTTACCTGGGCGATGCTTTATCTCATAATCAAAATTTCCAAGTTCTGCTCGCCAAGTTTGAATTTTCATGTTTTTGAGTTTACCTAATTGACGTGGGTCAAACATGAAGGAAACTGCTCTCTGATCGGTGATCAAAGTGAAATGTTTTCCATGCAGAAGGTAACTCCACTTTCGCACGGCATCCATGATCGCAACAGCTTCTTTCTCCACAGTGGAGTATCGCGCTTTAGATTTTGAAAAAGTCCTGGAGTGGAAAGCGACTGGGTGGTCTTTCTGGTTTAAGGTGGCAGCAAGGGCGTGCTCTGATGCATCGCATTTAACCAAAAAGGGAACACCTTCTCGAATGCATGTAACACACGCAGCCGCTAGGTCATGGCGAAGAGAAGAGAAGTTCTGAGTAGCTTCAAGAGAAAGCGGAAAAAAAGAAGAAACACTTGACTGAACTAACGGTCGAATCTTTGACGAGAAATCAGGAATCCAACGTGCATAAGGAGAACATACCCAAAGCTCTCTGAAGCTCAGTTTTAGTTTGAGGTAGAGGCATTTCAATAAGCGGGCGAAGGCGCTTAGGATCAAGCCTAATCTTGGCATGAGAAACACTATAACCCAACAATTTAATTTTTCTTCGGTTGAAATTACATTTATCCTCGTTAAACGTTAATCCCTCATTTTTAGCAGCACCCAATAAAGCATTCAGTTTAGCATCATGATCTACACTATGAACACCGCAAACAGTAATGTTATCGAGATATGCGTACGTGTACGTAACTGGTATTTTTCAATCAAAAAATCAATAAAACGCTGAAAAAAAGAGACTCCATTGGTCACACCAAATGGAAGGCGTGTACATTGGTACAGTTTGCCCTCGACTTCAAATGCCGTGTAGGGTTGGTCCTCAGCATGTAACGGTAATTGATAATATGCTGACTTTAAGTCCAAAGTACTGAAAACTGATGCTTTGGCAATTTTAGCCATTTGTTCGTTAATATTAGGCAGCGGGTATGCGTCCAACAATGTAAATCTATTAGTAGTTTGGGAGTAATCCACGACCATCCGAGGTTTGTGACGTTCATCACGAGCTACAAGCACTTGGGCTCTCCAACGAGAGAAGGATGGTTCAATTATACCATCTCATAACAACTTTCTTACCTCCGCTGCAATGAAGCGTTTGTCATCTTCGTTGAATTTTCGAGACTTGGTGGCAATTGGCTTGCATTAGGGCTTCAGGGGGGACATGACAGAACGTGCTAGCGAGCTCGTAAAGGCCATTCTCGCTCGCTAAAAAGCGCTAACGAGCAAAATATCTTCGTAGACTAACTGCCATTTCTGAGCCGTCTCGCCCAAGACATGGATAGAGCGTCTGCTACTGAAGCGGTAGACTCGGGTTCGATCCCCGGTCGGGTCAAACCAAAGACTATAAAAATTGGGATTCACAGCTTCCCTGCTTGACGTTCAGCAATTAAAGGGACAGTGTGAAGCCTCCGCCGTGTGTGGTAGACAGGTGGCAGCTTGACTTGAAGACCGAAAGGTCCCTTCGCTGTCTCCTGGCCAAGGCAACTTGGTGAATAAAATGTAATTACAATTACAATTACACGTTAAAACAGTTCGCTCGAATTTCTTTGCGAGATGTTCGTAACTTGTGTTAGTACGTAATAAATATCTCATTGTGACGTCAGATGCATTTCTACTTCAAAATAATGCTTTCAAGCGTAATGTATGAACTACGTTGTTATGGAAAAAGATACCATAACCTATGCGTTATTATTCTACGCAAGCAAATTCCTCAACTGATGATAATTAGTAAATGAACGACAGAATTTAATTATATGTTTGGATCAATGTGAAATAAGAACCACTTTTTTCATACTACAATTTTTTTAAACGATGTAAAGCGCCCTTGTAGTCCGGTAGAAATAGCTTTAACCCGGAAAAAATTTATAATAAGCTGAAATTTGGCACGATGACTCAAGACCATGTCTTGAGCCACCAAAAAAAATCCCAATGTTTTGGACATGGGACTTCCCCCTTTTTCGGCCTTTGAAGTCCGCCATCTATTGTCAAAGAGCCTTTACTATCCAACAGCCATTCCAAAAGTTGTAAAAGAGCCAAGTTTTAACTAAAAGTTGGTTTTCAAGTTCAGATTTAAAAAAATTTTTTGAAGTTGATGACGTCATTGCTTGTGACGTCATTGCCAAATTTTTTGAAAAAATGACGTATTGATGGCTTAAATTGAAAGTGAGAGTTAGGTTTTTGAATGCAAACCAAAAATTGTTTAAATTAAAGTGATGACGTCACAAACGTTTTTGATGATGTCATCTGCCTCGAGTTTTGATCTTAAATTTGAAAGAATATTTGACCAAACGAAACATTGTAAAACTTTTTTTTATTAGCTTTAAACTTTGGAGAATGATATTGTACATTCAGTTGATTGAAAGTCAAAAACTGTGTTGTCAGTAAAAGTCTGGTGTAGCAGACACCGGCGAAGCCAGGGGTGGATTAAGGAGACCAGTTCCCTCCATTTTTTAAAGTGCACAATTTCACAAAAATTATTTAAAAGACAAAATGTGAAAAAACCACGATAAGTGAAAAGCGCTCAAACTCAAGTGTAATTCTACCCAGAGTTGCAAATGAACAACGTCAAAACTTTTGCATTTTTTTGAAAAAAATGTTTAAGGTCATTAGCTTTTCTATCTTTTACAACAAATTTCAGCCCTCTAGCTTGTATTGTTTGCGAGATATTTGGACTGAATAAACATTTGCAGCAAAAAAGGTAAAGTGAATCATTTTTAACGTAGCAATGAAAATGAAGAGTTACTATCAAAAAATCAATTTTGGTAAAATAAGATCATTGCGTAGCTTATTTCATGCTGTCGTGGAATAATAATGTCTCGTCAGCATACCGCATTGCATTTGCGGGAGAATGCGAATGTGGCAGAAAGCAGCGCGATTTCGCACCAAAAAATGCAATACATTTGTTTCAAAACTCATCATTTTCCAAAATGGCACAAGTAGAGTCAGATACCAGCGAGAATTCGGGCGGCCGAGATCTGACGCGTATCAGTACACGAATTTAATGTCACCATAGTCGAATGGTACTTCGACCCTAATAAATTTCGAGAATACTTTATTTCAAAACATTTGGAAAAACACTAATCGAAGAAGGATAGCAAATCTCTTCTAAGAAAAAAATTCTCCGTTTATTGTTAACGTCGAAATTGATTTTTTGTTGTACTGTATTAGGTCCGTTTTACGATCACGCGTATTTATGCATATAAATAATACGCATGTCATTTGATTGCATGCATTTTAACTTTTTTTTTGCGTTTACATGGATTAAAATATCAGACGCAATTGGTCTAAATCGCTGTATGTAGGCCGACATTTAGACCAACAGCCTAGTGAACCCGTTTAACTGAAAAATGACGGAATCAAAATATTATTGCTCAAAAAGTTTTTGTTAATTACCAAAAGCGAAACTGCGATGTCAGCTTGATCCTTTAATTTTGTTTTCAGTTGAAGTTGGGAACGCAATCGGCTGGTTTGAATTAATCTAACAACTTCAATCTGAGCAATGTCAAATGTTTAATACAGTAAATAGTTCGCTAATCTATTTTTAAGAATCTGTGTCGATCAATTTCTACGTCTGCATATTACAACGTATACAGTAGCTGTGTTGATCATGAACGATGTTCTTGTTGTCTATCAGAGCAGCGAGTCCGGCGACTTTGCCCAAATTGTGTCGAAGTCTAAATTGAGAGCGCTGATTGGTTGCGAGCAAAAAGTCACGCAGAACCCCTCCGCCTAACCCCGATTTATACTGTGCGTAAAGTCGTGAGCGCAAAATTCTTTCGTTTAATTTAAACCGAAATTCGGTAATCTCGGCGTATCCCTTAACCATCGTACAAGCAGCCGATTGTTTTAAACAAACTAAAAATATGCCCGTAGGTTCATGATTTTACGGCCGGGCCTAAAATTTGCTCTGGAAGCATTTTATATGCAGTTTTTGGCGCGAGCCAAATTTTATTTGCGGGCGTGCCATATAAATAAAAATAAACCCATTGTATTTCGTTATGACCATTTTTCGCATTATTTGATTGAGACAACTTCAGAGACTAAGTTCAGATTCGCATTATTTGATCGAAACAACCGTACAAGGAATTGGTCGGTCGCTATCGCGTTATTCTTGCTTAGATCCCTATTTTCTTCTACCAACGACAATAATAACAGTGAGTACAGTAATCAATTAAACGAAACTTCATATTGGCAAGCCGCAATACAGTGCATTTTTTTTCATTGGTTGAAGATAGCAAGCAGTATGTTGTGACTGGTGTCAACTGTCAATTAACATAAATTATTATAGGGAGCATTTATTTTTTCAAAAACCAATCATTTTTGGGTGTAGGCGGGAGATGTTCGTATGTTTTTGCAAATTGTGCATTTTATTTGTTCTTTTTGTCACAATATACTGTAGTAGACAGGTGGCAGCTTGACTCGAAGAGCGAAAGGTCCCTCCGCTGTCTCTTGGCCAAGGCAACTTGATGAATAAAATGTAATTATAATCATTCGAAAATTGAAATATTATCATGCAAGCTTGCTTGAATAATAACGGCAATCTGCGATTTTCTCGTATGGCCTAAGTGAAAAAACGCGCTTTTTTGTATCCGCTGTTGCATCGTTAAATAAAGTAAAATCGTAAAACTACTTCTTATTTTATTCGTTTAGTTATTTTTTTATACGTTCGCTGCATGAACAACGGCAGGACTTCTACTTGTTATCGCTTAACCTTTGTTCAGTAGTGTGATGCAATTTACCTAAATAAAAACGTTTCGATTTGCATATGCTTTAATCACAACAAAAAAATTTGCCTTCTCCTTTTTTTATTTCTGGCTGCGCCGGTGGAAGTATAGTCAAGCAGATAAAACTTAATCCTCCAATATGGGATTAAAATAAAATAATGCATTTTGCAGTTAGAGCGAGAAAGCCTATGAAATTTTATCCAAAAGTTTCCTCGCGCAGTTGAAGTTTATCTGCAATTTTAGTTTAAAATGCCGGCATTAGCAAAGATAAAAAAATTATTAGGGCTACAAATTGTCAAATATTAGCGTGGTTATAATAGATTAATTAAATAAATTTTGTTCAGATGTTAATTCAAGAATCTTGGTTTATTAGATGAGTTTTTGATCAGCTGTTATTTTAGATTAATCCTATAAGTTTGTTCAAATGTTGTTCTAAAGATATATGTTTAGTTCTGATGCCAGGCCTATTCTACTATATAATAGATTTAGTACCAAAGATTGTAGAAGCATGCTAAAATAGCATTTTGCGTAAGATAATAATATTGTCAGACATTCCAAAATGGTAGAAATTCTGTTCTTACCGGATATATTATCGTGGTCGGGACATATTCGTATTAACAGGGCCGCAACTACTGGGGGGCAAAAGGGGCGACGCCCCTTAAACAAAAATTCCGCCCCCCTAAGATGCCCAGCATGTCCACCCAAACTCCTCTTTCCCTTGCTGCAGTTTCAAGAAGGTGGCTTTTTTTTTGGAAACCGAAAGAAAACTAGGAGATAAGTAGAACAATTTGCGAGATGACCTTTTTTTTGAGATCAGCAAAGAACTTGGACAAACGTAGACCAACCCAAAATTTTGGCCCCCCCAAAAACAAATTTTGACTCCCCCAGAAACAAATTTTACCCCCTAAGAACAACTTTCTAGTTGCAGCACTGCGTATTAATTGACATGTAATTTCGCTAGTTATTTTTTTAGAATGATTGCGTATAGGAGGACAATGAAAGTCCTCGGCCAAGGACTCGAAGCAGGCACGGCGCCAGAATATATTTTAGGATAGATATATTTAGAATATATTTTAGAATAGCGTGATTGGGGAGACAGAAATAAATTTTAGGGGGGCACGAGAAGTTTATTTATGTGAATTCGAGAGGGGCACGGGAAATTTATCCCAGTATGGATCAAATGAACAAGGTTGAGACCAAGAATTCAGAAAGATTTTCAGGCAGAAATCAGAAATTCAAACGGTTTTTCCGGCCAAAAGCAGGTGATCTCCAAAAAAAAAAAGGTCTGCACTGAAATTCAGAGGGATTTTCCGGCCGAAATCCTGCAATTCAAACAGTTTTTCCAGCCGAAAACAGGTGATCTCCAAAAAAAAAAGATCTGCATCCCAAAAATGTCATACCATCCGATATCAGCCCACAAAAACTACAAAAATACCGCTGGCAAACACCAATTTGGGCCTCGATTTGCACTCCAAAAGCCCCGAGCCTGATAATTTCTTTGGGGCACAGTCTTCGCTTGGGGGCTCACAATTTTCATTTGGAGGTGCACAAGCAGTCAATTGGGGGGGCACGGCCCCGGAATGCCCCCCCCCGTGGCGCCGGGCCTGACTCGAAGATGCCTTAGAACATTAAAATGATGATGATGATGCTGATATTCTTAAAGTGGTGCAATGTTTCGTAGGTTTAAACACTCTTTTTCTAATTTACGATCAAAACTCTTGACAGGTGACGTCATCAAAAACGTTTGTGACGTCATCACTTTGATTTAAACAATTATTGGTTTGGAGTCAAACATTAAACTCTCATTCACAATTTGAGTCATTAATGCAGAATATGCCATTTTTCCAAAACTTAAAATTTGGCAATGACGTCACTAAAAATGACGTCATCAATTTTGAAATAAATTTGTTTATACCTGCATTTAAAAATCGATTACGATTCAAAATTTGGCTTTTCCATAAATTTAGATTGGCTGTTGGACAGTAAAGACTCTTTGACACTACATGGCAGACTTCAAAGGCCGAAAAAGGGGGAAGTCCCATGTCCAAAACACTAAGAATTTTTTTTTGATGGCTCAGGACATGGTCCTGAGTCATTGTGCCAAATTTCAGTTTATTATAAATTTTTTACGGGTTTGCATGTATTTTGTCGTATTTCTACCGGACTATTGAGATTGTTGTTAGGTAAACTCATATGTTAACAGTAACTTTGGGTCTTTAGGTTCAAAATTTTTCAAAAGCAAGCAAGTCGAAGTGAACTCTTCCTTTTTAGAACCAGTAAATCTTGAGTCGAGACTGGCTGTTTTTAATTTTTTGCCGATATTAGGCTCATTTGTTCTGGATTTTGTAAAACTTTTGAGAGCATTGATGTCAATTTTAGCGGGCATGTTTGAAACACTTTTAAATTCCTATTGCTCTGTCTGCTTAAGTGAAGGCTTTTTTCTTGCTTTTGCAGCATCGTAAATTTGCGAAAGCGAAAAAGTAAGCTTTTTTCAAGTTGAACAACTGCCAAAAAGTTTTTTCAATTGCTTGTGCAGAGCAACGTAGCTTTATAATCTTGATTAGTTGCAATTTTGCTTGCAAACACAAGAAAATCACTGAAATTCTATCGCTTTAAATCAGCACAAATTTTAATTTCTTCGATTAGTTTGAATTTTGTTTTGTTTTGTTTGTTTTAAAGTTTATTTTGCTGCCGAGGCTGGCATTGTTGTTAACTTTTTCTTAAATTTTGAGCAAAAATGAGCCTCGTGTTTTAGAAAATCATTCTTATAAAAGAAGTGTGTTGCTATTTTTGTCAACTGGCTCTACTTAACATTTCTTTATCAGTGGTTCTCAATGCAATTCGCTTTGTTTTAGCAGTCTGAAAGCAAACATGGTGACGATTTTAGTTAATTTTCAGCAAAAAATCGCTTTGGTCAGAAGTTTTCAACATTTCGCCATTAAATTTCTGAACCAAAAAGATTTCTCGCACACTTAAAGAGTGCTTCAAGATCCTCTTTAAGTTGGCGACGAAAATGTGACATTTTTTTACTCGAACTGCTTTCCGCAATCGCTCAAAGCAAGTTAGCGAGAAAGAATGACGTAACGGATTTCGCAAGGCTTTACGTACACGTGCAAAAATGACCTCTTACGTTTAGCGAGTATTTTGTTCGTTAGCGCCTCTTAAAAAAAACTCGTTAATTAAAGCGAACGAGGAAATGTCTGTCATGTGGGCCCTGGTGGAGGAAATGTAGCCCCAAGCAGTGTTTCAACTCCAGGTCGTGCACCATACTTAGATTCGCTGTTAGAAAACATTGGCCCCACTCTTGTATGATAATCCACTGGATGGTATGGTGCTGCACAAGGGTTAAGGAAAGGCATGGAACCCGTCTGAGTAGAAGTACAAGGCTTGTCTGGATTAATCTTTGTTAATCGCGAGCCAACTAACACGCTTCCGCTTGGCATCCTTTCACTCTCATTTTGGTCATTAAAAAGGCTCAGTTTTGGTGGACTTGAGGTTATACTAGCTTCATCCATATCTACTGGTATTTTGATGGAGGAAGATGTAGGTTTGTTTTTAGCTTGCCAAATCATGCTATCGCAAAAGTCTTTTCTTTCAAAAATGGTATCCTCTAAACGATTTGCTCTGGATTCCAGGTCTTCATTGGGTATTTCCTCTTCCAAAATTCTTCCATGAATTATGGAGACTTCCTCCCAAGAAGCTTCGCAAATATCCAAAATTCCTTTCGTAGATCTCTCCAGTTCATGACTGTCACCAGTAGCTGCATTAATTTTTCTCAACTGCCTCTTCGCAGCGGCTACTTTAATCTGAATAGCAACCAAGATCTTCTTCCACTCCAGTTTTTCCGCCTCTTTAGGGCTCGATTTAGCATCAGGGGATGCTTGCATATCCAACTGTGCCTTGTCAGTACTCTCATTTAACCTCATTTTAGAAGTCACTACTTAGAAATCAAAACTTATCTCCCACCGGCACCGGTAACTAGCCTAGACAATACACTTACAGTGGCTACTACAAAGTCCACTTACCAATGCCGATATCAGCAACTCAGCTTGGTCCTAGTCAGTAGAGTTTAACAGCAGGGAATCACCAATCAATGAGTCAAAGCCAAGCGCAGTAGGCTATTCTACTTAATCAATTACTAGTCGGTACTTACCGTACTCTTTAGACTAGCAACTTTCTAGCAAGTGTGATAGGTCTAATAAACTTTCAGACCTACAGCAACTCAAAAAATGTTTTTTGTAAATGCAAATGTAACTTACAGGACCTGCGGTTGTACCAGTGGGAAATTAGTTAAGGTTGCTGATAGGTTAAGAGAAGAGAAATAGGCGAGGCTCAACTCAAACTGACCCTGACTAACTTAATACAGCAAGCACAGCACCACATAGAGAAATACAGCAAGCTATATTATTACACTTGTAGCACTGGCCGAATCAAATGCACAACAGGTCATTCACAACAATAGAGTCTCTACCTTGATTCGGTAACTAGAATACCCAAATAATCTAATCCCAACCAAATCTGACCTAACCTAACCTAACCTATTTTCAAAACAAGATAGCTCGTCCCACGGCTAACAACAAGCTTCACTACCGCCAAGAAATTTTGCTACACGCGTAAAAACTCCCACGCTATGCCGAAGTAAAAATATACAAATCCCTAAACGGAGTCAAACTAGATTGTTGTTCCCAACATTCTATTTGCTTTTACTTCTGTTTATGTTTCTACATTTTTCGATTATTATCTTCTAGTCGCAGTGCCAGAGTTTCATTTATAACTTTAGAGGTTTTATTTCAATTTTTGGAAAAAAATCTAACTTTTACCAGCTTTACTTGAGGGCAATAATGTACAGTATATTACTTTGTAATTACATCTTGATTCATCGAGTTGATTTGGCCAGGAAACAGTCAAGGATTTTGAGAACTTTGAGTTAAGCTGCCTCCTGTTTATCTCATTCGGTAGAGGCTTCATGCTGTTCCTTTTTAATGCTGAATGTCAATCAAGAAAGCTGTCAATACCAATTTCAATGTCCTTGGTTTGACCCTTCCTGAAACCGAACTTGAGACTATCATTTCAGTAAGTGACGCTCTTGGCCTATTTCATTCAACTACTGGTCGGTTTTCTGCAGTTATAAAAAGTAGAAGCTTCTGAAAGCAAAGAAGATAAAACAGTAGAAGATCCAAGAATGAGAAACTACTTTTCATAGACTTCAGACTCGTCCCAAACCTACGAACTCGGAACCCGCGGCGTCACCTCCAATTATAGTTCACTTTTTGAGTCGTGACGTCAGAAATTAGCTCTACGCTAATCGTAAGTTGGCACGCACTGCAAACTTACAGGAGTTTTTGCTTCAAGGTGCTGTGAACGTTTATATTAATGAAAATTTAACTCAAAGTCAAAAAAAGCTCTTCTGGCATGCTAAACAAAAGGCAATAGCTAATAACTTTGAATTTTACTGGACTGTAAATGTAAACGTCTACGTAAGGAAATCTTCTGACTCAGATGCCTTACTGATTAAAAATATCGATGACATTTCTAAAATTAAGTAAATATCATCTGTTTAGCATTGTAACATTATGGCTATTTTGATTAGTCTCATATCATTACATTTCTTCTCGTTGGAGACAATAAATGTTTAAACCATAATTTATCTAGCAATATTGATTTAGTTAACAGTGCTTTTGATCTACTAACTAGCAACTCAGAAAAATGTGCATACCACAATAATATTGATGTATTTAGTAGTAATTCCAATTTAAAAGATTCCTAATTTACAATTGGCTGTGAATGAATGCGAAAATATTTGGATAAAATTACACGATAGTAATATAATCATTAGTGCTATCTATTGACATCCAAAAAATGATGCACAAGTATTTATTGATGCATTAAACACAAATCTTGAAAAAGTGAGAAGTAATAAGGTATTTTTAGTAGGTGACTTTAATTTAGATATCAAACCTCTTCCTGATTTAAAATTTCCGGTTAGGCATGCATCTGAGTATCTTGACATGCTGATCAAAAATGGCTACTATCCTCTAATCAATGTACCAACTCGTGTGACCGACAATTCGTCGACGATCATTGATCATATTGTTACTAATGATCATATCCATAATATTTTACCAGGGGTAATCAAAACCGATTTAACTGACCATTTCCCTATTTTTTGTACAATTTCAAACTTAACAATAAAAAAATCTCATAAGCCGACTTTTCAACGTGATTTTAGTATGTTCAATGCGGATGACTTTTGCAATCACTTAAACAATGAGATACATTCATTTTTCCTGACAATAAGCTAAATTGACGGAAAAAACTTTAATGCCATATTTGATCAGTTTCTTCAGTTACTAATTAATGCAATAACTCTGTATGCGCCAAAGAGAAAACTTACTCGCAAACACAAAAATTATTAAATAAGCCTTAGATTAGTCGTGGCATAATGAAGTCGATCAAAACAAAACAAAAACTGTACTTATAGCATTTTTTCAATGTTAACTCGGAACAAAAACAACTCTACAAAAAATATGCTAACAAATTAACTAAAGTCAAATTTGCTTAAAAAAACTCTATTAGCAAGATAAATTAGAAACTTCAAAAAACAACACAGCTGAAGTTTGGCGTATTATTAAGTCTTTGCTATCTTTTACCAGGTCAAATGCTAGTCTTTCACAAAAATTAAGACATAGTAACACTTTTACTGCAAACCCAACTCTTATTGCGAACAATTTAAATGATTACTTTAGTAATATTGGAAAACATTAGCAGATCAATTGAAGCCTTTTAGTGAAAGTGAACATACTAATTACCTTACAAAACGCCTTCACCAATCTCTCTTTCTCACACCATCCACTTCCTTGGAAGTTTTTAATCTAATATCAGGTCTAAAGAATACCAAATCAAATGGCAAGGATAATATTTCTGCTTATTTTCTTAAGTTGGCTGCCAAAGTTATTGCAGCACCACTTGCTCAATTATTTGATTACGTCTTCTATTTAGGAATTTTTCCTGCTTCATTAAAAATTGATAAAATAATACCCATATATAAATCTGGTGATAAATCTGATGTAAGTTATTATCGACCGATATCTATACTTTCTCCAATTTCTAAAATTCTTGAAAAACTTATCCATGTCAGATCAATCAATTTTTTCAATAAACACTCGGTCTTGCTGCTCACGCAGTATGGATTTAGGGATAATCATTCAACATCTCATATTCTAACTGGTGTATTAACTTCATTGTATGATAATATTAACAATAAAAAATACACTGCTCTATTGTTACTTGATCTCAAAAAGGCTTTTGACACAGTTAATCATAAAACTTTATTAACCAAACTGGAACATTATGGAATCCGTGGAACAACACTTGATTTGTTTGCTTCTTTTTTGACTAATAGATTTCAATATGTATCTTTAGAAAATCATCGGTCAAATCTAAAAAAAATTAATTATGGTGTTCCCCAAGGTTCTGTATTGGGACCTCTCCTTTTTAACATTTATATTAATGATATTAGTACCAATGTTTCTTGCACATCAAGACTGTTTGCTGATGACACCTGTTTAATTGTAGATGATAAAAATATAAATGATCTTGAAGAGTTGGTTGGTGGTACAGAACTTGAGAATTGCCTTGATTAAAATGTTCATATCTTCGAAGCTTTTCGTCTGACACTTGTCGAGAAGAATCGTCAGAATGGAGAGCGTAGAAAAATGAGCGGCTATTTATAGGAAAAAGCCGAACCGTGATTGGCTGGAAAAGGGCCAATGAGAAAGCGTCATTAGTGTACAATCTTTAAGCTGTATACGAATTTTTTTTGTCGGCAGAGGGCGGGGTTAGAAGTTTTGATGAAAGTAGCTTCCAGAGCAGATAGATGAAAAGGTGAGCGGCCTTGGGCAAGAATAGTAAATCTGCTGTCATCATAATGTTGAGCGCAGGTAGGATTTTGTAAAAGATGAAGTCCAATGGCTGAATCAGAAGCAAGAGACTGGGTATTAGTCTGGGTGGAAGATTTGCACCGGCGAGCAGGAAGTAAGCGTTTTTGGGAAGAAGAGCAAGAACGGATAGATTTGGGGACATGTTGTTTGATTCTGTCCTGCAGCCTTTGGGAAGTACGGCCTACATACCGACTGTCACAGTGGTATGAGAATTGATAAATCACGTTGCTTTTCTGTAAAGCAGGCAGTACATCCTTGTTGGTAGCGGGGAGAAGCTCCTTGGTAGAGTAAACAACACGTGGTTCCACAGCGGAAAAGCACTGTTTGACAGCAAATTTAACTTGCTTTTCAAACCGGGTAGAAACAGAACCGAGCCATGGGAGACGTAAATAAACAGGGCATTTTTCTGGTCCAAATTTGGGCAGAGCGTGAAATTGCTTCATCTTCATAGCCATAAACGACTTGATCACGTGCTCAGGGTATCCATTAGTCAGTAGAATGGACTTGATTTTGTCTAGTTCCGATGGCAATCTTTCAGGAGAACAGATGGCAAGAGCCCGGTGAGTTAATGTCAGGATTAGGTTAGTTTGCGTTTCCGAGGACTGAAGGAATTCCAGCGTAGATATAGACCGGTGAATGTGGGTTTCCGATAGATGGAAGTAATGAACTTGGAAGGGGATTTTTCAACAAGAACATCCAGAAATGGGAGAGCCAGGTTGGATTCTTTTTCGAAAGTAAAGCGGAGAGAAGGGTGAAACGATTTGAGGCTGTCTAAGAAAAGATCGCATTCATCTTCGTTGCTGAATACTACGAAGGTGTCATCCATATAGCGGTAATACATCTCCGGTTTTGAAGTGGTCTGAAAAAGTTTAGATTCGTAGTAGCCAACAAAAATATTGGCAAGGGCTGGTCCAAGAGGTGATCCAATGGCGACTCCGTCGATTTGGCGATGCATGATGTCATTAAAGCTAAACTCAACAGAAGAAGTAGCCATCTCCATAAGTTCGACGAAGATTTGCTGTGGAAAAGGTGCAGGAGGGTGTTTCGAACTGTAGAGAGCGTCAGCACAGATTTGAATAGTCTCCGCTAGAGGGACATTAGTAAATAAACTCGAAGTCCATTCTACTGACTAATGGATACCCTGAGCACGTGATCAAGTCGTTTATGGCTATGAAGATGAAGCAATTTCACGCTCTGCCCAAATTTGGACCAGAAAAATGCCCTGTTTATTTACGTCTCCCATGGCTCGGTTCTGTTTCTACCCGGTTTGAAAAGCAAGTTAAATTTGCTGTCAAACAGTGCTTTTCCGCTGTGGAACCACGTGTTGTTTACTCTACCAAGGAGCTTCTCCCCGCTACCAACAAGGATGTACTGCCTGCTTTACAGAAAAGCAACGTGATTTATCAATTCTCATACCACTGTGACAGTCGGTATGTAGGCCGTACTTCCCAAAGGCTGCAGGACAGAATCAAACAACATGTCCCCAAATCTATCCGTTCTTGCTCTTCTTCCCAAAAACGCTTACTTCCTGCTCGCCGGTGCAAATCTTCCACCCAGACTAATACCCAGTCTCTTGCTTCTGATTCAGCCATTGGACTTCATCTTTTACAAAATCCTACCTGCGCTCAACATTATGATGACAGCAGATTTACTATTCTTGCCCAAGGCCGCTCACCTTTTCATCTATCTGCTCTGGAAGCTACTTTCATCAAAACTTCTAACCCCGCCCTCTGCCGACAAAAAAAATTCGTATACAGCTTAAAGATTGTACACTAATGACGCTTTCTCATTGGCCCTTTTCCAGCCAATCACGGTTCGGCTTTTTCCTATAAATAGCCGCTCATTTTTCTACGCTCTCCATTCTGACGATTCTTCTCGACAAGTGTCAGACGAAAAGCTTCGAAGATATGAACATTTTAATCAAGATAAATGATCTTCATAAAAAAATTACAACTGAAATTACTTCACTTAATAAGAGGATAATAGCTAACAAATTAACTCTTAATTTAACAAAATCAAATTTGATATTAATACAATCAAAAAGTTGAGGTCATAGAACTAATTCATCCTTAATTTCGTCTCCATTTGTTTCAAATCTTTCTTCTGTCAACATGTCAAAATACTTAGGTCTTATCTTTGATAATTTCTTGTCTTTTGAACCTCACATTAACAACTTGGCCTGCAAGGTATCTAAAGCAGTGGGAATCCTTTCGAAAGTTAAAATGTATTTAAACACATCGGCTTTATGTAGTTTGTACTATGCCTTATTTCACTGTCATATTCAATACGGAATAATCACTTGGAGCTCAACGTATAAAACGTACCTTAAGAAATTAGCTATTCTTAAAACTAAGCAGTAAAAATTGTAGGTAATGGAACATTGAATGATAGAGCAACTCCTTACTATGCAAAACTTAAAATTCTTAAATTACAAGACTTAGTTAAACTAGAAACTGCAGCATTTGTTTATAACTATAAATCGGGACTACTTCTATCTACTTTTTAAAATTATTTTACAGCTCTTAACAATATTCATTTTAAACCTACCAGAGCTACCTCCTCACATAACTTTTTTGTACCTTTTTTTAAAACTTTGAAACTTCAAAGATCTATTAAATACCAAGGTCCAAAAATATGGAATTCACTTGACCTTGAAATTAAAAATTCTAAATCTCGAAAAACATATAAATCTAGACTGAAAAATTTATTGCTAGAAAGTTACCACAATTAAATTGGAATTACTATAAAATTTGTGTTCTATAAGTCTATAAAATTTGACTTGATAGTGTTTAACTACTTGCTCTTTATACAACAAAATGTACGTGTTTGTGAATCATTCTAATTGACTTAAATTGTGTGTATTATGGTGCCTTGTAATTGCACCATTTTCTAATGTAAATAGAACCATTTTTTTGTTTGTTTGTAAATAAAAATTGTGTTGTTTTCTGTTTGTGTCGTAATTTTTCTGGCGTTATGCAACCTCGTTCTGATGTAAATATATGTATGAAACATCGATCTGGTTTAGCAAAATATGTAAACTTTGTTTGGCCAAGATTTTCTAAATTCTATCTCTTAACTTTGTAATTTTATTCATAAGGGTAGAAGTAGACTTGAAGACTACATTGGTCCCTTCGCTTCTTCCCTATTGCCAGTAAATATTATCGCCAACCTGCTTTGCTTGTTCTTTAATTGTGATTTTAAATTTCGCTGGCTTTGAAATGAACTACTACTACTACTAGAAACAATATTGTGCTTTTGCTGTGTTCGGTTTTAGAATCATTTCAAAACTAGAAATACTGCATTCTTTTACATAACACGCACTCACTGTACAGCATTTTTATTTTACAACGTTAATTTCCACAATAGCATGATTTTGAAAAGGTGTATGTGGTTGCCTTCAGGGACAATGCATAAAGCGTTTTGCTTCGTCACAGTTTGTTTAATTTGGTCTGATTTTCATTGAAACTCGTTTCATTGAATAGAAGCTGTTTTTCAAACCATACCACGACAATCCAGTATAATCACCAGGTCCAACATTGCGATATCTTCCATTCAAATGGGAACGGCCACAACCGCGAAACCACCACGCACCGCGCCGATGAACCGCACAGTTGCGGCTCCACTCATCATTATCGCGATCTTTTGTGGTGAATTGTAAACCGTTGTGAACAGCCAAGCTATCGCCTATTAAAACAGATTATTATTGAAAGTATTTGCCAATTGTAGACAAAATTACAAATTGTAGAGGTAATTACATTCTTTGTTTATTGGTTTTCATAGTATTTACTAATCAATAATTTTGTTTTTGGCTTGCGTGGAAGTAATGGAGTGCCAATGACGTAATATTAAAGCTTAAAAATATTCGCTGAAAAAAATGAGACCAAAAATAATTGTATATATTTTGCGCATTAAATTAAAAAAAACTAATGATTGGGTTTCCTTCTCAACTGCTTGGGTATTTTGATAAAGGGGTTAATGACTAGGCTACAGTTTAATTCACTTCTTTGCAAACCTACTTCTTGCAGAAGTTTCTAGTAGCTTTTTTTGCTTTCATTAATACGATTCCATATCGGCATTTAAACATTAAAAGAATTGTGTATCGATGATTACCATACTTTGCTAGGAGAGGAAGGAGAAATGTCCACGCGTTTCTGTTTTGTGATAAATCTTTTCAAAACTAAGCTTTTTGTTTTAAACTAACTTGACTTCAAATTTGAATTTATTCATAAATTTATTCATAAGTAACCCTTAAAATTTAAATTAATAACAGAAAGTTTCCGAAGTTTGAGGTTTGCCAAGGTCACAATTCGAAATCTAAGCGCATTTTGGTCCAGAATTACCTTACTTAAATTACAAAATGATATGGTACGACATTTTTGTGACGTAACTACTTTGACTAAGGCATATTATGCTTGAATGATTTTTTTAGTTAGCTAAGGATGTCGTCATGTTTTGATGCGATATCGACTTCTTTTATTTACCGTACCTTTATTTTTGAATGATTGAAGGTTTACAAGTCTCATTTTATGAAATGATTAATTTCGTGTTTTTATTGATTTTAAGTTTACAGCAATAATTTCTGTGAAATAAATTGAAACTAAACAAGGTTTTTGGCAGTTCTTTGGCGAATGCAGGCTTGAAAACATTTCAAATCAAGATAATTTAGCTTAGTGTATAATAATTAAGTGACTGCTTTTTTATTATCTTACATGATTCTTTGTTGTAGTTTAGACCTGTAAGTCGGGCCAATCTTTCAAGGTCGGGTTCGGGCTTGAGGTTTACAAACTATCGGTCTCAATTCGGGCTTAGTATATGAACTTGTTTAGCGTTTTAGCCTTTTAGCTGCTAAAAAGCGCATCTAAAACAACTTTGCAACCCTGAATGACGACTTTGTTTACGCATAATAATACGATTATTACTACACAATTTTTAATGAGTCACAATTGATCAACATAAACAATTTTATTTTAGCCGCATACGAGAAATAACCGTGCACATTTTTTAAACCTAATTTAACTTTTGGGTTTTTCGAGCGTGGTTTTGCCTTTAAATCACTCTGCGAGCTCGGGCTTATGCTTTCGGGCTGGGGCCTGTACTACTGTAGTCCGCCTGTTTGCACCTCTGCTCTAGTTTGTTTGCTATGTTGCATTTTTTCGAATTGTTTCTCAAATTGTTACAGATAAATCTTCAAAACTTGAAAACAAACCTTATTCGCGTAGATGCTTTTTACACTGTCTTATTGCAAAAATGCTAGATAAATGCCAGATTT
This sequence comes from Trididemnum nubilum, assembly GCA_963965965.1. Taxonomy (NCBI): domain Eukaryota; kingdom Metazoa; phylum Chordata; class Ascidiacea; order Aplousobranchia; family Didemnidae; genus Trididemnum; species Trididemnum nubilum. The sequence goes on along the minus strand of OZ014488.1, from coordinate 10,062,887 downwards.
TTTTCAGCTTTTTTCGGTTACAATGAGGTTCAATTTTAGTTCAAGATTGAATTTATCAGTCACATTAGCTAGAATTGCGTGTAAGTGACAAGCATTGGACAAAAGTAACTCAAAAAATGGGGCAGCTTCTTCCTGATTAAATTTAATTCAAATATCCCAAAATTTGTGACAACACAGCTTTTTTCGAAGAAATGGCGCAGCGCAGCGAGCCGTTGGCAAAACTGTGACCAATTTGACCGGTCCTAGATTTGAACCTCGGACCTCACGCTACAGAGACGAACGCGTTACTGCTCGACCAACTGATCGATCTAGACTTGTTTCTGTATCACGAATACATCTTAATTATTTCATTATTTGATGTAAAGTGATACGTAGATTGTATCAATTCACTTTAAGTTTTTATTGCGTAACTTTTGCTTTTGGTAAAATTGAAGAACAAAATATTCAAAAAACTCCGCTTGCTTTATAGCATTTACTAAATTTATCTAATCCCAATTTGCAAAGTCAACATTGCCAACAAATGTCCTTAAAAACCCTCCTTTTTATAATACTGAATATTAATTGATTTTACCTAGAAGGAGCAGATTAGTTTTTGCTGAAATTATGATTTTGAGAAGCTGGCCGGCGGATACTTTTAAATTTTCAGTTTTTACAATAAAAAGTTGCCTATATTTTTATTAAACTTACACAACAATGCTATTTTGTAATCACAATGTTACAAGAGATAAGGATTTGGTGCAATTATGTAGAAAATCCGAATCGGTTCCATGGTGAATTGATTGAACGTAATTAGATAGATATCAAATTCAAAATCATTGCATTTGCTAGAAAACAAGAAGAACGAACAAGTTCTCATTGAAGCACTGGACTTGAGTTGGATTCCTTTGGAACTGGGTCAACCCCGTTCACTTAACATTGGCGTTCATAACTCAACATTAAAAATGCAAGAAAGAGAGTATTTTAAAACAAAAAAGTTGCCTTGATTAAAATGTTGGTATCTTCGAAGCTTTTTATTTGACGCTTGTCAAGAAGAATCGTCAGAATCGAGAGCGCAGGAAAATGAGCAGCTATTTATAGGAAAAAGCAGAGTTGTGATTGGCAGAGGTGGAGTCCTCGAGGACGTCCTTGGCCTCGAGGACACATTTTGAAGTCGTTGGCCTTGGCCTCGAAGGTCAAGTCCTTGGCCTCGAAGCCTCAAGTCCTCGAAAATTGGCCTGTCCTCGGCTCGAGGACAGCAGTATTTTTTGAATTGTTAAAATTTTGTGGAGCGCTAGAAAAATATTTTGGAAAACGTTTTTTGGTGGAGATCGCTTGAAAAATTTTTGTAAAGACCTTTTTTTTTTATTTTTATTTTTTTGGAGATCGCCTGAAAAATTTTTGTGAAGACCTTTTTCTTTTATTGGAGAGCACTTGCGCTTGTGTCCTTGGCCTCGAGAGTGTCTGTCCTCGGAAAGGCTGTCCTTGGCCTTGGCCTCGGATTTTTTTTGTGTCTTTGGCCTTGGCCTCGAGCCTTGTGTCCTCGACTCCACCTCTGGTGATTGGCTGAAAAAGGACCAATGAAAAAGCGTCATTAGTGCACAATCTTTAAGCTGTACACGAATTCTTTTTGTCGGCAGAAGGCGGGGTTAGAAGTTTTGATGAAAGTGGCTTCAAGTGCAGATAGATGAAAAGGTGAGCTCAACTCATCGGGCTTTAGCCATTTGTTCTCCTAAAAGATTGCCATCACAACTAGACAAAATCAAGTTCATTTTACACACTAATGAATACCCGGAGCACGTTATCAAGTCGTTTATGGCTAAGAAGATGAAGCAATTTCACGCTCTGCCCAAACTTCGACCCGAAAAACGCCCCATCTATCTACATCTATGACTCGGTTCTGTTTCTACCCGGTTTGAAAAGCAAGTAAAACCTGCAGTCAAACAGAGCTTTTCCGCTGTGAAACCACGTATTGTTTACTCTACCAACGAGACTCTCTCCACTACCAACAAGGATAAACTGCCTGCTTTACAGAAAAGCAACGTGATTTATCAATTTTCATGCCACCGTGACAATCGGTATTTAGGTCGTACCGCCCAAAGGCTGCAGGACAGAATTAAACAACATATCCCTAAATCTATCCCGGGATATCTAGACAACATCAAGATGCGAAGGCTTTTTTCGCGCTTGACATTAGAAGGGCTATTAGCGCGTTTGCGGTTTCGCCGCTTTTGTACAATAATTTGAGTTTTACTAATGAAACAATAGCAGTCGGCTCTGAAAATACTAAAAAATCTTGCAATTAAATGACTTTAGATGCAAAACTATACAAAAAAATTCTAGGTACATTTATCAAAACTATAACAGGTAACGATATTTTGCATACAAGTCAAAAAAAATTTTATTAGTTAGACAATACATTTACATTAAAACAGTAGGTGCTTAAGTTCATTCCATTACGACGAACTTAATAGCAGACCTTCAGAAAAAAAGAGTCACAATAACACAAAAACACAAGTGAGAGAAATGCACAGAATACTGTATGTAGGGTATGAAAAAGTAGTGCATTTTACGTCTAAATTACCGTAAATAAAAACTTTTAATATTCAACGGAAGTCACAAAATTTTACTTAACAGTGTAGCTTTCAGCAAAATCCAACATTAGGATAAGCTAATATTGATTTCGAAAAATATCCCACGTCACACCACGAAAAATAAGCTCGTTATAAAAGTACTTTCAAAATTAGCAGTCAAAAGTTTTAGACATCTGAATGCTAAGAGCTAGGCTTGTTGCTTAGCTTTCTTGTAGTTCACTAAATTTTTGCAGGTGGCTCTGATTTTCCGCAACTTAAACTTTTTAGTTCGTTCTTTGCAAAGCATTTGAAAGTGGTTTGGAAAATTAGTGCAAAGTTTTCATGGTTTTGGGAACAACGCTTGTTAAGGACAGCAGCTGATGAAGAAGAAATACCTAACAGCGCTTGAGGAAAAACACATCGCAGTTTATCAGACGCCAAAAACTTGATTCGAATCTCGCTATCTGATAAAACAGCATTGTAAGCTTGCACAGCCAAAGTTGTAACAGCGTAGCACAGCTCAGTTATGGCAGACAGACATTGATTAGCATCGTCAAAAAGATACATATAGTCTTTAGGAATATATTCCTCAATTTGTTCCTGTCTTTCGCTATCAGCCAGCATAAGAACTTTGCAATCTGTGCAATTTCTTCGCCGACAAATACTGCAGCCAATATAACCAGTGTCAAAGTAAGTTACATAGGCATCCTTGAGAGATATTTCGTTGAGATTATCATCTTCATTTGGTAAAAAAAAGTTGTAAAGCCATTCAACTTCAACAGCATCTTTAGGGGTGCAGAAACCTTCCTGATTGCTAGCAAAGGAAACTTGGGAGGCTTCCAGAAGCATCTTTTGCTGAAGCAAGCTCAATACTCTTTCTTTTCAGCTGGCATCAGTTGACGAACGGAAATAAAAAAATTTCTACCCCTGGCTTGGCGAACATAAAAAAATATCCATTGTTGACGATGCTCCTCTTCCTTTGGTAATCGAAACATTGCTAGTTATTCTGATTTGATTGTGCAGATCGATAACCAGACTTGCATCGTAGGGCACGGCACTATTCACCATTAAAATAGCAAATACTAAACACTACTTAAAATACTAGATGGGAGTTTGCCAGCAAACCCAGTGAACGACCGACGCATAGCTAATGCTGTGACGCTCAAAATTACTTTTAGTCTACCGTAAAATCAGCAATTATTCAAAAATATCTGATTATGGAACCTACAGAAAAGTAGAGTCAAAATATTTGTCAGTTAAATATCTCCTGATATCATGAAACACTGGCACCCTAGCTCAAGCCTTTCAAAAATTGATTTTTGGGGGGATCCCTGGGGGGGTGGCACCCCCAAACTATGTCAAAATATTTGTCTGTTAAATATCTACTGATATCAAAACAGACTGGCACCCAAGTTGAGCTATCCAAAAAATTGATTTATGGGGGGATCCCCCACGGGGTGGCACCCCCAAACTATGTCAAAATATTTGACTGTTAAATATCTACTGATATCAAAAAAAAGTAGAACTCTAGCTTGAGCCATTCAAAAAATTGATTTTTTGGGGGGTTCCAGTGGAGTTGCCCCAAAAAATTTCGGGAGAAAAAATTGCGTTTGCAGCTCAACAACTTTACACAAAAAGTAGATTTCGATGTGTTGTGGTTTAGGAGAAGAAGAGCGTACAAAATTTTGGAAGAAAAAAAAAAAGAAATACACCTGATTGCGGCCAAAAGTGGGTTGGTTGGGATGAAAGGGTATCTTGAGACATATAACAATATGAAATATTTTATTCCGTACTGAAGCCGTTTTTGACTGAGACCGCTTTTTACGCCAAACTTGCGGGGCGGTTTTCGGGTTCTAAAACCGAAGTCACGTGACCTATTGCCTCGAAATTGAGTACAAACATACAACTCATTAATCTCAAACTGCTGTCCAAATTTTATGTAGCTAGACCAAACCGTTCTCGAGTTATAAGCAAAAGTCTGAGATTTCGCACTCGTTAGTTGGAAAATGGCCGAGTAAAAACAGAGGAACACGCGACGCGAGCGTCGGTCGTTCCAATTAAACTATGCTGGTATTGATATTAACATTACGGTTACACTGCAACAGCATATAATTATATGTTTAAATCACAGTTTTAATGCGTATTTGTTCAAATTTAAAGATAGCATTGCAGGTAGGACTACAACTAGAATAAGCTGAAAAAAAAACTGACTTTGATAAAACTCATCTAATCTAAAATTAGTTTAAACAATTTTACCACTAAATTTCTAACTTTTATGGTCCTACTCCTGATATCAAGTTTTTTCTGATGCCGGAAATTTCAAATAATGGCAAGTATCTAGGCAATTTCAGACTTCATTGTTAACCCTAAACTGTTTTTGAGAATGTATTGTAGACCTCGTAGTAGGCCTATTCTGTACAGTAGTATGCAAGCTACGGAAATGAATACAGAACAAGCGAAAAGCCTAGACTACAACTGCATGCTCTTACAATTACATTTCCTCAGCAGCTTTTTATCCCGTACGCGACACAAAGTACTTACTTCCACGTTACTGATAACCAAGCTGCCGTAATCACTTTCTTCTGAATATACTCCACCAGAAGAGAACTCTAACTACACCAGATATAGAAAATCTACCATTAACAAAACTAACGTCGTTCTTACAACTGCTTTGATACACATGTGCTTGCCAATTGACTTTAGATAGACGCTGCAGCTTCGTGCGGTAGTTGTTTACTCAATCACTCGCCTCTGAGCAAAACCCCTTCTATTGTCGTAAGAAAAAGGCAATCGCTGAAAGCCTTCGCATCCCAATGTTGTCTACACATCCCCAATCTATCCGTTCTTGCCATAGGTGGGCAAGTTAATGCAAAGCGTTAGCTTCGTTAACCACTACTCCGTTAACAAACTTCACACCTCCGTTAACGTTAATCCGTTATTTTCAGCTTTAATTAACGGAAGTTAATAAAGTCCGTTAATCCGTTAACATTTTGCCTGTAATTTACATTTCGTTTTATTCACTCGCTTCTAGAACACGTATTGACGCTGTTGAGCTGATTGTAAGGAAATATTTATTGCTATGGTGGTCTTTTTTGTTTTGAAAGTCACATTTTACAGTCTAATCTAATTTCAAGATAAAAACAAGTTCAAATGCACAACGAAGCTGCATGGTATTAACAATAGAAACCTTAATGGAAGTTAACAGAACTTAACGAAAGTTACTTTAGTCCGTTAACAGCACTTAACGGAAGTTAATTTAGTCCGTTAACATGAAAAAACTTTTTAACGGATCAACGAGTTAATGAAAAAGTTAGCTTCGTTATTAACGGATTAACGATTAACGGACTTGTGCCCACCTATGGTTCTTGCTCTTCTTACCAAAAACGCTTACTTTCTCTTCGTCGGTGCAAATCTTCCACCCAGACTAATACCCAGTCTCTAGCTTCTGATTCAGCCATCAAAATTCACCTTCTACAAAATCTTACCTCTGCTCATCGATATGATAACAGCAGATTTTCTATTTTTGCCCAAGTCCGCTCACCTTTTCATCTATCTGCACTTGAAGCCACTTTCATCAAAACTTTTAACCCCGCCCACTGCCGACAAAAAGAATTCGTGTACAGCCTAAAGATTGTGCACCAATGAGGCTTTCTCATTGGTCCTTTTCCAGCTAATCACGACTCAGCTTTTTCCTATAAATAGCTGCTCATTTTCCTGTGCTCTTGAGTTGGACGATTCTTCTTGACAAGTGTCAGATGAAAACCTTGGAAGATATGAACATTTTAATCAAGGCAAGTCTCAAGTTTTGTACCATTAACCAACGCTTGAAAAGAGTTGCAGGTAGAAACTTAATTCAAATTTTGTACGATCGTGCACGGTTGCTCTTTTCAAGGTAGATAAAAATCTGGTTCTGTTTAAGTTTTTGTCTAAATAAAAACTATTCCAATGCTAACCAACAAACCTGCGTTTCCGCTGTATCCGCTCACATCCAAAGAGTAGTTACTGCTGCTCTCTCCAATTGAAAATGACCTTTAAAAAGGAGTTGATTATTTAATTCATTTTTTAAATTGTTATAACATGCAAGAATTACAATTTAAAACTTTCTATAGGCCTAAAGGCTGTGGTACTCACACTTATGGAATCATCAAGGGCAATGGTTCTTAACCTTGTTTAGTATTAGAGCCAAATTTGAACCTCAAAGTTCAAAAAGCCGCATGCAAACAACGCACGTTAAAAGGAGAAAACCAAATACTAAAATCAGTCTCAAAGTTCATAAAACGTCATAACAACGACTGATAATGGACAGTTAATATTGGTGAGGGGCACAATACCAAAATTTATGGTAATTTTTAATTTCAAGAAATCAAGCACATGGCTATTAACAAAGTTAGTCTGACAAATGAAATTATGGGTTACAAAAATCAAGCTCTTCAATTGCATGCAATCCAATACATTCTGCATTCCCTCCACCAACCAAGCATGCAACCAGAATGTTTCAAAAGGTGGGTTTGCTTAAACCCAAAGATAAAATTTGCACGCATCTCAAACAGTGTCGTCGCTCTTGGAAGCCCTGCCCCCCGTAACAACTGGTTGTGCCCCCCTATTTTGGTTTACTCAAATTACTGTTTTTGGAGCATCACGTTACTGCAAGACAACAACAATGCAGGTAAAAGAAGTAATTACGTTCAAACATAATTCTCCTTTGAAGTTTTCTCGATTCTTTGCGAAATTGCCGGCAACCAACTGAGGTACATAAATCTGACCTAATAATCTGTCTTATTGGTATCCTTTACGGATGTGTCGCGGAAGAGAAAAAGTAAGCCTGCAGAATCGTTAGCGGTACTTCGTTAGTGATCACGACATGCAACAATACGTGAAACCATTTTTTTCAAAGACCAGCTGTTTTGATTTTTAAAGTACACTCAAGATTTTGAGGTCGCGGTCCAATGTGCAACTAAGGAGAAGAGGCTTAAGCTCCCTAAGCCAAGTCACTCAGAACTTAAGGTGCGTTTAGACTGGACGCGAAGCAACGTGAAGCGAAGGTTGGCGACCTTCGCCAACCTTCGCGAGTGGTCGCTTACGTCACTCTCGAAGGTTGCCAACCTTCGCGAGTGGTTGCTAATCTTTGCGACTGGTCGCTTCATAGGTTAATTTTAATAACTAACTTTTAAAATGTATTCAATGAGCAGAAAGTGTTGTGTACTTTATTATTGAAGCGCTATTATAGTAATCACAGGTTCTGTTTCGTCATAGCCCGCTGGAATTAAAACGAAGATTGAGTTTGTATTATGCTGTCACGCAATAACCGTGAAGAAGAATCTAGACTAATAGCAACAAAACAATCTTGAGAAAAAAGTTTGTGAAGTATAAAAGAAAAACGAAGTACAGCAGATCGAATTTGGAAATGAAAAGACAAGTCATTTCTTCAAAAACGTAGTAGTACTAAGCCTATTTACTACCTATCAATGCTTTGTTCAGATCCTTCCACTGAAACCTTGCCATAATCCGTTTTGACGATGACAGTTCTGGGTTTTAATGCAGAAACCCAAAAAGCTGGAAGCAGATGTCAAAAGTTCTTTTTAGGTGTTTACTCAGTTAACAAATCCTTAAACGCTTTCACCATCCATGTCTCATTATGGTCCTGGTAGATCTGTTTTGTAGAGTGTAGACCAATAGGCTAGTCTACAGGTACATTTAAAGCGTAAACTACGTTGTTTTTTTTTATGTGATTTTTCTTTTTCGGGCTAGCATGTTATGATACCTGTGGTAAGCTTAAACAGTAGTTTGTATTTGTTATTTAGTGCTGTTTATGAAGACTCCCAATGTTAATGCTATGAGTGAATCTGAAAGCTGGATTTGTCATCAGTTATGTAGTGGATTTTTTGCTTATTGTGCAATGGATTGCTGCGTTGATTTGCTGAAAAAAGCAAAAAAAACATTGCAGTTTTTGCATGATTTGACACTATCATTGAAGGACGAGATTTTAGCACAGTAATACCAGCAGTTGCTTTGAGGAAAAGTTAGCTACTAAAACTAGGTTTGGTTTTTTATTTGCTAGCGGAGCACTTATCGATGCTTAGTGCGAAGCTTTCGAGAGCATTTAATCAGTTTGCATTTTCTTGCGGTACCAGTACGTTGCGACGGTCGCGTTTACCTCAAAGGGCTTTGCTCCAAACCATTGTTTGTAAGATACAGACAAATTTATAGCTGTAAGGTCAAGCCCCCTCCTCTTAGCAAGTTTTTGGTTATGCCCCTGATAAAAAAAACATCTAGATTTTTTATGAGAAAATTGTTGCTCAAGCATCTAAATAAAAGTGTTGTTAGTTCTCACATTTTCATTCAACTGACGCTTTCTTCCCCAGTCCAATTATTGTTATTATAAATGCTGTATCAAGTTTTTTGTTTAGTGGAGACTGATGAGAATGAAACAATATTAATGGACTTGCTTGGCAGTTACTTCTCTACCAATAACAGCAACCTCAGCAAAAAACAGAACTCACTTTCTACTGGTTAGATGTGTATTGGCTTTCTAGTTCATCTGATTACACTGACAGTAATTGTAATGATTGAACTTCAGACTTAAAATTGTGTACTTTGTCACTTTATTCACCATGTAAAGCAGTTAAAATTTTAAAGAGACAGTAAAAATGTTTTGAAATTCACAAACAACTAAATTCAGATATTACACAAAAGACACAGTAAATGAATATTTAACACACTTGACACTTCTATTTTCATCACATAGGACTGGAGTGAAAAATCACTACCAGACTACATTATTCATGATTATAAAACTTGGGGTAGTCCAAAACCATTGCTTCCAGTTCATCTTGATCACGGTTACAAACCTTCAGAAACATGAAGACTTTTAAAGAAGACATTCAGAAGAAAAAATTCCATGTTTGTAGCTATTCAAAGAAGTGATAACTAATTGGCCAATCCAAAAGTTCATAGAATTTTTTTGTATCTATCTCGCTCTTGTATGTAGCTTGAAACCACTTCTAAATACAGTTTTATTCATTAAGTTGGCTTGGCCAAGTAGACAACGAAAAAACTTTTGCGAATTTTTCAGTATTCAAGCAATTGTTCAATTGTGGTTATGTTTAAAACAACAAACTAACAAACAATGGGTGAAAACACTATCAACACATTCAAAACTAGCCTGTTGTTGGGTTATTTTATATTCTGAAAAAACAACAACACCATGTTAGATTAAGACAAAAAAGCAAAAGCTGCTCAGCCAAAAAAACCACTAGACTGATACAAAAGCTTCTGCTATGCTGCACAGCATAAAAACTTTTGTTTTGAAAGCTAAATGCTGTGGGACTAGGCCTACTGCTTTGGTGAATTCATTATAATGAGCTCTGAGATCAAGCATAGCTACAGCATGAAAAATCACTCTAGAACTTACAGCTTTAGCTGTCTATATCCATATTAACTTGGCTAGCCTAGTTCTATCCCGAATCTAACTTGCCAACAACATACCGGGACTCTTTGGACTGATAAATAGGCGCTAAACCATATAAATATACTATTTACATGATTTTCTAGCAAACTGCGATCTAAAAAATTCGATCAGTGATTTAGTAGGTTATCTTAGTACAGCCTGCAAGCAAACGATGTTGCGCAACTGCTTGCAAAGGTTGTGACCAGTTGCAACCTTTCGCGAGCTGTCAATGATGTCAAATTTTGGTTGCTTCGCGTTGCTTCGCGTTGCTTCGCGTTGCTTCGCGTCCAGTCTAAACGCACCTTTAACCTCTAAATACGAGGGTTTAAACGTATTTTAAAATTGATTTGAAATAACAGGAGCTAAAGAAGCTCAGAAATTTAATTCCTGTTT